>OY783211.1:19376602-20576602 GCA_963678705.1 Panorpa germanica
TTGAGGAAAATGATTAACTGATAGGTAAGGACGTAAACAAAAGGAGACAAAACGAGTATTTATCATTTTCATCTTTCAACGGGAAAATGTATAATAGGAAAACGGAATCGCGGGGTCAAGTGGATCTTTTATTAATGAGAGATATTAATTACTTAAACTAAAACTTTGTGAAGAGTTCTTTCAAATATTAAAACAAAAGAAAAGAGAACTTAAAGTAGAAAATCAAGGAAATTCTTAGAAATTATTAACGGTATTAAATGGCGTTTATTTCTTTGCTTGATTTTTATATGAAGAGGAATATTATATGTAGAATTAGGTAGTTTCCTTTCCATTTAATTTTATCTATTATTATTTAACTAGAAGTGCAGGTTACAAAACAAAGTACCTAAATGACGTCAGACAGCGTTTGGTCGCGTAAAAACAATTTCAGTTGTTAACTAGCTATACCTTTTTTAAAATTTAAATTTTCACAAAGCTTCAAAATATTCTATTAAAGAATGGGTACACCCAATGATACTGGTTCACATTTATTAATAAATTTGCTCTCAAACAGAATTTACAATATCCCAGGTCAAGGTCTCTAGGGCCACACAGCGGGTCTGCATATTTGCATTTGATATTTAATTATACATATTATTATTATATTACTTTTGTTCCAAAAATAATAATTTCATATGATGTTTTTCAGTAAAAGAAATGTAACAGTGATGATAACTTGAAAGAGATGCTGCTACGGTAACCGGATAGATATTTCTATAGTTATCTCACTCTATTTGTCTTCCTTAATAAAATTACGTTTTAGTACTAAATTTTATAGAATATATTATTATGTCAAGTTGAATTTATTTTGAAAAGCCCGAAGTCTTTTAAATGAATTAAAAAATGAAAATATAGAAAATAACAAAAACAAACATAAAATGAATTAAATTTACATTGTTTTCAAAACCAAGAATAAAATGTAACATAAAAATCATAAATACATAAAATGGAACATAAAACGTTTTCGTTGGGCGGTTGTTTTTATTATTTACTATAACTATGTATACTATGTTGCTACTTTAGTTCCTTCCGGTTTTCTTAAAAAAATATCTTTAAAATCCACCTGAGCTTCTACAACATACGCGCCTAGTGAAGTGGATATAAGGAATCTAATTCTGAATTCTAAGGCTTCGCTAGAACATGCCTGTATTTCCTTCTACAGGTGTTTGTATTTGTATAAATCCTTACAGCACCCCCGCGTCTCCCTCCCATTCGTTTGTCATCATCTAGTTATCCCAGTTACACCACAACTCCGCTTCCCCCCTCCACCAGCGTTCGCTGGTTGTCACACATGAATATTTATGCGTGAGGTCGTGCTAATGCGAGGGAAATCTCAGAATGGAGTAAAATAAATATAGAAATGTATTTTCATATAATATACTAACAGAGAATATTATTAACTCCACGGATTTTCAGAGACTTTTGAGAGGGTTTTCAATATGTTAAGGAAAATTATATTTTAGAAAATTCTTTTTATGCGTTAAAGAATGATCGATTTATCATATTACAAATTGTTAGATAATATGGATTCCTACGTCATGTGTATATAGTTAGTAATAGTATATAAGGGTATTACATAATGCTTGGTAGAGATTGGTGCGACATAAACATGCGACATCCAACATTTATATATTTTCATTCATAAGTTGACATTATTTAAACATGAGTGTACTAAATGTGTTGTACTTTTAACGTACAGACTAGTGCGACATAAACATACCACACTAATAAAACCCTTACTTATGCTATTTTTTAAAATTCTAGATAGTTTTTTTATGAAACAAAAATGTTTCAACAGTAGGTCGGTACATCAAAGATATTACGGTTTTGAATGTGAACTCGAGCAGAAAAGTTGAGTACCTACTCAGTCTCCAGTATAATCTCATTGTGTTCACGTTATTTTAGTTGTGTTTGGTAAATAAATAAAAATAATTGAAAATGGTGTCACGAGATAGCAGAGATCTTCTTAAATAACTGAGTTTCATTACTATTTTTTGTAAATATTTTTTTTCTAAAGCAGGTTGAAGGAATTCGTTCGAAATATGAAAGCTTCCGACGTATTAAGTTGCATGTCGCACTAGTGTGGACGTGTTGTACAACTTCTTACAACAAATGTTGGATGTCGCATGTTTAAGTCGCACGTATGAGTGCGCAGCCTAATATAGTATAATAGCTAAAGTAGTATAATACATTAAAGTGCGGATCCCAACTGCTCGAATGTCCGCACATGGTCGACTGATTGCAAACGCGAGCCCCGCATCTCCCCGAACCGAATGAGAATGCAACTGTGTTGTTAGTGAGAGAACGCACACAGCACGAACGAAAGTAAACTGAATTGATATTAGTTTTGAGCACGTTTTCAGCGACTATATTTCTTGGTCGCAGGGCAATTACGTTGCATGCTTTTGATGGTGACATTATGAGCAGAGATGTGCACAAATACTATTCAAAAGTATTTAAATACATACATACATACAAATACGACACAATAAAATCCCTTATTATGCTATTGTTAAAAGTTCTTTAGAGTCATGAAACACGGCTCGACTAGTTTGCTATCAGTCGACTCGTGTGCGGAGGACATTAGAGTCGGCAGGTTTTTCAACTAAATATTTTATAACATAATAATTATTAACCCCTGGAGTATAGATTTCCACATTAACTTTTAAAAATTAAACCAATTATGAAGGGTAAATGACACGTATTTGCTACATCGTGATAATGTATGGGTATAGGTATAGCTGAAAATATAATCTCCTCAAAATATTCGTTAAATTAATAAGGGTTTCTAAAAAATAGCGTGGAAAATAAATCTTCAGCTAAACAACGTAGTAGCCACGATTTTAGCCTCCACTTATTCAGAGCATTTATCATTACCCTTCAACAAGAGAAATATAACAAGCTATGTAACTTTGCAGATTTGTTGGAACAGTGGCGGACATGTAACAGTAAAAGAAACATAAAAAGGGTCCTACGCTTATGTATATATTATATACAGTATCTTTCTTTGAAGAAAGATACAGACAACAATATATAAACACTCTTGTCTCATATCATATGTACACATGATCTGTACCGAGTAATCGAACTGCCTCAAGACTATCTTTAAAAATCTAGCCTCTATCTGATTCAATATCCAGATAACTCACAAATGCAAGGGCTTGTGTCCTATGTCTTAATTTCTATAAAAGTGTACTATATATTGATAAAGTGGATTACTAGAACCTCAAATTTTCAATTATTTTTTTATAACTTCTTATATGTTAACAGATATTAACAATTAAAAAAGTCATTTTGTCTCTTTTATTATTCAAGCGATTCAACGTTGTACGCATTCAAAGTGCATGTGACATCACATCCGGTAGTTGCTATCTCTTTTATACAACAGAGCGTAAAAGAGATATATTCTTGACAGAACTCTGACAAATTTACAGGTTACCAACCTTACAGCTCATAAATCTCTGCTATATGTATTTATATATCAAAATATCAAATATTATTTACAGCTATTTCAAGAAACAATAACATTTCAATTTATGTCTGCCGTAACAGGGTTAAATAAAATAAAAACTTATTATTCTTTGACTTGACTTGATTATTTCGACTATCAACAACTACAAAACATTACCACAGCACTGACCTACTCAACAAATAACTGACGTTAAAATTCATTTCACGCATGCATGCACAATTCAAACTTTTAGTTACTATATCTTCGTCAACATTTAGATATTTAATAAAATAGACACGCCGATACAGATTTATTAACATCAAGTTCAATCAACAATTGAAAAATCGACCATTAAAAAATGAGGACACTAGCCCATTACAATGCAGATAAACTAATATCGCTGGAATGCATACAACTCAAATATTGTTTCCCTCGTTATCTCAAAACTCAATATTCGGAGTTATCTCACTAATGAGCTGATATTGCAATAACTCACTCACTACCCGTCACTGTTAACGGATTTCATTTTGATATAAAAAACAAAATTTATCGATTTACATAAACCTTCAACTCTACGCTTCATACACACCAAAAATGTAAAGAGTAATTTAAAAAATTACCCCTCGTAATCCGGAAAGATTATAACACAATCAACGAGAGGAGGCTCTACCAATCGGCAACCAAGCATCAAACCCAAACCACCTACCACTCACCCTCTCCTCGTACCCCTCTCACTGGTGGTTAATCAATATGTCTTTGACAACGGTACAAGTATAGGCCCAAGTCCGAGACTAAACCTACAAGTACATTTACATGTATACAATTATATGAAATTAAAACATCGAACCCTTATCAAAACCTAGTAAATATTTTATCCACAGCAAAATATTTTTCATAATGGTGTTCCCAAACATTAACAATGCCTGTTAAATATTAAATGAAATCAAAGCGGAAATCAAAATCCGTATCTCTGATACAGATGTAAAAAATATGAATTTAAAAACCCTCTCCCCACCCTCTTTATCAGATATTGTTGATATATAAATCGAGTGAACTTTGCATAACCTATACTCATACACATTGAAAAGACATTAAGAACTTTTAGAATATTACAACAAATAAGAAAATGTGTTACCACTTAAAAGGAACCTTGCTAAAACTTTAACAAAATATGTAAATAAGGTATCGTACATGTCTGAAGTCTGACACTTCGTTGTTGAAACAGTATGTTTACTTGGTAATATCTTTTTTAATGCAGTGATTAATTAAAAAACTACTGCAAGATATATAGTATAATGTTATTCAGTATAAGAATAAAGAAACAACCTAATTCGACGCCAAAAAATATGTATATGTAGTGGTTCTTAAAGGTTAGCACAGTCCGAATAATTATGTCAGTTTGTTTGAGGTTATGTCAACACAGTGTCAAACTCAATTTACGTAATAACTAATACATGATTCAATAAATGTTTATAAATAATATAATTAATAAATGACTTACATTTCTGGTGATAATTCTTTCAGGGATGTGTACTTTCATACCTAAAACACTTCACTGGAACACTAACTTAATTTGACACTTGTACACTTATGGAAAGTTAATTCTAAATTTATATAAACAGGAATATTACACTAACTAATTACTACCTAATACATTAACTATAACTAATAATGATAATATTACTTTTTATTGAAATCACTCTAGTTAAAATCATTGTTTACATTTCTGTTAGGAACACCTGTGGCCACTACAAAGTCTACGTCTTGTAGAAACAAGTTAAAACAGGTTTTGCTCTAGCTCGGTCACGTGACCGACGCCATATGCAAATAAAATTGTCAAAACCGAAAGAACACTCTAATGTTTTACTAAAAATAAAAGTTTTACGATAACTAATTGTAATTTAAACTATCACAAAGTAATTAGTACAGTTTTTAACACATTTTGATATATAATTTATATAGTTTGAGTTAGTTTTATATTTTTAATTATTATTTTTTTGGGGACAATTTTTTTGAGTACCCCTCCCCTTCACTATCCGCGATAAACTGAACTAATTACAATGAGTGCAGTGCATCTTGTAGCTGGAGATACTTGTTGCATAGATATCAGGCGTTTAATTTAAATTTTAAATCAGTGTTTTTCTTTTATCAATTAACTGATATACTATTAATGTAATATAGAACATAAAATTTGTATTAGTTTCTTATAGAACTGTTGTATGGTTCGTCTCTTTTTAAAGTAAAATTTGAGTGTTTCACATTGTTTCTCTGTACTTAACATAAAATACTTTATATTCCAGATCGGTTCCTTCTTCATGATCAATCTGTGTTTAGTCGTTATTGCCACTCAGTTCAGCGAGACAAAGAAACGCGAAATGGAGCGAATGCGTCAGGAACGAGCAAGATTTACTTCGAGCTCAACGTTAGCAAGTTCTACCAACAATAGCAACGGCGAGGGTGGCCACACTTGTTACGCTGCAATTGTTCGTTACGCAGCACATATCTGGAGAAGAAGTAAACGAAGACTTATGAACAAGATCCAATTATACCGAACTAGAAGGTTAGTCATCTAGTCAATCCAGTAAATTATTTGAACTAGAATTCACTGTCACTTCAAAGAATATTTGGCGAAGTTGAATTCTTCAATAGTTCGTATTGAATTTAATTTAACCGTGAATTCATTAGCGTTTCATCAAAGAATCCTTTAGTTTGCAAATTTTTCTTCAATCTTAAATTTCAGACAACAGTTAAAAGAGCAGTCTCTTCTTGGGGCGAAGCAATCGGAGCATGGAAGGACACACCATCCTTTCTGTCCAAGATTTGGAAGTGCTCATCTGGTAAATCAACCACGTCCACCGAACACCGGAAGGAGGCTCGGTTCACTGAATGCGTCATCGATGCTTAACATCGATAACATGCTGGGGAGCAGGACGCAATCTCCTGATGAACCACAACAGGAATCCTCGAAGATATTGACGGGGCCTACTCTACTAAGAGTGCCTAGTATCAGTCAAGTGTATAACGAGGTAAATATCTATTCTTTCAAGTCCTTCTTTGTTGACAAATGTTATATTTTTACTTATTTATTATTAATTAATTGTGTATATATTTCTTAATATATTTCATTCCTATATACATTCAAACTTAGAACTAAACTTGAATTATTCTAGACTTTTACTACTTCCAAAAGTGTTTTCTGCTTCTTCTTCTCTTGAACCTCTCTCTTCATGTTCCCCATGAAAACCAGATAACGAGATTATTATTTATTGTAACGTTTTTCGTTCCTTTTCTCTATTTTCGCCATCCACCTCTTTCCTTCACTGCCTCACTTTAATACCTGCACAATATTGTTCTCGCTCATTACTTTTTTCTGACAAGAAAACTTAATGTGCTCCAGTGTTTCAATCTGCGTTCCGCATACTCTACACATTTCTCCTTTCTCCTCGTTTCCCAATCTAAATCTGGCAATCCTTCTTATGTTTTTTGTGTCTTTTTCTCTTAAGTAATGTGGTATCTCCCTCTCCCAAATCTTTTTATATCTTGTGTTGTAATTGCTCTTCACGATGTTTTCCATTCTTTCCTCTTGCTGTATCTCCTTGTCCCTTCTTCTTAGATCATCTTCCACACTTGCGCCTCCTTCTCTTCTTCTCTCTGCCTCCTCGATCGCCATTCCATTCCTTTCATAATACTCCTTTCTATTATATAAAGTCGCGCAACTTTTGTGTAATTGATTATATAGTTACACCACCCTACATTTTATTATTCAGCATTGGGCAATAAAATGTTAATGGCATTGTAATTAATATAAGTCAACTACCAACATTGTAAACTATTTCGATATGCAAATAAGAAGCATTAAAATAGTATAACATTAAACTTAATATTACATAAAATCCGCCGATGATTTCCACCTTCAATTACTACACGTATAAGTTATCCGCGTTCGGCTTCAGTTATTTCCTTTTCCTTATGTTTTCCAGGTTTTCCAGGTATTATACAAGTGAATAACCACAGTAATGTGTAATAACAAAAGTCGGGTTATGTTAATTTAATTGTCTTTTATAAAGTACGGTATGCAAACATTATGCAAATTGAAGCTATTACTTGAGTTTTGATGACTGGGCTATATAAAACATAAAATACGTAACTGTTCCGCCATTCCATCCTCTATCTTCCTAAGCCCATAACCTGATCCTTTCAAACTCCATTACAGATACATCAAACGCATCGTCTGGTCTGACAGGTTGGATAAAATAACGAATACGCGTTGTAAAATAACGAATAACACGGATAACGCAGATTATAAAAACGATATAATGAGAAATTTAAAAAATATGAAATGTTAAACATTACATGAAAATGTTTTTCTCCTTTGCGCGATAAATATTTTTAAATTCGTGAGTTTTAATAGATTGCTTCTTTGCTTCTTTGTTGTTGGAAAATAAATTAAAATTATGGAAAATGTTTATTTTTATGAAACGTCTGGAATAATAAAAATATTTAAACTTGAACTACGATCTTGAACGTCTTTTATAGATTGCAGTTTTAATATTAAATATTTTTATTTTATATAAAACAGATGCCAGTAAAAATCTTAATTAAAATACTGTTGTATTACAAACAGGAACCCATACAGGGCCGGATTAAATAAGACAAAGATTCTAGATTTAATTTATGTCCCAACCTCCACTTTTCGGTTCCAAATACAAACACCTGTATCAGTTTGTAACACGAGTTTATAGCTTTACTAATGTTCTGTAGCTGTTGGTAGTCAAATAATCAAGTCTAGTCAAAGAATAATAAGTTTTTATTTTATTTAACCCTGCTAAGGCAGACATAATATTGAAATTTTGTTGTTCCTTGAAATAGCTGCAAATAATATTTAATATTTTGATATATAAATACATATAGCAGAGATTTTTGAGCTGTAAGGTTGGTAACCTTACACAAGGATTGTGATGTCACATGCACTTGGATTGTGTACAACGTTAAATCCCTTTAATAATTAAAGAGAAAAAATGACTTTTTTAATTGTTAATATCTCTTAACATATAAGGAGTTATTAAAAAATAATTGAACATTTGAGGTTCTAGTAACCCACTTTATCAATATATAGCACACTTTTATAGAAATTTAGACATAGGACACAAGCCCATTGGTGAAATGGAGCTGGAGCCAATATACCAATTAGCGTGACCATCAGTACTCTTAAAGTAGGTAAATTAAGTATTGTGTCCATTTTGAATGTGTTATTATAATTTTTAAATAATTTACACATGCGTTTGTGTTCCATGATTCACTAACGGAACCGGAAAACGGTATTATCTAAATATTAATTGGATAATAAAGCTATGTTCTACACAAAGCAAATAACATTATACACTTCAATTACATGTTGAAATATCCGTGTAGTATTGTGGTTTTTGGGATCAGCTTCAACGACCCAAATCTTCCTTCTAGAATTGTAGTACTTCCTAATACCAACCATTACAAATTAAACCCTACTTAGACCCGAATAATATCTATTCTAATGGCCCATAAGTATGTTAAATATAGACCACATTTGATTCAGTAATACAACAATTCAATAACTAATCCTAATTATTCATCCAAATAGAATTCTCCGGACCTTCTGAGCCCAACAAGTTTGATGCCACCACCGCGACGGCGTCCGTCTATGGTTATGTTCAGTGACGTCGTGGAGCACGGGGTTGTTGGGCCAAACCCAAATAATCAAAGCCTTGGCCTTGGTACATCAAATACATCCACAAGCAATTTGTTAGCACCGACAAGTGCGACTCAAACGTCAAATTCAGGAACTAACTGCGGAGAGAAAAACAGTTGCCAAAGTGAGAAGATGACTCAAACTGGGGATGGTAATATTTGGCAGGTGAGAATGCAGTTCATATTCACAATGTTACTGGACTTAAAGCAATTACGCAATTTTTCTTTAATAAGTCCGTAGCGCCACTACTGACCTAAATAATGTGAATAAATGTGTATTGGCGTGTCTATTTTATTAAATATCTAAATGTTGACGGAAATATAGCGATTAAAAATTTTAATTGTAGTTTTTGCGCTAGAGATGGTCGGCCATTTGTATAACGTGAAATGCATTTTATACGTCAGTTATTTGTTGAGTAGGTTAGTGTTGTGGTAATGGTTTGTAGCTGTTGGTAGTCGAAATAATCAAGTCAGGTCAAAGAATAATAAGATTTTATTTTATTTAACCCTCTTACAGCAGACATAATAATGAAATTTTATTGTTCCTTGAAATAACTGTAAATAATATTTGATATTTTGATATATAAATACAGCACAGATTTATGAGCTGATATAGATATATATGATATGATATGATATAGATATATATAGCAGAGATTTATGAGCTGTAAGGTTGTTAACCTGTAAACTTGCCAGAGCTCGGTCAAGAATATATCTCTTTTACACTCTGTTGTATAAAAGAGATAGCAACATAGCGGTTGTGAGGTCACATGCAGTTGGAATGTTGTACAAAGTTGAATCCCTTTAATAATTAAAGAGACAAAATTACTTTTTTAATTGTTAATATCTCTTAACACATAAAGAGTTATTAAAAAATAATTGTACATTTAAAGTTCTAGTAACCCACTTTATCAATATATAGTACACTTTTTTATAAATGAAGACATAGGACACAACCCTATTTTAGAAATGGAACTACCACATCAGTGAATAAGTTCGTATTATGACATATAGATGGCAGCATTGACAAATCCATATGATTTTTAAATAGTAGACAGTAATGTGATATAATTTCAACAAATGATTAATTAAAATTCCATTATAGCTTCATATATTAGGATAAAAGTACGTCATCTGATAAATACTTAATAAAGACCACTACTACTTATATCCACTAGTAAACTAAAGCTATTTTTGAACGAGCTTGTTAGTGATGGTACGGCAATATATCAAACAATTAAATTATAATTTATTTCAGGTGATTCTGCCTCAACAATCAATACAGACCCATCCATCCACGATCGCCCCTATTGGTCTAAGTAATGTAATGACGTCAGTACCGAATATCACCTCAGATAATGTGGAATGTGACCGAATTCCATTCAATTCGGATATTGCTTTATCTTGCCAACAAATATTAGCCCTTTCTGGTGCTATAAGTGCTGCTTTGCCAACTGGACCTCTTCCAATTGAGTCGTTATACTATTCGATTACAAAAGGTAAGGAATTTCATCAAATTAAATTAGTTTTTTAATTAATTGTAATTAGTTGTATAACATACTAGTAGATAACATCAAATATATATACAGAGGTTCGTCTCTTGAAGTGTTATCCAGTAATGTTAATTGTTTTTCACGAAATTAAATATATTTTGAACATTGCCCTAAAATATTAAATTAAAAGATTCACAATTGATGAAATTGCAACATTTTTTAATTGATATCCCTTTAAGAGACAGCCCATATAAATTTATTTTAGATTTGAAGTTAGTAAAACTATGTCTATCTAAATGTTTTGTAAATTTTTGGGGTCGATTTTTTAATTGTTAATTGAAATAGATTTTAATAAATATATATCACGTTTTTATTTATTAAATATCTAAACGTTGACGGAGATATAGCAATTAAAAATTGTAAAAGAAATTGTAGTTTTAGCGCTACAGATGTCAGCCATATTTATGAGGTAATATGTCACCTTGTTAAGGGATAGGTCAGTTATTTGTTATATGTACTCTTTCACGCTCGGCTGTATAAAAGAGATGACAACTTAACAGACTTGATGTTACATGTATGGTAATTATTTATAACGTGGGATCACTTTAGTAATTAAAAGGAAAAAGCGACTATTTTAATTGTTAATATCTCTAAAATCTATTGCACAGTTTTATAGAAATTGAGATAAGGTTCACAAATCTAGAACAGGCAGTCTTGTCTGCAGTGTGCATCTAGACAAACTAAATATCTAAGAGACATCTCTCTCTATCTCTCACACTGCAACCGACTTTGTGTAAACCATAAAATGAACACACACGTGTGACTAAAGATTGTTTCACAACAGTGGTGTATTGATAAACATTGACGTACAAGCTTCAACTCATGGTACTGTGTATTTAAGCAAAGCAAATCGAATACACCCCACTGAACAAGTCGGATATCACAAGTAGTCGGTTCCAGCGCGAGGAGCCTTATTTTTTATTAAGCTTTATGGGAGCGCTAGGTTGATAACCTCTCAACATATTTCATAGAACACTTCAAACATTTTAATTATCGATTTTAACGACACATTCATAATTTTCCTCGTACTTTAAACAATAACACTTTTATTACTTTTATATAAATTCAACAAACTAGTGCAGCAGTTGTTATTGATAGATTTAATATTTGTACTCCACAACGTTCAATAAAACCACTTTGTTCGGATCATACAATGATATTATTAATTAGTAAATTGAGTCCACTGAAAACCCAACCATTAAATCTGTGTAAAATATCATAAAACATTATTTTCTATAACGAATAACAATCATAATCTTTTAATGACCGCTACCATAAAAATACACCATTATTATATAATTGTTTATTAATATCAAATAAAATTATATTATGAAAACAGGTAATTAAATAAAGTGCTTATTGAAGGTAATAGCTTTTACTAATTAACCTGTATCTCCCACACAAATCAATTCAATTAATATTAATTTATTAAATGTAGAGAACGAAGGTAATATGTCTTAGAGTTCTAGCGCTCACCTATTATATCTTGAGTCACCCTCAGCTACTAAGTAATAACCTTTGGCTATGAATAAATACGCCGCCGTGGAATAAGGGGTCTTTCAACATCCCCTAATGGGGTGGGAAGCAACAGGGGAAGCTTCTACCCATAACTCTATTAAGAGATTGTTATTATATCAATTCATGTTCAATTAACACATTATATAGAAAATAAAAATCTGTTTTATTATATTAAAATTATTAATCAAATTTGAATTAGGTACTAAAAACGATGTAAAATATTTTCCGAAATTGTTCAACGTTTAAACGCATCAGTTAACGGTGATTTATTATTAACCTTTTAATCCTGTCCCGATTCGAAATTTTGATCCTATTGCCGACCTAAAAGAACCCGTTTCTGGGATCTTTTACATAGGATTTTTGCTCCTCCTTTGGGCCTACATGATATTTAGACTCAAATGAGGATGATATTCAAAACCTCATATAAAGCTAGCCACCCGTTAGTCACGCTTAGTTATATTGAGTTACGCGGTGTTGTTGTGTCGACGATATATATATATATATATGTATATTTAACACGTGTTATAACAGAATTGAAAGTGTCATTTGATGCTTAAGCTTCTCTTATGGCATAACTGAAGGTAACCAAGAATTTAGGAAATATATCTGATCAATATTTTATCTAGGAATTTCACAACAAAATGAAGAAAATCTAAACGTGCAGCCAGTTGAAATTGAAGACTTCACCTGTTGCTACGATTTACAAACGGAAGGTATTCTAGAAAAGGAAACCAGCCAAAAACGTTCAAAACTCTACACAGGAACATTTCGAGTTATTAAAGCAGTAGTAGCTTTGGTGGACTTGGTGCAGAAGCACATCAAAAACCTCGTTGAAGATAAATACTTCCAGCAAGCTATTCTCCTCGCAATCCTTATCAACACCCTGTCGATGGGAATCGAATACCATGACCAACCAGAAGGAATGACAGTCTTTGTAGAGCTGAGTAATATTGCCTTCAGCGCCATCTTTGCTGTTGAAATGTTGTTGAAAATTATGGCGGAGGGGCCATTCAAATACATCTCTAATGGATTCAATGTTTTTGATGGAGTTATTGTTGTATTAAGGTAATTTCTTTTACAAATTTATCCTATTTTAGTTGTTAAAGGAAAGCCCCCTTAAGTAGGGGTAATGTTTCAACTTTTTTTCATTCTTTTTATTTATTTATATTAATGTACAATATATTAAGTTTATTGTGTGAAAATTTGAAGTCGATTGGAGTAAAACTGTTAAAGATATGGAGTTTTAAGTCTTTACCTCTCTGGTCTGGTTTCGTTTTTCTTTGAAACTTTTAAACGCGTTTTTCTTACACATAGCTTTTTCACTCTTTCTAGCTCAAAATCTATTGTATCGATCCTTTTGAAATTTTTCACACTCTTTCTTTACATAAAAAGCTGTCGAGTTTTGTTTTTTAATTTTAACATATTTTAAAATAACAAAGTTTCTGATTTATTTCATAAAGAATCGGTATTTTGGCTTCTAAGTGCTGTAAAAACTCGGCAGGATTATCTGCAGAAACTTATCAACTAATGAAATCATTTTAGATTTTCAATTTTTCAACAGAAAATCAAGTGATGAATTATGAGCGGCATCGCAAAGTTACTTTTTTGTGACGTCTACGGAGATTCGCTGTCAATGGCTCATTTCTTGATATTTATTTATGAAAATTTCACAAATTATTCTTTAAATGTTATTTTATCACGTAGTAATTATAGAAATAATTATATGTTATCTGTGTCGTCAAAAAACATTATCGAAAATAGCTTTATTTATTGTTTTGACATATTATTGACATATTAACTTTTTATTGTTTTGTGCTATTGCTTTTAATAATCTTGTTTCATAAATTAATAAATTATTATGTTATTGATTTAGCGTTGTCGAGCTCTGCCAAACCTATCTAGGAGACGGTCACGGGAGTTCTGGTCTATCAGTATTACGAACATTTCGATTGCTCCGAATTTTAAAACTAGTCCGTTTCATGCCGAATCTTCGAAGACAACTATTCGTAATGTTACGAACAATGGATAACGTTGCAGTGTTCTTCTCATTATTAATTTTATTCATATTTATATTCAGGTAAGAAAAGTTATTATTATTATTAATTATTATAAATAAATATCTTAACTTAATTGAATTATCCTGAAGCCCCGATAATACAATATTAATATCTTTAAAGTGCCCCAGAAATAGTGTCCAACAAACCCCATAAAAATACTCGTTAAATGAAGGAATATTTACAGCGTGTTGGCTGGATGGAGATTTATGTTTTAATTGGTGAAGCTGGGAGCGTTTAATGCTGCAAACATCATTAAAAGTAACTTGTTGAATGCCTGAGCAATAAATTCGGAGATCTACCGCTGCGTTTCTTGATGTTTAATGAAGTAACAATAAAGATCATTTTAAATTACAAACCAACGTTTGTAAATTGTTGAAATAAAATATCTTATAGAAATTTCTTTAGACACTGATAATATTTTACTTGAAAAGGGAGGTTATATTTTTAACGTTAGATTGGTTTAGTTTTCTATAAACCAATTCCATATTCCAATGTTTTACAACAAAAGTTTTTATGTCAAGAAATATGTAACTATAACATCTCTTATGTTATTGATAACTGAATAATATACATAACTATATTACCTCTTTAAAAAAACCTGTATTATGTAAATCAATTAAATTTGACAAAATCAATCCCAGAAGATGTAACACAGGTCCAGGAATCAAATCCGTAGACGCATTTATCTCTATCCAGCTTCCACTGCATCTTAAATCAAATAAAATATCGAAGTTATAAAAAGCCAAGTTTGGATTTTTGTTTAACTTGAACAAAATTAAATAATACTGTTAATAAATAAATGTCTTTACATTGTGGTTATATTTATTTATCATTAAACAATTTATTATAAATATTATTTATGATTTTAATATAAATTTCATCTTTAAAGTTGAGATTTATAATAAATTTATTCCATGTGAACACAGATGAAGCATTTATGTTCTGGATACGTCTAGACGTAAAAGTTTTATCACAGTGTTTAAAGGGAAATAGAAATAAAATATTTATAATAGATTTAGATGGCATAAATATAATTACAATAATTTTCTGTAATATATTTCTTCTATACATGTATGTGTCTTTAATTGTTTTATGTGTATGTGAACCCCCCAATTAATAAAAGAGCTTGTTCAAAACATTGTACATAGACCAACTGTTCTTGTTGGAAATTATTTTTACATATTGTTAATTAACAACCTAAAATACACCAAATATTAAAATATTTGTCTCGCAGTTTAACAACTTTTTGTTGAAATGAAAAATTGATTTTCATTGCCTATTAATTCGTAACTCGTAATTGATTTTATTCCACTGTTGAATTCTGTCACTTATTCATGAAAAATTTAATGGCAGCTGAAATATTTGTTAATGTAAAATGTATACATATAAAATTTGTTACGTACACAATGCGTCTGAGTTTAAAATTTTACAAATGGTCTGTACTTGAAATAATTTAGAAACCTCCAGACTGCCTTCATTTATTTACTTATTATTGTAGTAAAAATATAAAAATTAATATTTAGAAGTCTTCAAATGGAATCACAAAAATTCTAATTACTATTAAATCTGATATTTTTGTTTAATTTAAAATAAAGAATATTAATGAAACAACCAAAAGGTATAATATATTGCCTTTTTAAAAAATCCAGAAATATAGTTTTCTTATTATTTTCTAAAATATTGTAAAAATAATTCAACAAGATGTTTTCTCAACAAGCATTTCCTCTGTAAATGTTCCCCTTTTTCAACTGTTTTCCTTTTATGTTGTATATTGTCTAGTATATTATTTTATTTTTATTATTTTATTTTTAAATATAAATATATAACTATAATAAATATTAAAAAAAGAAATTATAATCAAATTTTTGCTCTAAAAATTATTTACTTGTACAAGATTTAAATAATATATTGGAAGTAATTTTCAGTGCTCTTTTCATCATTTATAGTCTACAAATATTAATCATTATTAAATATAATTCAGAATAAAACTGTAGTTCTATCTTTTCTTATCAATAATTGTTTAAATATTTTCTTAAATGGATTTGCTTAACTTTCGAAATAAACCGCTCAAATAACTTGGTGTTCGTTGTATCTGAAAGAAGAATAAATATTCTAGTCTCTGTATAAGAATACATACATTTATCTGCGTCAGAATTTTTTTGCTAAAGAATGAAATAAAAGATTCGCAAAGCCCTGAGGCTTATTTCAGCTGCTTTTTATACAGAATCATAACAATAAATATAGCATGTGACAACTGCTGATTTACGAACAGCTTTCTGAAGTCTAAAGACTTATAGATTTCTAAGTATTGATGTAGAAAATGTTGTGTATATATTAGCAAAGAGCACTGTATTCAAGAATTGATAAGTTAGTAAACATAGAATCGACAAGAAAATTAAAATAGTTCACTTAATTCAATTTCTCGTACAAATAAATAATTTTAAATGCGCAGAAATAATATTAATAAATAAATAAAATAAATAATAAATAAACTTTTATCATATTTATTGCACATAAGACACTATATAATATTTTTAAATCTAAACACAAAAATATCTTCACAATTTTACTCAATTTGCTTTGATATAAGCATGATTTAATTCCGGTTAAAAATTCTCAAAAATATCGCACAATTTTTAACATTAAAACAATTCACACTTTTAAAACTCTTAATCAAAATTTTGAATAAGAAAAATGTTCAAATTTTATAAAAATATATATTTAACCTGTCAATTATTTTTTATATAAATTGTTGGACAATTTTTTATAGCATACTCGGTATGAACTTGTTTGGATGTGCATTTTGCGAAAAAGAAGTAAGGTTAGATGATCCTACAATGTGCGACAGAAAAAATTTTGACAGCTTGTTGTGGGCATTAGTTACAGTTTTCCAGGTACCAAATATCTATAAAGCCAAAGTCAATTATTTTAACTATAGATAAGCAATTACGATTAACCTACAGTTATTTCATTTAATAGTCCATAAAAATGTTCATTTTATTTATATGCTAATGGTTGTTTGCTAGTGGATTTAATTGTTCAAAATTTAGAATTGGAAAAATTTATTTAATTCAAAGATATTTTATTTGAAGCAACCGTGTAATGTATTGGGTCACCCATGTTCTTCCGACGCAATACTTTCGTTGGCATATCTTAGTGGAAGGGAAGAATTAGACCTTGTAGCAGTTTGTCTGTGTGTGTAAGCCATTCATTCAAATACGATCGCCTTTCAATTCTTGCAAGTTAATTTCAGTTTCAAATATATTTTTCGAAAAAGGACTGAACAGTTCCGGATTAAACTTCGGGCTGTAGGCAAAATATAAGTTAGATAATAAAATAAAAAAACATTGACAGGAAATTGTGACTAGATCCAATTGATTTGACATAGGTACTAAAAAAATGGTAATTTCAGTTAGCCTGAAAGGCAAGTGTACCTACCCTACAAACAATCTCGTACGAATCTTATACGATTCTAATGCGAATCCTATACGAATCTTTCAACAATGTTTGTAGGGTGCAGAAGCATTTAACTTCACGTGGAAGCTGAAGAAATATTTTTTTTTCAAATGAGTAACGTCATAACATTAGAGAATGGTTCACAATGTGTGACAAGACGTGATTCTTTATTAGAAAATCAATTATTTCTAGCGGTATAACTATAAAATAGCAGATTAATAAAAACAGACGTTTCCAAACTAGATTCTGTCACATGGGTTACTCAGTACATACATTTAATAATACATTGCAACAATCATTCAATCGTTCAATCATATTGCAACTGCATTTAAAATATAATATTTATTACTTGATAAAATATTTAGAAATGTACAGGTCATAGTTGTGATACCTTTACCACAAAACCTCACCTGCATATCGATTGCAATTTTTTATTTACAATATAAAACAATCCAAGGTGAAGCCAAAGGTATTAAAAACTTTTCAATAAATTTAAATTAAAAATTTAATTTTATATTACATACAACCCTATCCCTATCTCTACAACGGTTTTATGCATGATACATGGAGTATATATACTTATCTAATGGAAAAGTATAAAGTAGTAAAAAACAATACTAAAAACTTTAATAAACCAATAAGTAACGGTAGTAATAACATTATACATTGTAGAGTTATGATATTTTGTTTTACAATTCATGTATTTTGATATAGTTAACATATTTTTAGTTACAATATTTCAAGTCCATTATTCAGTATGAAATATGCTCCATGATTGAAACTTTGTGGTAAATAGGAAAACTTTAAATCATTTTAAAATATAAATAAAAATGAACATTTTTTAGCATTCCTTTATATTTTACTGCATTTTTAAAGCACTTTTTAAGCAAGGTACTACTAATATCAATAATTCAAATTGCGAAATACAAAATGGCTATTGTAAGTGAAAAATTCATGTTTGTTCGATTCATTTAATAAAATCGACGAATTTTTTTTAATTATAAAAGGTAGGTAAAGTTTATAAAAAAAGAAATTTAAAAGATTATTTTTTTTATTTATTAAGCATGCTAGCATCTTGTTTATTTCACTATTTATTCATTATTTTCTCTATTTTCTGGCTGAGTTTCTCTTCTAATATGCTTTTTTCATAATTCTATCGCTTTTCTATTCAATCGCTCTATTTTCTATGAAATTTATTTCTTTTTTATTAATAATATATACTAATAAATATATACTTATATATTTTGTCTTGTAAAACAAAAATTTCCAAACTTTTTGATAGTCATATTTTTTACAACATACAAAAAAAACTTTTATACATTTTACTGTAAAACTCATAACAAATAGAGAAATATTAAATATGTAAGTCTTCTTTGAAAATTTTGCCTGAGACGAACAATTTGTCAAACTACGAAAATCCTCTTTCATTTATTATTCTACAATAAGAGTTTCAATGATTGAATAACAAATATAGCATTAACTAATAATTTACGTTGCCGATACGTTTGAACTTGTACTTAGATAGAATATAAAATAGAAATCAATACTTAAATAAAAGGTAAAATTTTCCAGGAAGATTAACATATACATAATGAAACTAACCTCAAAAAGCTCATGAAATTCGTATTAACGCATTTAATATCTTACAGAATTTATAGTATTCTTATATTGTTGATTTATGCTTTAGAAATTACAATAAAAAACCAACTTACAAGAAAATATTACTTAGGTTTCAATGACACAAACATTTGTAACAAAACTCTACAGAGCAATGCAAACTCTCGATATAAAACTAGCTATAAAAACATTATTCACCCTGCCATGTCATTTCACGCCATGCCACCCACATCAGCCACCCAATATCAATTCACCACGTTTTTGACAAAAAGCTGAACAAACCTACAGATATTCAGATGTGTTAAACCCATACATGCTTATTTTGTATTCACAAAGTGTAAAAATAGTTCATGAAAAACGGATATAGCAGGAGAGTAGTAGTAAAAGGTATTTTGGGCAGTTACAACAAATTTTACAATAGTATATAAGTTTATAGGACGATAAATTATAAAATGTATTAAGAACTTATTATCTTAATCCAGTGGCAAACTTCAGACGAGACTGTCCTTAAACAAGACACCACTAAATACGACAGTCTTATTCCAAATACGGTAACAGAGATGGATTAAGCGATATGTGTGTGCAAGAATTCAACAAGTTACTGCGATAATAACATAAAGTAATTTTTGCTTATTCTTGCTTTCCTTTTTAAATTCTTAAATTGGTATTAATTTTTGTTATTCCAAGGTAGAAAATTGCCTTCTTTCACAGTTGTTAGCTTGCTACAAGCATAAGGCATTTTCTATTTCTCAAACAGGAATTGTGTTGCAGTACTAGCTTACTATAAGCTACACTTTCTACCTGAGTTGTAAGATTATATTTACTAGCTTAAAGTTACTGACTTTACATTTAAATTTGCCTTAAAAGTACACATTTCAAAAATAAATGGTTTATGTACCTATAAACTTACATACATGTAACTTATAAAAAAATAATCTTCCTACATCCTGCTGGTCCTAAAAGTGTAATAAAAATAATATATAAATTTTGTTTCTGTAAGGAATAGATTACAAAACTCCATGAATATTTAAGATGAACTATTTTTATATACTCGTACAGAAATGAACAACAGCTTTTGAAATAATTCAGTGAATGACATTTACAAGCAAACACCATATCATTAAATGCTGCTCTGCAAAACACAATTAAATCAAATAACATTCAATGAAAAGTACCATCAGTGTTACCCAACGTGAATAATCAGAACATGAACATGTTTTAACTCATGATCACCTCCCGGGGAAGAGATGTGTGTAATTAAATTCCATACTGTGGTTTAACGATGACAAAAAAGTAATTAAAATATTAATTTATTAGTAAATCAATAAATTAATTCAAATGTTTTGTGGTAGTCAACAAAATGTTGGATTCAATAAAAATACTAGGTCAGGTTGCAATTATAAATAGAAAATATTTTTACAATCAAACACATTTAAATATTTAAATTTATTGTTGTATTATGTATTTATTGATAATAAATATTAACCTATGTTTTATAATCATATTTGCAACTTTAAAATTAACAAAACAATAACAAAGAAATTTGAAGATGCCATCTCTTCCTCGAGAAATTTAGATAATTTTAACAAGCTGATCATTGTAGAGTTGAAGTAAAAGTAATAATCTCATCAACCCTAGTAGTTAATTAACACGTTAATTAGTTGTTTACGTCACAAATAATGATATCTTACAAACAATTAGTTAATTAACTTAAAATAAAATCAGCTATATACAAAATAATAACCTCAAAAATATCTTAAATAAAAAACATGAATTTTACGAAGCATTAAAGTATTATTTTACATAACAACTGTTATTATTATTTCATGTGTTACTTCTGTAACATGTTTATGCATATATTACAATTTATTATTAACATATGTTGAAATTTTTATATATATTACAGTGCTTTTATGTAACGACGCCATTTTGTTTATTACTTTTAGTTTATATTTTCCTTAGCAGCCCGCAAAATAATTATTTTATTATCTAAACAGGGGGGAATTCTTAGAGCATAAATATATGGAGAGAGAATGCTGACCTGAAAGTGTGTCCAAAATGTGTGCGAGAGAGAAAGGTATATGTTCCTATTTGTTCTCTATGCGCATGCGTCTAAAGCGACAGCTGTCAAGGCAGAGCTGTCTAGGTATAATACGTGACAGTTGTTAAATATGACATTATATTGATGTAGAATAATGTAGATATGTATAAATATAACTAAAAACGTGAGTTCTATCCACTCCAAATATCAACTGTGTTGGACGTTATCCCTACGGCGACATCTATGACGTTCATGAGTATATGTTTTCACTGAAGGGTCACTGTTTTACCGACAGACGAGCTTTGTACCAACTTAAGAAATATAATTTCTTTACATATTTAATATTTATTATATCTTAATAAAATATTAATATTTATTATATCTAGACAGCTGTCACTTTCGACGCATGCGCATAGAGAACAAAGAGGAACATATACCTTTCTCTCTCACACACATTTTGATCACACTTTTAATCTATAGGAAATATGGAGCATATATATATGCCCTAAAGTGGAAATGCTTAATTTAGATAAAGCAGTATTGATTAAATGTAATTCAAATGCAATACTGGCACTGGTAAAGTAGACATTTGGTGTATTTTCAACCGGTGTTTATTGCCTACAGTTATTCATATACAGCTGATTTTATTTTCCTAGTGCATTTCATTAACAAAAACAAATAATATGTATTCAATAGAACTCAAATAATAATTTAGCTTTGTTTCTTTTCTTTTTATTTTCTAACACAAACAAAAAACATCGTCACCGACCATTACCCATTACCGATTAGTATTTTGGGAATGTATCTCTTTGGCGGAAAATTTTGTAAGTTTGTTGACGAACGAGGCACAGAACTTCGCGAGTGTGATTGCAACGAAATAGTCTCGAAACATCCCAGGTGCGAGTGTGACAGAAAACACTTTAATAATTTTTTATGGGCTACGGTTACAGTATTTCAGGTATTGTATACAAATGTTCTATTTTATTAGTTTTACTTTATTTGCAATAAATAACATATGGCCAGCCATTACTTGTATACAAGCGTAAAAGAGTTACATTTATTACGTAAATTTTACCCATTAAAAAAGATTTAAAGTTAAATAAGTACATTGCTTTAAAGTGTAGTTGCTTAGGGCCTTAATCTGACTTTTAAATTTTCAGCGCTCTTAGGTGAAACAACTGCTCATAACAGCGCTCTCGAAATTACAAACCAGAATAAGGTTCTTTGTAAAACTACCAATTTCTATTTTAATGGGCTTGTGTCCTATGTCTTAATTCTAATAAAGATAAAGTGGGTTACTAGAACCTCAAATGTCCTATTATTTTTAATAACTCCTTATATGTTAAGAGATATTAACAATTAAAAAAGTCATTTTGTCTCTTTAATTATTAAAGGGATTCATCGTTATAGAACATTACAAGACATGTGACATCACGTTACTCTTATCCATAGAAAAAATAACTGACCTGTTCTTAATAATACAGACATGTTACGTCATAAATATGGCCGACAACTGTAGCGCTAAAAATACAATTCGAATTTTTAATTGCTATATCTCCGTCAACATATAGATATTTATTAAATTAAAAACGCCAATATACATTTTTTAATATCAATTGCAATCAACAATTGAAAAATTGACCCCTAAAAAATAAATAAACAAGCCCAGTGGTGCAAGTATGTTTCAGGATTTCATAGATAGGTGGAGTTATTTCAGTAGAAAACAAAATAAAAGTCTAAAGAATAAATATAAACCAATCGACAAACGAGAAATGTTATAAATGTATAGCATCCATAACATTACAGACGTCTGTGTCTTTGTAGATCGGAAATAGAAGTCTCAATCGGAAGTGCAACTACCGGACCTTTGGGAATAAAATACAATTAGCCCAAATACGTCCAACTTTAAAGTCTGCCAATACTTCTCCTGGAACTGAACTCGATATGTGGTTCATTTATTAGCCAATTGTTTCCTCCGGCGAGGTGTACCGTACCATTGATTAGTGAACTATATTCGGTGTCGGCCATGAATTATTTCAAGTAGCTTCAATTACTGTAACTACTTTGAAAAGTTTCCCCGAGTTTAAGAAACACATAACTTTGATTATCGTACATCAACGTAAATGTCGCGAAATGTCATTCAGAAAGATAAAATTTACTGCAAAAGTTTTCAATTAATATATTTAAATTGTTCAGAAATTGTGACCCTAATATGGCAGAGCGGAATAAATTATATCACTGTGCCACTCACTCTTTAGTAGGCTTTACTAAAAGTTATATCACAAATATTAGCCTTTACCAGAGGCGGCCTTAGGGGGTGGCAAGTAGGGCACCGCCCGGGAACTCGCTCAACAACCCAAGTAGAAAAATTTATTACAATATATGTATTTGAATCTCGCGCCTCGCTGTTTAGAAATACCACTAGAATAAGTTTTTATAAAACTTCCAATATAAAATTTTATTTCTCGTCAATTATCATCAAAAATACTTACTTACAATTTACAAGTTATACAAAAAAACAAGTGCCTCGCAAAGATCTGTCACCTCGGGGCCTCGCAAAGATCTGCCGCCCGGGGTCTCGCAATCGCTAACGCCGCCCTGACCTTTACTATGCAAATTTTCATTCTAAAGAATGTGGAAACGATTTTCAGCTATTATCTATGACAAAAATAAGAGTTGACATAATAAATTGTAACTCGAAAGAAAAGAAGCTGCGTAGAAACTAAGAATATGAAACAAATAGTCAAAATCTTACGCTACGTTACGCTATCTGGTATATATTTATAAATATATATTAGCAAATACGTCAACGTTATTTATTGCAACATATAAGTATTATAGTGTTTTCAAAAGTTGTTTTCTGCATTTTGTAGCATCTTTGCATGTGATTATATAAAGTAACAAATTAAGTACTAAAAAAACACAAACACACTTATAAATTGATGTATACAAACATAAACATGACACAAAAATTGAACACATACAATTAAACATTCATTTCATCCATACACTAAATTGGACACATTAGAAATGAAGCATGTTTGGAATACGTATAATCTTATTCTGGTGGAAATATTTGTATTTCATTCTCAATAAAAATCAAGTCTAGTTTTATGCTTATTAATTTCAAGGTGACCTTGATCGAAATAAATACACGTGTCAAATCAGATATGAAAGTGTTCATTTTCGTTTTAAGATAATTTTAATAACGACTTGAATTTAAAACAGAATAAGATTATATAAGTTTAAAAAGTATACACCATGCAAATATGCGCATATAAAATATTTACAATAAATAATCATTTGGGAATTTGCTCCAATTACTTTTTAAAATACCATGTATTTTGTGTAGTAAGAGTGTATCAATAAGAACTGACTGTTTTAAATGTGCTGTAATTTTGCACACGAATCACTTTAAAGTTTGAAATTTTAAATATGTAATCTAGTGACACGGGAAATTTGTTATGGAAAGCTATGCAGTACAACGACGCATAGAAATCTGGAAAATTTATTTGTAAAACGTTACGTTTCTTTAATGTTTACGGTGACATCATTTAGCCACCCAAATCGTGTGATTTAACAGTTTCCGAATTGTTTCTTTGTGGTTTTCGTAAAAATAAGCTCTAGATTTCTGCGCCGTGAAGCCGAATTTACTTACTAAAAAGGTGAAATCATAACCAAACTAATTGTAGCCAATCAGAGAAGCAGAAAAGGCTATTTGAACGTTGTTATAGTTCACAAAAAAAATTTCATGTATTACTTTAATAATAAATTAAAAAATATAGTAATGTTCAAGTTATTTTGCGTGTTATTCAAAGAACAAAACAGTCAGCTACTATTGATACACCCTATGATTTTGAAATTTCAATTATTTTTTTTTTTAAATTTCTTTCAATATGGTTTAATTCGTTATCTAGTGGTTCCATTTCAATTAAATTGATTTTATTGATACAAACAAATTAAAAACGCATTGGTTATTAATTTTTAATTAAAATGAGTTAAATATGAACAATATCAATATGTATTTGAAACGTCGTTGTACATACACCGTCTGTATGAACGTACAATAATCTCCTCTGCTGGTGTATTATAATTTATATTTCAATTTTAAAAATCAATGGAATGAAAAAGCATTTCATTTGATAATCCAATCAGTATACCGTAGATGGTACACGGTATGTAGATAAACATGATGAAACAAATAAATGGGAATCCACTAATCCCTAAATGAAAAATAAATGATGATCATGCGCATTGTGCATTGTGTATACTTAGTAATATAAACAAAACAAACAACCAAAACGGAACACAAATTATTATCAAAAACATGTTCAATTATAATGAACCGATACACAAACCGTAAAGGACTTATGATGTATGACCTTCACCGCAATATTTTCTTTTAATGCTTGTCTAGTGTATAAAGAAAAATTACTTATTTGAAAGTGTATTACGTATTATCCATCACGATCACTGAATTTTCACCAAGTTTCTTACTATTTTCCTAGATAAATCTAGATCGATCATTTAAAAACCGATTAATAACTGAAATACAAACTCACAATCATTATAAAATGTAATCGTTTTCTTTAAAATAAAGTTTGATCTCCCTTAGCCACACTAGAGACTATTTTAAGACAGTTCCAAACAATGGCGTAGCAGGCAAAAAGAAACTGGGGCCCTAACTAAACTGTTTAGGTTTTATCGAGTAAAAAAAAAAGAAATATATATATATATTTATATATATATATATATATATATATATATATATATATATATATATATATATATATTACTGGCGATTCATTTTCCGATCTGCATTAGGGCCTTGGGGCCCTATTCCTGAGTCTTGCGAACTATGGCCGTGATCGAACAGATATGATTTATATGAGCGAAACATTTTACGAATCACTTTTAAAAGTGAACATAATGTGAAGATAATAATAATTAATAATAAAATTCAGGAAATGTACAGGAATACTCTTTTAAAAGTAATACATAAAATGTTTCACTCATCTAAATCAGATCTGTTCGCAGGACTCAGGAATACGGCCACCGGTTATTACTGCATACCTCACAACAATGCTTAGTTGGTCTACCTTCGATAAATCTAAATATAAACTGTTCTTTTTATAAAATGAAATAAAAAGTGTAATTTCTCATAAGCCTTAATGTTAAATTAAAAAATTCAAAGTTCAATATCTTTTTACTGGTTCTCTGCAGTTTTTCTAAAATTTAACGAGATCATTATCTTATTATAATCTACTAATACGCCAAATTTTAGAAAATATTAAACGGTACCTCTCTGCCCGACAGTACTACCTTAAAGTCGTGTTGCAACCTAATTTATTTACATTCCAAAGGTGGGAGAATTTTTAGCTAGTACAATACGAGGTTTGCTGGTCAGAGTCCGAGGGCCCCCTGAGCTTGAGGGCCTCGGTGCCCAGCACCGACTGGCCCATACATAGCTACGCCAGTGGTTCCAAAGCAGAAATATTTTTTGTCTGTCATATTTTCAAAGGTCATACATCATAACTTCTTTTGATTGCTCATTTCATTTTGCTTTGGTTATGATACATTGTATATGATATGTTTTGTCCAGATCCTTACCCAGGAGGATTGGAACGTGGTTTTGTTCAATGGCATGGACAAGACCAGCCATTGGGCGGCACTCTACTTCGTGGCTTTAATGACGTTTGGAAACTATGTCCTGTTCAATTTACTTGTTGCTATCTTAGTCGAGGGATTCAGTTCTGAGGTATAATATACTTGATTAATAATTGAATCACCTATTATAGAAAACCCTCTACCGGCAAACATCGCAAACATTTATTTTGTTTGTAAATATAGTTTTTCGTTACGTTGTTAAAAGTCTTTGAGTTCTGATGTCTTTAGAGGATTATATTCACACGTAAAGATATGAATTAATATTAGAAAAAATTAATTACACATCAAATATTTTCACAGAGAAATGAACGACGAGAACGAGAGCAGCGTGAGTTGGCACGATCCAAACTGTCTGGAGAATATTCCGAAAACGATGAAAGTTTGGAAGAATCTAATTCCATCTCTGAATCCAGCGACAGCTTCACTCCAGTAAGTTTTATAATAAATGGGCTTATGTATTGGCGTTTCTATTTTATTAAATATCTAAATGTTGACGGAGATATAGCAATTAAAAGTTTGAATTGTAGTTTTAGCGCTAGAAATGGTCGGTCATATTTGTATGACATGAAATGCATTTTAACGTCAGTTATTTGTTGAGTAGGTCAGTGCTGTGGTAATATTTTGTAGCTGTTGGTAGTCGAAATAATCAAGTCAAGTCAAAGAATAATAAGTTTTTATTTTATATAACCCTGTTACGACAGACATTGGAATTTTATTGTTTCTTGAAATAGCTGTAAATAATATTTGATATTTTGATAAATAAATATATATAGCAGAGATTTATGAGCTGTAAGGTTGGTAACCTGTAAACTTGTCAGAGTTCTATCTTGAATATGCTATCTCTTTGTCTATCTGTGATGTCACATGCATTTGGAATGTTGTCCAACGTTGAATCCCTTTAATAATTAAAGAGACAAAATGACTTTTTTAATTTTTAATATCTCCTGAAATATAAGGAGTTATTAAAAAATAATTGGACATGTGAGGTTCTAGTAACCCACTTTATCAATATATAGGACAATTTTATAGAAATTAAGACATAGGACGCAAGCCCATTATTATAGTTTATAATTTTTGAAGTAGATATTTTTTTCATTATTTATTGGTTATGGATTAGAACAGTATTATTAATTTAATTATTACTTTTATTTCACAAAAAAAAGGAAATGAAAAATACATGGAAATCAGACACAGATATTCGTGAAAAATTAAAAGATTCCAACGGTTCCCACGACAAAAAATCGGATAAAAAAGCAGACTATGAAAAATATTACGAGCTGAAACGACAATTTAACAAGAAGCCGCAATGTTTTGTTGAGTTTCCTGATCCCAAGTGCAACATCGAGAAACAGAGCAAGATGCTGGGTGGTTCCGGCATTACCTCCAGCGACAGAGAGCTCCCCATCATCACCCAAACCCCCGCCACTCCCCAGGATTCACCCAACACTACTCTGGAGCCAGGGATGTCTTTCAGGACTTTTCCATACACTTTGTCACACTCCAGTCTTCTGGACAGCCTGGATTCCATTGACAGGACTTCTGTAAGTACTGTACTGTTTTAACATTTTAAGACTTTATAATTCGTAAAGCAGGGCTAGTTATTTTTTATTTGAATTTTTTTTAAAACCGCTTGCAACGTTTTGACATCGGTCATGAAACAGGGCCGTTACGGTCTACTATTTATACTTTTAATGCCAATGTACAGGCCAAAAAGGGTTCGTCATTTTTTAATCACTATTTTATAAGTTATATATTACGACAAATAATAATTGTTTTAGTTTGTGTATAAGAATTGAGAGGCACCCAAATTCATAATATATCAAAAACTGAGAACCAACAAAAGCAAATGTAATCTACCTCTACAAAACGTTAAGGGGTTCTTTAAGGGGTTATATACAGTTAGGAGGCCCAAAAATATCGATTTTTTAAGAATTTTTCCTGAGAAGAGAAATGTATTAATGTAAAAATTTGTACATACTCGTATTATGGTAATTTTTAACTTTATTTTAACATTTTTGTATTTGTCTCCCGAACCACGATATATCTGAACTGAATCATCTAAAATGAAAAAACCAAACGGATTTCCTTAAAGTAATGTGTAATCTAGTAATTAATTGAAGAAATAAGCAAAATAAATTTTATTTGACTAAATTTTTTATTTGACAGATTTTTGACCAACATTTTGGACTTAAATTGTTCATAAATTATTGTATATTTATCGGTGAGAAAAAACCTACGATTAATTACTGCAAAATATACTTAAGAAACTTGTGTTCAAATTTGAGACTGACCGGTTTAACCGTTTTCGAGAAATCTTAGTCACCGATTTAAAGAAAAAAGTTTTCACAGAGACGGTTTTTAAGTTTCAAAAGCAGTTACATAACTTCGAAAATAATCGCCAGATTTACTTGAAATTTTCTGTGTGTGTACTTTAATATATACATATTACGAAAATGAAATAATTTTTGAAAATATTAACTGTATATAACCGCTTAAATTCATAACGAACCTCACACGAATTCGAGTTCGTAAAGTGTCAATTTCTATTTGATTGTAGTAACCATGAATTCTATTTGAAATCATATGGTTTACAAAGCTTACACTTATCTTGATTTAACACAAAATGATCAATTTACGCAAAACTAGATAATGATTGACACATTCACTGATAATGAAGTTTCAACCTCAACGTGCGGGCAACAGTTTTCAATACGTATCATAAACCCATAACTTTACTATTAACCACACTGTCCCCCCAGGGGCGCATGCAGAAGCTAATATAACTGTAGCGAACCGATCTGGTATGGAATATACACTGTTCTGTGTGAAATCAATCAAGCGTGCCGTGCTGACTCCAACAGGTGTGGATAGGAACAGGGTCACGGTCGCTTAAACACGGATTCAATCGTCTGGTCCTGTTAAACAGATTCAAACCCATGTCCCTACATGGGGAACCATGCAAACCGAATAATTGGGTAAACATTGACGATGATATGATGAAAGTCTGTGTTTCAACTACAAGTATATTTAATTTGTGTTACAGAAGCGTTTAATAACATAATTAGATGGTTTTATTAATTTAGTTGGATATAATTTATATTTATCCGTGACTAAAAGGTAAAATACTTGAACTACACATTTATCAGTGGTTATTCTTTAAATATATGCTCACCCGTTAAACACCCGGTATATTTAAGGTTGATCTAACTTAATACCGTGTCAGAATAATACTAGTCAATAAATTTAAATATATATCGTTTGAAGAATGGTACTATCTATAAATCATATGGATTTGTCAATAGTAGCGCCATCTATTTGTCATTCTACGAACACATTGATAGTTATGATCTTAAAGCATATGGAGTGTGAACAACCTATGTATCCTATGAATTAAAAGTGTGTCCAAAATGTGTGCGAGAGAGAAAGGTATATGTTCCTATTTGTTTTCTATGCGCATGCGTCAACAGTGACAACTGTCTAGATATAATAAATATTAATATTCTATTAAGATATAATAAATATTAAATATGTAAAGAAATTATATTTCTTCAGTTGGTATAAAGCTCGTCTGTCGGTAAAACAGTGACCGTTCAGTAAAAACATATTCTCATGAACGCAATAGATGTAGCTCTAGAGATAACGGCCAACACAGTTGATATTTGGAGTGGACAGAACTCACGTTTTTAGTTATATTTATATATAGTTTATTTATATTTATACATATCTACATTATTCTACATCAATATAATGTCATATTTAACAACTGTCACATATACCTTTCTCTCTCGCACACATTTTGGACACACTTTCAGGTTCAGCTTTCTCTCTCCATATATATATGCTCTAAGGTTATGATACTAGAAAGTTCTCGGTGATAGGAATCAGCATCGAAGATAGGTCGAAAATAAATTAATTAAATTTAAAAAAAGAATACAGTAAGATCACTAGGTTTTTTTATAAATGTTAATATCCCTTTTAATACTATGATTAATTAAAAAATAATTAAAATTTTTGTGACAGTATTAAAAGAGATATTATTAATTAAAAATGAAATTCAAAGTGAAATAAAAAAAATTAAGAGGGAAAGCGTGAAGTGACTGTCCTGCGGTTCTGAATTATACAAAGTATCGAAGTTGAGTTTATCAATTTTGTCCGTTTAACTCAATACCAAAAGATGTCCTCTAAATTTGAACATTTGCCCCGTAAATGTTCAAGCGTTTGTGTAGCAGTGATTTCGTACGAAGGTAATTGTTATATTGTGTTCTACCAAACCCAGAAATTATATAAATCATGAAATATTCAATATGACGTAATAACCACAACCGGTGTGGATCATTTACTGATAATACTTGTATGTGCATAATGGCTTTTATGACCAGATAATAGAATCTAGTGGTCTTACTCAGTGCCGCAAGTTTCTTTTAAATAACGCATATGTCAAAGGCATAAGATACATAAAGATATTTCAAATTTCACTTGCATAAGTTGCAAGTGATTTTAAACTACGTAATTTAGGTTGCCTGCTCTTCAGGCTTAAAAATGTAGCAAACATTTATTTAAACTGAATGCGCCATCTATTAAGCAGTAGAATATGGAAATGTTTCGAAATGTTTAGTTTTCTCATGGAATAGTTTATTATTTGTTTAACAGGTATCAAGCCTGCAACATTTTCGGTTCTAAACGTGTGGCCCCCAGAAATGTGCAGCCCGTAGCATTTGGTAGTTTTGCCTATATTTCTATATGATTAATGTGGCACTGGTCTTACTAACAACTCATGACCTCATTTCTTACAAAATTATAAAGTGTGTATAGTAGAAAACTTATGTCATTTTTATTTCCAGTGTACTAGCATTCCAGGATTATTAAAGCCTCCAAGTAATTCCAAATACGGAGGAGTTTTAGCAGCCGTTCCTTCATCAAACCAACGGGTATTAAAAACGCAGCAAAGTCTTTCAAACTCATCTCAAATTATAATAAACGAAAATCCACAAAAGGTGCTACAAAATGAGGCAAAAAATATCACAAAATCAAATTCAAATTTAGCAGAAAAATCAACAAATTCTGAAAATGGAGCCTCAGTTGTTCCTGGTGCAAATGGAAATGGCGACAAATGTAAAATACAAAGAAATTATTCTTGGAAATTACCAAGGGCGAGTCTTAGAAGAAAGAACAGTAAGAAAAGTAGAAAAGGGTCTTCTGATTCAGACACAATTATGGTGCTTAATAATGGAAGAAATCATATGCAATGCAATGGTGAGTTTGTTTAGTAGATACCTTTAATTTATATATGATTAATTGTTACTGTTGTACACAACCCTTCGATGTATATTTGCAGGAAATAGTCAACTCCAAGCAAGGAATAACAACCAAATAATACCTACTACAAACCGTATTCAAAATAACACCCAAGGAGATGCTCCCAACAATAAATTGAGCCGCGGTGAGTTGGTTCAAGGAACGGTACGTGCTGGACAAACAATAAGTCCTCAAAACTCTATCAGAAGTCAGGATAATGTTCCAACGCATCTGTACCATCCTCAACCTTTACCTCAAAGTGTTCCACAACCAATTAGTCAAATCAGGTATACCAGTGCAACTATATTTGGAAATAACTCGTCCATTTTATAATTAATTAAAATAAACTAAATTGTTAATTTAGTTTCAGTAAAGACGACTTCAATCAAGTACAGTTGCACAAAATCCATCGATGTACAATCCAGCCAGACTTCATTTACAATCCAGATAACAATAACGAACGAATTAATAAGCAGAAGAACACTGCTTGTATTATAATGTCCAACATACCAGAGAAGGACAAGTCACAAAGTCCACCTGGACAGCTTCCAAACCTAAAAAATATTGAAGAGAACAGTGGGTCTGTGGGGCACTCAGAAGATGGGTGCGCCACCAGTGAAACCAGGAGCACCAAATCTAAATTCAAGAAGTTATTTCGATTCATGGAACCAACTGGCTTTCTTAAGGGGAGGGATGATTATTCATTGTATCTCTTTCCGCGTCATAATAGGTACTTACAATTAGTTTACTGAAGTCATAGTTATCATGTGTGGTTCGTAATGTACTTGAATTTATCACGTTGTAGGTTTCGAAACCTTTGCCAATGGCTTGTTAATCGAAAGTGGTTCGATAATGTAGTACTTCTCTTCATCGCACTGAATTGCATAACTCTGGCGATGGAGCGCCCAAACATTCCTCCTGATAGCATGGAGAGAATGTTTTTGGGCACAGCTAATTATGTATTCACTGCTGTCTTTGCTGCAGAGATGTTTGTTAAGGTATGTCGAAGAAATACAATTCATATTTCAAAGAATATTTCTAATGTATCAAATTTTTCTCATCAGGTTGTATCTGCTGGAATGCTTTATGGCCCAGATGCTTACTTCACATCTGGATGGAATATTATGGACGGATCTCTTGTCATCATTTCAATTATTGATCTCTTGATGTCGCTGGTGTCGGAATCTTCCCCTAGAATTTTTATTATCCTTCGTGTCTTCAGATTGTTACGTTCTCTGCGCCCGCTCCGAGTGATTAATCGGGCTCCTGGACTGAAACTAGTTGTACAAACACTGCTTTCATCATTAAGACCCATTGGAAATATCGTACTTATTTGTTGCACATTCTTCATTATATTTGGAATCCTCGGTGTTCAGGTTGGTGCTGGCTAACTATGATAATAATTTGTTATTTATATTAACAACTTCCGTAATAATTCTTAAACTTTCTACTGTAGTTATTCAAAGGCGCATTTTACTATTGCGAAGGAGAAAACATCAAGCATGTCAAAAATAGAACGGACTGCGAAAGTATACAAGGGAATGTTTGGGTTAACAGGAAATATAATTTTGACGATTTAGGACAGGCTCTAATGTCGCTATTTGTACTCAGTTCTCGAGATGGATGGGTTAATATAATGTACACGGGGTTAGATGCCGTTGGCGTCGATCAACAGGTTAGAATCCTTGATAAACCTGACACATATTAGTTGAGCTTTATTTTCAAATATATTTATATTTTCAGCCAATTGTCAATCACTCTGAGTGGCGGCTTCTATATTTCATTGCATTTATTCTATTGGTGGGATTTTTTGTACTCAACATGTTTGTTGGAGTTGTAGTAGAAAATTTCCATAGATGCCGCGAGGAACAAGAGAAAGAAGAAAGAGTTCGACGTGCAGCTAAACGTGCTTTGCAAATGGAAAAGAAACGAAGAAGTAAGTAAAGGGATTTACAAGCATTGGTAGTTTCGAAACAGTAAACTTTAAAATTACATTTATCTGTAGAAATGCACGAGCCCCCTTACTACACCGACTATTCACAAGCCAGACTGTTCGTCCACAATATTGTCACTTCGAAATATTTTGATCTCGCTATTGCAGCTGTCATTGGGCTTAATGTTGTAACAATGGCACTCGAATACTACAAAATGCCTACCGTCTTAGAATACACTCTTAAGATATTCAACTACTTCTTCACCGCTGTTTTTATTTTGGAAGCCATAATGAAAGTAATCGCTCTGGGTGTCAAAATTTACATGAAGGATAAATGGAACCAATTAGACGTCGGTATTGTGATATTATCTGTGGTGGGGATCGTTCTCGAAGAGTTGGAGACGAACATCATTCCAATAAACCCCACAATTATGAGGGTAATGAGAGTTCTAAGAATTGCAAGAGTGCTAAAGTTGTTGAAGATGGCGAAAGGAATTCGCGCACTGCTAGACACTGTTATGCAAGCCTTACCACAAGTTGGAAACCTGGGATTATTATTTTTCTTGTTGTTCTTTATCTTTGCTGCTTTAGGTGTAGAACTATTTGGAAGGTTAGATTGTGAAGACTATCCTTGCCAAGGTCAGTTAATATTTGTAACATTTGTTTATTTCATATTTAATACATGAGTATTTCTGTGAATTCAGGTCTTGGGGAACATGCTCATTTTAAAAACTTTGGCATGGCGTTCTTGACCCTCTTCAGAGTTGCTACTGGTGACAACTGGAACGGTATTATGAAGGACACGCTTCGAGATGACTGTATGGAAGATGCAGACTGCGTTAAAAATTGTTGTGTTAATAAAATCATTGCACCAATTTTTTTTGTCATCTTCGTATTGATGGCACAATTTGTTCTTGTTAATGTTGTGGTAGCGGTTTTAATGAAACATCTGGAAGAATCTCACAAGCAAATGGAAGATGAAATGGATATGGATGTCCAGTTGCAGGAAGAATTGGAGCGAGAGCAAGAAGCTGAGGAAGATCATGCACTGTGCCTTGCTCTGCAAATGGAATGTGATAGCATGGGAGATCAACCGCCTATGAGAAAACCTTTGGCAAAAGTATAGGCTTTTATTAATAAGAATTTTACAATGTATACCACTTATTACATTTACTACATTTGATTTTTTTATTTCAGGTTTTATCCCTACCATCGAATTTCACATACAGTCCCCCTGGACCGAAGCAACAACCACCACAGCCACATTACCAAGAAAGAAGAAGACTCAGTGTGTCACCAGGACGTGCGCAGCGCCGTCAATCATTCCAATCACACACAGGTAGTTTATTAAAATAAATTACTAACATGATATTACAAAAATAATTTAAAATATAATTTTCCAGGTTTACCATCACGTTTGTTGACATTACCAGCATATAACGCCATCTATGAAACAAATCTGGAACAAACAACTAAAAATGATAATAGTTATTACAATAAAAATAATTGTAATTATGAAAATGAGAAAGTATTTCTAAGTGATAATTTAATGAATAAAGCAGTATCTGAAAAGACGGAACCGAAGAAAACCGATAATGAACGAAATGAGTTACAAATATTTAATGAAAGTGAAAACTCGTCTTTTCTATTTGTACCCAAGCAACAAGCTACTAAATTGTACGGATCAACGAAACATTTGTTTAAGCAGCAATCGTTTGAGGAAGAATCCTGTCTGCTTCTTCCAGATTCCCAAAAACAAGAGAATGGTCGTGCAAAGAATGGTACACAAAAGGACAAGCAAGATAATAGTGGGGTGAAGTTAGAAGTAAATATTCCTAAATTAAATATGGATGATGGTCGAATGGAAGACATAGTTGTAAGTAAAAAACAAAATGGCGGTCGTAATAAGTTGGACATCAGATATACCAAAGAGAGTAGCAAGGAAGATGAATCAAGTGAAGAGAAATGTATGTTGTTGCCTCATAGACTGTCTGTAGACATACCTACTAACGAAACACACCAGCGAGATGACGAGGACATGTTTGATAAACAGAAATGTACATTAAAAAGAGCTAAAACAAATGAAGAGACTGGATTACTTCTACCTCAAGAAGGAAATGTCCGAAAGTCTAGTAAAAGGATTCCATTAACAAGAAGAGACAGTACATCATCACAAAAACTGGACGCAAGACGCGGAAGTTGCATATCTCAAGATGGAGGACCAAAAGTAGAGAATAAACTAATTCGGAGAGAAAGTTTGTCGTCCCAAAAATCAATTGGTAAAATCAGCGAAGGTCATTATTATGAAAAGCAATTATTGTTGCCTCAAAAATTAGATGTAAAACAAATTGGAAGACAAGAAAGATTACTACTACCACAAAGACAAGATTCGAAACGTTCAAAGAATGAACCTTCACAAAGAGGAAAACAAGAAGAAACACTGATATGCAGTGTACTGAAGGAGAGATTGTTATCGCCTCCAAAAGTTGACGTTCCTAAATTCTTCCCGTTGAAACAAGAGCTTGGTGAACCAAAGGTGGCGACAGTGTATCAAGAAACGCATTTTAACCAAGATTCAAGCCCGGAAGAAATCGAGACAAAAGCGGAAACATCTGTCAAACCTACTTCATCGTATCAAGAGACACATTTCGATGTGGAAACCAGCTTTTTACTACCCCGTACCTACGAAAGACGAGATAGTGGCGAATTAAAAGGCTCCACATCATCAATAAGTGATAATTTATTGATTAATACATCTCAGAGCGCAGAAAGCTTAAGGCGAGTTATAGCGGAAAGAAGAGGATTGAATTTTGAACAAGAACATTTAAAATTAGACTTATCCAAAAAAACCGAAATTCCTGGAAAAGAACAATTAACGTGAATAGAATAAAGTAAATAATGATAGACGTAAAAATGTATATCGTTAGACATTGTTGTCCAATATAGACGTTATCTTAGATGATAGACAAAAAGGAGCTTTCAAAATGGCTGAATTCAATTTATGTATACAGTTTACCAAATTACTGAGAGAATATGAATATAGTTTGATTTCCGAATTTAACAATAAATAAACTTAGTGCACAAATACGACAGAAAAGTATATATTTAAAACAATCTATTCTTGTTACTAATATAGTGTTACACTTAAGAAGGATTTCTGAATTAATAAATATCTTTAACACAGTGTAAGTTGCTGTCAAATTGTTAAAAGATTCGAAAAACACTACGTTAGAAATTCGGCTTCTAATTATAATTGTGTTGTTGAACTAACATTCCATACGTTCATAGAAAGACTAAATAAAAAGCACTATTTTCATATTTCCAAATAAATAAAACTAGTTGTCTTCAAGTACAGCGTTCGATATATATAAAAACGATGATATTTAGAAAATTGACCGCATAGTTGACGAACCAAACGTTATTATAGCAATAATTGTAGTAAGTGTGTTATATAAAAATATCTAATACCGATGTTTTATTTCATTGATTCAAATAAAGCGTCTTTCAGCAAGAGATGTCATTTTAAATCAATAGGAAAACGTAATACTTTGTGAAATGTGGTAATATTTTTATTTTAATCCAAAGTATAACTGCTGACCTTAGTAACAGAACACAATATCTGCCAAATGTCATCGCAATCACGGTTTTATGTTAACACTTCAAAAATAGTGCGAAATTAAAATGATACCTCTTGTTGAGTTGTCGAAAGACTTTATAGAAGAGAAATTTGAGATACATTTTGAAGTTAAACAATCATACTCCATTAGAAATTAAAAATAAATCTAAATGAAACTACAAATAAGTACAAATAGACTACTAATTGTTGTGAATGTAGTTAAAGATACAATTAGTTAAACATTCTACAAAATAAAATTTGTAGCGGTTCGAGTCTCAACTAGATAAATTTGTAGCAACAAGTAGACAATAGATTTCACAATTTTCCGACATACAAATTAGCATATATTCATATTCTCCATACTTATACATGGTTTGAATTCATCCGTTTAACAAAAATGTTAAATTTTAGAGCCTAAAGATATTAATAACGAAAAATTACAACTATGTTAGAAACTGTATAGAATAATTTAGAATAATACCAAAAAATTTAGTTTTCATTTATAAACGATAAATAAGAAATAAATTTGTATGTAAAATTAGTTTATACTTATTATAATTATAAATATTTAGATACAAAAATATTTCTTATTTCTATATATAATCCCGCTAAACATAAAACGTATATATAGTACTTATAACGTATATACTTAACCGTAAAATATTACGTAAATATTTATATATAATGTATCTGTAACATTTTTACATCCATGTTATATTTTATTATAAATTTTTATGTAAATGTTACGAATGTATATTAAATTTTACGTTAATAAAACGATAGTTTTATGTAGTACGTTTATGTAAAATATACATAACTATGTTTAGTGGGAAATTAATCGAAAATAAAATTGGGAAACAAATAAATCTTCTAATGTATGACAATCTATTGAAAAAGCCTTTTCCTGTAAACTTTTTAGAAAAGAAAAATATTTAAATGAATAAAATAAAAATGAACGACACTGCTAGACCAGCCTTAAGTTAAGTTTTTCTTGTTGTAGAACAAATATGTAACACAAACTATAAATCTACTTGAAACTTGAATCGAATTTTATTATCGATGTAAAACTATTGAAATCTAACAAAGGTTAATTCTCATTGCGTTTCAATCACCTACTAGTCAAGTAAGAGTGCCAATGTGAATTAGCCTTAACTGTAGTCCAGTTGTAACCGTAACTTAAGATTCTCTATTAATTAGCACTGTCAATTAATAAAGTAATTAGTTCCAAAAGAATATTTTGTGACGATAATAATTTATGTATTAAAATATAACATATTCAAAAAGTAAAGTTGGAGCATTACTTCAAACTTATTCAGTGTGCAATATCAGACATAGCTAAATGCTTTTATATGCAAAGAAATAATTAATATTCTATTACTTTTTTTGAACAAAAATAATAATTTATAATTTCAGCCATCTATATTATAAATCCAGAAGTAACTTTTTATAAATTGAAAACATTAAATGAACGTAATTCGTAAACGTATCCATGTAACTCAATACACTATTGATTTTAATAATGGAAAATAAAAAAGAGACAGGTGAAAGTGGCATATTTGCACTTTCTTTCAATTCTAAATTTAAGTTTGTACAAGTAATCTATAGTATGTACATTTACCTAAAACGGAAATGTTATTCTCTAGGATGCAAACCAATTTTAAATAATTCAAAAAGTTTAGTAAATTTTAAAAAATTGATGAATGCTAATTCATTATATAATATTTATATACAAATTATTATCGCCCTAACCAAAATAGGCTTAATACAATATCTGTATATTCCGTTATTTTATTTCAAATTAAAAAAAAATAGTCAAAGTTTTCAACGATGTGTATTTCAAATGACCTTTCAGCAAAACCATGCTATAAGACGTGGATGAACACGCTATTGCAGACATTCATGTGGATACTTAGATCGTTCTGTTGCTGGGTTTTGCAGCTTGTATTTAAAATGAAATAAAGAATAAACAGAAATTGTGTTATAGCCTTAATGAATGTACAACATACACTGGACATTATTTAGAAATTTATTTTCTAATACGCTAGTTTTTTGGCAAACTGTGATATTTTAATAACTTCGTGTGCCGAATTTTCCAAAAATTTCAAATCTATTCTTTCTAGTCTTATCTATATTTTATTTAAATATATAAATATATGTATAGTTTATTAAAATAAATGTTATTAGGGTAATTATGAATTAGGAAAAATATAAATATTGTAAAAAAATAAATAAATAAATATCTAGTGCTCAAGAAGTATTGAAAGTGTATAACTAACAATTAAGTAAACAAAAATGAATATATTTAGAATATGTGTACAGTAATATATTACAATACAACCGGAGTTCAAATGTTTAAGACAAATATTTTATTACTTTTACCCTTACACATTTCCTTTTCAAAGAAATCACAATAATTCGTTCTTGGGAAGCTCAGAAGCTGAAATTCAAGCATTTTGCTTCCAGTGGCTCACATGTCACGTTAAAAATGAAACTCAATACAAAATTTAATATTTGTTCTTATTTATTTATTGTTACAACATAAGTACATACAAAATATAAAATTATAGGTGGTACAGGTAGTGTTCTATCCCAGTACAAATGAATGTAGCATTTGCGTAACATATATGAATCAGATTCGTTTCAAGATAAATGATACGTAATAGCTACATGCATAAATATGTTTAATGGGAAGTATTATAAAAAGATATAAAGATCACTGTGAGAAGAAATATTGGGGTGATTTATTTTTAAATATAACTTATAATTAATGTCAAACATAATAAGGAAAATTTAAATAATTTCTTATAATATTTAATGCGTATAAGGCCTTTTCCGGTAATTTCCTGAATTACTCCTTTTATAATTTAGTTATGCAAACATTCTTACTTATACTTAGACTAGTAAATATTTTCATATTCTTTTTTAGAATCCTCTTACAATTAGGCCTCATTCATAGGATTACTAATATTTATCAGTTGTATGAAAATATATTTGTTCAAAATAGAAAATATATAAATGTATCTATCACACTATAATGTAACTATTTCGTTATAATTTATTTCACATTTAAAATTTCTACAGAATGTTTTCAATTTAATTTTCTGTACTTTGATATATGGTACATATTCTCTTAATTTAAAAACTATTTCAGTTTAAAGTAAAAGGCATGTTAATAATTTGCTGGTCTACTTTGGTAAAGCTTCGTCATATTTCTCTTAAGAAATATTCTAAATCACATCATCTTTCAGAGATTATTATTTTAGCAACTGTTTTTTGTATAACATATTTTTGTTAAATATATAAATTTCATAGAACTGAAAGGGAGCTTCAATTTAAAACAGTTTCTATCAAATTCCATTATATATAAATTATGTATATTATTATTAAAAATTGAATTACATTTGTTATTATTAAACTATTTTGATTACTTTGTTTTATTTTTTATAATAAAATTTAAAGACTGAATCACACTTAATGCCAGCATATCATAAATAATTTCTTCAATAAAATTATTAATATCACAAACCAGTGTAAGCACATCACGTTATATTTTTAAAATAAAACCCGTAATAATTTCACTTTTATTTAATTTGCTTTTTTATTGATTTTTTTTAGCTTTCTTGACGTCAGCATCAGTTCTTTGTTTTTTAGTAAATGACAAAAACACTTGTTCAAGGGTTGTTTGACCCAATGAGTAATCTTCAATTTCCAATGAGTGCTTTCCTCTTTCCATGATGCCAAACATTTTGGACCATGTCACATCAGTATCGGTAGGCACTGGCTGAATCGTTGAAATGATTCCATTCGATGCATTGGAAAGCCGCGGATTTGCCGTTGGTATGTAGTAAGTAAGAAGGCACTGGTATTCTTCTCTGTAAAATGTAAATAACATATTAGTAAACATATCCATCACAACTAAACGCATCTGTTTGTGTTTAGAGAGCGAGCGAGAGAGATTTTATACTAACTTTAATATTGCTGTTGGGAAACTTTCTTGAACAAATTTCTTGACAGCATCTAATTTCTTTGAATCCACATTTTGTATTCTCTCTTCATAAGTCACAGTTGTTTCAGTAGGAACTTCTCCAAAGAGTCCATTAACTATACCTCCATTATGGTCTTGCGTAGACGGTCTAGTTTGTGGTGTAATTCCTTCACTCCTTGTTGCATCATTTTTTCTAACTTTAATTGTTAATGTGAAACCTAAACACCAAAGATTACTCATTATTCAAAATAAAACATACAACAAGATGCCAGAATCTAAGTTTCTTACCATCACTAAATTTGTTTTTTAAGTGTTGCTGAGAGCCGATGCATTTGAACTCTCCGTTTACCATCACAGCCAGCCTTGTGCACAAAGCTTCACATTCTTCCATACTGTGTGACGTCAGCACAATGGTTCTCCCCTTATCACGAACATTGCAGACAGCATTCCAGAGATGCCTCTTAGCAGCAGGGTCCATTCCTTAATTCCATGCATAATTATTAATTAATCATTAAAATTAAAATTAAATTACAGTAAAATTTTTAAAATTTCAACTGAAAACCAAGTAATTACCTGTGGTAGGTTCATCTAAGTATACAACAGGTGGGTCACCAATGAGAGAAACTGCTGTGCTAAGTTTTCTTTTATTTCCTCCGCTGTATTCATTAACCTTTTTATCAATGTGTTGATTAAAGTTAAGTTGTTGCGCTAATTTATTGGTGATGTATGGAGCATCCGACCGAGCAACCCCACGCAGCAAACAGAACATCATCAACGTTTCTCTTCCAGTTAAGTTATCAATTAGGGCATCAAATTGAGGGCAGTAACCTGCGAAGTTATTTCTCATGAAATTGTTCAAGATACATTCACACATTTCATGAATAAAATACTAACCAATAAGTTGATGAACTTGTTTCATGCTTGTTTTCAGGGACAATCCACAAACCCATGCATCTCCTCCAGATATAAGTTCATCTCCTGTTAACATCTTGAAAGTAGAAGTCTTTCCTGCTCCATTTACTCCAAGTAATCCAAAGCATTCAGCTCGCTTAACGCTAACACATAATTTATTCACAGCTAGGAAATTATCGTAATATTTTGTCATATCATTTAGAACTAGGTTGTGCTGATTAATTTGAGTTGCTGTAAAAGAGTGCACCAAGTCCTTCTCTACTTGCACATCGGAATCGACGAACTCCTCTTCATGTACTCTTTCCACATCTGCAAAAATAATATGCGAATTAATAATCATTCAATAAAGATTTATTTATAGATTAAATAAACTATTAAGCGTACCTTTGCAACAGGAACTTCTTATTTTGCGTTTTAAGACTATAAAAGAAATAAAATAATTAGACTAGAAACTTAAAGCGGGGAACTTCTTAAATAAAATAAAAAAAATTAAAAGTTTTTAAATAAAATAAATCTTACAGAGAATAACAGATTTGATTACGTAGAAGCATCGAGCAATAATTTTATATTCTATTAGGAGAAGGAAAATAAATAATCCAGCGCCAACTAATAAGAAGTACGCCATATTTCTTCCAATTCCTGGTAATTCCCAGCTATAATAAGGTTCCTCAGCTAAAAATATGAATGTCTCATTACTACATGTAATCCTACAATTGCGAGAAAAATAAAAATGTTTATGAATATTTACCAAAACAACATTCCGGTCGCAATGCGCATTGTGTCACTGGATCACAATTGCCGACGAGTTCACAAAGCAGTTCGTAACAAACCTAGAATAAAGTAAACCATGTATTTTCAAATCGGAGTTGTTCGGATCGAATCGAAAATTTACCGAAGCAGAATTCGAACTTACTTGTTTTGTAAAAGCTACAGTGTTCAGATTTCTAAAAGCTGTACACAGAGTATAATGCGGGTAAAGTAGGAAAATCCAATCCAATATTTTAGCTACGTCTTCCAGGTCCAAACCTTCTGTTTTAAGGATCTCTACTACCATGAAAGCGGCAACACCTGAATATGGAAACAGGAACAAATAACTAATGCAAACTCAGGATTCGTACTAAGTAATTAAATTTAATTGCTAAGAAAATTGTTTATGTATAATGTGCATATATTTACCAAGGAATATGTTAATAAGAGTCATCCTTACGAAGCCAGTGGAAGGAATATCAAATAAGAATGAAGAGAGATACATTAAGGGCAACATCGAAAATCCAAAACAAATTAGTACCGAAAACACTCGACCTGTAAAGCAAAATTTTATTAAATATCAAGTTACTTACATGAACAGCGCACATTGTAATTTATCTTATGGCAAATAAGTTTACCTAATTCTGCCGGTGTAGCAAAACCCATTTCCTGAAACGCTGCCATAGTTCCGGTGAGTAAAATTGATGTGATAAGGAATGTTAAGAAATCCCAAATAAAAGCAGTTACCCAAAATGATAAAACTTCTACACCACTGACAAATTGCAAAAGTTTTGCTTTGCTAACACGTTCCTGCAAACAATAATATTTGTAATAGTAATTTAATTTGAATCCATTTTTCACAGTAAATCATTCAATGACATTGATCTTTCTTTAATAGATCAAATAAACCTACTTTTATGTAGAAGAGAACGTAGAAAGATGAAACGAAAGCCATTCCAAATCCAATGTTGAAGGCAAGTTGAAATCCCATATTATTTCCTGTTGCCAACATGGAAAACTGTAAATTAAAAATATTATCCGTTAATATAATGTTAGATTCAATAGTTGCATAATCCTAGTTTAAGATCTTAATGATTATCTTACTCTTGTCTCAGGCCTGAAAGGAAGAGGGTCGTTGGTAACTTCAATGCTATAATCTGATCCAACCAAACCCTTTAAAACAGCATTGTGCATCATATTCATACTTAAAGGTAGTGCATGATAAGGTTGGTTGTTGAACCACGCTGTTAATCTTGTAGCATCAAACGTAGCTCCAACTATGTATGTCATACTCACAGTGGGTAGAATGCTCATACTCTAAAAAGAAATACTTTTTATTAAATTCAGTTCAATCGATTTTCAGATCAAAATAATGTTTACTAGCAGAAGCTACCTTGTTTAAAATAAAATTTTGCATATCACTAGTTCCAATATTTGTTAATGTAGAACCTGTAATCTTTTTCATCATTGCTTCATATTCAGCGGCCATTTTTCCTATCGGCGATGCTGGATCTATTTCTCCTTTAGAACTCATAACGGTTGTTGTTGTACCATACGGCTCTAAAGAAAACTTCATCGGAGGCATGTTCTCGGCACCTGAACAATTATTAGAATATTATTAAGATAACAAGAAGACGCCCAGTGAACCATATTATTTGAAAAACAATTTTTACTTACCTCCCCACGCGCGAACTACAATAATTGTGATTATAAGAAAAGATACAGGAATAATGTTCTGAATGATGAATAAAACCCAACCTCTGTAAGTAACTAAAAACTTCTTGGTAAACATTGCAATAATCTGGTTCATTACTAAAGCGGTGCCACTTAAAAGAGAAGATTGTTCCGTAATGTCCACTAGAAATAAAGTAGATAATGTAAATATTTGATAACAAATTTATGTAAATAAGTTGTGTGTATACATAAAAACATATTACATTTTGTTTCAGAGTTGTGCAAGTCGTAGTCTCCATTTTCTTTAAATATTTGTACATCCTCAGTCAAGTGTCCATTACTGGAATTACCATTCGCAAGCCCATTGCTGATTGCTTGAGCAGCAGCATCTCCACTCTTATCTGAACCTACTTTCATAAAAACTTCTTCTAACGTAGTCAAAGATACACCATAAGATAGTAACTTTAATTCTTGAGAATGATTTTCCAAGTCGTTAAACATCATCTCAAACGAAGATACATAAGCTTCATTTAAAATGTAGCTAAGTTCCGAACCAATATTATTAGCTATTTCAATTGAAGGTATGTATTTCTTTAATAAATTTGTTACGGCATTTACATCACAGTTATCGTCTTTGACAATGATTAGATGATAGCCGTCACCAAACTTCTTCTTCAAGAAGAATGATGAACCGACACATTGAAGTTTTCCAGCTGCCATTATTGCAATCCTATCGCCAAGCAAATCAGCCTCGTCCATAAAGTGTGTGGACAGTAAAAGTGTTCGTCCTAAAAATAATAATGTTATGTATGAAATTGACGTTGCAAGTGAATTATGATTAAAACCTTCATAAACACCTTTCTTTTCTGCTTGCAAAAGATCCCATAATGCTCTTCGTGCAGCTGGATCCATACCGGAAGTAGGTTCGTCACAAAGAACTACTTTAGATCCTCCACATAATGCAACTGCTACTGATAACTTCCGCTGCATACCACCGGACAAAGTACTTGAAGGCGAATTTGCCTAGAAGGAGACCATAACAATTACTACTGGTTCTTTATTAAAAATATCCTATAATGATTACTACTTACTTTGGGTACTAATTCTAGAAGATTAATGTATCGTACAACTTCTGCTTCAATATCTTTGCCACTTAAACCTTTTAATTTTGAAAAGAAATACAAATGTTCTCGCACTGTTAATTCACCAAATAGTACATTATGTTGAGGACAAAGTCCAAGAGAATCTCGGACGCCATTGATGTTGGTTCTAATGTCATACCCATTAACCGTAGCGGTACCAGATGTTGGTTGAAACATTCCTAGATCAATGAAATTTTATTAATTTCTGATTAAAGCTCGTGAAAGTTTAAAATTTTATATTTTACCTGTCAGCATGCTCATAGTGGTTGTTTTCCCAGCTCCGTTATGTCCCAATAAAACCGTAATCTGATCTTCGAACATGTCCAAATTTAGTCCTTCTACAGCAACCTTACCAGTTCCGCTGTAAACCTTACGCAATCCTTTAATAGCAACTCCTTTATGGAGCCCTACAGGATTTGCTTCCACCACAATATCTTCGTTTAAGACTTCAGTGTTATTATTTGCTATATCTTCCACTCCTAAAAGAAACATCGAATAACTAGTGAAGAAATCTGATGATTTGACATTAAATTCTTCATCCAATATTTACCTCTGTAAGCAGGTGAACCACAGCCCCAATAACTAGGAGTAAAGGGGTAGTACCAAGGTTGAGCTACTCCGTATTCTCCTGGGAATATTTGCTCCACGTATACCGTCACAATCATGTATATAATGGCGTCTACGATTAGCATTATCAGAACTAATCCCATATGAAAACCATCATCTGGAGTCACTGGGGTGAATATGTTATGCCTGTGTTGGAGAAATAAACAGTAAGTAAAATTAATCTTTCAAAAGACTACGTTTCCATATAGCACTTACCATTGCAATCCTTCCCCTGTACCTTCATGCATTAGCATCAGCTTAAAACCATAACCCATAGCTGAGTTTGATGCTAAGCAAGCTACCATCTTAGCTGCTACACTTAAAGTATCATAACTTTCTTGTAGGAAGAGATAAGGAGCGTAAGAAAAGAACCAAACAAGGCCAGCTACTGCTGCAGCGGTGTTAGCTAAAATATTATATCAGAATCAGATTTTCAATTCAAACTTTTACTGATATTTGTTATTATTATAACTGTTGGTTACCTTTCGAAAAGAACACTGAAATCATGAAGCAGAAACATATAGATGCTATCATGTAAAGTGTTAAGAATAGAAACATGACAACGCCATCGGTGTTAGTAAACACAGCAAGGTCTGTTTCTTCATACCATCGCACCTGTAATAGACAAATATGTTATTACAAACGTTATGCCGATAGTTTTACAAGTAAATCCTGACAGTAACACTTACTTTAAACAAAAGAACGATGAATAATACTGAAATGAGCAAAAATGACAAAGTTTTTGTGAACCATGCAGTCCAGTGAAGCCAACCAGGCAATCCCATAATTTTCATAGCTTCCTTTAACTGTTTCTCTTTCTCATTTGTAATTACCTGTAATATTTATAAACATATTTTAATACAAAAAAGGTCATTAAAGAAGGAGTATAAAATAAAATCGCAATCTTCTTACCTTTACTGTATTAATGCAGGTATACACGAAGGATAACATGATAAAAATAGATACAAAGGCTTCCAGAGCTATCAGTAAAGGATCGCTAATAAATGGGGGGTAAGGATACCGTTGAAAGTAAATTGTTGGCAAGGTATATTCGTTTACTTTTGCTTGTTTTGCAATTAGAACCTAAAATATTAAAGTATTGCGAGGGTTAAATAGAATTAGTAGAGCAAATAATCGTAAAATATAATAATTGTTTGAATATATTTCAGTTACCTTAGATATTTGATGTTGCAGCGCAAGAAATCCTTCACTAAAATATCCTGGAGAGTTACCACCAGTAGGATCCCTCATTTCTCTTGGTCCAAATTGCAAAATAGGAAAAAGAAGACTAGTTCTCCAATTATTAGTAACAGGATTAGCAACAGAAGCTCGAAGTTCCCCAGGAAATCGTAGAGAAAATTGAAGATTTTTAGGTAGCTCTGTAGCAGTCTAAAATATATTATTAAAATCCATTACTACGATTCTATCGCATTAAATAATTGAGAATTTAGTAAGTAAAGTAATTATTCTTACCGCTAAACTATCTGGAAAAACAACTCCTGCTATAGTGCGATCCATATTTTCATCTGTAGGATGTGCAAGATATGCCAGAAGATTTGCAGAATTTGAGAAAGGTTTCTGAGTAATATTTACTGGTAATGGAACTGTTGAAGCAACAACACTATCCATAACATCTTTAAAAATCGCATTTTCTGGTGACCATGCTAAGTTCCAATTAATAGGCGCATCAGGCATTTCTATAGTATTGGTATTTCTGTAAATCACAACACAAGATATCAGCAGTTGAATCAGCATATAAATAATAAATCATGATACCACACCTACAACGCTCATGCGAAATAACTTTTTAAGTACACATGCTGGAAACAATCAAATTTAAAAAGTTGCATTGGTGCTAGCTTTAAAATATTTGCTATATGTATTCCTGTCAAACAATCTTATGTATTTAGCAAGCATTTTTTATCAACTACATTCAATTGCCAAAGGTTAATTACCAACACCAATTACAATGTTATAAAAGAATGTAAAGAATTCTGATGCATCCTTGACTCCCTTTCATAAAAACTAAATATAGGCGCATGCAAATATATGCTTTTAAAGTAACTATAGTAAACATTTAATATCGTTAAAAAACAAGAAAAAAATTATTATTTATAATCTAACATGCATAAATCTATAAATTACTTTATAAGTTAACAAAAATATCCGGGATTCAAACCATAAGCAACAGTTTACTAATCGATGCAATCAACTTGGTGCTGTGCTAAGATTAGGTTGCTATTGTTAGTTACAAAGCTTTAAACAACGTTGCATTAAATTTTCGTAGATTTACCTGAAATGCCGTCTACTAAAGAAATATAACCTATAGAACAAAAACACATTATAATAATCTTTCATTATTACATCTTATTTCTCAATTCATCACATTATGTTAACCAAGTAAACACATTTACGTATATTTTACATACAAGCTTTCAATTCAGGGCTGCAAATAAATTCTCGAGTGGTATAGGAAATATAGGCCAGTTAAACAAGTACAAAATAGTTAAAAATGTTATGTAATATTTCCGTTTTGTGTTTACCGGTAGCTATTACGTTTTATATTAGGTTATGGTTAGTTATAACTTACGGAAATCCATAAGGTAGCATTGCGTCATATGTTTGCGGCGATTTGTACTCTACTGGATCCACCAGACTCCGAACAACGACGAGAAGCATGGATAACACCACGGGGGCGAGAATTTCTATCAAAGTTTGAATTTTGTGCCGCCATTGTAATAACCAATTTTTCCAAAGAAGAAGCGTAAATTTTTGTAGTTTTCTAGCCATTTTTGTAGTGTCTATATTATCGTTTACGTTAAGGTAATTTTATACCGCTCTTCTTAGGGCATATTCCTTATTTATTTTAGCTGGAAATTATAATACTGTATTACTAAAACACTGCAAATTATTTAATTATGAAACAATAAAATAAGCAGCTAAAATATATGGTAATATAATAATACATTTGTACAATGTTTACAATATTTACAGATTTTAATATTTGATTAACCTTAAAAAAGATGAGGTAATATATGACACAAGTGAAATCTGTTTTAAGACTGCTGTTATTGGCTGTTATTCTCGGCAGAACATAGAAAAAGAAGACGGAGACTTTAGATATCTGGGTGCACTCCTATAGGATATATATGATATGAGTATTGAAATGGGCTTGAGTCCTCATTTGTTAGTGGTCGATTTTTCAATTGTTGATTGAAATTGATGTTACTAAATGTGTATTGGCGTGTCTATTTTATTAAATATCTAAATATTGACGGAGATATAGCAATTAAAAGTTTGAATTGTAGTTTTACCGCTAGAAATGGTCGGTCAAATTTGTATGACGTGAAATGCATTTTAACGTCAGTTATTTGTTGAGTAGGTTAGTGCTGTGGTAATGTTCTGTAGCTGTTGGTAGTCGAAATAATCAAGTCAAGTCAAAGAATAATAAGTTTTTATTTTATTTAACTCTACTAAGGCTGACATAATATTGAAATTTGATTGTTCCTTAAAATAGCATTAAATAATATTTAATATTTTGATATATAAATACATATAGCAGAGATTTATGAGCTGTAAGGTTGGTAACCTTACACAAGGATTGTGATGTCACATGCACTTGGAATGTGTACAACGTTGAATCCCTTTAATAATTAAAGAGACAAAATGACTTTTTTAATTGTTAAAATCTCTTAACATATAAGGAGTTATTAAAAAATAATTGGACAATCAATATATAGTACACTTTTATAGAAATTTAGACATAGGACACAAGCCCATTAAAGCAAGAATTACAGCCGGAAATTAATCCGGAATTTGCCTATATAAATTCCAAACTAAAAATCCTGATGTGTAAAGATTTAATCAAATCAGTGGTACTATACGATATCTCTTGCCGATTTGGAAAAATAAACTTTTGCAAAAAAATTATGGAAATTTAGAGAAAAAGACTACAATGGTAAGGACATCTAGAAAGAATGGACGGAAACGGAAGCGCTAAGAAACTGATGGAAGGAAAATCTAGGTGGTGCAGGAGTGAATGACCTCGAACGAGTGTAGAAGGACCTAAAGATATACGCGGTCAGTGTTTTACAAGTTCTGTTGCGCCAAGATGATTATGATGATCTGGTTAAGAATATATACAAATGAAACTTAGTACAAAAACAAAACTAAAGCTCTCACCTTATTTAGAAATATGCGGTTTTACTGAAAACATGTTGATATTTGATAACAACGAAAAATGAATATTTAAATTTATAATATTTAATTATTTTCACTGGCCACTTTCTTAATTTACTTAAATTTTAAACGTGTGGTTTCTGTTTCTATAATTTTAGCAGCACTAGAAATTTAGTCGCCTCCTCAATGTTATTTCCGTTGGTTCGTTAGTTTCAGTTGTTCGTTCTGTAATAAAAAAATAATATTATTTATCATGAAAGTCGATCTAGGATATTATAAATAAACGTTTATTTTTCTGGTACAGTAACGACGCAACAATGATGGCTGCTGCTAATATACAGGCATGAGTTGAGCAAAAAAATATTTCGTTTTGCGCAAAAAAAACGAAATTTCTAGAGCATGGAAGCTGAATTGAAGCAATTAGTCTATTTAAAATTCATATTAAATATATATATATTTATATATATATATATATATATATATATATATATATATATATACAGGGTGTCCCAAAATTCAACGATAAGCCGGCACCAGAAGGTGGTCCTGCTCATGACTGCACAAGAAAAAAAGAAAAAAAAATTTATTTCATTTTGTTTAGGAATTAGAAAATAAAAAAATAATTTTTTTTCGAAAATTGAAACACCTTAAGATGTTTTTAACTACCATGACCACAATTTTTCAAATATTTCTGATTTTTTTTTTGTATGAAAGTAAAAATCTTTAAAAATTTTAGGGAAAAAAATAATTTTGATTGAATTTTGTGTAAAAACTACTAGCATTCTGGGAGTTTTAATGGTTGTGATGGATAGCAGTGCTATTTAGGTTGCCGATACAAAAAAAAAATCAGAAATATTTGAAAAATTGTGGTCATGGTAGTTAAAAACATCTTAAGGTGTTTCAATTTTCGAAAAAAAATTATTTTTTTTTCTAATTCCTAAACAAAATGAGATAATTTTTTTTTTCTTTTTTTCTTGTGTAATCATGAGCAGGACTACCTTCTGGTGCCGGCTTATCGTTGAATTTTGGGACACCCTGTATATATATAATATACTGCATTATAACATTATCAAATTATTTTTGTAAAGAAAATCTCTCCTTCTCATTGCTACAAACCCGGTATCCCCCCTCACCCAAATAACCCACAATTGAGATACGAAAATAAACCCTCTATCGAAGAAAATATAAACTATTAATGTATTCACACCAAAATCTATTGTTTTCTAGAACCTCCGTTTGATTCAATTATAATATTGAAAATAATTAAATTTATTTTCAATACATTATAAACTTATCACTATATAATGTTTGATAAAATATTGTATGACTGTTAAAGATAATTAAGTTTTAAAATACTAATATAAAAACTCTCCTTTGTAACTTAAAACCGGATGTGTTATGTATGACGATCATTGAGTAATTAGTTTTCAGCGCGCCATTCCGCGAATTACGTGATTACTGTTTAACCGATAATAAAACAAACACTCCTTCATTACTAAGTGAAAATATGAAAAGATACATTAACATTTTTAGGTTAACCACCAATACGTAATACATTTATATTCTCAATATGTATTCCCCTGTGGTGACATTATAGATTTATCTCATGTTTATATAACATTTTAATTAATAAACCTATAATTATATTATTCATCAGATGCCAAACTGTTTATATCTAACTTTTGGCTCAGTTTGAAAATGACATAACCTAGAAAAGTATATTAATTCGAAGAGCGTTTTATTCATTAAACAGAAAGCGTTGATTGGTCTTCATGCTCAAATAAATATGAACACTTATAATTATATGTTATGTACAATGTTTTTTTCTAATCTTACGTGGATCTAACAATGCACGTGGCAGACATCTAATCAATTAAAAACTTGTATCATTGTTATCTTTAATTCTATTGTTATGTCAAAGATAGACATTGGAGTATGAACGGTTCACGCGCGCTAAGGGCCCCCAGTTGGGGCACTTTCGAGTTTATACAAATTTGCATTTGATATGTCACTTTACATCGCATTGCATGATTAATAGCAAGCAGCTGATTTCATCAGCGGAAATATGAGCGTGTAACTACGATTAAGGAAATCCTTCTGTAATAACTCTGATAGGAATTATCGTTATTAATAATTTTTATAGTTTTCATTCAATAAATTCATATAAATTGTAAATGTAATCAAAATTTGCATGTGAACTACTGGTATATTATTTAGTTTTCAGATCAGATAAAAACGAAGCCAGGAACGAATGGGTTAATTACCCGGAAACATAGTTATTGTTAACTCCAGTTATTTAAAAAAAAAATGTTTGTGATAATTATTGTACTTGGGTATGTTATAGAAGGTCAAAATTATATATATGTAAATGTGGACTAGTACATTTACTAAATACAAATCAATAATGACATACTAATAATATATAAAACAATTCATAGAAAAATAGTGAGGTTATGTTTCTAAGAATGTTGTAATTTTGTTGTCATGGAACTGTGATTTATTTGCGTAAACAAAAACTTGTTGCAAGCTATAATGTAGCCCGAATAAGTGTCTAGAAAAGCAAAAAGCTATTAATAACTGAATCATTATATACTATTACGCAGAACCGCAGCAGGAAATTTGTCTAGTTATGTTAGAAAACTTTAATTTCAATTCTATCATACATATTTATATGACATATTTTTATGACAAATAAGTACGCAAAGAAATACAAAATTATTCTCTCTATTACAAACACGTCAATTATATATTATATACAGGTTAAGTTACGTATATTTTACATAAACAAGTATTTACATAAAGTTTGTCAGTAAAATAACAGTTGTAAAATCTGATAGAAACAATAAGGGAAATACTATAAGTTTGTTTAAGTAAAATTCTAATATATATGTTTACATATCTGAATAAGAAACTAATAAAATATTATAGTAACGATAAAAATTGTTTATATTGCAAACAAAAACCACAGTCACACGTCAAGATAATCACATTTCATTTAAAACGATAAGTAAGAAGTTTGAAATCGAGACCTCTTCCTAGAGGATGTTAATAAAATTTACACCAGATATATATGAATTTATAGACTCTACCGGAATAGGTTATCAATATATGAAAGTTCAAAAATTGTTACCTTTTTAAGTGATAAAAATAATATTTCTCTGTGTAGAACATTTACAATACGAATATTATATAAATAAATTCACGTTGGCATTATCACACTCGCGATAGCACACACTGAATGAACTGTACTTGGAAAATTGTGTGCCGCCATTTTGAATTTCCAAGTACAAGCCATGTGTATACACTTGACAGTTATACATTTTCAATGCCAAACCATTAAAGTTGATTACGTAACTATAGAATGGGCACTCCGCCAAAAAGCGTTATGTTTTATCTCACGTATTGATCTTATATACAACTTCAAAGGATTATGTGATTCATAACACCACGTTCATTCATGCATAGAACACATTTGCTGTATTAAATCATACAATTGGTCATATTTTAAAAGTAATTATTATATTTTTCGATAATGTATGCCTTCCCGCTGGACTCAGTTAACATATAAAATTATCGAAGTAAGCTTTCCAAAATTATTTATCAATACAGTGAATATCCATTGTAAAACAAAAGAATATTAAAGTCACCTTTATAATAGAAGATTCCAGTAAAAAAATTGAAGTGATTAATAATAAACGATTTTCTAAAATTCTTCTTTTATAATCTTCGTTTGAAAACATCTAAGAGTTATATATTCTCAATGTGTTTCCTTTTCAAATGTAGCAGCCAATCCATATTTGCTCGTACTTTTAGAAAGCTAAGTATTGTAAACAACAATTATAATTTAATATAATTAATACTACATTTAAAATATTGAAAATAGCTAGAAAACTATGGCATTGCAAACGAAAACTTTGAAATTTGTAATCAAAAATATAGTAGTAGGCGATTAAACAATTAATTTGACTTTGGTTTGCGGGCCACTTTCTTCTAAATCATTCTAAATGAATATTATGCTCTTTACTAAAATAAATATCGTATTAAATTAAAAAAAAATAAATAACAAATGGAAGAAGGATTAATTCTGATTATCAGTTTAATTTTAGCCGCCATGTTTATGACGTCACTTACATTAGAGGTTAGGATTGAAAAGGGACAGCAATAATAATAATAACTAAATAATGTTATGTAACAAGTTGGACAAATTCAACTTAAGCCAGGAAAAGTGGAATTGTTCTCATTAGACATTTACTTATAAAATCAATTGTGAATTCAAATAATATTATAGCATAAGATTTAAATATGTCCGAACTCAAATTATTTCATTTTTTGGGTTCAGTAGATCTTTTTTAGTGTTATCAGTTAGATAAGATCAACAGATGCCACATGTGCAAGAACCACTTGTGTTGGTTGCTGTGACGTCACAAGTTAGTTACACTTGCCAGAAGGGATGTTTCCCCTTCCCACCTTGTGCTCAAAATATGTATTAATAAATACCACGCGCTTTCATAATATAAAATACAATATTACTTGTTTGAACGTTTCTAATATCAAACTTAGTTATTAAAATTATTGTTGTTAATCTATTGTACCACATTAAATAAATTTGTTAAATGTTAAATATTATTCGAAAATCCATGTGTTGTGTTTATTATTAATTAAGCTGTTTCAATAATTAACACAAGTAAATGTTCTGTGTTAGATATACTTATCTGTGTAAACATTTTGACATTAAATAAGAAATTATTTCAGCAGTAGTCACAAGAAACTACAGCGAAACAAAGTATTCGGTTATGAAATAGAATATAATAATGTTGTAGCAAGCTAGCAGTTAGATAAGAGATAGATAATATATCTTTGAACTATCTTGTAGCAAGCTATCACTGCCAGACAATTTTCTACCTGCATTTTCGTAATATTCTAATTATTGATAAGCGATTACACCAGACGAAATCAATAAAAATATAATAGTAATTAGTCTAAACAAATATCGGGGTTAAGGTTTTTATTATTTAAAAAGAAATGTCGTTTAAGATGTTGTCCCATATATGCGTCATCGATATTCTATTAATTATTAAACAATACCACGGATATCGACTGCGGTGGGAAGCTTCAGGTGGCCGTGTTATTGATACCTCTCATTTAATACATCGAGGAGCGTCGGGACGTATCGCTGCTCAATGCGTGACATAGGCGTCGGCGGTAAATGTCAAACAACATATGTCAGCGTCGACAAACAAAAAGATAACATCAAAAAATAATGGTTCGATTTTTTAATATCCCATAGCTTTTAGTAAACATATTTATATAGAAAATTGAAGGACAATTTTTTATTGAAATAAACATGTTCGTAAATCATTAATATCGCCACCAAATGACCTTGCAATCGATTGAAATTTATAAAAAAACGGCAGTTATTTTCTGTGTTTGAAATTATTCAGAAAAATATATCCGGTGTAACTAGTGCCATTCAAATGAGGCTCAGAGGTATTAGGGCACTAAGCGGGTGCTTCTTTATAAGAATAGTTCAGAAGGCACAGTGGGCGAGAGCATAAGGCCTTCCGCACACGAGGCGACTGGTTGCAAACTAAACGCAAAACGAAGTTTTCAACGAAATCGAGCACGAGCCATGTTGAGCCGTGTATCGTGACTCAATAGAATTTTGAACAATAGCAAAACAGGGGATTCTATTGTGTTATATTTGATTTATGTATGTATTTAAATACTTTTCAATAGTATTCGTAAACATGATGTCATCATCAAAAGCATGAAACCAACAATGCTCTGTGACCGAGAAATATAGTCGCTGAATATATGCTCAAAACCAGTCTAAAAAATCAGTTTAGTTACGTTCGTGCCGTGTGATTTATCTCACTCGTAAATACGTTCATTCTTTTACTAACAACACAGTTGTAATCACATTCGGTTCGGGCAGATTCGGAGCTAAGGTTTGCAACCAGTCGCGTCGTGTGCTGAGGTCCTTAAGCTTCGGGTATCCCTGGATCAGAGTTATATTTTCTGGGCTTGGTTGTTATCAAGTTAAATTGATTATATACATACATAATCATACACGAACTAGGCAGCGGTACTGTAAACTTATATGAAGCCACGATACCATAAATACTGCCAATAGAGTAAGAGGTCGTCGGAAACAGGCCCACGGTAAATAAATTAAATTCAAAAAAAGACAGTTCGTCACTAATCGTAGATTCAGTAGCTTGTATAAAGTTATACTAACCCACGTTTAGATCCTGAAGGTATTAAATACGTTATACGTTATAAATATGATACGTTAAAACGTATCTGTTACGTAATTCTACGTACATATAGTGCTGAAACTCTTACTGGATGATGTCATTGTTGTCATTATTTTCTCGAGAGTAAATTCACATTATTTTATCAATAAAGTTATTTACGTATATTAATATCGGCTTTTAGTTGATATGTTATCAGATCTAGATAAAAAACTATTTTGTTAAATTAATATTTTAACCATATGTTTATAAGAGCAACATATTACAACAATAAATAATGTCCCGTAAAACGCGGTATTATTTTAAAAACTGCTAAATTTAGTAAAATCAATACTTGGTAATGAAGAATTTAGGTTAGGAAACGATAGTTCTGTTTTGAGCTGCCACATCCGTTGTCTCGATGAATCTTGTCGGAATGAGCAATTGTCCCTTTTCCTCTAGTTTTAAAATGATTTTTCTTTAACCAACACTAACTTAATTAAATATGTGTTTACATAATAATAAACTTATTAGGCAGCGTTGGCAACACTTATATATGAGGTTCCAATACCATAAAAAATATCGGTAATATAGTTCAAATTACGAGAGTTCGGCGGCGACTCATACTTAAAACAAGTTGTGTGGTTTAAACTGCCGATATAACTAAAAAGTACTGACTCACTTATTTTTCTATAATGCATATAGACAAATAAGATAAAATTCATTATCGTATTATAGATTTATACTGCTTTTATAACCTCTTTTAAGTATAAGTCACCGCCGAACTATCGTGATTTGGACTATACGAATTAATATCGAAAACGGATGGTCAAATAACTTTAAAAAATAAGCACAAGGTAGATATTTTAGTAAGGTTAAAATAAAATTACGCCTTCTTCATCTGACGCCAATGCTGTTGATATAAATAACCACGTGACGCCGAGGGCTGTGAAATATGATACAACAGCCCGAGATGACCTCTGTTTCACTTTCAAAATTCTAAGTACTGGGTATTAATGGGAATACGAGTGTATCATTCGCATTATTATCCCTAATCATTATTTATTAGTATCATTCAAAAGAATTCACCACTTCGTTAAGGGTAATGTAATACCACTTTGCTAATATATTAAGGGTAGATTTCCATAGCAACAACAATACAATTACCCGGCTTAATTAATTAAATATAAATTTTAGGTTAGTAAACTGTAACATTGGATTTAAAAATTGATGGAGGTGTATAATATACCTATACGAAATTTTAAATTCTCTTTTGAAGGTTATGTTGGTTAATATTTACGTTTTTTATTTAACGGATTATTCAATATATACAACGAATTAAAAACTGATAATATTTTATAAATAAATAAAGATTTTAGGTTTTACGTACTAACTTAACATTAATTATAAAAATAGTTTTAATCTTTGTTATCTGTAACATTTAGAACAAAACGAATAGCTTTATTGTGATAAGATTTCATTAAAATTAATTACTCAAATATTTTAGATATGAAATTAAAAATGATTCATTAAATGATAATGTGGGATTCACATGGAATACGTAATTACTAATTGTCATTATTCATATAAATAAAAATAATTCATTATTCGATAACAAAGCTACGAGTAGGTGTAGGTCGTAAAACAGCGCAAGTTTTATGAGAATTGTATGAATACTTATTACATGGTTTTTAAGGTTATGTTCGTAAGATGCGGCAACTCATTGGAAACGTGAGTGCCGGAGAGTTTGTCAAAGGCAAATGTCTTTGTTATATAAAGATTGATACACCAGACCATAACGACACATTGAATAAACAAAAACGACACTAATTTAACAGTGTGGTTGTCCTTATGTATTGTACACACTGGTGCTACCTTCCATCGTTGGACGCATGATGGTTTAACGCATCGTGTGGTCGATGCTAAAACTAAATGTGTCCAACGTTCATGTTGGAAGAAGTTCGGGCTGTTGTAGGTCTTTTGGCCCGCGTTAAAAAGAATGTTACTACCCCCATCACACACTTGATCCACACGTCATGCACTGCTGTACAAATCGTCCAACATTGAAAGGTTTTATACTTAAAAGTTTCTTTATTTAATTGGAAAGTTTTTGTTAAACAGTGTCAGTGTTAATAATATCAACACATTAATAAAATAAATGAATCATTCGGATAAAACATTTGCTCCATCGTGTAGCAGAAAACTTGCCATGTCAATCTTCCAATATTTGACTCACACGTTGGAGGCAAGCATTTGAATCAAACGTTCAACGCATCGTTTAAAGCCGGCTTTAAACATGCGATATTCAAGTTTGTTGGAAGAAGTTGTACAACACGTCCACACTAGTGCGACATGCAATTTAATATATACTTATATAGCACGCGCAAGCAGAGAACCCATTGGAATCGTATACAGCGGTATCTTCTTTTGTCAAATTTATTAAACTTATACAAATTGCATTTGTTCATTTAATCACCATATTCAATTATTTTATTTATTTACTAAACACTAATAAAAAAAACATCAACACACACTGAAATTAGACTAGGTAGGTAGTCGAGCCTTTTGCTCGACATCATATTCAAAATCGTAATCGTTTTAAAAGTTCGCAGAAAGGATGAAATATTTTTGTTTCATAAAAATACTACCTAGAATTTTAAAGAATAGTATAAGTAAGGGTCGCATGTTTAAGTCGCACTAGTCTGTACGTTAAAAGTACAACATATTTAGTACACTCATGTCTAAATAATGTTAACTTATGAATGAAAATATATAAATGTTGGATGTCGCATGTTTAAGTCGCATCAGTGTGTACGACACATAAGGTTTGGTTTGTTATATAGAATAGAGGCGATGGAGATCAAACTAGAAACAAAAGCAGAAAAGTATAAGAAAGAAATAAGAGGGTTAAATAAATAAAAAGAATTAAATGTACTAGCAAAAATAAGTACTTCCAAAAATGTATATAGGTATCACTTTCTTGAGAAAATGTAACACATATATTATTATATATTAAATAAATATAAATACCTACTTATTTACTAAAGGAGTATTGTAGGTGTTTCAGAGGTATAATTTTGAATGTTTTATCATTGTAAATATTAATAGGTATATTTTTACGTCAGACCAGACATGTGTGTTATCTGGGTAAAGTCGCACGAGGTCTGTGACTCAGATTTACGCCAGATTCCGATACTTAAAAAGATAGTAGCCGATAACGTGAGTATATAATATGTACAACATGATCAAAGTTAAAAGGACTCTATACTATTTCTTAATATGACGTATAAAATCTAGTCCAAAAAGAACAAGAAAAAGAGGTATTAGTCTTTGTTGTAAAAGAGAGAAGGCAATAATCAATGGGGTAGAGTCTTCAATAAATGAAAAAACGTAAGTGACTATTTTAATGGGCTTGTGTCCTCATTTTTTAGTGGTCGATTTTTCAATTGTTGATTGAAATTGATGTTAATAAATGTGTATTGGCGTTTCTATTTTATTAAATATCTAAATATTGTCGGAGATATAGCAATTAAAAGTTTGAATTGTAGTTTTAGCGCTAGAGATGGTCGGCTATTTGTATGACGTGAAATGCATTTTAACGTCAGTTATTTGTTAAGTAGGTCAGTGCTGTGGTAATGTTCTGTAGCTGTTGGTAGTCGAAATAATCAAGTCAAATCAAAGAATAATAAGTTTTTATTTTATTTAACCCTGCTAAGGCAGACATAATATTGAAATTTTATTGTTCCTTGAAATAGCTGTAAATAATATTTGATATATAAATAGCAGAGATTTATGAGCTGTAAGGTTGGTAACCTTACACAAGGATTGTGATGTCACATGCACAACGTGTACAACGTTGAATCCCTTTAATAATTAAAGAGACAAAATGACTTTTTTAATTGTTAATATCTCTTAACATATAAGGAGTTATTAAAAAATAATTGGACATTTGAGGTTCTAGTAACCCACTTTACCAATATATAGTACACTTTTATAGAAATTAAGACATAGGACACAAGCCCATTGTTAATATCTTCTACAATATACAATACAATAGTATAGTTTTATAGAAATTAAGACATGGTTTACAAGCCCATTGTGATGGCTATATAAAATCGAATACCACAATTTTATTGAACGTATTAGATGCGCCATTAAAATATTTGACGTGTCTATTATCATGCCCAGTATGGAATAATATGTTATTTATATTTTAATTGTTTAATTAAATGCGTCACGAGAAATTCATTGAAAATATGAAAACAAAAGTCATTAACATTTTCTTTGTGTAATCAGTTGTATTAATTAAATATTTACAAATTAGCATGTGGATAAAGATATATCTACTATGTAGTGTAGAAAGAAAAATAAATTCACATGAGGATCTATCATGTCCAATATTCTTTATCAATACTCTACATTCCACAATTAATTTGTACAATGGATTAAGTGCTTCAATCCAATAGCTATCAAGCATGTATCTGATTTTTAAGTTTCTTATCAGGCTAGCCGATTACTTGCAACTTTCTTTTAATTGGCCTTGTTACTCATAATCATGACTATGATTATGCAGTTATAACAATATGATTAAATATAATATTACGTTATTGTTGAATTTAAGAAAATTATATGTATGTTGAAAATATATATTTTTATATTTAGTTTAAATTTCACATATGTATATTGCCGTTTCACTTTTTTAAATAAAGCTATTTAAAATGTGATGTTCATATTACCGCTTAATATTTAGTCATATTTTTGACATCAACAAATTTAATATCAAAGGCAAATTAATTTTTTTAGCCTTGTATACTACTTTTATAATATCAAAATTTTATGTGTTACTCGAAACAGCTGTAACTAGTATTTGACTTTTTAAAAGGTGGAAATACAAGGCAGAGGACATTGAGGAAGTAGAAGAATTTAAATATCTGGGCTACACTTTTAAAAAGAACAATGGAGAAGAGGCTCAGATAAGGGAGGTAGCAAAGAAGGCAGAGCAAGCAATGCGACGGGTATGGGGACTAGGGGAAAAGGTATTTGGGGGGGACATACAAAAGAGAATATGGATATTTGATAGACTGATAGCCAGTATGATGTTGTATGGAGCAGAGGTTTGGAGGTGGAAGGAACAAGAAAAGTTGGAAAGAATACAGGTGAGATATATTAAATGGGTACTAGGGCTGGACAGGTGCACGCCAGGATACATGGCTATGGAGGAGCTAAAAAGGGATAAGATACGAATTAAAACAGGGGAAAGAGCAGTAAAATACGAGGAGAAATTGAACAGAGCGGAAAGCTAAATTTTAAAGAAAATAAGAGAGGATAGCATAAAGAATGGGGGGGAGGAAGTCCAAAAAAGAGAAAGGAGTACTTTGAAAGGAATGGAATGGCGATCGAGGAGGCAGAGAGGAGAAGAGAAGGTGGCGCAAGTGTGGAAGAGGAGCTAAGGAGAAGGGATAAGGAGATACAACAGCAGGAGAGAATGGGAAAAATAGAAAAAAGTAACTACAATAAAAGATATAAAAGGTTATGGGAAAATAATGTGCCTCAGTACCTTATAGAAAAAGACATAAAACACATAAGAAGAACAGCAAGGTTTAGATTGGGAAATGAGGAAAAAGGAAACAGATACTGGGAAAAGAGTGAGGAAAGAAAGTTGTAGAATGTGCGGAGCGGAGGACGAAACACTGGAGCACATTAAGTTTGAGTGTAAGGAAAAAGTAGCGAGCGAAAGGAATATTGGCCAGCTATTAAAGGGAGGCAGTGAAGGAAAGAGGTGGATGGCGGAAATAGTAAGAAGGAAAGAAAAAACAGGAGAATAAATAAGCTGGTGGAGAATAATGTAAATTTAATTGTAATTTGAAGTATGTATTAAGAATGTAGATTGTAAAGCCGAAAGGCGAACAATAAACAATAAATAATAATATAATAATAGTATTTGACGTTTGATTATATATCTCTTTTACACTCTGTTGTTTAACAGTTACCTACATTTTATATACTCGTATATGTCATACTTACTAGTATGACGTATTTGCCTAATTCTTTTAAATTCTTTAAAGCGTCTGGTGTACGTTAGAACCACGAGAAGGGTTCGGCAATAATGAATGTTAGTTTTTAACAATATTCTGTAAGACATATGTATATAAAAACCAGCCATCATACTCGTACATTGCACCTGCACTATTTATTCTCAAAATGTCAGCTGTGGTTAAGTAAAATTTTGATTTCAAAAGTAAATTATCATAACATTGACAGGAGTACTTCTCAACACGTGTAACATATAGTAGAGGTTTTATTATTTATATTATATTATATTACTTTGATAAGGCGCAGAACAGCTTCATATTCTAGATAAAACTATTTAGTTTGAGGTACATAATTAGCAGAAATTATGATATTGTCATAAGTCATTTTTCGCGGTGTCATTGAGCTATTTTAATATCCCGACACAATTACAGCCTCGTGTGCGTATCGTGTATTACGTTTGATCGATTTCAAGATAACATCAATAAATTATATGTTCCATATCAGTTGAATAACACAATTAGCCGTAACTTGAGTAAAGCTATGACGATATACGGATATAGATTATCCACGATACGGTTTATTACAAAAATGCCTCCCGTGACATTTAAAATTCGATCTTGTGACACCAATATTTTGTTGTAACCACTTCACTTATTGTGTATTGTGTTTCTCTTATTTTTAGGCGTCGTTTCTATCGTGGACATGATCACACTGTTACAAAATGAGTGCTGCCCTTTACATATTGTATTAAAAAATGTTGCCCCATGTATATTGGAATTTATAAAAAATTATAAACAGAAGGCAACACTTTAGAATTAATTATTTATTAAAAGGTAAAAAAATGTATCATCAATTTATAAATAAATCCTTATTCGTACACAGAATGACATGCTGCAATAAGAATAAACAATATGTTAGTCACAATCACAATATTATCTCTGAATCAGAAGAGTTTGTTATAGAAAAGAGAATAACACGTCAGTACACATTAAAATGACATAAAGTAACCCTTTAAACTGCACTTTAAATAGCTAATATCTTGTATAATATTATCGGTATTTAAAAATAACTGGACAACTGAGTTCAGTTTGTCAAATTGATAAGAACCTATTACTAACAATTTTCTGGAGAAGATTTGTTCATTTTTCAGTAAGAATCTTTTTAGACATTAAACAAAATCGACTGCTAACTTCACCAATATTTAAATACAATTACTAACTATAAAAGCACTCAATTTTTAATCCGAAATTTGAAGTGTACTACTTTATTTTTTTTCAAAATTTAATCTTAATACTTTTTAAATAATTAAATTAAAGGATTTCTTTAATTATTTTATTTATTTATAATTAAAGATCAGTATTTATAACATTTAGAAAGAAAAACCACTGATAACTGATATTAAAAATTGATATTTAACAATGATTAATATTAATGTAAATTACAAATTAATTAACATAATATTTAAAATCAAATTTCAAGCAATTTTTATAATTACAAATGAACATCACTAGCTTTTGTTGTTACAGCTGTGGTATAATGGTATTGATTTCCCATCAACCTTGTAAGAAAAATACCAACAACAGAAAAATAACAAGTAGAAAATAGACATAAGTTGAGAAATATATAAAGAAATGATAATAATAAATGTTACTATCAATTTTAGCTGTGATTTTGTTTAAGATATTGCAAATAATTAGATTTGTATATGCAATAGTCGGCTTACCTTGACAGAGGTTGGTATAAGCAAACAAACTACACTGCGGACAACACCGCGTCTACTTCTACTAAACACATGCTGAAATGTGCGATATGTCAAGAATACATTAGTTTTCAGTGTCACAGATTTATTAATTTGCTAAGAAATAATTCTAAAGAATTTTCTATTTAAACCCAGTTATCTGTTATAAGAAGTTACTAAGTATATTAAAAGTTCATCTTTCTGGTACAACAGCGTCGACTGTTATAACGGTTGTGATATAAAAAAAAGCTAACATGTTTTTACACGACTGGAGTCTGCTCTAAAATTACGCGAATCTTGAAAAATGGAATGTTTACAGATTCATTCCGTTTGTCAGTTTTTAAAATGAAGTTTTCTCTAATTATATGTTAATTATATCAGACGTCCCGCTAAAACGAAGACGTTTCATCTCCAAACGAAGAAAGTCCATTTATTTTATGATCAAGACAAGGAAGAGGTGACTACTATAAGGAAGACTACTTAAAATATGGTTTCCAAAGGCTATGCAAAGTCAAAAAAGGATGAAATATTGTAGCTTTCAGATTTGACAAATGATGTGCAAAACAATTTCGTTATTATTAATTTAAAAGATATGTGTGTACCATCATTTTACTGGCCTTAATGTGCTACACCATATTGTTATTATATTATAAATTTATGAACCATATCAAAATATATTTTTGTAAACATAAAAAATTAAAAATAAAAATAAATTTTCTATTGTTCGTTTAACATTTTAAAATGAATTTGTTTACAAAAAGTTTTTGGTAACTTTAACGATGTTTTTCACAGTCTAAAGATATGTATCAACCATGACTAATTATAAAATAATTATGCATGCAAAATAAAAATAATATATAAAATATATTTTCGTAAAGTAAGCTGTAAGAAATTCATAAAAACTACTTTTCTTATAGTTTCTCAGGGTGCTACCTTAAAATATTAAAATTGTACAACTTCTAAAAATTTTCACATAATATCGAATGTGACTTACCATAAAATATTTAACACACTGTTTTTCTATAAACGTTTTGAAACTAACTGAATGTTATCAAAAAAGTATTCTTATTATATCAGCATGCAAAAACAAAGCATCTGATATCGGGTAATAGTACAAATATGTCGATACGATATGGAGTATCTGTAGTCCATCTAAAATATCACATGTACATTTTATTAACAATGTAAATAATTATTTTTTGTTGGGCATTAGATTAAATTTGTAATCTAATACCACAGGTTTTATGTCAAGATAATTGTTCTGGTTTTTACCAGGTTCTATAGATGAATCACAAATTGAGGACTTAGTTATTCACTAATTCATGCAGCTTCATCATAAGATATTCATTATAACACGTGACATTAAATAAGTATCAAATTTTAATTCTTAATCTATATAGCAAATCCCCAAGGCAAATTTTCTAAATATTACTAATATATATTTCGCAATGTATCCTTTTATTTTTCTATGAAAAGGTAACGCAGTATATTAAATAATTTTGACTGGACTTGACTGGAAAAAAACTGATTTACGAACGGATAAAATGATTTATTATAGTATTAACTTAAGATAGGTATAATCAATAAAAAATAAAATTCATTAATTAAATGTTGAATCTAATTTGAATCTCTAATTAGTATTTTATAATTTGCGCCACCTCTAGTAGACAGTAGTTTGGACACTAGTAGTGGCATCTATGTTTAATGAAAGAAATCTTCTAAATGTCATGGTCATCGCGATAATTTTTACTTAACCTAAAATTACACGTTTCTGCAAGGTGTCAGTAAAATAATTTACAATATATATTTCATAGATATATAAATTTATATATTGCGCCTGTTATAAATGATATAGAGTCTGGTTTTGTTATATATATTTATAATTAAAAATGGGAAAAAAGAAGCTAGGTGAGATATATTTAATTTAGGTTTTGACGTTTATAACCTATGTGGTTTATTTTGGCTTTTATCTCATACCTGTAAACAATTGTAAGTTTGTTTTGAAAAGATTTACATAACGATTCACGTATAACAATTATTTAAAAATGTCATTTTGTCAGGTTGAATAATAATATAATGAGGTTTACATAGAGAAAAATGTACTTACGTGCCAATACTAACCAAAACAATAATCAATATACTACATACAAGCTGTTTCGCTATTTATTTTTTAATTATCAATTAAGGCTTTATGTTATATCACATTTGCCTATAAACCTATGTCATTGTTGCCTTATGACTAATATTTCAATGAAATAGTGTATATGACATTGAATACACAGTATAGCAATATATAAAACATGTTACGAATGTATACAATTAATTAAATTGAATATGGTTTGTTGTGACTGTTTAACTGGTGGAATTTTCGTAATTGATAATCTTGTTTTATAATAACTGTATTCATAAAACTTAATGTTGCTATATAAAACAATGTATTATTACATAATATTTACCCCATATTTCATCAAGGCTTTTAATTATTACATAAAAATACATATTTCAGGAGTAGGATTAAGTAAGGAAGAGCGCATGGTTATAACCATTGGAGAAATAATACAGGAGCTTCTCCAAGCCCATGAAGAAGGCAAAGATGTAAACCTTAATCGCATGAAATCACGAATTGCTTCTAAATATGGATTAGAAAGTTCACCAAGATTAGTGGATATAATTGCAGCTGTACCATCCGAGTCTAGAAAAATTTTATTACCGAAATTGCGAGCTAAACCTATTAGAACTGCCAGTGGCGTAAGTTATAAATGAATTTTAAATGCAAAAGATGGTAGTCCTATTCCCTATTTTCATTTTTAGATTGCTGTTGTTGCTGTTATGTGCAAACCTCACCGTTGTCCTCATATTAACATGACTGGAAATATCTGTGTTTATTGTCCAGGCGGTCCAGACTCAGATTTTGAATATTCCACACAAAGTTATACCGGATATGAACCTACTTCTATGAGAGCAATTCGGGCTAGATACAATCCCTACCTGCAGACTAGACACAGGGTGGAGCAGGTAAGTTGTCTCACAAAATGAACAGAATACTTAATTTTTTCTATCTTTTATTAATTATGGCACCTTCTTTATAGCTGCGACAGCTCGGTCACTCTGTAGATAAAGTAGAATTCATAGTAATGGGTGGTACATTTATGTCGCTTCCGGAAAATTATCGAGATTATTTCATAAGAAATCTTCATGATGCATTATCTGGACACACCAGTGCTTCCGTTGAAGAAGCAGTTAAGTATGTGCCTAAAGATACATACAGTTTATCTTATTCGATGCGTAACTTTGTTTTCGATCAATTGCAGATACTCTGAGAAGTCAAACGTTAAATGTATTGGCATTACAATTGAAACAAGGCCGGACTATTGTCTTCGTAGACATCTTTCTGATATGCTGTCATATGGTTGCACAAGATTAGAAATTGGTGTCCAGAGTGTTTATGAAGATATCGCTCGAGACACTAATCGTGGACATACCGTGCGCGCAGTCAGTGAGTCATTTCAAATGGCTCGTGATGCCGGTTTTAAGGTCGTTGCGCACATGATGCCCGATTTACCTAATATGGGGCTAGAAAGAGATATTGAGCAGTTTATTGTAGGTTTATATGCAGATTTCTTTCGTAAAATTTAATCCACAAACTAATAAATATTTTGTTAACAGGAATTTTTCGAAAATCCAGCATTTCGTGCTGATGGCTTGAAAATTTATCCAACACTAGTAATCCGTGGAACTGGTCTTTATGAACTATGGAAGACTGGACGCTATCGTAGTTATCCTCCTTCAACTTTGGTTGACCTTGTCGCACATATTCTAAGTTTAGTTCCGCCGTGGACACGAGTGTATCGTGTCCAGAGAGATATACCCATGCCCCTAGTCAGCTCTGGTGTAGAACATGGAAATCTTCGTGAACTTGCTCTTGCTAGAATGAAAGATTTAGGCACGGATTGTAGGGATGTGCGAACCAGGGAAGTTGGAATTCAAGAAATTCATCATAAGGTTTGTAAAGAACACTTAACTCAATTATAAAGATGTGATGATATTCATAACTGCATTTCCGTGTAAAGGTCCGACCTTATGAAGTGGAGCTTGTAAGACGAGATTATGTTGCAAATGGAGGTTGGGAGACATTCCTTGCATACGAAGATCCTCAACAAGATATACTTGTTGGTTTGCTACGTCTTCGGAAACTTACCGACTCATTTAGACCGGAACTAAACCAAGTACCCACTTCAATGGTTCGTGAACTTCACGTATATGGCTCAGTAGTACCTGTAAATGCACGCGATCCGACAAAGTTCCAGCACCAGGTAAAAAACAACTGGTAATCCTACTGTATTTTGTAAAATGGTTATACTGGAATAGTTTCTGTTTCAGGGTTTTGGAATGTTGTTAATGGAAGAAGCAGAAAGAATTGCCCGGGAAGAACACTACAGTGAGAAAATAGCTGTTATATCTGGTGTTGGTACTCGAAATTATTATCGTAAAATGGGATATGAATTAGATGGTCCCTACATGTCTAAAATGTTATAAGAATTATTTTTATGTATGATTGTTTTGAATCATTGTGAATAAATACAATTATTTATACATTTTGAATTAAAATACCGGATACAAATAACAAACTCTTCTTATTTCCGGTAGAAAACAGTGTATAATTCATTTCCCCGCAAGACTTAAGCAATATTGAAACGATTTTCTGCCAATATTTTTAGTTAATATTACTCTAAAACAAAATTGAATAGCAAAATGTAGAGCAATATTCATGTTTAAATATGTTTTTTTTTTATTTAAAAGGTTGGTTGGGATATTTTTTGCGGTTGGTGCCTTTGATTGGTTAGGTTTGATACTTGTTTCATACTTCATTGAAGTTAGAAATATCGATCCGGCTTTGCGTATCGCTATATTTCTCTCGGAAATTAAAATACAGTTGTTTAATATAAAGGAAGATTTATTTTATTTTTGAGTGTATTTTTAAGAGACAATAAATTTGTTTCATTTTTAGGTATAAAGTAAGTGTAATAAATCCTCTTCAAACTAGATAATAGCAAGGCGTATCTCATTCAAAGAACGCCATAGCGGCGTCCATCTTGTGCTATTGCTTAAACTTTACTGTGTAAAATGAGATTATAAACGAGTAAAATGGAGAATAATATCAATTTGTCATCAAATCTCATATTGCGGTCGTTGAGTTATCACGGACAACAACTTCAAAAAATATGGGAAGGAGAACGCGGTGAAAATGATTTACAAAAGTATGGTATTCAAAATCCTGACTTCGCGGAATACATAGCACGCCAAAAACACCTGAATTTTCAAGATCGTGGGAAACGTTTGAAACTTCAACAATTCATCGCTAAAAAAGCGAATGCTTTATTTGATGCAACGCTTTTACAAGATGTTCAGAGGCCGTCAGTCCCACCGGTGGAGGAGAAGGACTTGGAAAGTATGTATATATGCTTACACACATTATTAGTATATATCACATAGATTCCATTTTACGTTATATTCTATGTTCATATTTTAATATGTAAAGTTTATTACAGCAGCTTTTCAGTACATTTTATTTTGGCTATGTAATGGAAACATAAAAAACAGTTAAAATCCTGATTATTCTTTATCTGGTATTTGTATTATATCAACCAAATTATATATTTATGAAAAGTTCCTATGTGTTATACAAAGACCTGTTTACTTTCTTGAACCATTTTAAGCGAGGAAAAGAGACTAATTCATTTGATATTTATTTTCTGAGGATTATAGAACATCATGCAGACTATGTTTTGAATTAGGGAGTTATAATATAAAACTCAACGTATTGCACAGTGGAAACAAATGGTACAAAAACGAACATTGGTGTAACGTTGTAACTTGATTAGCTATGACATTTTTTTTACATTAGTTCATGTAAATGCTAATGATGATTATACTAACGTTTTCAGAAATTTTTGCCGTAATGCCGCCTTTAGAACTATTCTTGAATTTGGACAAGACAAGCAGACTCCGACATTTTTTTGAGGTAAATTGTATAATAATATGTAATAAATGTAACTAACTATAAAATCTGTTACATTACTATATATATATTTGTTTTGTGTCTAGGTTATTAACATCGGAAATTTAATCATGGGAACTGTTATTACCAAGAGTCCTTCTGGAATGATGCTGAAAGTGCTATGCACAGTGGGGCCTACGTGTCGTTACGTTGCAGATATCAATGTTAAAGTAAGCATATATTTATAGTTTATAATTCATTTTTTGTTTCTAGTTCAGTTTTTTTTGTTCATCACCATCAAGTTTAATTTTCTTATACATTTAACTTTTTAATAATTCAATTAACCTTTAATAGTTAGTAGTAGTAAGTAGTAACTGTTGCGTATTACTAATGATTTTTTTTTTATTGTAAACAATTATAGGCATTTTGTCCAGTTGCCAACTCAATTCCCGCATATGACAACAAAAAGAACACAACCCGTGGTTATACTGTAAATGATACAGTTGTTTGCGAGATTCTGGAAGTCATTCCAGATACTGACAAAATGGTAGTTGGGATGAAAGGGACTGCTGCTTCACAACCCGATCTCACTGGACTAACTGATCCCGTTCCAAATCCGAGTATATTGGACGAACCTTTGGGACTTGGCTTAAACGGTGGAAAGTTGAAGTTGGGGCTTGTACAACCAGAAGATTTTCCTTTAATTTATAAGTAAGTTACGTAAATTATAATAAAACACACTCATTACATTTTCATTTAATTCTTTTCATTGACTGAAAATATATACAAGTGCCGACTTTTTCTTTGATGAGTAGCAAACCTTATATATACATTCAGTACTTGAAGAAAATTATGTACATCATTCATGTTGACATATTTTTATTTTTTATTTTAAAATTTGTAAGCAGTTTTTTCAAACTCTTCTTTTAAGTTACTGGCTTATTTTTAAATTAAAACTGAAATTGCAGGCAATATATTTTGTTTATTTTTTACTTTTATGTTTCAATATTAAATTTTTCTTGATTTTTATTTAACATTACAATTTATTTAATATTTAGAAATCAATAAGCCGTATGTTATGAACTGCTTACGTAATTTTAACATAAATATTTTATTTAAAATATATTTTTTAATAAAAAATATTTTATTTTTAATATTACAGAGAAATATATATATTAAAATTTATGAGCATAAATAAAAAATAAGTGCGGAAACTATACTTATATTTATACATGATCCCAAAAATGCAACTTTAAGTGTTACTTAAAACAAATCTACCTATATTGTATATGAATATGGATTCGAATTAATGGAAAACATTCACCTAAATAAATATAGGGATGTATAATTTTTAGGTCGAAACTTGTTATTGTTTACTATCGTTTTACGAAATCTGAATTGTTGGTTATAAAAATACAAACAGAAAATATTTTATAATATTAAACAAATTTTTTTATGCAATTAGCAAAAAATTTATAAAATATAAACAGGTGAGAATAATAATTTAACAACGATATTATTAAGTGTATATATTTTTATTTTATTAACCATTTCAAAATCTTGGTTATGTATTATTTCTGTGGATTAAACTATTTTTGTGACTTTTTAATATATACAGAATGCATAACAGGGTTTCACAGAATTTTTAGTAAAAATATAAAACTTATAGGAGAAGTAATTAAATATACAATGAGAATTGAAATGGCTATGCAATAGTTGAAATACGAAATGACGAGGGAATTTACCGATAATGGAATATAAGTTATAGAAATACTACGAACGGAGTTCATAGATACGCAAAATATGTAACACACAACTACGTTTTGGAACATGTAATGTAAAGAAAATAATACCACATACGTAGCATGAAGCAAAGAGATTCAAATTATTTTATGAATTAAGAAATAAGATTTATTATTTGGTTTGTATAACATGTAATAAAATAATAGTCACATGTACATAAAAAGTTTGATCCCAGACCAGTCTAATTGGAATATCTTTTTGAAAATAATATTACTGCACATATAATTGCAGTATAAGAAAACTTAAATTAAAATTTTATAAGCATTGGTTAATTGTTCTACTAATCTACTATATATCTTACTTCATTTTCGTTTAGGAAAGCGGTCGAGTGTAAAAGTGAAATCTACCAAGTTCTGTTAAACAAGGCACCTGGTTTTAATAATCCTTCCAATACTCACTATTTATCGGATATTTTAAAGCTTGGCAATCAACATTATTCAAATATAAAAGGATTGCGACAGCGATTTCCTCAACAGGAGTATGCTAATGAGCTACGTCAGGTATGTTATTAATTTTGTTTTAAAATATTATTAAATTAATTGCATAATATTTAATTAATTATATATTTATCCTCAGCTGCAAGCAAGTAAATGGGCTTTTCGGTCAGTCGCTGAAGGCATAGAGCACTTCAAAGGTGGTCGCCATACCGAAGCTTTTCAGTGTCTAAATAAGGCTCTGAATATTGATCCAAGAAATGTGGAAGGCTTGGTTGCTAGGGGTGCTCTTTACGCAAACACTGGATCTTTTAAAAAAGCAATCGATGATTTTGAGACTGCACTAAAACTTAATCCTAGTCATGCAAACGCTAGGAAATACATGGGAGAAACTTTAGTTGCTTTAGGTAAAAATTTATATATATGTCCCACGCAATTATTAATCAATAACTGAAACAATATTAGCTAACTATGGAGTATTTTTATGCTTTTTTACAGGGAGGAGTTTTGAAGAAGAACATAAGTATGATGAAGCCCGTAAAGCATATCAAGATTGTTTAGCAATTATACCTTATCATGAGGAAGCGCAGAATTCAATTGAATATCTTAAAAATAAGACTAGCTCATCAATTAAACCATTAATAGATGCAGGAGAATTACTGCTTCCTAGTTTGGCTGCAAAACATGAGAGAGATGAAAAGAAGGATAAGAAAAAGAAGAAAAAATCTCAAAAGAATAAAAAGAAAAAACATAACACTTCATCTGAATCCTCGAGTTCTTCATCAGATAGCTCAAGTTCCAGTAGCACTGAAGACTCATCCAGTGATTCCAGTTCTTCCACAGGTTAGTTAAACAAGTACTTCAATAATTTATTTTATTCTGCAAGGCAACTGCATAATTTTTGATGTGTTTATCAAGGTTCTGATGGAGGTCGTAGTCGTAAGAAGAAGCGCTCTTCTAGAGATTCCCGTACTGGAAGTTTAAAACAAAGGTCCTTATCGCCATTGTCGAAGCGCATGGCTTTGATGGATTCTCCAAATGCCAATCAAGGCTACCAGTTCAATAAACCTTCTGGAGGATTTACGTCCATGGGCCATGGTTCTTTACAAGGAACATCTTTGGACGAAAAGGGCAGTAAAAGTGCTGATAGGGATTTTGATTACGAATTAAAGGTAAGGATATATCGTTGATTTATGTCGAAAGAAAATATTAACACTATAAAATCTTTTTTTAAAAAGGTTCGAAAATTCCTAGAAGTAACACGAGAGGATTCAGATTATGAAGATAAGGTACGTAAATTTTTGGAAGAAACAGCACGGGTTAAAAAAGGTAAAGCTTTGGGTGAAGAACATTCGAAGTCTGGAAAGAAGAAGAAGAAATCTAAAGATAAGGGATTGTCATCGTCCAATCTAAGTCAAATTGGTCTGGGTATATCTGGAAAATCAAAGAAAGAATCCAAACGTAAACGTAAAGAACGCGAGCGAGAAGAGAAAAAGAAATTAAAACTGTTAAAACGTACGAAAAATTTTAATTTGAGAGAATTTGAAGAACAAATGGAAGATAAAAAATTCAGAGAGGCCTTACGGTATGTCACTTATATTTTTATTTATGATAAGGTTATAATAAATGTTAAATAATATTATTTTTACTAACATATTATTACTTGAGTAATTCAAATAAGTTATATAAAAATGGCTTTTTTTAATTTGAAGAAATATTATATAAATTAAAAAATGTCTCAAAACAACTATTATTATATAGTTTATTTATTGTGTAGTATTTGTATTTTATGTTTTGTATGTGTTACTATCTGAAGTATAGCAGTTTATATATTCAAACCATTTATTTCCAGAAAAGAATTGTTAGAGCAAAAACTATCAGGGGAGGATTGTGTCAATGACAATCCAAATAATAATATTCGTAGTTCCAGTATGGACGTGGATGATGATATATTGTTAAATAAGACTCAGCATAAGTTAGTTGAGCTATACTTATCTTACTTAACTTTATTTAAGACGAACGTCGTTCTAAATATTTTAATATGAATGTCAATAAATATTTTATGTTGTTTTAGAGATCTTGATGACTTAGAAGAATTACAGTCAAAACTAAATGCATATTATGCAAAAATTGAAAAGGAATCCAATTCTAAAAGGTATATATACTTCACAAAATATTTTTGATTTACTTATTTTAATAATAAAGTTGTAATAATACTTCTAGGTCCGATAGTCAGATGTCTATGTCGCGAGATGAGGAAAGTCCTTTGCCGCCGCTACCACATGCAAGCTCTCACCCAAAGCGTGACCGTGAACGTGATAGAGATCGGGAGCGCGAACGTGATCGTGACCGAGAACGAGATCGTGATATAAGCATGGGTGGAAGTTATGATCGCGATCGTGGCTCAATTAGAAGTCCAAAGAGCCCTACTGATCTAATGAATTTATCTAATGAGATGCAAGCAGGACCATCGACATCTACGACAATAGTTTCCGCTGCAGCTATGGCTAATGTATCCAAATGGAAAATGCAATTTGGAAAAGACAACAGGTTATATTTTGTTCTGTTTGTTCATATAACTTATAAAATTACAGTATGTTATAGTAAAATGTTTTCCTTTTAGATTACCGAAGAAGCCATCAGAGCAACCTCAACAACCACAATTTCCGAAAAAATATCCATTCCAAAATGCTTCTGATTCCGAAGAAGATCGAATGCGTTTACCTAAGCGACAAAGTCCTTCAGACATTCCTCTGCCCGGGATGATTAGTGAAGATAAGTCTCGTAAAATGTTGTCTAACGCTCAACAAGCTATACTCGCCTCCAAGGAGGAAGATCACACAAGACTACAACCCAAACCGCCAGTTATGTTGGATAAATTTGGAAACTTCAGACTCGTAGACAGCGAAAAACCTCTTACTGATCGTAAGAGTCGATCATTATCAAAACCCAGAAATTATCGTACGAGTTCCAGCAGATCTCGCTCACATTCACGAGGCCGCAAACGTTCCAGGAGTGTAACTTACGATAGATCACGAAGTCGCAGTTACACAAGATCTCGGTCCAGGTCTAGAAGCCGCTCTAGATCCTACAGTCGTAGCAGAAGTCGATCCAGTGAACGTCGTAGTCGAAGATACGGAAACAGACCCAATCGCGGGCGTCAGTTTGAACGAGGAACTTATTACAAGCCGAGATTCTTCAATAACCAATATCATCACCGTGGTGGAAATAGGGGTGGATATCATAATAGAGGTGGTTATAATCGGGACTTCGATAGATACAGAGGAAATCGTGGTGGAAGATACAACAATAATTACAGAGGAAGAAATCGTGGTAACAATAATCATCAAAGTAGAGGAGGTCGATACTTCAGAGGAGGTACTAACGGAAATGGTTATAGGGACAGAAGATATAGGTCACGTGATAGGGATACCGGAAGAGATAGGAGGGATCATTCTCCCGATGATAGAAGGAGTGATTATTCAGACGACGAACGTAGATATGCGAATCGGAATGAATCTAGACGTAGTGCGGAAAAGGCTGTTTCTGATGGAGAAATTAATGAACAATTGGTCGGAGGAAAATGGGCCAATGATTCCGCTGGAAGCAAAGACGTTAAAGATGAGAACGATGAGTAAACTAGACATCTATAGTCCTAGCGATCGTACTTTTTAAGTTCTTTGCGTAAAATTAATGCATTCTTTAAATATATATGAATTTCAAGCTGTGTATGTTATTAGAACATTATTTTAAGTTTTGCTTTGCAATTTGCTGTATATTATATTCAATAAAAGCTAACTATAAAATATATTTAAATGTATTATGTCAAATTAAAATATATGTAATATAGAAAGTTCATTAAAATTATAACTAGACCAGTGAAATATTTTAGAACGTTTTTTTTATTGCCAATTACCAACCAAAAAAAACATAAGGTAACTTTTCGTTTTGTGACGAGCTTTGCATTCAACATTATCTCTGGATTCAACCACATTCAACTTCAGTTGTTTATTTGACGTTTAGTTATTATCTGTGCTAGAGTATTGTATTTATAATAATAAATCACTGTTTTTAATAATAAAACATTAAAAACTCAATTATTCTCTCTGTAAAATACACCTTACAGAAAATATATTTAATAAAGTTGTAAAAGTTGTTTAGGTTTACAAAACAAAAATATCGATTGCATCTTTACATGTTAAAACTTGCAATTTTTATACCTGTTATGGATATATAGACACATAAATATTAAAAATGAACTTTATATATATTTTGTAACAGTTTAATTTCTTTAAATAAGTAAAACATTTACATACTACGTTATATATATAAGAATGACTCATTAAGAAATTGTTTTAGTATATATGACTATTAATATAAATAAGTGTTCAAAAATAATAACCATTGTTTTCAACTAATCTGAAAGTGTGTTTAATAGTTTATAATGTGTTTATCTTGTTCTATTGAGGATACTTTATTATGAGTGAGGACATAAGGGGGCCTCCCAGGCCTGTACAAGCTCCTAAACAATACGATTATTTACTAAAAGTATTATTAGTAGGTGATAGTGACGTTGGGAAACAAGAAATACTCTCTGGCCTTGAGGATGGCTCCGCAGAGAGTCCGTTCTGTAGTGGAAGTGGTAAATTTATATTTTGCTATACAAATGACTTAGACATAATTTAAAAATGACATTTGGAACCTTACCGTTCGTAATTTATTTAATAATTTTTACAGGCATATATTATAACATATTTTGTTTGAACATTTTCTTTGTTTTTAGCTTATAAAACTACAACTATATTATTGGATGGAAAGCGCGTGAAGTTACAGTTATGGGATACTTCCGGACAAGGTAGATTTTGTACAATAATTCGTTCATATTCAAGAGGAGCACAAGGAGTCTTATTAGTATACGATATTACAAACAAATGGTCCTTTGATGGTATAGATCGATGGCTAAAGGAAGTGGAGGAGGTAGATTTAATTTTTTTTACATAATTTCACCTAGACAGTTTTTAAATTTTAAATTGTATTTCAGCATGCTCCTGGAGTTCCAAAAGTTTTAGTAGGTAATAGGCTTCACTTAGCATTTAAGAGACAAGTTGGTGCTCGTGAGGCGGAGCAATATGCAAGAAGACATGGAATGGCTTGCTTTGAAGCATCGCCACTTTGTGATTTTAACATTCGCGAAAGTTTCTGTGAATTGGCGAGAATGGCATTACATAGAAATGGCATGGAGAGGTTATGGCGAACAAATAAAGGTATAAAAGAATTTAAATACATTATTATATAAATGAAAACTATGTTATAGCAAGATTCTTGCTTATTTGAAGAAACTTCAAGTTCGTGTTCCTAATTTATTTTTTATTTGAAATCCAGTATTAAGTCTTCAAGAATTATGCTGTCGAGCAATAGTCCAGAGGACGAGTGTGTACAGCATAGATCAACTGCCGCTGCCAACATTAGTCAAAAGTCACTTAAAATCGTACGCAATGGCAAGTGGTTCACAGTGGAGACCTAGAGGACCTCATAAACCTAACAATAGTGCTAAAGGTTCCAAGGTTAAAGATTCAAGCCCACGAGATAATAACTGTAGTGGACGGAATAGTTGTAACATCTCATAACAAACTGTGAAAACAAGTAAAGTAAGAATAACATGTGTGTCATTAAAAAAGTTTTAAAAGTGCTGGAATCTAAAACTGTGGTACGTATATGTTTATTGTTCAACAGAGTTCTTGAATTATAATTTTTTATACTATGTGATATATATTGCAATAATAAGCTATTAATTATTATTCATTAAAGTATATAAAATAATAATTACATTATTCATCAAATAAAACGTGAAAAGTTACAAAAACGATCAGTAAAGTAATGCGGTATAAATTTAAATGACGATTACTCAATTAAAGAATCTCATTTACTGAAAACAACTTTATTGGTACTTTTTCTTAGTATTTTGTATCTAATATCATCATTTACTTATTACTAATCTACACTTTTGCATAATAGCAAAATTGTAATAATACTATTGGAACACTATTTAAAGTAATTAAATTTGGAATGAAAATGTTTGTGAAACCTTGGTATTCAAAACAATAATTTCATCCATCTTTGTGTGGTACTATACTAAATTAATTTAAAAAATGCATTTAAAGCATATAAGAATATTTATAGAGTGCGTTCATTGAACTAATACTGATTTAACATTGACACAGAATCTAAAATAGAAGTTTCAGATTATGATAACATGATAAATATTTCATAAGTAAACATAGTAATAATTAAAATTATTTTCGAGCAATGAAAGATGTCCTACTGTAAATAGTTACGAAATGGTACAAATTGAATGCACGTTTTACTCAATTGTGTAAAAATTCGTAAAAACATGCACTAAAATCGCAAATTGTTGATCAACGAATTAGAGAAATTAAAAGCACTTAATTTTTTAATAATCGTGTCACGTAATTAATTCAAATAATTAGTTTTAAAAAGTATAATGTATGTAACAAACAAAATAAATACACTAATTTTTAATCTCGGAAACTTAAGATTTACAAAAACATGTGATAAGTAATATTACAATAATTAATGTTTTTGAGATTAATTTAAATACCCCATAAATGATTATTTTCTATAATAAACCTAATTTATAATATGTACAATATTTTAAACGACAAAAATAATTATTACTAACAATGAGAATTTATTACAAATAAATCAAACACTTGATTCCAGTGTAAATTTGATCAAACTTAATATCTCGAAAAGTTAAAGCTAAATTAGTTGGTTTTTTTTACAAATGTGGAAATAAAATAATTTTAAGATGATTTTAGTCGTACATTATTCGAGATAATATTGATCTATTTAATATTGTACTGAAAGCAATAAATAAATTGTATAAAGCTCCATGGTCAATGATTGGAAATATAAACATAATACATTAACCGTCCGAGTCAGTTGCAAGATAAATATATCATTTAGAAAATATACTTTAACGATAAAGTTCTCTAAACAGCGAATAATTGATTTTAAAAATCGTCTTTTGCGATAATTCTAAAATGCCTTTTTATAATTATTGATTTCGTTTTAACAAAACGTGTTTTATTAAGTAGATCAAGATTATTCTATTACTTTGTGTGTATGTGTATATGTCCAAAATATTTATTGTAAAATTTATAAATAAATTTTAAAAAATATAATGAAAAAAAAAAACAAAAAAGGAAAAAAAACCACCCGTCCTAAAAAATTCGAATTTAAACAAATATATTCGTTAAAATCTTTTTGCAATAATGTGTATTAATTCGATGTAAATAATATATATTCATAAAAAATAATAATAATCTAAATCACATAATAAAAATGTATATTCTAAATGTTACAGTAGTATATTCAAATGTTCAATAGAGTATACATTTTGATTATGGCGAATATTTCTAAGGCAGTTATTAATTTTAACAACTCTTCGTTATTTTTGTATAATATAGATTTTAATTTAATTAACAAAACAAAAAATAATTATTATTTTTATAACTAAGCCACCAGTTCACCTCAAATAATAAATATTCAATCTAATACTTTGCATATTTGTTTTTCTTTGAGCGTTATAAACACGGTTATTATTTTAGAAGTAATATCTTAATAATTATAGAGCTGGCTTCCTGGAACCTCAGTTGTTTTTTCGTCATTATTATCAAACACAACTTTCTGAAAGACTTACGAATTAGGAAAACGAGTACATTGGTTTGCATTATCATATAGTATTCATATCTATCTACTATTAATGCTATTATATAAAAATAGAAAATGTATTGAGAATTAAATATTTAACTTTTGCTTCTAAAAGAAATCATTAATTGCTACTCATTTATAGATGGCAGGAATAAATTATTTTTATTTTTCCTGGTTGTCATATCTCTTATTCTACTTGTCATTTCAATTCTTTTATTCTGGACCATTCTGGACGTTTTGTACTTATTTTTGTTTTCGACTGTTCTGGACTTTTTAATTATTATTATTATTTATCTCTCCGAATATCGGCTCTTATTATCTGTGAAACAACATAGTTGCAACAGACAGTCAAGCACACTTCAGAGCAGTGCACACTTAAGGAAGTCTGTTATGACTTTCCAACCAATACAATCTGTTATAACCTAAAAATAATAGAATTCCATGTGCTTAAGTTAAATACTTTTTGAGTTTTACATATTTTTTTTCTATGAAATAAACTATAAAATTATAATGGAGTTAATAAAAGGTATTAGTAATAGTCGAGCACTGAACAAGCATTACAGGAAGACACCTAAAGATTTAAAGAGCCTCACTAAGGCAAATTGGATGTTAAGAAAAAAGAATGCTGGTAAGAAAATTGTAGATTCAAAAGTCAGATAATGTTAAAACTAAAAAATCTAATGAAAAAGCAAAATTATTTACAGAGGATGAAGAAGTAAAGGCACCTAAACGTCAAAGCAAAATAAAAAAAGTGATATCAGATGATATCGAGGGCAAAAGAAGTATAAAAAGAGAAGAGGTTACATTAGCTCTGAAAACGATATTCGACTCAAATGAAGAACTTAATGAAAGTAAACAAGAGGTTAATAAGTTCAACATACAATTGTATATCTACAATTTACAAATACCAGAGTGCCCCTCTCGCACAATTAGAATTCCTATTCCACATGGAATTGCTCCTGAAGGAGCTACTATGTGTTTGATTGCTCATGACGTAAAAAAGGATGGAAAGTTTGATGAAGACTCTACAATCAGTTACTACACCGATTTGTTAAGGTAATTTATTTAATATTTATTTATACATTAATATAATAATCATAATAGATTTCTGGTTTTAGATCCAAGAATGTAATCGATATTCCAGTCGTTATACCGATGCATACATTAAAAACTAAATACTGTAATTTTGAACTTAAACGCCAGCTAATGAATCAGTATGACATTTTATTAGTTGATGTTAGAGTTTCCGGGTTTGCTTATCACTTGATAGGAAAAACACTTGAAAAGAAAAACAAATGTCTGACTCCAATAAAACTGGAATCACCAGAATTGATCAAATCAGAAATGAAGCAAGCTTTACGGAAAACAAAAATTGCTCTAAACTCTAAAGCAGATACATCATCTGTTCAGGTTTGTTTTTATTTGAATGTTTATCTTATAAAAAGTAATATATAATTACTAAATATAATTTTTTTTAAAGGTTGGACATTCTGAAATGCGTATAGAGGATATAGCTCAGAATACATTAGAAATAATAAAGTGGATAGTATACCATTATCCAGGAGGCTGGACAAATATTCGTGCGTTATCATTAAAAGCCGACCACTCTCCACCGGTTCCACTTTTCAAGTCGTCAGTAGACAGAGATGCCATTACAGCTCCTTTTATTGTAAACAACAAAAGAAAACTGGTTAAAACTCGTAAGGAGGTATACTTATCAGAGAAAGGGGAGCAAATAAGGGTTCAGAAAGGACGTGTTGTGGTAGTAAAAAAAAATGCAGTAAAAAAGAAAATAAAGAGAAATAAAGAGTAAGTAAATACAGTAGCAACCGTAGCTGTTGTCATTTTATGTTATACGTCGACGCTAAATTTTTGCAATGCAATTATATCCTGAAATTTTCAATTAATTTTTCTTTTTTAAAAAAATAATATATATACAGTATATAATAGAAGTATTTTTTTGTAAGCATTGCAATTTGTAACAGTTTCATTTTACTAATTACAGATCTGCAGCCAACATTACAAGCAGTGAAGAAGATAGTGATACCGAGAGTATACTTAAAATATATGATTGATTAATATTATTATTTAATTGTATTGTATTAAAGTTGTTAAGATGAATTAAATTGAAAAATTAAGGAATGCGTTATATTATTCACTGATTATTTATAATTCTAATGTGAAAATAATAGGTTCACAACTTTGCTGTAGCAACAGTTAAGTACGCAGCAATCTACTATAATTAAAAAGATGTTCGGTATAAATTTTACTAAATAATATTGCGTTATTGAAGAGCGTAATTTTATAGCAAATTTACTAAGTTAATTTTTTAAGTTTATATAGATTAACGTAATAAAATTAATTTGTAATAATTATCTTAAAGTGCCATCTGTTATTAAATCCTAAAATAAGTTTAATCTATCATTTAAGAGATGGCGCTAGTAATAATATTATAAACAAACAAGAACCTAATTAATATGCAACTACTATAACATTACTAAAAATTTGATATTTAAACCCAATTTCTCTAGAAATTTTTGGGCTTACACATGCAGCATATTTAGCGAAAGTAAGTAAGTAAAATATATAGCTGATAATTTTATAGAACTTCTTTTTCGTTTTGTATATCTTTTATTACTTTTTATTAGAATGCAGTAACTCATGCGAACCATCCTATAAAACTGTTCCATGCATCTTTTTGAAAATTGCCTATTTTGTAGAGAATAAAATTGTAAGATTTGGCATCCTCGGATTTTCCCCTGAATTTCCTGGAAACCCGTAATTTTGGAAAAATAAAAATTTCTTTGTTACTACTTTTTGCTGTATACTCTAACTCTTAATTAATTTTAACAAAAACGATTAAATTTAATTCCTAATTGGCGAATAAAAAACGTATAAGAATGTGATATTTCTTCCGCTTTCAATTAATTGTTACATTTAGTCTGTAAATTGTCAGAAAATAATAGCAAAATACTTGATTTTCTTGTACTGTAAATTTTGCTCGTAAGTAATGTTGCCGCTCTGTCAGGCGCTTTGATGTCTAAGTTTTATTGAATTCATGGACATTATTTCTAATTTTTTTTTTTTCATTCTTTGAAATATTTTGATACAGTTATGTTCCTTATGTTCTAAAATAAGAAACTGCTTCATTACATTTTAAATATCTACGCGATTTTGGGTTTTATGCAACCTTTTTTATTTTCATGGACATTTTTTTTCTAAAATTCTTTTTTATTCTTTGGAATAATATGATGCAGTTATGTTCGTTATGCTCTAAAATAAAAAACTGCATCATTAGATTTTAAATATCTACGCGATTTTGACTTTTATGCGACCTTTTTTATTTTCATGGACATTCTTTTTCTAAAATTTTATTTTGATTCTTTGGAATAATTTGATGCAGTTATGTTCGTTATGCTCTAAAATAAAAAACTGCATCATTAGATTTTAAAAATCTACGCGATTTTGGCTTTTATGCGACCTTTTTTATTTTCATGGACATTTTTTTTCTAAATTTTTTTTTGATTCTTTGGAATAATATGATGCAGTTATGTTCGTTATGCTCTAAAATAAAAAACTGCATCATTAGATTTTAAATATCTACGCGATTTTGACTTTTATGCAACCTTTTTTATTTTCATGGACATTTTTTTTCTAAAATTTTTTTTTGATTCTTTGGAATATTTTGATGCAGTTATGTTCGTTATCCTCTAAAATAAAAAACTGCTTCATTACATTTTAAAAATCTACGCGATTTTAGTTTTTATGCGACCTTTTTTATTTTCATGGACTTTTTTTCAAAAAGAAAAAAATACATTTTCTTGAATTTTTTTGATGCAGTTATGTTCGTTATCCTCTAAAATAAAAAACTGCATCATTACATTTTAAAAATCTACGCGATTTTAGTTTTTATGCGACCTTTTTTATTTTCATGGACTTTTTTTTCAAAAAGAAAAAAATACATTTTCTTGAATTTTTTTGATGCAGTTATGTTCGTTATCCTCTAAAATAAAAAACTGCATCATTACATTTTAAAAATCTACGCGATTTTAGTTTTTATGCGACCTTTTTTATTTTCATGGACTTTTTTTTCAAAAAGAAAAAATACATTTTCTTGAATTTTTTTGATGCAGTTATGTTCGCTATGCTTTAAAATAAAAAACTGCATCATTAGATTTTAAATATCTACGCAGAAACTCAAAAAATTGCATTGCTCTTAAAATCATAAAAGTGAACCTTTTCATCATTTTTAACAAGATTATAGTCTTCTTTCTATATGGAGATTTAATATATTGATATATCATAAACTAAAATACTTATTTAAAAATGAATTGCAAATTCGAAATCAGCATAAAAAACTACGTTAGAAACCATATATCACATGTCAAAATAAAATATGTCATTTTTATAAAAAGTAACAAGAGTATAGCCTTCTTACTTTTCATAAAAAATTAAGAAAAATATATGTCATTTTATAACGGATTTTAACTTAATTTTGAATGCTGGTTTCAAATTTATTATTCATTTTTAAATAAGTATTTTAGTTTATGATATATCAATATATTAAATCTCCATATAGAAAGAAGACTATAATCTTGTTAAAAATGATGAAAAGGTTCACTTTTATGATTTTAAGAGCAATGCAATTTTTTGAGTTTCTGCGTAGATATTTAAAATCTAATGAAGTAGTTCTTTAATTTAAAACATTACGAACATAACTGTGTCAAAAAAATTCAAGAAAATGTAATTTTTTCTTTTTGAAAAAATATCCATGAAAATAAAAAAGGTCGCTTAAAAGCCAAAATCGCGTAGGTATTTAAAATCTAATGATGCAGTTTTTTATTTTAGAGCATAGCGAACATAACTGCATCAAAATATTCCAAAGAATCAAAAAAAAATTTTAGAAAAAAAATGTCCATGAAAATAAAAAAAGTCTCATAAAAGACAAAATCGCGGAGGTATTTAAAATGTTATGAAGCAGTTTTTTATTTTAGAGCATACCGAACATAACTGCATCAAATTACTTCAAAGAATCATAAAAAAAATTTAGAAAAAAAATGTCCATGAAAATAAAAAAGGTCGCATAAAAGCTAAAATCGCGTAGATAATTAAAATGTAATGAAGCAGTTTTTTATTTTAGAACATAAGGAACATAATTGCATCAAAACTTTTCAAGATAAAATGGATTTTATTATTTTTTTTAATGTCCATGAAAATAAAAAAGGTCGTATAAAAGCCAAAATCGCGTAGATATATAAAATTTAATGAATCAGTTTTTTATTTTAGAGCATACCGAACATAACTGCATCAAATTATTTCAAAGAATCATAAAAAAAATTTAGAAAAAAAATGTCCATGAAAATAAAAAAAGTCTCATAAAAGACAAAATCGCGGAGGTATTTAAAATGTTATGAAGCAGTTTTTTATTTTAGAGCATACCGAACATAACTGCATCAAATTATTTCAAAGAATCATAAAAAAAATTTAGAAAAAAAATGTCCATGAAAATAAAAAAGGTCGTATAAAAGCCAAAATCGCGTAGATATATAAAATTTAATGAATCAGTTCTTTAATTTAGAGTATAGCGAACATAACTGCTTCAAATTTTTTCAAATAATCTAAAAAAAGTTCTTTTCACAAAATTATCCATGAATTTAAAAAGGTCGCATAATAGCCAAATTAAAAAAAATTAATATTTTTTCAAATTTAGTAAAACTAGAATCTAGAATTTAGAAATCTAGCGAGATTGAACAAGAGTATAACCTTTTGCATTAATTATTCTAATCTTCTTAGAGTGCGTGTATTATGTGTAACATGCGGACAAGGCGTTTGTTCTGTTAGCTGAATACGTAAATTGTAAGTTATTTTCTACTATTATCAGACGGCGTATTTAGTTCAAACTTATTTTTATCTTTACTCTAATTAAATAACATTTGTGTAATGCAATAGAAGAATAACCTTTTTGCATTAATGTTTTTTGTTTTATCAGAATACGTGTAGTAGGTGTAGCATACGGACAAGGCGTTTGACTTAATTATTAGAACCCTTATTACTAAGTATAACATACATAAATAAAAAAAGTTGTCTATTTTCACATTTATTTTTATTTTTAAGAAATATTTACATATTTATAGATTGATAATTTATATATTTTAATAATTAATTTACAATTGTTTTCTATATATATTTACCATATATTAATAATAATGTACACGAATTTAATATAGTTACAAAAGAAAAACATGTGCATTAGAAATTAACATTTGAATGCGCTTTTATAAAAACAATAACATGGTTTCTTTACATCTACAAAAAGTCTAGCTGGTTCATGGCTGGATGACAATAGCAATACTCATAATTTTGACACATTTAACGATTAATAAAGTTTATTTTACTTTGGATACTACAGGGCGTTTTTTTGGTCGTGGTGTTAAACATTTTTAATCTTTTTGATTTAAGATTTTTTGCCGTACATTCATTTTGAGACAAGCATATGTTTTATTAAACCACTATTTATTTTAAAAATTGTGTAAACATGCATATATGAGTATATCGCTGCAATTTGCATTGCTTACATTAATATTGTTTACATTAAACTTGTTCACAAACAGCTAACGTCCAACACATAACTTACAAGCATAAATGGAATCATAACATTACAATCCCAACTTGCAATTATGTTTAAATTGATATACGAAATAAGGTAAACATTTAGATTCTTTCTATACAATAAATAATTTTTCTGACATATTTTTATATTAGTTCTATAAATGCTATGCAAAAGAGCAAACATAATTTTTCATTCTCAAATCTGCACAGCAGACAAAATTAAACTACACGTCCAAAAAAACGTAAAATAGATTATTTATGACTTCTAAAAAAGAAATTTTACATACAATTACATAAAAATTGTACATTGAAAAAGTATGTATAACAATTTTAATCACATTTATTGAATCCCATAAAATTGGGAACTCTTTGATCATTATTGTTACTAGATGAACTTCCAGATGAAGTTCTGCAATTTTCTCTAATGTCATCGTAATCCATATCTTGGCCAGCTGGAGCTTGTTTTAACCATGGATGATCTAGGACTTCTTCAGCGCTTAGACGTTCGCAAGGTTCACGGCGCAGTAGGCTTCTAATTAGACATCTGGCACGGGCGCTAAGACATTCTGGAACGCTAAATGTTCCGCGGGCAATACGTGCGAAAAGATTTGCATGTGCTGTATCATTAAAGGGGTAACTGCAAAAATAAGAAAAACATAATTAGCTTATTTGCACTATCTGTCTGAGATTAATTGCAATTGTCTCTAATCTTACTCCTACGTAAATTTAAATGCAACTACTCTTACACTTTTCTATACAAAGGGGTGTAATAATAAAATATATATAATAGAAATTCTCTCGATAAAATTAATAATTTAAACAACATATGGTAAAGACGTTACAAAAATGTTTAAATTATTTTATTTTATTTCTCATCATCGGTGGTTGTGCAAGGAGTTCAATATCTAATGGCCGCACAAAGACTACCCCTATCTTAAACAAAGAACTACAACAAATATCCATTTAGTTTAACAGCACCTGTTCTTAGAATTACACTCGTCAAGCCATCTGGCCTCCCTGAGGTGTTCTCAGATCACGTAGAAACCTGCCCTCGCCCCAATTCCAAAAGAATTAAAAAACAAACCTGTTCCAAATAGCATCGTCCGTAATTACATCGTATTGTTACAATTATATTTGCAAAATAAGAAACTATGCGAAAATGTCATAGACAATCGTCTATGAAGAAAACTAACTAGTTGTGTTTGAATATTGGGGGTTACGCTATTGGGGGTTGCAATAGATGCATTATTATACTTGCATTATGAAACTGGTTTTGCACTTATGAGAATTTTCTACGCATTATATTTTTCTGGGGATTTTTAATACAGTAAGGGAGTTTGCTAAATGAGTTGTTCAACTGGTTTGGTGTATTTACTTAAATTTAACATTTTGATAACTTGTTTAATACTGACTTAATTACTAATAGATATAGGATAGAGCTAAATTGTATATTTTTGGATTTTGATAAGAGACTGACCGTCCAACCAGCATGGTGTAGAGGATGACACCCGCGCTCCACATGTCAGCAGCACGACCTGAATAATCTTGATATGCTCGGAGAATTTCCGGGCTTACATAAGCCGGACATCCTCGTTTATCTTGCAGGGAATCATCAGCAGAATCTTCTAGGACAACGGCATCTTCTAGAGACTCGAATTTAAGTTGTGTTCTGCAATAAAAAGAATTCGATTAGTTTTAGATTCATGCCAATATTAATATTCAAATATATAAGTAGATGCCACTGGTTCCACTTTATTTACAATATACATTTTTGGTTATTGTTTTAAGTCGAATTATCTCGTAATTAAATTAACATTCTTGAATAATTTACAAATTTAAAATAACATCGCACGTCATTGATTTGAATTTAAATAAATAATACAAACTGTTGGTTCATTACTCATTGCATTCCTGTATTTCAATTTGGTTTAAATACATTTATATTTATTAGATTTTTATCTATGAGATCTAGAGTCGGTTGCTGAACTCATAGTTATCGCGAATGTAATGTTATTTCTATATATATATATATATATATATATATATATATATATATATATACTACGAGTGTGTTTTCTCTCAATCGTATACACGTTCGTTCTCTCACTAACAACACAGTTCCATTTTCATTCGGTTCGGACAGATTCGGGGCTAAGGTATGCAATCAGTCGGCTCATGTGCGGGCACCCTAAGTATTCCGAAAACTATGAGTTCAGCAACTGAGCTAGGATTTAGGCATACCTATAGTAAACACTGCAGTTTATGTATGATTAGTTATAAGTCAAACTTTGTTCATTTATGGTGCTAGTTCTACAACCGAATCTGACAGTAGTGAGTCATATACATCTCTCTCTCTCTCTCTCTTTATGCTGTTAAATGGGAATATAACACCTGATTAAAGAACTGTTATATTCTCTCTTCCAAGCATACGTAATCAGTAGCGTAGCGCGGTCATATGCCTCCTCTAGTTAAAGTTCGATGTAATGCTAATGCAATTACTTACTATTACTGCAAAGGTCGTTACACTGTTTCGCAAAATTACTTTCACCATTTCTTTCAGTGCAAATTTCTATGTTTAGACATTTAAAAAATATAAACTCCCCACTATTAAAACCAGGACAGAGAGTATAGTAAAGACACAAACCAATCACTTACATTAATAGTCGTAGTCCAGTAAATAATAAAAATGTATTAAAAAAAAAACAATAAATCACAATCAGAGGAATATAATGGGCTTGTGTCTTTCTATTAAAGTGTACTACATATTGATTAATAAAGTGGGTTACTAGAATTCAATTATTTTTTAATAACTCCTTATATCTTAAGAGATATTAACATTTAAAAAAGTCATTTTGTCTCTTTAATTATTAAAGGGATTCAACGTTGTACAACATTCCAAATGCATGTGACATCAGAACCGCTGCCAACTTACAGCTCAAAAATCTCTTCTATATGTATTTATATATCAAAAATTATTTACAGCTATTTCAAGGAGCAATCAAATTTTAATATTATGTCTGCTTTAGCAGGGTTAAATAAAATAAAAACTTATTATTCTTTGATTTGACTTGATTATTTGACTACCAACAGCAACAAAACATTACCACAGCACTGACCTACTCAACAAATAACTGACGGTAAACTGCATACAAATATGGCCGAGTATTTCTAGCGCTAAAACTACAATTCAAACTTTTAATTGCTATATCTCCGTCAATATTTAGATATTTAATAAAATAAACACGCCAATACACATTTATCAACATAAATTTCAATCAACAATTATCGACCACTAAAAAATGAGGACACAAGCCCATTTCAAACCTTATGAAAATGTAATCTTATATTAATAAGATGCAGTTGTCTAGCCACGATACAATAGGCTGGCAAGATATTACACTCCAAATAACTAATCTAGGTTAATACGCTTAAATACAATTAGAAAAACATTAAAGTTTTTTATTATCATAATCTTCCTGGACTATGATCCAGAAAGTACTGTAACATAGCAGCGTCAAATAATATTTCAACATTCGTATGTCTAAATAACTGTTCTAACTAAATGATTTCAATATAAAGTTGTATGTAAGCTGAAGAAGTTATGAAATGTATGAAATTTTATTTATTTTATTAAAGAAATTTCTAATATTCATAATAATTTCTATTAAGAATTGCGGAAGACTTTCTTCATTGATTTTTAATAGAATACAGTATTATAAAAAAGTATTTTTTAATATATAATTTTATAATGAAAGTAACATAACCTCAAAATCGAAGTGTGGTCTGTTTATACTGTTTATCACTTTAAACTTCGTATGTATATTTCAACGTTAACTGAAGTGTTTAGTTCACAAGATTCTAATTATATTCTTGAACACAGTCAATATTTGCGATTCTTTAATATTATTAAATTAACAAATTTAAAACGTAAAAGCCGATGACACGTGCTGTGCTAATGACGTCACAGTTCATATAAAAGCGGTTGTATACAAAAAAAAAAAAATGCCATGATTAATGTAATGACGTCAATTTTAAACAAAAACATGTTAAGATGACTACGATCGCGGATCTTGCGTGAATATTTGACTGATACCTATCCCCAGAGCGGCACTCCTGCCTTTTTAAACAATTTTTGGAATTTTATGAATAAGCGACGGGTTTGTGTGTGAAGATGGTTGCAGAACACCAGTTAGTACCTATGCAGATGTATCAAATTTTTATTGAAATTTCCCGCTCTCTGTGACACAAAGCCAACAAATCTATGTTCAATATACTGTTCAAATAAAATTATTTCAATCCAATAGAAAAGCTGTATTTATTTTGAAACATAGAAACAATTCGAATATATTCCTGTACTTATTTAGGAGAACATCCTACGCAACCTGGAACCCAAAACCAGATTTTCTATCTCCGTTTATCTTATATAATATTTATTAGCTTATATCTCTATCCCATTCACTCCAATTACACTAATATAAGGATATATGTAATATGTTAAATGAAAAATCTTTTTTCTTGTTTTTAAAAAGCAGCTGTCGTTAAAAAATCTTAATTTTTTTCTCTTATTTTTCGATCAAAATGAAACATCTGCCTTTTCAAGATGGTAAACGTATATTCTTTAATGTGTAGATTTAAAATTTAAAACCTATTTTTTATAGCCAACTGAATTTGGTGAAATAAAAATAGTTTCAAACCAAAGCAGGTGATGCCCGTCCTGCCCGTCCATCGCGGTAGACAATTAAAGAACCTTTATAAAGAAGAACCTTAAAGGACATTTGATAAAACGGCTATTAAACAAAATGCATAAAGATTTGTTGATAATTTTTATTAACAGTCGTTTTGTTTTGTATAAATTTATAGAGGTTCAGTGATTTTATACATTTGAAGTCCTTGATCCTTACTGAATATATTTTAAAATATACTGCAGTTTAAGAAATTTTATGTATAAAATTGAACGACTTGTTACTTGGAATAAGAAATAGAAATTCTGATTGGAAAAACTAATATTTTCCGAAAAGAAAAGGCAATCGAAGTTTCAAACGAAACCTAGTAATATTTAATCTAAAGAGGTTTTAGTAAGAGTAATTTAGAAGTGGTGTTGTCGATATTGTGATACGGCTTTTAAATGATGTTAGTTTTGTATCAAGAAATAATTTTATAAATTAACGGTTTCACCTCGCTAGTCGCAGCGCACCAAAGGATCGTGGGAGCAATTTGTTTAAGCAACCAAGTCACTAAGCAACAAGCAAAACCTGAATGCAGCAAATGCAGCACCTTAATAATTTCTGTTTGCGTCACCTACGACGTGCTCCATATATGATATAGTAAAGCATACTGCTACAGTTTCAAGCTATGCAATATTTTTACCTGCTTTACGAGGGTCTAATTTATAGACGCAATAGTAAATCTAATGTTCGAAATACATCTGTCCCTTTAAATATTAGATTTTCCTTTTTAAAAGACCTTATATTTCATAATATCGAAATCCTTTTGATAAAAATTGTAAAGAAAACCAGGTGTCGACTCCCCCGCTTTGTCTGAAATTGTTTACAAAAAAATATGTATTGGTTTTGACAAAAATATTACGAGTGTTTTTTACTTGAATTTTTTATTTGTTGGTGTGATTATTTTTGGCTACGTAAAAATGTGTAAATACTCGCAATTATTTTATAAAAATAACTCCGTCTAGAAATTGGTGTGAAAAAGTCTTGCTCTTTGTAGATGCTGTAGTTGGGTTAGTCACAAAACTGTATTTATACAACATATTTAAAAGAGAAGCGGTTTGGCCCGTGACTCTTTCATGAAATTTATTTTAAAAATAATTATTTTATCCATTTGGGGCTTCAGATTTAAATTTAAAAAAATTTGTACTAATTATCGATAATGGGCTTGGATCCTCATTTTTTAGTGCTCGATTTTTCAATTGTTGATTGAAATTGATGTTAATAAATGTGTATTGGCGTGTCTATTTTATTAAATATCAAATATTGACGGAGATATAGCAATTAAAAGTTTGAATTGTAGTTTTAGGGCTAGAAATGGTCGACCATATTTGTATGACGTGAAATGCATTTTAACGTCAGTTATTTGTTGAGTAGGTCAGTGCTGTGGTAATGTTCTGTAGCTGTTGGTAGTCAAATAATCAAGTCAAGTCAAAGAATAATAAGTTTTTATTTTATTTAACCCTGCTAAGGCAGACATAATATTGTAATTTTATTGTTCCTTGAAACAGCTGTAAATAATATTTGATATTTTGATATATAAATACACATATAGCAGAGATTTATGAGATGTAAGGTTGGTAACCTTACACAAGGATTGTGATATCACATGCATTTGGAATGTATGCAACGTTGAATCCCTTTAATAATTAAAGAGACAAAATGACTTTTTTAATTGTTAATATCTCATAACATATAAGGAGTTATTAAAAAATAATCGGACAATTGAGGTTCTAGTAACCCACTTTATCAAGACATAGGACACAAGCCCATTATTGTTTAAATACTCATATGGTATACGATATATTAACAAATTAAAGGGACTAAAGTACGTCATTTTGACAATGTAATTCAAACAAATAAATAACATAATTTAGAGCTTATACTTTTACGTATGCGTATATATTAAAATATACAAACACGTCATTTTTTATGACAAGATTAATTTTATACAAAAACGCATTTAAAATTTATAATTAGAACCCCTAATTTCTAAAAATATTTAGTATTTACTATTTTAATATGATTAGGGTACCTACTTTCAATATAAAAATACATTTTTGATTTTAAAAATAAAGTGTAGCCAGAGGGGGTACCAACATAAGATAAATTATGATAAAAAAAATGTTGAAAGAACAGATTTCTTTCGGGGCTAATGTAATGGATTCAACTCGTATATATAAAGAAATCTTATATAAAAAGAAGCAGGTGAAATAATAATTATATAATTGAAGGGGTTTAAAACAAGGGGGTAAAAACAAAATTACAATGCCCCTAGGTAATAAATTTATACAGACAAGACAGGTGATGGCTGCAGAATGCAGTCTGCCTGCCATCTGTATAGCAGATCCTGTACTAAAAGAAAGAAAAGGTGTTCTTGCAATAAGCAGTGTGGTATCGTTATCCCTCGCTCTTCTGCTATCGTCTTCATATCGCCTTGACAACGTATAAACAGTGCAATTTCTAATTTCTTTCTATTATTGCGCAAAATAGATACTTTATTTTGAAATGGTTATAAACAAAAGGAAGAAATGCAAAAAAAAAGTAAACTTTCTAAGGTGAATGCACCGTAAAAAATTGTATAACTTTTGCTAATGCATGTACAAACTTTACGAAATCAGATTTATTGAATTTGTCATTGCATAATTATTTTATATTTTAATTTTATATAAAAAAAAGTTTAAGAACATACTTTCATTCCAAATGCAAAGGAAACCACAATCTAAACATTTCTTGCGACACTTTTGACGTCAATTAATCTTTAATCTACTTTTCATAATTAGTTAATGGCACTAATTAACTTTAAGCACATCATAATTGTTTTTAAATTTAATTTAAATGATTATATTTTCAAAAAAATAAATCTGTAAAAAAAAGAATTACATTTCTGCTGCGCAAATGTTTTTTTTTTCTTAATGAAACATATCTTATTTAAATGAGTCAATTACTTCTAGCTACTACGCATACCGGATATCACGTGTTAAATCGTATCAAGAATTCCACTGTCATAAATCCGGATATAACAAGATTACTAATATTAAAATAATCAAGTAATATTATTATCTTTGTTTATCTTTTTCAATACCTTTATATGTCTATCTCTTTCACACTATTTTAATTCTGTATATATTTTCTTCCCAGAAAATTACGTATTGGGTTTAAGTTTTGGAGCATGTGTTTATTTTGTCGATTATTTTTTATTATCAAAAAACTTTGACCTTGATTTGATTTACTTGAATTTAGTAGACACCGTGGAGTGGACAGACGGGGACAAGCGGGGCGCATCTTTGGGCGGGACGAGCACGTGTGTATGTTTTTATTTAATGATTAGTGCATCGCAAGATTTGATAGTCTGTTGTGTAGGCATTTTAGGACACAACTGTTTTTAAATTAGTTGCAATTGACCCCAGGCAGTCGAGTTATGCTCTCCGCACACGAGTCGACTGATTGAAAACTAGTCGAGCCGTGTTTCGTGACTCTATAGAATTCTTAGAGGATTTTATTTTGTCGTATTTGTATGTATTTAAATACTTTTGAATAGTATTTGAGCACATCTCTGTTCATGATGTCACCATCAAAAGCATGCAACCACATGCAACGAAGCTTGGCCCTGCGACCGAGGAACAGAGTCACTGAAAACGTAGTCCAAACCAGTTTAGTTTCGTTCGTGCCGTGTGTTTTCTCTCACTCGTATACACGTTTGTTCTCTCACTAACAACACAGTTCCATTCTCATTTGGTTCGGGCAGATTCGGGACTAAGGTTTGCAATCAGTCGCCTCGTGTGCGGACGCCCTTAGAGAATGATTCAAGACTTTCTATTTTTCTATATAGTTTTACTTGTACGGCAAAAAATTGCGTATGTTTTACATGAAACTTATATTCTATTTACTAGCTATTTACCGGCACAAAAGATTCACACAAATGAAAACTCTTCAAATAGAGATACATATCCCATGCGATATAGGTTCATGATGGTTTCACGCTATATTGCTCTATAAGTCCATTATAGTGTTGCTAGCTAGAGCTAAGGCTACACTTGCTTTGTAGATCGCACACACACTCGTGCATATAGTATGTATGTATAACAATATTTACTGTTATAATGAAGTTCAAAGTTCAATGGGCTGGTAATTCAGGGCAATGTACGGTTTTTTTTGTATTTCGCTGCAATAATATTGTCATACACGAGTACCAATCGCAAAACTATGCATTTCATAAAATAAAACTGGTAGTATTATGAAATATGGGATTAATAAGTCGTAATACCGATATAAAATATAGCATATCTGTAATTATTGCGTTTGAATAATGTTAATTAGTCATTTGATGAAATCGAGCATGCGCTAATCAGTATTCCTTGTTAATTAGTAAAGCTACGAGCATATGTACAACATACAACGTACACACATTGTAAATTTTGCGATAGTACCTATTAACATAGCAGACAATTTCGTAAGCCTAATATCTCATTATCAATTTATTTCAAAATTTGTAATATCAGCATTTTTTTTAGAGCTATCACAGATTCTTAATTAAATGTATGTAACTAATTAAACAATCCGGCTTTGCATGAGTCTACTTTATATGAGGATGGGCACAATTGCGAAAAGAGGAAGTGTGTTAAATGTTTTCATATGGTGTTGCTTCAATCATGTTATGATAAAGGCAAGGCAGCCTTAGTGCAGTCATATTTCCAGTGATTGCTAAGACTAATGAAATTTAGGATGAAATGTTTATTATTATGAAAGATAATCTTATGACGCGTTTGTCGATATAAAAATATTGGTCTAACCGACATCTAGTGGAAAGAAGTGGTCCAAAAGATATATTAAATTGAAACGATACTTGGCCATTTTTTCTGGCGAAATATAGATGGCGATACTATAGAACAGCAGGTTTAATATTATCAAAAAAACCATGTTTCTTTTTATGTTAATATCGTTTTATGTAAGTAACTATAAACGCGAATCAAAATCTAAATCTGCAATTAGTTAGATGCGGTTTTAACTTATTAAAAGTCAGTGAAAGAAAGCTTAAAATGTAGATACGTTATTCATCGAACGCAGCTTTAGATTTTGATTCGCGTTTATAGTTACTTACATAAAACGATTTAAACATAAAAAAACATGGTGTTTTTGATAATATTTAACCTGCTGTATAGTATCGCCATCTCGCCATCGCGAGGAAACAGTTAAACTTCAGTCCAGAAAAATACAAGATTTTCGGAATGGAGATAAGGACAAGAGGTAGATGACGGAGATAGAGACAATAATAACATAGTAAAGGTAGAGAGTCAAGAAGGAAAGAGTAAAGTAAGAGAGTCAAGAGGAAATAGTAAAGATAGAGCGTCTAGGCCTGCGATAGACATAAGTGGAGAAGTGAAAACGAAGAGAGAAGGCAGGAAGGATAGTGAAAAGATAATAGAGGGTTTGTCGAGAGGAGACAAGGAAGGCAAGAGGTGATAGATGAAAATACAGGCTATAAGAAAGGAGAAGCAGGAAAAAGTTTGCCGAGAGGAGACAAAGAAGACAAGAGGTGAGGAAACGGTGAGAATGAAGGAAGACTAGGGAAAATGAAGGAAGAGAGTCAAGAGAAGAAGAAGCAGAAAGTACTTTTGGAAATAAAAAGATCTAGAATAGTTTAAGTTTAATTTTAAGTTTAAGTTGAAGTTCTATGAAATGTATTAAGAATGTAGATTGTAAAGCCGAAAGGCGAACAATTAATAATAAATAAAAAAAAAAATATATAGTATCGCCATCTATATTTCGCGAGAAAAAATGGCTTAAATTAAGTATTTCTAATTTATAACTTTATTATTTTCTCTGAGCTTTATATGCCCGTCTTAAGAATCCGAATCAAGTCGACCTTATATCTACTAAGGTAGTTTCACTTCAATGATTATTCACATCTTTCAAAGTCGGCTACTAATAAAAGTAAGAATGCATTTAAAAATAATTATTTTAAATTCATGTAAGTAGCAAAAACACAATTACGAAAAAAAAAAAAAAACAAAGGACGGAAACCTTAACACTAAAAAAAAACTCGTAATTAAAGAGATAATTAAATTTCATTGCCATATAACGGAACTATTGCATACATTACGAAATTCTAAATTTTCATGATTGTGTTTTCTTATGCAATATTACGGAATACTTGTATAATCAACCGGAAAATATATATTGCAATATATAATGTACAAGATAACGGAAAGCAAACATTGTTATATAAAAACAAATATTTCTATATGCATGATATAGTACTAGAACATAAAGAATTCATTCAATAATTAAATTGACCAATTAAAAGTGGGCCACGTAATTAGTATGTGCTTAATCTGGTCCTAGTGGTCCGATAACATGATTCGATTCCATGTACTATGAGAAATTAGAATGGTGGGGGGAATTGGGTGTGACGTAAAGTGTGCGATATTTGCACCGCGTATTACATCATTTGTACTAGTACACTAGTATCGGAGATTAGACACAGAGGTCTCTTGAATCGCTACGTGCTTATAATCAAGTTGCCTAGTGAACGCTGAACTGCGCTGAACACTGAACAGTGAACCACTACGCTTATGACATGAGTTCGACCTTAAGATCTAAATAAAATACAAGGCAATCAATGTATGTGTATTATTACGTTCTTCTATAGAGGACTAATACAAGTTAAATCAATTTAAAGATTATATCACAATTAAATTCGAAAAGTTGATGAAAATATTTAGACATCTTAGGGGTTATGAAAGTCCATAATGGTGGAATATGTTATGCAAAAGAATCCATCTGTCTTTATAGAGTGAGATCCCAGAGCCGGCAGACATCACTTATTTTCTGATGAACAAAATGTGTAAGATTGAGTAGTGTTAGTATGTACAATGATCGTATCCCTACCTGCTAACTTGACCAGGCTTGATCATCAGAAAATAAGTGATGTCTGGCAGCCCTGGGATCTTGGACTATCATGTTATTGGTGTTGGTAAACTACCTACCTAACATCCCCCGCACACCTCTAATAATCACTGTATTCAAAAAAATGTTAATCCTTTTCTCGTACCAGGTCAAAGTTAAAAACAAAGTCACGTGGAAAGCAAGATAACAATTTGATGCGCAAAATTTAAAGTACTTACAACTTGTCATTAATTGATTGTATGAATAATCTACGAAAATTTAAAAGATAAATTATCAAATTGACAAAACCAAGAACAAAAGGAACTGATGATTTCATAAAGATATTTCTCTACGATACAGAAACCTTATGTTTCGGTTAAAATTCAAATTTGAAAATGAATCATAATAAACTTTGATGATAAAGTTTCTTGATGTTATTTATAAAAAGCAATTCATTTTATGCGTAACTCTTTAAATTTATCACAGTGACCAAAAGAATGGCAAGATTTAAATTTGACAAAGATAAATAATTAATTTATATAATTAGTAGAATCGCTGCACATCACTTTGAGTATTGCAAGTCAGGCAAAGAGTGTCCTTAAAAAACTGAGATTCATATTAAGTAGAAATATTTTTGAAAATTCTAAAATACTGCGCATATAAAAGATAAGTACATAAGTTAATTTGATAAATAATTAAAAAATGATAAACATATATTGTTGTTACTCTTATCATAATTGGACGGTGTTATGCAAAAAAGCGTTACCAATAATTATTTCGAAATCGAGTTAATATTTCATCAAGATTTTGAAAATGATTAGAAAACAATTTTTAAAAGTTAAATACAAAAGTAAAAATTTATAAAATTGTGAACCAATGTTTACACAAATTGCATCACATATTCAATGTCATTTCAAGATTTCAACGTTGCAAAAATAAAAAAAATTAAACGTACAAGTATACATATTTGTAAATATCTATACATACAGATAGAAGTAAAATAAAATATGAATTTTTAAGTAGAAAGACACGTTTTTCAAATAAAAAACATACCACATCTTATAAATATATTTAAAAACAAAGTGACAAGTAAACAATAGCGAATGTATGCTTCTGTCATTAGTTAAAGAAAAAAGCAAATTATGAAATAGCTGATGTGTTTAAATATTGTTTATATTGTATCGCTACAGAGAAACAACGACGCAAATAATAGGTACGGCGTGGCGTATTATTCTAGTAAACTTCAATGGCCGTAGCACCAGCCCCACCCAAACTCATTAAAATTGCGTTTAACATTTTTCAATTCCCTGATTTATGCATTGTAGTAGACATGCGTAATTATAAGAGTGTGTATTAAATGTAAAGTGGCGTTCACCGATGTTTGACGGAAATCAAAACTGTAGAGTTTCTAGAATCATGCGTAAAAACCGTAAAAGCAACAGATAATTATTAGCAAAGATATGGAGGAATTTCAAATCGCGCGCGCATGACAAACAAAAATAAATCGAACTTTAACCGCGTGTAACAAAACCATGTTTTTATTCATAGTCTGCTGATAACTTGTACAATGTTCAACATTGAAATCGGGCATTAAAATTGTTGAAGACAAGACTGTCTTTATACCTATTCATATGTAATAACTTAGTAAATTCATATTTCCACATAACTAATGCAATCTCAAATAAATTACAAAATCAAATAACCTTAATATTTTATTTCTCGGGCGCTTATAATGTATAATAAATTACAATGCACAACGACTGGGCGATAGCTATTTATATTACAAATTGCAATCGTTATCTTGCCAAACTGCACTTTGTACGAAAAGGTTTCTAACACCAAGTCTTTCATAATTCATAATTCACAGAAAATATTTTATTGGCAAAATAACAAGCCCTTTTATTACACAGTATTTAAAAATATCCTTAACTCTGCGTGTGTACACTGGGTCTTTTAAGGAACAGTTGAAATTTCAAACTCCTATTTCTCTCTCCTGAATATAGAGCGCGCTTCACCTATGCCCCTGAAAGATATAGGTAGTGGTAGGGACTTAAGGTTCCTGCAGCGTGCGGATCTGGAAGTTTACCGGCAAAGGCGAGCCAGTGAAACTTGCCTCCGTTCCTTAAAAGGGTCAGTGTGCAAACGATGTTAATATTTTCCAAGGTTAGTACATGCATTTTTTTACAGTTTTTTCATGGTTAAAATAAATGTTTTATGTGCCATTAGCTTTCACAAATACGAATCTTAAAGAAAACTATGAATAAATGCGACATCTTTTTAAATCAAATCATTTAAAATTGTTTACAATCAAATAAATAACAGGAAATTATTGATTTTTTAATATCTGCTGTTATCTTGGAAAATCTCCAAGGATGAATGAGTCAAAGTAAAGATAAATATGGCTTTGTGAGATCAGTCGTAAACAAGTAGGAGACTTTAAAAACATATAAGTACTAAAAAACCGGGTCAGCGTTGTTTTGAAAATTATAAAAGTAGTGTCACTAAAACCCATGGAGATATAAGAATAGAGTGCGCAAGAGGCTGAATACTGCGATAAAGGCAAAGAGAGAGATAGCCTCGTAAGTCCCATGTGTCTCTTTCGACCCGAGTACTGTGATTGACTGCAGCGCTAACGAAAATATAGTTATACGGTGTCGTTTACTCTATTCTTATATCTCTATGCTAAAACCACTGTAGCTCGTAAACTAATGACTGGTATTTCATGAAATTTTAACACATATGGTTTGAATGTGTACTATCTAAAAATCATATGGATTTGTCAATGATGACCACAAACCTTAGAATAACCTAAAAAATGTAATGTAACAGATAAACATTAGTGCTAAATAAACCTTAAACGTGTGTTAGTGTGGTTTAGTGGGAAAATACAACATATTTACATAACCGTATGATTCACAGGAAAAAAGGAAAACAAAACCACATTTCAAAGATATGTATGGCAATGGTTCCGTGGTTATAGTTATTTCAATGTGTAATGGTCATAAATAGCCATATGAACAAGTTCGCCTTTAAGAGTTTAGCTAAAGTGTTCACTTAACCGACAGATAGTTAAGGTTAACTCCGATCAACTTAATTAAATATGGTGATGGTGATACTACAATGACTAATACAATCTGTGATGACGTCATGATTTACTAGATACATATATGACGAACACATTGAGTTCTTATACTTGGAATTTAGCAATTTGAAGACATAACATAGTTTTAAGCTTTGGAGAAGGGTAGAATTTCACTTACCGTGATTCATCCGAAAAGACAAATTTTCTCAGTTTTAAATCGCGAAGAATAACTCCTTTTTCATGGCAGTCTCTAATTGTTGTAATTATTTGTTTGAATAATTTTTTGGCCTCGGGTTCCCTTAATCGTTTTCTGGATCTGACATGGGAATGCAGGTCACCATAAGACGGCGGGAAAAACAGGTACGTAGACTTATCACCGATTACTATTTCTTGTAGATGGTTGATATTTTCTAACGAATCGAGAAGAAAATGAGATGACAATAATGCATCAGCGTTTACTCCTCTTGTCACAATCTGGAAAATAATAAATATTTTATATTCATAACTTAAACATCGCTATGTGCCTCCTTAAGAAATTATGAAGTTTTAACATTTAATATTATTATTCCATGACCATGTATTGTTTTAAATATTTGTAATCTAATGTTTTGTTTAAAAACTTGATGATATTTAAATATTGTTATGAAATTATTATATTATTCATTTCATTACATTTCCTTATTTTAAATAAAATATTACAAAATGTTTCATGTGTGGTATAGAATAAGGCATATCACGTATTGCACATAGGACATACCAGGCTCATTCGCTCTAAGTCGATTTGTTGTGTATTTGCTGTACTGTCTGATATCTAACAATGGGGATCCCCAAACTACTTTACGTGTGTGTGTTTTTGTATGTGTGTGTGCCACAATCAAATAATATATTTACAGCTGTTATTCTAAATAAACAAATGAACTGCAATCTGCATTTCGATTATTTAATAGGAATTCAGGTTTTACAACATATTTGATGCAATTGTATTAATTGTACTATGAAAATTCTTATTTCTCACATAAAGAGATTTTATTTTATTAAAATCTAGATTTTTTTAAACAAAAGTGTTAACCTATAAAAGTAATTTTTAATCTTTTCAATTCCTGAATTAAATATTCTTTCTCTATTCTTTCAATTTCAATTTCTAGGTGAGGGAACTAGAATTAGAACCTTGGTTTTTACAACATTAGTTTATTGCACGTATTGTACATACCACTTAAATTATTTAATATTTTAAATAAAAATTTAAAACTCCGTTTAAAGTAATTTATTGGTTTGTCAAAAATTTTTAAAGAACAAAATCTGCAGAAAGTTGTTTTTTCTAAAAATTTTAAAAACTAAATCACCGGGTTAACGAATGGAACTTTGTGGAGGCCCCTCTCTCGTGGAGACCCTGGGGCAGGATACGAACTCAAAAAAGGAAAAAATGGTTGAATCCAGAAACGAACGCAAAAATTAAAACATTCCGTGTATTTACTCGGAATCCTACATATTTTGCATAGAATAGAAATTTGGTTTTAAAGATTTAAGATGAGATTTTTAATTTATACTCATTGTATAGATAGCATACTAAATATTTATGCGACTTCAAAAGAATTATCAAATAAACTGAATATATTAAGGAATAAGGTATTATCTAAAATAGACCAAAGATCAACTTGCACAAAACTTGTTGAAATTAATAAATTATACAAGTTATACTAAAAGGGTTCACAAATTATTTTGAGACAAGTTGACTGAATACAAAAGATTATAAAATGTCAAAAAATAGTGGACAATAGAACAAGAAAGTTATATATTCTGTATTCAAGATTTGTCATCTAAATAAAATATATTTATAAATAATTCTATCTTATTATTGTAATCCATGAGATAAATGGACCAAAGACTAGAAATAGATATAACTGGTCTATCATTAGCATATCGTGTTATCACCCTATAATTTAAAACAGAGGTGAACAACTATTTAATAATTTTACAATACATTTTACAAAAATACAGACTCAAAATCTATTTTTTAACATCAGCATAAAACGCATATTTTTGTAAAAGAGTACTAGTAAAAATTATAAAAACTATCAATGTAAAAATATGTTTTGTTATTTCTAATGGTTGTGCACCCCTGTAAATAATATGTGAAGCATCGTGAGACTGAAACTTACCTTGCAGACGAGCTCTTGCTGGGTGTCAATTCGTACGCACTTTTTCAATGAGCTCCCATCAATATCATCAAGAATGAGAAATTTATCAGCCAGAATTTTAGCTTGAACCGGTTTATTATGAACATGATCACCTTCCCCATTGATATCTTCACCTAGTCCATTTCTTCTGTGAGAACCACAAGGCTTATACCCCTCATTACCGTTAGCAATAGATTGTCTTTCATAATTATATTGTTTTTCCAAATTAACAAAACCATTATTTTTAAGCTCTATAGGATTTATCACTTCTATATTCATTTTAATTTGATATTTTTGTTTTAATTATTTAATACACGATTAAATAATAATGTATTTTTGTTTAATTATTAATTTTAAAAAAAAATTACGGAATTATAAATTAAAGAATACTTTAGTTATGTTTAAATTTTAATATCACAGATATTTTTAAAGATACCTGAAACAGAAAATGCATACTATGAGTAATAAGTTAAATATTGAATGAATGGTTTTAAAATTTAAAAGGTATGGGTTTACACGTGTGAGTGTCCCCACCATCTAGCAAACACCCCCCACCACTCCAAATCAAATACAATAATAATGTGACGTATTAAAATTTGAAACATATGTGAAATGCATGCAGCTTTCCGCATTAATTTCAAATCTTAAGAAATTGAGGATGTTACCTACATCCTTTATGTAAAGTAAACAAAATATGAAACAGATGTCAGATTTTGCATATCTTAAGTCACAAATCATATATAAAGGAAGCGCAATGCAACCCGCAAGACGCCTGTTTTAATTAACATATTGGACATGTATCAATAGGAGATGACTGTTTTAAATTTGGAGCCATTTAGCGCAGGTATCACTTTAGGATTTTAAATTTGAGGTATGTTTTCTAGAGACACGGGAAATTAATTAAAAATTCTTTAAAGGTGTTAACGATGCGAACAAATCGTGAAAATTAGTTATAAAAAAAATCTCTCGTTCGGTGTTGTTTATTAGAGAAGTCGAGGTGGCAATATGAAGATGTTATATTTCATAATAAATCCTATGTATGGATTTTACAATTCATTTAAAAAATTATAATTATTACTTATCATTTTACACCTTATTTAAAATACAAAACAGTAGCTCTTAATGATACACTTATTTATATCTGTAGATAATTATATTTACTTTAAATGAGGCGTAGTTAAGCAATATAATTGCATTATCCGTATACTTAAATATTCATTCAATATATGTGACCCAATAAATATATTTAGTAATTCAAAAAAGTTTTTTTCTTACATGTCAAAAAACTACGGTCAAACTGACGAAATATTCGGTCTAACTATTTTGAAACAGTTATTAATTTCAGCATTCATTTTGTAATGAATATTTTTGCAATAGTTAACAATCATTCTATCTCTTTCACAGGTCAAGTTAACAAATAGCTGGAGTAGTGATTGGTTCACTACAATAAATCAGGAAATAATTGTATTGTAGAAATATGTATAATAATCGCTTCTGTGGAATGGTTGCTTAGTTATGTAGCGAATTCGAGCAAGACTTAAGATATTGAAATTTTTCACAAAAACTTGAAGTTATACTTCGTATAAAAAGTAAAGTTTCTAAGAGATATCCTGATATATCCTAATATTACACAAATATATTTAAAATTAAAAAATGTCAAACCAAAAATATAAAATATTTAAATTAATTTAAAATAATTAAATTCTTACCGTTCTAAAGTACGAATAATAATGAATCCATTTTCAAAATATTATTAATAAAACAATTAAAATAAAATAAATATCCACCTAATAGATGAACTGAGTCCTCCAATATAAATCTATACACTGCGAAGAAGTCATCTAGAACAGTAGGTTAAATAAAGGGATTTTCGTTTATTTATGCAACTCACTCAATGATTAAAGAAAATTAAAATGTGTGTCATTTTTAACGTACGTTTAATATTACACCATATTGAGTAATGTTATTAGTTTAAATTTTAAAAGTTCACTAACCGTGTAAATATGGTTTTCAACATTTCATTTAACAAGGGGGAGGTTTAACCCCAAATAACAGTAAAAACAACGAAAAAAAGTTATAAATAAAATATTGCGCAATAAAATCCTTTTTTAAAATTGCTGATATTTTTTATGCTGAACTTTTATCTATTCTTTAAGTTCCTGTTGCAACCGGAAATGATTTGAAGTTTAAAAAGCTGACGCATCAACAAATATAGATTAATGAGAATATTGTATAGTATTACATTCTCGCATATCCGGTTCTTTGATGCAAGGATATTTGAAATTAAATATATCATTTTTGTGAAGAAAATGAAGATGTAAAAAGAACCAAATAATTATAACATTTTTAGTACAGTGAAGGTAAGTTTAATCTTTTCCATAAGTTTTAAGGTAGGGTCAGGGCCAGATTTAGAGGTGTGGAGGCCCTTAATTATTTTCCGAATAAAAGGAACAATTTTTTTCCGTCAAGTCTTTCAAAAATTTAGTGCTTTGATTTCTATTGCGGAGGACCCGGAGCAGTAGGCCTGCCTGCCCTCTCTCAAATCCGGGCCTGGGTAGGGTGATTGGTGACACAAATTGGATTATATTGAACACTGCTCTTACCTGTCACCCTGCAAAAAACCCTCAGAGTTTAGCGAATATTCGTATTCGTCTTTTGTAAAACAATTATTGTTTACTCGTAAAATTTTTCAATTAATAAGGAAAAATATTTGATTTAGCACAGAGCTGAACCTACGTAATACCCTTATGCTCTGTAAAATTACTTTGTTCTTAAAATATGTAGTCTTTCTATTTATATGTATTACTTTTCTTTGTTTTTAATTAAGCTAATCTCAAGAATTCTAACATTATATTATCAAAGCTATTTTGTTATTAATATTTCTATTATTCTACATCGCAATTCTTTGTATAGTCCGGCCATTGTTGTATTTTTTCAAGGTAACAATGTTATTCATTATTCTATATCTAAATATTATAATGCAATGTAAAATTTTTCATATTCTTATTCATGTGATAATTTTTTATATAAATAGCTTCTATAAAGAATAAGCTCGGGGTGTTTGGACAAAATTTGACATTGCGCAATATTTTATTAATTTAACACTATCTACTCATATGCGCTTCCTTCAAAGCAATTATCTAAATCAGAAATTAACTCATTTCAGCTAATAATAATATTTTAAAATATGTAATCATTGTGATAAAACTTTTATATAAAACTAATTATTAAATTAAACTAATGTTCCAAGTAATTTAATAACTTGAATAATATTTAATTATATTAAAAAAGTAATAATAGTACGTTATATTTCCATTACAAATGAAATTACTACGAAACAATGATAAATAATGTGAAGTATTATATTAGTTATGGTACGTCATTATTAACGCAGGTGCTAAGTTGCGACATGTTGTGAAATATGAAATGATTTTTTGTTTTAGTCGTATGTGATGTTTGATACAGTAAAGTGTAAACATCGTATATGTTAAATGTTTATATTCTGCAAAACAATTATACGCAAACGTTTGCGAGTGCACGTATCCCGTTTATGTCAAAGAAATATATTTTGTGTACTCGTATGTACATTTCACAGGAAATTGATGTGACCAATAGTTTGTAAGATTTGTGCATTAGTAATTTAGGAGTTTTTATTTAAAATTACAGATAACTTTCTTCTGTTAAGACTGTACGCACACTGTATGACTGTCTAAGACTGCCTTTGCCTTTGTCCCAATCTTTCTATGAAAAAGGCAAGTCTGCCTGGCTCTTGCGATGTATACCCCCTCTCCTCCCCTCCCCACACACATACTTGAACGAGTCGTAGCCCCGTCTGATAGATGTACATAAATGATTACTTGTTCCCATTAAACAATTTTTCTATTGAAATATGACATCAAAATAATAAACAAAACGTATTCCACGAAATTTTAGTTAAGCTTTTTAGCTTGAACCTCTAACAATAGAAAAAAGGACACAAAATCCATTACCTGATAAAAATAATTTAGAAGTCTAATTAATACAAACAGTAAGTACACTTAGGCACAATTATCTACGTACAATATTATGGGCCGGTTGAGATTGCTTAGATAAGATTAGATTAAAATTATTATTACAACAAATTATAAAAAAGTCCTTTATATTTGAAGAAAATTTCGCAATATTTCAATATGATTAATACAATCAATGCCACATTAAACTTAGGTTAAGAAATATATACACTGAAACCTTCAGAAGCCAAGGTAAATAAATCTAGTGTTTTTTTTTCTGATATAAAAAAAAATTATTTCGCAATATTTTAAACACAATTGCGTTTTTAAAATATTGTCCTTGAAAATTTACAAGCTGTTAATAAACGTGTATTAGTATTAAAGGCAGCCTGTGATTAATTAGTGGAGCTGTGCTAAAAAGAATGGTGATATCGATTGCAACCTCTGCCTTAGTTCAGTTCACGTAGAAACGAGCTATATTTAGCGCTAAATGAATACATATAATGTAGTATCATTCATTCATTGCAAAATATTTGTATGCATAATTCAATTAAAATGTAATATACCTTGTATACATAGCAAAGTATATAATATGATCGTGTAAAAATCGGCAACGCCCTAACAATGGGTTGTAAGTGCCACGAATCGAACATATGGATTAAATTGGGTAGTTTCCTTTAGTCTTATAGTACATACAATTATGTTGCATGTTAATAAAGAACCTCAGGACCTTACATGCCCAATTAATTTCTCAGCAGTTATAGTATTATGGAAGGTATTAATAGTTATGTATATTTAAACATAGAATCGTAAACAAAATTAAAAAATCATGATTTATGGCATGAGCCTACTCTTAGCAACATGTACCTTTGTAATTATTAAGTTGGTAAAGAACGGCGTTGTAAGAAATAAATGACATTCTTTGTACTATTGTTATATGAAGACCCTTGTTATCCCTTTCGTACGCAGGGTATAAATTCGTAGTTTGCAAATTGTGCAATATTATATGTAATACTGAATCACACAATTATCAATTATTCAAAGCATTTCACATATCAGCACAATAGTAAATATTATATTTTTAGGTGTATTCAAAAAATAATTTCTTTTGAACTCCTTATCTACTCCTTACTATATTGCGCATCATTATCTTCGTGGAATTGTCGCGACTAATTTCTATGGTTCTAAATAATAGACTTACAGTCATTTGTTATAGCCCATTTACCATAAATTATTCTTTTTCATTGCAGGTTAGACAGGTAATAAATGTTATGGGTTTTAGAAATTTACAGACAATTTTTCAAGTATTTTATTATGATGCAGACTAGTATAACATTGTAAAAGTATAAATAAAAAAATCGGTGAAAATAATAACTTAGATTAACCTTATTTTCTTTTCTTGCACCATATATGTGTTAAATTTTATACAAGCAAATTATTTCTCAAAATATACTAGGAAGGTATAATGATAATTTCCCAAGAAATATAACTTGATCTTCAGTATTGTAATTCTTTTTCTCGGTAATACGATTCCTAAATGTTGAATGTGTGTGCATATAATAATAAAATTGACTGACTCTGAAGGACACGTGTCCGAAAATAAAAAAACACTGACACAGAAAATATAAATACTAATCTACAGATACATCTATATGCAAAATATATTAATTACCATTCACAAAGAATAGACAGGAGAAGAAAAGAATATACATATTAATTATTACTCCTGTTCCAAATGTTTTCATTCATAAGATTTGACAATCAATTGTAATTAAACAAGAATCTATTTCCCTTCCAGTCATTTATGAGTACTTCTAGATAACTACTGTCGAAGAAGTAATCAAGATTGTGAATGAGAAACATTGTAAAGGTCCTTGCCCTTTGGATGATTTTACCAATAGGTTTACAAAGAATTCAAACATTTATCTAAAAGCAACTGCAGCTAAGAAATCAATTTATTTACCATCAATATTTTTAATACGTGCATGTTAAAAACAATACAAATGTATAATCATCCATAGTCATTTATAAATTTCTAAAAGTAACTAATTAAATATTTAATGAATGTATTTATTTATACAGCTTCTTACACGAAGTGGCTACAAAGTTATTTAAAAAGTATGACTAAAGTTTCTAAATTATATCTTTTAAATATTGTACGAAAATAATAATCTAATAGAAAGATATTTTAATAATTGCTTATTGTTTACAGATGGTTCATACTACTTCATACTATCTTCCATAAATTTTGAATTCAGCTAGCCAGCTGTCAAAAAGCTTATTGATTCATGAGCTGACAGTCTTTAAAGAGAACTACTCATCTTACGTGGGGTTTTAAACAAAAAAAGATGTAAACAAATGTATGTACAAAAAGTAATACATGCCAAAAATGACGTAAATCCTGTCCCAGGCACGGTAAAGTCAAATAAAAGATTACTTAAATTTTTAAATTATAATGAAACAAGTATTTCACATACAAGATGTTGAAAATTCATTCATTCAAAATAACGTAAGCAATTTGTAAATATATATAAAAATATGATGTAAGATAATTACAAATATTAAATTATATTTGCAATATGTATGCAGAAATCAATACAGCTATTTAATGTAAAATTAAAAACTCTAAAATCATTATAACCTTACCTTAAAGTTGTAATATTTTTGGTTCCATATAACGTATTGATATAAAAAACACAGATTTTATTCCTTTTCCAAATATTTTCAATACACAACACAGCACTTTAATACGATAACAATTGTAAAAAATATGTATTTTTTCAATCATATACGTTTTTAGGAACAATAATTTAGGTTAGAATACTATCACTATAAACCGAGCATCGTGAACGCCATTTTACTACTGAAAATTATATTGTTAAGTTTTGAAATAATCGGCATTGAGATATATGACGCAAAGTAATCCGAACGACGCTCGTGTGTATTCGTATAGTATAATTGTTGCCAGGTCCATTCAAGATGGACAAGGATAGCATACGATCACACATACGATTAAAGGCGATAGTTGAATCAAGCTGCTTTGATAAATACAGTTATAATTAATGTTAAAATATAAAGTATTTATCAACTTATTATCAATACGCTTTAATTCTTTGTAGCAAAGACTTCAATGGTTGTAATCTTTTAAAAACAAAAGAGTCCTTTTTGTGCTGCATTAGTCTTTCTTTCTTTGGCCTATGACTAATTTAACTCTATTTGCGTATCGCATATTATACCTAGCAACGTATTTGAAAGCAATTAGTAATTAAACTAGGTACATACTTCAACTTAACAACTGTTCATTGTTTTCGTCAACTCACCTTCAAATGTTTAATTTACAATTGCATTCTGGGGGAGGTATTTTACAACATTTAAAGTACCATGGAAAAAAAGAATATACAAATTCATATTGAATTCAGTAACTATCAATTAGTATTTTTTCAATTCATTAACTATTGGCCGCTTCATCAAATGGCATTATTTAACGTCGGCCTTCTACAAATAATATTATCTGGTTTGTGTTATCCAGACCCCGGTTATGTGAGCCACATACTTCGTAGTTCAAATCTCACGACCTTCGATATAAACATTCTAGGTCACACAACCGTTAAATAAAAATAACTTAACAAAATATTCGTCAATAAATGCGTTTGCATTTTTCATACTGTAATAGTTTGAAAATTTGAAAAGAAAAAACTTTTTAAATACAGGAAAGAGCAATATGTATTGCTAGCACTTCAGGCGTCAATAAATAAAATGAAATAATTTGCCCTCTCGTTAGGAATCAATCAATTAAAACAATTCCGTAACACAACTTTGTAGTTTCCTTCATGTTCTACTCTAGATACAAACTCTGTAAGAAAATTGATTGCAAAAAAATGCTTTAGATGACTCTTTCTTAGGCTAAGGGTGTCAAAATAAATCCGTAATTCTGTAATACATTGAATCATATAAATGTAAATGCACTCTGCTGAAAAGTAACACGGGAATTAATATTTATATTACACTCACTATATTAACGTATACATCTTAAGAGATTGGGTTTTTGAATATAATTTTTTTAACGTCGGCTTCTTTCTGATGCTGAGTGTTATCACCGACGGCCTTCTACAATGCTGGCAGTATTTATAGTGTTGTGCATCATATAGCCTCATAAGTTTTATGATTATGAGAGAACTTAATCAAATTATTTTTAATAACAACCAAGCACAAAAAATATAGTGCCCCAGACAGAGCAGTCTGACTTTTAGCATAAATGCTCTAGACTCAGTGCCGTCTTATGAGATTGATAACTAATTAAATATTAACGAATAAATATCATTTATTTAAGTATTGTTATCAGACACTTGCATACCGTAAGGATAACCATGATAAAGAGATTACAAGAAATATAGTATCTTAACACTTTTAAATGATTAATATCTGCAAAAATGAAAATATAATATTCAAATAAAAGCGCCTGTTAAGCGTACGAATTATATTCTTATTTATATTTAATGTTTATTATGTAATTATTACAGTTTTTAACTATAAGGTATAATTTATTTAATAAACGAAATAATTTTTAATTATTAAATGTATACATTTCTTAGATTACATAATATGTTTTGTTTTCGAATAAAATATGGAAGTAAAATATTAATAACGAGAAAACGATATACTATATTATTAATTAAATATTACATTAAGATTAAACTAACTGCATCTTCTATAATATATTTAGAAATACGTAAGAGAACTAATTCAATTCGAATTTCTTGTTTACCCATTTTGTAAAACATATATACACATACACTTTTTGGAATAAAATACATCGAAAACAAAAATGGAAGAAAAATAAACCATTTTTAATGATCGCAGATATTTTTGGCTTCTAATATTTAAAATGAAGTAGTAACACGCTAGTTAACACGCATTAACACACAATAATTACTTACAAATTTTAATTAAAGTATATAAGTTATGTTTCATAAAATAGAACAACTAAAAGACAAAATGGCTGAATAACGAACCTGAGAAATAAAGTATTAATATTTGATATACATGATAAAGTAACATGATATTGTTGTCCTTATACTTCTTGTTTATATCTCTATTTATTTACTATAAGCCTTGTTGTACTAATAGTTTTAACGTTTATTTTACATATAATAAAAATATTTTACGATTTGTATTTTTTTTTTTTTAATAATCGAGTGCCCACTCATTTTCCTGAATAAAATTATCAACAACTTCTTTCATTGTAAAATTTGGAATAAGTTGATCTTGTGTTAACCGAGTTCTAGTTACTGGATCAAAGTGTCCCACCCTCTGGAGATGCTCTTCTATATCTTTTCTTTCATATGTAATTCCACTTGGAGTGATGACTGGTTCAGATAATATTTCAAAAGAAATTTTTCCACACAAATAGTCAGGAACATCACGTTTCTAGAACAAAAAATTTTAAATAATACACATCTTCGAAAATTTACGCTTATGTCTCATAAAACGTCGTCGCAGCAAGAGACGAAGCAATAGTAATATACAAAGATGAAACAGATTTTGTAGTTCCATTTAAATTAAACATTATTTTAATTATTTACCGGATATACCATAGACAAGTAAATCGCTGTTAATTATTCTAAGGGCCATACCTGTAAGGCACGGGAGACAGACCATGCAACCGCCCTATTTCTACAGGATATAGAGTTCATTTAAATCTTGAATAAATTATGTAAAATGAAAAGGCATTCAATAATTAGAAGAATGTGTCTTAAATGAATAAAACAATAGGAAAAATAACGGGATTTTAATGTGATTTATTTTTAATGAAAATACAAAATTATGTAAATCATCTGGGCTGGTAGTACACTGCGCTATAGCGCCAAAGCGACGTGGTGGTTTGCTTCAAGGCGCAATATATTGGGGCGACAAAAACAGGATGTTCAAAATGTCATCAATGAAAGAATGAAATATTCTTTGGTTGTCAACGTTTAATAAAATAACTGAAATGTTGATATATTAAGACTGGTGGAGAACTGTTAAAATAATAATAACTATTCTTATAAAGAATCAGATAAAATTTCTCAAAGCATTACTAAGTTCAATTTTAATAATTGACTTACACCAGTTTTGCTCTGAGCTTCTTTTAAAAGATCAGTAAATATACATTATTATATAAAATATAATTTATAAGTATCAAGAAGTTAATGAGGACCCATTATAACTCTTATTCCAATGTACAATATGATACCCGTCACGATATTTGTAATTAAAACAAATTTTAATTACAACTAAATTAATTTTTTTCTAGCATATATTAACATATAGTTGCCCGACCATATCGTTCTAAGTGAATAACCTGGAACTTTACTTAAATATGTTTTTAAATCAGTTTTTAATTATAATAAATTTACATAATGTTAACGTGATCTATGTAGTTAATGTCGTTTTAAAAAAACCAAGGTATATAAGAGATAAACACTACGAAATAAAAGGATGATTTAGTTTTATATTTTAGAGAAATTATTTGAAATTATAAATTACTAATTTCAGTTTCAGAAATACTAGAAAGTATTATACAAATTTTGTAACAAAAATGATTTAAAATTATTGATTTTGAGACACTCGAAACTTACCCTTCGCCTATCATCCACTTTTAAGAAAAGGTTATTTAATTCAGTCGTATAATCATCCTGAAACAAAGTAACCATTTTCTTATAAATTGAAAAACAGATTAACAATATTGCAACAGTTATAGTTTTAAAATGATAACTTTTTCAAAATTGTGCATTCATTTAGGTAACTTGGAAACAAAATTAAATTTATAAGAAAATCAAATACCAACACCTAGTAGATGAGACTGTATTATTAAAGCCAATCAACAAACATACAACTGGTATAAGCCAATAATGTTCCCTGTTATAAGGAATTACTCACACATTGTTGCTCAATAACAGCAGCTTTATCTTTTATGTCATCTTCGTTAGCATTTTCCGATTTTAATTTTAACAGCTGATTTTCCATGTCATCCCTTATTAATCTGTAATGATAAAATATTATAAAAAATGAAAACCTTCATATTTTAATTTTATTAAATAATGATATATATTTAAGAATGACCTATTTAAATAAGACTGCAGTTCAATTTCTTGTGCTATACGTTTCTCTTCTTGAATATTCCACCGTTTCTTTCTGGCAACTCTTATTTGAGAAGCAATGTCATCACCAAAATATAATTTTTGTTCTTTTGCCAAATCATTAGCTGTAAACATATAAATTAAATGGATTTTTTGGACATGGATATGTTGAGATGATTTCAGTGGGAGTGTAAAATGTTGCCTACGCTTTAACAATTGTTAACCAAAAGCACTTACAATTTATAGAAGTGTTAAAAATTCTTGTACAATGTACTTATTCGAAATATTTTGCAAATGAATTAACGGTATAAATAAATTATAAATTAGCTGCACCTCTTTGAAGATGTTTGATGGCTTCATCATATAGCTCTTGCTCTAGAAGAGCTTGCCCAAGAAAGAAATGCCCTTTTATTAATGATGGTTCCATATCAAGAGCACGTCGACAATCCTGGCAAGATGCATCCCATCGCTTCAACTTTAGATGACATAACGCACGATTTGTAAAATAAGTTGCTACATTAGGATTTTTAATCTGTAAGGAGAAAACAAACAAAAAATTAACAATGCATATAATACAAATTGTTTTAAATATAATAAATAGTAATTTAAAAATAATGTAATATAATTTTAAAAGGAAATACAAACCAGAAATCTACATTAATTCTTAATAAATAGTTAAAATATAAAACACGTAAAAAAATTTACACAGAACAAACTACAAAGAACTGAATTCCAACAAATATATAGTAATTCTTTGGATAAAAAAATATCAACACACAATTTGAATATGATAATTTGAATATGATATATAATATCCCGGATATTCGCTTATCTTTAATATGAATTGCTCTCGGTTAATAAATTATAAACAGAGAGATTCTGATATATATTCAAAGCACTGAGATATCGATTTTATTATATTACTCGTATATTTTAAATAGATGTTCTATGTATTTTTACTTTTGAAATTTCTTCCCTGATGAAAAGAAAAGATTCATATTTTTAAATAACTGAGATACAAATTATATCATAATTCAGAAGATATTATGTAAAAAGATTTAATTAAATTTCAAGTTAAATTTCGTAAAAACTCCAATATGTAAATTAAAATTGAACACCACATAGTTTGATCTCTTTATTAATAACTTGGATCTCCCAAGTCAATAAATAATTTGGGGTTAATAAAAAATGAATTAGAAATCTATTGTTTAATTTTATGAACGGTAAACAATTGATGCAAGTAACATTTGTAAAATAATAACATAAAAAGTAATATAAATGCAGAAAGGGTATTTAAGTAATATGCATAATTCAATTAATATAAATAATTTACAAGATAATAAAATTTAAATAAACCGGGGAATTATCATCAAGAAGCAAGATGGCGTACAAAAAAAATATAAATGACATTTGCAAACAAGATATAATTATTAAATATATTTATTCAAATAGGAAGTATATCTAAAATGTAACTTACAATAGCCTTTGTATAACAATTTGCTGCATCTTCGTATTTTCTGAGATTAAACATGCGATTCCCTTGATCTTTTAATTCACTGTCAGTTAAATTAGCTGTAGAATACATATGTTTACTCATATTTAGAAATTATATATTAACAGATTAGAAAATTAATATTACACTTATTATTCACAAAAGCTTCGTTTAATATATTATAAATTAAATTAAAACACCACACATTCTCGCTCATTCTGTTATGTTTTTGCTATACATCATTCTCATTGTATTTTGTTGAAGTGGTAGACATTTTAATGTTGGTACTTTCTACAATGATATTTCTTGCTCTTTCGCACTAATTCATATTCAAGAATATCCCATTTCAACCAATGCTAATTTCAAAAGCACAGGTTTAAAAAATTATTGCTTAGAAAATAACTTATATATTTTTGTTCTAGAAAAGAGGAAATCCTATTAAAAGATATTATTCATGTGGTATAAATAGTAGAAGTAACTAGTACCGTGTTTATTTTTAAATGTAATTCGGATTAAAATACTCACGTTTTCTTGTTTTGTTATAGAAATTATATCTAAGCTATGCAGTTTTTAAATAACTTTATCTTTTATTGGTTTTGTCTAAATTTCTTCAAATAAATTAATTTGCATATAAATTAGACTCCGTCCAAATATATATATAAATCGTTCAATACCCTTGTGAAAGCATATTGCATTGTTAATACAAATTTTGTTACTTTGAAACTTACCAAATAAGTGCACTACCGTGGAGTACAGGGCTAAGAAGTATAGGGAATGGGGCTTTTCTAATTTCGGCTTGGGCCTCAGCTTTCTCCACAATGCTAATTTCTCTCTAGTTTCTGGAATTTTTATGCAAGATGCCCGGCCACACCGTAGCCGAGAGGCTCGAGGCGTTAACCCTTCAATGTTTGGTTCTGTGCAGTAATTTTATATTTGAAAACGAAACAGCATATTTTAACTAAAAAAATTAATTATTATTGTTTTGATTGAAGGTATAATTTCGAAGTTGTTTGTATTTCACGTCTGATATGCAACATAAAGTAAACAAAGAGTTTTCTTTATTGGTTTGAATATTTGATAAATACCATTAGAGCACTAGAATGAACGCACACTACAAACAAGACGGTTTAAAGGCAGTCTTCGTATTAAGCACGGGCTATGGCAATATATGGAGATGCATATTACGACAATATTATGTTAAAACAATATTATGCCACCACGCGTCTGTGTCTTTTAATATGTTTATATTTTATTGTCTCAATATATTGTATTTTACAATGTGCGCTTGCGCTTATTTGGTTTATTATTTAGAATATATATTCAAAATTTGACAAGATTCTAATTTATCTATTTTAAAAACAATTTTGAGATATTTCACAAAGTATATATTTATTTTAATATATAATAAAAAAATTCCATTTACGTATACGTATATTAATAAATTTCCTCTTACCCAATTATAATCAAGACTGTCCACCTGTGTGATATGGATTTCCCATTCTCGGGAAGAAAAAAAAGAAGAAGAACTATCTGGTAGAATTTGGTTGAATTTCTAACGCTTTACGCACAACCAATATTATCTCTGCAACCAAGTAATAAAACACATATGTAAATTAATGTTAAATAGATAAAAGTAGGCATGATAGAGATGATAAGAATCCTTCACATATATTTAAATTTTTACAAATTTTGGAAAGAAAAATTTCATTACTGCGGTTTTAAATTTATAGAAAATGAAAAAAGGACATCTACTAATTTAAACAAAAGCAAAACAAGTGCTAATAACTATCCAAACTTGATTCTTTCCTCAAATAAATATTTTAAGAAGGGAAAACAATTCTGAATTTGCTGACATCTTACAATCAACGCTATTTTTTACCTAACACATAACGTTGGGTAAAATTATTGCGTTAAATAATACGTGAATTTATGTTTTATGTTTAACGGGTTGTATTTACACAGATATGACGTCAACTCCTTGCGATTATATTTTACGGCGTTTTGTCCCTTTAATTTTCACGATTATTTTAATTGCTAATATTGTATACAGTGTTCAAAGTAACTTACAAATATATTGTACTTTTGAGGTCCTAATAAACAATTTAATCAATGTTGTTCTTTTGAAGTTTTCTCACTTACGTTGCCGACAGTTTGTATATTTATCCAATGTTGTATAGATTTCACCCACTGGAAAAGAAGAGGTCTTTGGTGCAATGTTTCTTTGAAATTTTACCCTTTTACATAATCGAAAAAAAACAGGAATGATGGAAATAGATTATAAAATTTTTAAAATTTTAAAGATATGTTTTCATTATTACGGTTTTAATTTTTTACAAAAATGGCATTTTATTAATTCAAACAAATGCAACACAATTTTAAAATATTTTTAGACATTTCACAAAATATATTTTTTTTAATATAAATTTTGTTTACATATCATATTTCATATTAAATCTTTGTTATTACACATTTTTTCTTAAGATTGTATATTTTAAATTGTTTTAAATTGGTTTCAATTGATATACATGAGCGTATGTCGTTTAAAAAATTGTTGTAACACGCAAATGTCGCTGGACAAACATAGTGCTTCTAAATATGGAAGATCTACAAATAAAACAAATAAATAAACAAAATAAAGAGGACGGTGTTAGCAATAATAATTTAAACAAGTTTATTCAAATTAAAACAAGTAAGTTTTGTTTATATATATTATTATTATTATAATTAACTTATATAGTTGTTCGTATCCACTGTACCATTTTAAATCGTTGCCAACAGCCAAGTGTAATCCATCCCAGAAAGGATTTTAATTCAATTAATTAATAATCAACAGATTGATCTCGCTAACATTAGTGCACTGAAATTTATATATTTATTTTTTTAATTAATAAAAATTAATTTCCTCAATGAGAATTCTATGCCCTTTAGTATTTACAAGTGCAAATATAGGTCAGAGTTCAATTATAGTGGTAGTAATATTTACATTTAATAGCCTATTTCCTCATGATTGTATATTACTTACTATATTTTAAGTAAATTTTTCTATGTAAATAAAGTGAAAATATTATATACAATGTTTATTTAACAAAAAGAAATTTTGATATAAATAGAAAAAGAAAAAATCATAAGACTAACAGACGAAATTTCTGATTCTAAATTGTTTATAAACATAGAAACAAGAACTGTAAAAACGTTTTATATAGATATTATGTTATTAGAATAACATTTCGAGTCGTAGCAATATATACCTCTATAATTTTAAATGAATAATAATTTATTTTTCCTTATTGTGTCTGTAACGATTATTGAGCTATGACCTTCGAATTTTCAATACCATATTCATTTTATATAATTTTGTGCATATATATATACACGGTTTATATTTTATCCCTTTGAAAATCAACAACAATTATTGACGATAGTATTGGTCTCATTCATTAAGCAACATTCTTAAAATTTATTTAGTAATCTATTATTAATTGTTTTATTAGAAATTCAAGGAGTATGATGAAATTAAAAATGATTATTAAAATTAACAAAAGAAATAAGTTTGAAAGTATGAATAAGTGTAACACTAGTTGCCTAACAAAGGCGTTAAATTCATATACTTGTGATATTAATAACCTGTTCATTTTAAAATGTTTAGCGAATGCCGCAGTGAAAGCAGCGATATTAAATCGTAGTTTATCTGTGGAAGACTCTGGAGATGAAGACCAACGGACATGTCTAGGAGTTCACCCAGAAACAGGACGCCTACGATGGTGTGTTCATAACAAACATTTGCGATTATTGATAGTGGTTCCTGCTGCTTTACTTCCGATCACTATTCTATTTATTTTACTATCGCGTTTGGAGTTTGTGGAACCATATCGCCATGGGGGACAGCGCTCTACGGGACTTGGGGGAGTTTCTCGAGGTACTAAAAATAAAATAAATACATACATTATTATTATTCGATTGATTGAAAATACCTAATAAATTAATTCTATGTAGGTGGTCGAGACAACGCTGGAATGGACAGAATAAACATGGGACAATTCGGGGATGTAAACGACTGCACTGCTCGAGAAATAAGATTGAATAATCCGGAATTATTAGACGTTGAAGAACGTGAAATTTTGAGAGATATTAGAACATCTTTCATACCACCGAGGGATTCTTATATTATCCAAAATGGCTGCAAAAATGTGAATAACCTCGTTAGGAATAAGAGGACCTTCGAAAAACCACTAATATTTCAAGGAAATATAACGAGCGATATTGTGATCTGGACAAGCAATAACCAATCCATTATGGCCAAGGTTCACAAGGTAAAATTGAAAATAAGATAAATATTTGCACTGTTGTAAAACATTTACCGAAATAATTTATTTTCAGGAAAGCAATTTCACATTGGGTGCAAACAGGGAAGACAGTGAAAGTGAGGAATATTTTGAACAAGTGACTGAGCCTGCAATAAGCGATGAAAGTGAAACAGAATCTGATACGAAGAAAGATGAGGAGCTTCCACACCCTGAGATGATAACAGAGAAAAAATTAATATGTAAAAATAAAACAAGAAGTATTTACCCAATTTTAAATAAGAAGAAAACACACCAAGGCTTTAGAGATTCTCTTGGCAGTGAAGAACAACTTGAAACTGAGACCACAAACGTTCAACAAAAGAATGTCAAGAACCCAGATGGAAGCTTAGATGCTTTGAACTTCCAAATTCTTGCAAATAGGAAATCTTTGGAGGAGGTAGAGAGAAAAATGAAAGAACAATTACAAAACGACGAGGTATAAGATTTGGCACTAGCATTTTGAACTAGATGCATTAATTTTTACATTGTTTATTGTTTTAGGCTGCATATTCCGTAGGAGCGTCAACCGTGAATGCTACAAGTCCTTCAGCAGCTACTACAGAAAATAGTACACCACCATCTTTACATGCTGAGTTTTGGAAAGGTCAAGGATCAGTAGAAAGCATTAGGAAGGCACAAGCGGATGCCATGCTGCATTACATGGACCAAACTGTCAGCCCTTGTGAAGATTTTTATCAATACGCTTGCGGAAATTGGGCTAAAGTCAATCCCATTCCTGCAGATAAAGCTGGGTTAGTTCATTAAAAAAAAATTATTAAAAATAAAGTTACTAAACATCTATAACATCTTTTAATTTCAGCTACGATACTTTTGAAATGTTAAGAGAAAGCTTGGACGCTGTTTTAAAACAACTATTAACTGAAGATGAAGATAATGGAGCCGCTCAAAAATCTGATGATAATGTTACAGATGTTGAACAGAAATCACTAGAAAATCCGTTAATTGATTTGCCAAATTCAAAATCTGTAAAAAGTGAACCAATAATAAATAACCATGTAGAGCTAACCACTGTACAAACTGTCACACGCAGAAAAAGAAACGTTTTTCGAACATTTGTGGATCGTTTTAAAAATATTAGAAGACGTAAAAATTCGACGGAAGGACCCTCAGATTATTTAAATTTAAACCAAGCAAATTTGCTGCGACACATTAGAAAAGTTATTAAAAAGCAATATGCGAGTTACTTTGATGGTGATGATAATGATCGAGATAATAAATATAGCGGGGATAATGATAAGTTTAAATATTGGTTACAAGATAATAATTTAATATATGATTTGCAAAATGAACAGGAAGAGAAAGATGACATTGAAAATAACAATAATTTAAAAGATAAAAATGTAGAAATTTCTAGAGAATTTGGAGCGTTGAAGGAGAAGCTTCACTCACCAAAAGTTTATGTAAATGATGTAGAAAATGATGCATTGTTTTCTAGTAATGCCGCTTTAGGAAATAGACGAAGCATTGACGGAATTAAAAGAACGTTAGACACTGAAAGAAATCCGGAAGATAGAAATTCTGAAACCTTTATTTGGAAAGATAAAAAAGAAGAAAGTGATTCTATGAAAGATGAGAAATATCTACAAGAAAAAGAAAAAATTAAAACTCACGGACTTTCTAGAATATCTTTGAAACCTTCCGAAGATAATAATAAGAACATGAAAGATAGTAATAAGTTTATAATATATGATGCTCCTGATGATGATGGTTTTCGCGAAGGAAAATTAAGAGAAAAGTTGAAAATTCATTATGAAGCTAGCAAATTGAAGCACCATAAAGTGAATGCAAGGATAAAACGTGAAGGAGACAGTAATACTAAAACGGAAGCAACTGAACGAGAGTATTTAAAATCAGGTTTTGTTTATCACGATAATGACAATGATAAAATTAATGACAGTGATCATAATTGGAAGACTGACAACGATTTCAGTATGTACACAAATCGGATAAAACGAATAGGAAATCAAATGAAGTTAACTACCGATGTTTTGAACGTAGACTTCAGTAATAATTCTTATATTGTTTCACCAAATTCTACTGCAGAAGGAAATAACGCTACTGATCTTAAAACTGAAGAATCTCAATCAATAAAGCATGACGATGCGATAAAAAAGGCCAAAGATTTATATGCATCTTGTATGAATTACAATATCCTGGAGCAACGTGGCAATGGCCCGCTTCTGGAACTATTAGAGCAACTTGGAGGTTGGCCGGTTATTAATTCGAACTGGTCGGAAGAAAACTTTGATTGGTTGGAACTGGCAGCTAATTTAAGGCTTTATAATAATGATATACTCATAGCAGAATGGGTCGGACCAGATATTAAGAATTCCGATGAATATGTAATACAGTTTGATCAAACAAGTTTAGGTAGGTATTATTTAAATCTAGTGCCTGATTGTATGCAACCACTTGTACTTTGTGTTTGCCTAAAATTTACAAGAAATTACCAAATGTACACTGATATATTTAAAACAATATTGTACAATAACATATATAAATGTGATGGTTTTAAATAACGTTAATTAGGAAGTAAATATCCTTTTGTAGGTCTTCCTACTCGAGACTATTTTCTCCAAGATTCCAACCAACAATATCTAGATGCCTACAAAGAGTACCTAATTAAAATATGTGTACTAATGGGGGCAACGGAAGAGAGGGCCACTACAACAGCAGACGAAATCATAGAATTTGAAATACAGTAATTATATTATTTTCGTCATAATATTGATTATTTAGCCATAAACATAATGGGCTAGTGTCCTATGTCTTAACTTCTATAAAAGTGTACTATATATTGATAAAGTGGGTTACTAGAACCTCAAATGTTCAATTATTTTTTAATAAATCCTTATATGTTAAGAGATATTAGCAATTAAAAAAGTAATTTTGTCACTTTAATTATTAAAGGGATTTAACGTTGTACAACATTCCAAATGCATGTGACCTCACAACCGCTAGTTGCTATCTCTTTTATACAACAGAGCGTAAAAGAGATATATTCTTGACAGAACTCTGACAAGTTTACAGGTTACCAACCTTACAGCTCATAAATCTCTGCTATATGTATTTATATATCAAAATAACAAATATTATTTACAGCTATTTCGAGGAACAATAAAATTTCAATATTATGTCTGTCGTAACAGGGTTAAATAAAATAAAAACTTATTATTCTTTGACTTGACTATTTCGACTACCAACAGCTACAAAACATTACCACAGCACTGACCTACTCAACAAATAACTGAAGTTCAAATGCATTTCACGTCATACAAATGTCACGAAATTCAAATTTTTAATTGCTATATCTCCGTCAACATTTAGATATTTAATAAAATAGGCACGCCAGTACACATTTATTAACATCAATTTTAATCAACAATTGAAAAATCGACCACTACAAAATGAGGACAAAGCCCATTATGAATATTTAAGGATTTAGAAACTAATGATTCTTTCTATGTTCTAGATTAGCCAAAATAACATCAGCTCCTGAAGAAAGACGTAATGTGTCCGTTTTATACCAACGATTAACCGTAGGCCGCTTAAAGCAGCTCATACCTCAAATTGACTGGCTTAGGTAATCTCGTCTGGTAAATAATTAATTGTATCATTATACTCGAATACCAACAAGAATTATTATACATTTATAAGTAAAATATATATTTTATATTTGCACAACTTTGTTTTCAGATATTTGAACATAGTTTTAGACAGACCTGCTAATTCTTCAGAGACTATCGTTATGTTCGCATTAAATTATATGGAGGTGAATTAATTGAATTCGAACTAACTAGAAATTCTGTAGAAATATTATTTTAATATATCAACTATAATTTGTATTTAGGATCTAGTGACTTTGTTAAGCAACACAGATTCTCGAACTATTTCTAATTATTTGATGTGGCGTTTTGTGCGCCATCGAGTCAACAATCTAGACGACAGATTCCAAGGAGCAAAGCAGAAATTTTACTTCGTGTTGTTTGGAAGAGAACAATCCCCACCTCGTTGGAAAAATTGTGTGGCGCAGGTAATAATGAAATACATACAAATGAATAGCCCAAAGCTATGGTACAATAAAATTGATTTATATAATATTAGGTAAATAGCAATATGGGTATGGCATTGGGCGCTATGTTCGTAAGGCGATACTTCGATGAAACTTCCAAACAGGATACCACACAGATGACTTCCGACATACAGCAAAGTTTCCGGGAACTTTTAAATATGACTGACTGGATTGATTCGGAAACGAAACAGCTTGCAGGACTTAAAGTCAGTTTAAATACAAATCAAATTTAAAATCTTCTTTATTTGAATTCATGCTATTTTAGGTGGATGCTATGTTGTTGAGGATTGGATATCCGGATTATATTTTAAATAACGACGTCCTAAATGAAAAATATCAAGATGTAGAAATAGACAAAGAATTATATTTTGAAAATACGTTAAATATATTAAAACATTTAACACGGCAAGAGCAATCTAGGTAATCCAAGAATCTTTGTATAATTGTTAAAATCTGTTAACACACTTGTTTAATTTTATTCAACATTTACAGACTTGGTGAATTGGTAAATAAGACATTGTGGCACACTGCGCCAGCAGTAGTTAACGCATACTACAGCCGCAATAAGAACCAAATAATGTTTCCAGCAGGAATTCTACAACCTCCATTCTACCATCGTCATTTTCCACGTAGTTTAAACTATGGTGGAATAGGGGTCGTTATAGGACATGAACTTACTCATGGTTTTGATGATAAAGGTAGACTTTTTGATCGAGATGGAAATCTGCACAGGTACTTAGCAAAATTGTGAATGGTATCCTATCAAGGAGAGTGTCATGTTGTAAATATTTTATAGATGGTGGAGTGACCAATCCATCGAAGGGTTTCACGAAAGAGCACAATGTCTCATAGATCAGTATTCTAATTATACAGTTTCTGAAGTTGGAATGGCGATAGATGGATTTAATACACAGGTTATTTCATTATCATAGATTATTAGAAAACATCTTACATAAAATAAATGTGCTATTTCTTCGTAGGGTGAGAATATTGCTGATAATGGCGGCATTAAACAAGCATTTCGTGCTTACGAAAGATGGCTGAAGATTCACGGAGATGCTAATGAAACATTACCGGGAATAAATGCAACGAACAAACAATTGTTTTTCTTGAACTTCGCACAGGTAAATCTCCTCGAACTGGTGAATTGTAAAATCTGAAAAATTGGTATTTGTGAAAGATTCTGTAAATGTCGTTCATTCTACTTATAGGTTTGGTGCGGAGCAATGCGGCCAGAAGCAACTCGAAATAAATTGAAGACGGCGGTTCATAGTCCTGGTCGATTCAGAGTTGTGGGAACACTATCCAACAGTGACGATTTTGCAAGAGAATATAATTGCGCTCCTGGAACTAAAATGAACCCATCAAAAAAATGCAGTGTATGGTAAAAGTAAATACTGGAATTCATCAACAAAAAATACTGAACGCACGAACGTGATGGCTTAGCGGAGTTCCGAACCACAAGAATAAGTTGAATAGAAAATAGCATATCAAGAAGACCGCGTTAATATTTTAAGATTAGATTATACGTAATTTATAGATTTTTAATAGATTTACTAATACTAATTTTATTATTTGTTTTTATTTATTTTCTTTCTTATAAGTTGTAAACAATTTATGCATAATAATTTAGTGTTATCTAAAAATAACTACCTCAGTGTATAACGCGGGTATTTTATTTTGTTAATGAATTTATAATTAATAAAGTCTTTTAGGTAAAATAATAATTCCTTCAAACTATAATACCTTGGAAAAATATTAAAAAAATGTTATTAATTTTTAATTAACAATTAAAGTTTATTATCTTTCAATTTCTGTATTATTTTCTAATTATTTAAAATTATAGATTTTCTTTTTTAGTTATATCTGTACAACCTGCCGCATATTTTTTATTTTCTAACAGAATATATTTTAATATTTATTTCTTTATTTAATATAATTATAATACATTTTTCATTAATTTAATTTACTTTAAATTTAGACATTAATTAACTTCTAAAACAATAAAAATTAACGTAAAAATAGAATATTTATTTAATGATTTCATTAAAAAATACACAAAATATTGTTAGCTAACAAAATTAGCATATTCCGAAAATTAATAGAAAGAAAACACGAATTAAATTCATTCATCGATGCGTAAGAAAGAGTTTTCATTAAAATTAAAAGTCTTAACAGATATTTAATTTTTTATATAGTTGAGTATTATGTACATTTTTTATTTCTCTTTCATACTTGCGATAAAATATTGAAAAAGAAAAAGATAACTCATAATTATGAGTCACAGATTTTGTGCGTAACCGCCAACTTATACCTTAACGTGAATTTAGCTATCACAATTGACTTTTCTAAAGACAATTTATGTGTTGTCTAAGATTAAATGATTTGAACTAACTAAATATAAGTCTGTGGTCAATTTTGCGGCTATATTTCAATTATTTTTTAATGAAATTTTAAACAAAAATGAAAACTTAAAAACAATATTTCTATAAATTATATTTTAAATATTACATTTATAACTATACCTTAAAACCATAAATATTATCCGTTTAAACAAAATAAATTTAATAATATTAACTATATTTCAGTAAACATTAATTAATATGACTATATTATATATTTCATTAAAGTTCTTTAATATATACAGTCTAAAAAAATACATATTTTCTCATCAGAAATAAAAATTAAAAAAATATTTTCTAAGTCTATATATTCCAAAAAAGTACACTATATACAATGTATTTCGAAATTTTCATTGAAAAAATCAAAATACATAAAATAAAAAATATATATTCACACCACCTTGGACACAATCTAGTAAGATACAACTTTATTGATGTATACGAACATACGGAAAACGTAATCAAATCCTACTTTATATTTGCAACGAGTTTTTAAAAACTGGATTTTAATTTTGAAATTTTAGTTATTTTTAAAACTAACTAATAATTTTGTTATTATTAATTTTTTAATAATCTAAAATTAAGCTCTTGTTAATTTATATGTATAATATATTAAAAAAAAACTATTGTCATGTATGTTTCTATTTTTTCTTTAAACTTACTTATAGTCGTAATACTGTATGTTTTTTAAATTTTGAATTCATAATATTTTATTTAAACCCATACATAAAATATATTATTTTGTATGGATTTCTATCTTTTTCTAAAAAAAAAACAAACTAAAAATTGGACAAAATAATATGTCTTATAAATATTATATGTTTAAAAATATTTGGCTGATTAAAATTAATGCTATTTAAATTATTTAAGAATCCCTGAAACAAAAAAATGTCTGTAAAATCAATAATTCTTGGTTTTTAATTTAAAATAAATGTTTACTTTTAAATTACATAAAGTTGTTACCTAATAACTCGGTCCAAAACATTATTTACCCGAGGTTCTGATATACCAGGCATTAATTTTATTAGCATCTCCTTTAAAAATAATTCACTTATCCCTGGACTCGAACGTTCAGCAAGGTCGAACGCCGTTTTTAATTCATCTAAAATGGAACTAGGAGCTGATGAATTAACGGCTGACCTTTTGTTTTGAAGCTGTAACAATAAAACATAAAACATTGATTACACTATCTAAAGCGACACATTCGCAATGCAACCCTTATTTTACTTACTTCTGCTATCAAAGGGTAAATAACTCCAGATAGGCATGTGGACGGAGTAGTTTTGTTTTTATTTCCTGGGATGGAGGCCGGTAAGGGGCCGTTTCCACCATGATTATTGCCATTACTTTGATTTTGTGTATCCAATCTATTTTTAGAACTAGATTGTGATTTTTTCTCTGATATTGGATGATTTGGCTCCATAATATTTATTTCTGAAGACTTATGATCAACAGGACTTAACTGTAACAAAAAATTGTACATGTCAGAAAATCAGCATAGAAAGTTAAATTATTTAAAACGATGTTGTTTTAAGTAAAAGTACTTTTGAAGATCGTTTTTCCCTTTCTCGTGCTTCTTTAATACTATGTTCTTTATTTTCTTGTTGTTGTCGTTCATTTGCTTGTCTTTCCATAAGCACTAAATCATTATGTCTATCTCTCTCACGTTCTCTCTCTCTGTCACGTGTCATTTCTCTATCCCTTTCTCTCTCCCTGTCTCGGCGTATTTCTCGATCTTGTGATTGAATTGTACTTGGAGCTCTTGGCTAAAATGAAATATTATTGTCATTAAGATTTCTGAAAAGTTGAGATATTATTTTCAATGAAGAAACGCATATAACAAACCTGAGGTGGATGTTTATAATGATTTAAATTATTATCTTTAGGTGGTGATTTTGCTAAATTTCCACTACCATTGTGTTTATCAGAAATGCTTAAATTATGTATCACTGATGGCAAATTTGTAGGTTCCGGTTTAACATTGTGCAGTCCTTTAACAGTCATTATCCATGGTTCATCCAAATCACTATCCTGTTTCGATTCCTCGCTGCAACAACAATGATTAATGAGATTAATGTAAAAACAGTACCAAGATCAGTTCTGTAAATTCAGAGGAGATAACGATTAGCCAGACAATGTAGCAAGTCAATGAATTTATGTAATTAGGTAGTTATAAAAGGTACCGATAAAGGCGAATGACGTATATGTGCATGCAAATGATTATAAATGTTATCAGATGATTTGATTCTAAAAATAGAAATGTATACAGTGTAACATATAATACATGAATTATTTTATGGTAACTAATTGATACTTACGAATCGGAGTTTTCTGATTCGGTTTCACTTTCTTCTGATCTTTGTGATTTCCATTTTTTATACCTATCAATCAGATCAATGAGATATGAATTTTTCTTCGCCTTTCTAATAAATGGGAATTTTAAAAGTTCTTTTGCCGTAGGTCTCTGTAAAATAAGTAAACATAATTATATAAATGATATAACAATAGAATACAATGACAATTTTTAATCAAACTTACATTTTCCGGGTCTTTATTTAAACAAGCCTCAACAAATTCCTTAAATTGCTTTGTGTAATTTCCATTTAATTGGGGTGGATTATTTTTAGGTATTAAAAACAATACTCTCATAGGATGTAGTTCTGAATTTGGTGGTTCACCTTTTGCAAGTTCAATTGCTGTAATACCTAATGACCAAATATCTGCTTTTGAATCATATGCACTTTGTTTTATAACCTCTGGTGCCATCCAAAATGGCGTTCCAACAAAAGTATTTCGTTTGGATGTTGTATTTGTTAATTGTCCAGCGACACCTATACAATAAACAAATAAAAGAAGTAATAAATTAGTGTATATGAATTCTTATAATCTAGACTATCTAAACACTTCTAAACTTACCAAAATCTGCTAATTTAACGTCTCCCATTTCACTTAGTAGAACATTGGCAGCTTTAATATCACGATGAAGTTTTCTTTCGCTGTGAAGATAATCTAAACCGCGAAGAACTTCTCTAAGAATAACAGCAATATGCATTTCTTCGAAAATGCCTGCTTTCATCAAATCCAACGCTGATCCACCTCCCAAATATTCCATAATAATCCATAATTTGGTACCCTGTAATTGTGATGACTAAGATATTATTTAAGTAAAGCATTTGTCTAATTAGAGTGTTTTCAATATCCAAGCATTACACATAGTAATAATATGTGATGCTGGAAGAAGATATCAGACGTCTGGGTGCATTGACATCATATAACTATAAATTAAAGAAAGTCTAAATCACGTAAAATGGAACTCAAGTTCCAATTAGAAAACAATTTCCTCTGTATTAAAAAATTGGCATAATGACATATAAATGTCAAATAATTGACGAATTGATTAACTTATTGATTAAAATATTTGCTACAGATTTGTGTAATACGTTCATTACTATTCATAATGCCTGAGGACTTAATGTCAGGTCTGCCTACATGAAATCATTTACAACATTTGTTTGCATTGTGAAATACCTTACAATGTAATATGACAATAATATCCAATAGAGACTCCGTTAAAATAAATCTTTCTCACTTTGTGATGATTTTATTATAAATAATGAATAAACAAATACAAAATGAGTGTTAAGTTGACAACAAGCGTACTGTGTGTAGGTAAATTTAAAATCAATCAGCGTGTCAATACAAGACTTTAGATATACAAATATTTCAGAACCGTAAAAGTTATTTTAAAGGCGTGTACTTATTTATTCGTGAACTCTCTACCTCCCGCCAATATTCCATTTAGCACATCTAACATTACTCTAACGCTTACCTCATATAGGTTACGTTATTTGAACATCATAATAATTGCTTGCGACTGATTTTTTTATTGTCAATTATTAGTCATGCAATTTATTTTTAATGGACTCTAATTAAAAGGAAATGCATACCGTTTCCGTATCCGGTTGTTGTGGGGCGTCACACACGAATAGATAGAGATTATGATTATGAAAAACATAATACATATAGATAAAACTGTTTTAAAAGGTTTGTTTACATATCATTCACGTTATGGAAAGTGTTTCGCCTTCAATAGGTTACGTATATAATTTGATGTGAGTTGAATTACGCCTGGAAGATATGCAACTATTAACGCACTTAGAAACAATTAGTGTTTCTATATCTCATAATTTCGTTACTGCATTGACAATAGTAGTTAATGGGCTAATGTCGTTAATGCAGATGTTTGTTTAATATATGCTGATAACTAATTACAATAATTACAAATTGAGTTGTTACAGGAAGACCGTGGTCAAATGGACAGACCGGCGACATAATAGCACGACTACTAGTGCATGTTATGCAATTCCTGTAATTAATGACGAAGGACAATATTGTGGAATATAAATTTAACTATTAAAGACGGTTGATGGAACGTTTAATTGATATGAACACAATACACTTTTGTAAAACAGATATATTCATTCAAATATATTTCAGAGGACTGGAAAATGACGAGAAAATTGTGTTATTTTAGGAGTTTTCTTTTATTATTATTTATATGTCGTCTGTGTTAGCCATTAACCACAAATTTGAAAAACACGGGTATAATAATTTTAATTAAATATTAATTTGTTCATGCAAAAATAAACACAAGCAAGGAATGCGTAATTTAGCGATAGAAAGAGACAACAATATACGACTATGTCCATTGCAGGCGCCGTAAATCTATTCGTATATTAAGTATTGACATTCACTGACCTTGAGATAGCTGCCATAGTATTTGGTAACATAGGGACTGTCACATTGTGAGAGTACCATAATCTCTTGTTGAATATCTTCAATCTCATCTTCAGCTTCTTCTAGATCTATTATTTTAATAGCTATCACTTGTTGTGTTCTATTGTCGATTCCTTTGAATACTTCACCGAAAGATCCTTTTCCAATACGTTCTTGTTTTGTAAATATCAACTCCGGATCGACCTTCTGAAAAAATAGAGACACATATTATAACAGATGTAAATATGATGTTTGTGTTTCTATTGTTGAAATATTAGTAAGCAATTGAATGTACAACTATCCTATGTTTGTTCTAACTGGTTCAAAAATAAATACAGGTGTTTTCGAAATAACTGCGTAACTAGCGGCAATTGTAAGTCACTCAATGGAATGTAGGTGTTGTCTCGTAGTTTGAAACGTTCATGTAAAATGAACCTTGTTGGACGTAAATGCTCTAGCTAGAGAAGGAAATTAAACCCGGTCGCGCACATTTATATTTTCAGTATACGATTAGTGCTGTCTAGTGTTAAATGGAAAGAAATAGCACGAGAAAGAAAGAGAGAGAACATGGGCAAATGATTTCCTATAATATGATAGAAATCACGAAGCAGTTGAAACAGATTGAAGTACATACGAGTATACTGCATATTGCAGAGTTCTACAAAATCCTCATTACTGGTTAAGAACCAATTTCGAATTCACCAGATGCGGTGAACCGCATACTCGACTCCTGGAGTACTTAATGAGAATAGAAGAGCAATATGAATATTTATAGCCGTAAAATATATGCAAATTAAAAAATAATAATTTAAAAACGACATTGTCATTTAACAAAACACGTTTTATAATGACGGACGTTAATTAAAAATCGCTATGTTTAGTAATGTTTACTTTCGCTGCAAAAATTACATTTGTTTTATTTAAAAAAATAAGGAATGAATACATATATAATACAAGTATAAAAAAAACTTGTTTAATAAGAATTTTCACTTGAAGAAAGTTACAGGAATCCGGTAATAATTAAAAATTACCTTGATATACTCGAATGACATTTAAAATTTACTTGCAATTAATTATGTTATTTAATTATAAATTACTATGGTTATACATAAATTATTTGTGCTAAATGCCACAGGTACAATCGCATTAAATGTAAACGTACCTCGTGTGTGGAATGAGATCGTTCAAGAATACGGAATTTCCGCGACGCATTTTTATGTTAATTTTTATATATGGGAGTATCTCTGGAATGCTGATAAGTTACAAAATTTCTCTTTACAAAAATGAATGAAGCGTTTTGCGTAATCATTAGCATTTGTGCTATTAGATACATAAGTCGTAAATTTTGAACGTTTTTGAAAGTTTTAGAATCTCAAAGTCCTACCGTTTATTATTAACAATTTAAGAATGTCTGCGACGCTCGCTCATAGTAACAATGGAACGAGAAAGACAAAGAACGACTATCTTATTAGATTAGTACTGGTTTGCTTGTATATGTCTGTATATTAAATTGGATTATTAGATAATTGGATCAAAGTATTCATGTTTTAACTGTACATTTTTTTACTTGTACAATCTGTATTTTTATTATGGCTTCTGTATGTAGTGTATGCTATATCTTTTTACTTTTTCATCATATTATAAATTCCAATGCAATCAATTCATTTTATTTTATTTTCGAGTAAATTATAGTTTTCACTTAGTAAAACAATTTGCCTTCTAAACACAGTTACGTGTATTTAAGGTAAAAAGTTACCTTTTACGTAAAAAATGTTATCTAATAATAATATTAAAATTATTAAGCGTAAAGTAACTTATATTACAACTTAACTTTCAAATCATATGTGACCTTTTTACATTTAAAAGGGGCGGGAGAGGGTTTAAGGTCAAAACAATAAAAAAGAAGCATATTTTCGATAACGTTTTTTGACGACACAGTTAATATATAATTATTTCTATAATTACTACATGATAAAATGACATTTGAAGAACACATTGTGAAATTTTCATAAATAAATATCAAGAAATGAGGCATTGAAAGCGAATTTTCGCAGACGTTATAAAAAAAAGTAACATTGCGGTGCCACTCATAACTCAACACTGGATTTTCCGAAATCGAAAAACCAAAATGTAGTTGATACATTAGTTGATACGTTTCTGCAGGTAACGCTGTCGAGTTTTTCCTTTTTAATTGATTTTTCAATTTTTTACAGCACTTAAAATCAAAGTACCGATTTTTCATGAAAAAAATAAGAAGCTTTGTTATTTAAAATACGTTAAAATTAAAAAATAAAAGAAAAAACTCGACAGCGTTACCTCGGCATTTATGTAAAGAAAGAGTGTGCCAAATTTCAAAAGAATCGGTACAGTAGATTTTGAGCTAGAGAGGGCACCGACTCTGAAAAAGCTATGTGTGAGAAACCGCATTTAAAAGTTTCAAAGTAACACGGAAGCAGACCAAAGAGGTGAAGACTTAAAACTCTATATCTCCGACAGTTTTACTCTAATCGACTTCAATATTTTACACAACGAACTTAATATATTGTACAACAATATAAATAAATTAAAAAAATGAACCATGCATTTTTCAACATTTCAAATATCTTTGCAAAATGAAGAAAGCTTTATATTTATATCTTGTTTTTTTATATTACTCCGATTTCAATAACTAGGTTATATTTCGCATTGATTTTGATATATTAATTGTGAATTTTGTAAATTAGGCATTCGTTGATTTTATATTATGTTTATCAATTGTTCAGTTATTTCATACGTCAGTCAAGGAATAAATTCATTACACCTCTTGGAATTGAACCTGGAGCCAAAGGTTAGTTAAGTAGATGCCCAAAATACCCCGAAACTTATTATATCATAACTCTAATGTCGTAAACAGGTATTATATTCATTTCATCCCAATTAAGAGCGTTGAAAATTGCTAATCAGAATAATCTCCAGTTTGGTACAAGTTTGCGGAGTGGATAAAGCATTTTTTCTATCAATCTTTTAACAGTGTACGTATTAACTAAACGCGGTTCATAGTTTAAGAAACATAATACAAAACAATTTACCTTTCTTTCTACACTACACTACACTACAGTTGTGGCACAAATATAAATGTCACAACACAAGCAGTAAGGTCAAGCACAATAAAATTCTTAAACCATGTCTTTAGGCTCTTTGCAAGTATCCGTACCCGTACTGGTTGAAACAACCAACTCATGATTCAGTATAATTATGTAGATCTATTTACGAGTATGTATGAAACAAGAACAATAAGGACTTGCTCGTAAAACTTAAAAATAAAATAATGCTTTGTTAACGAAAAATAAGTCATTCATAAAAGTGTAGACTTAGTGGGTCAGCTGATTTAAGAGCTTTGTTTATTATTATTATCGTAGCCTTGCCTAATTAACGAGGTGATGTGATGACACGGCCCATTGATTGGCAGCCGATGTCAAGAAAAGTTAATTCGATAAAATTCTGTAAGATACGGAATGTTACTAAGTTATAGATAAAGATAAGCAATGATAACCCATTTTTTTAAATTATTAATCGTGAGTTTTATAAAAATTAATAAATTTTAAGGGGCTCGTCTTTCGGTAGTTCTTTTATGTTGCACAACTCTAACTAAAAGCGGTCGAAGACAATGGGCTTGTGTCCTCATTTTTTAGTGGTCGATTTTTCAATTGTTGATTGAAATTGATGTTAATAAATGTGTATTAACATGTCTATTTTATTAAATATTTAAATGTTGACGGAGATATAGCAATTAAAAGTTTGATTTGTAGTTTTAGCGCTAGAGATGGTCGGCCATATTTGTATGACGTGAAATGCATTTTACCGTCAGTTATTTGTTGAGTAGGTCAGTGCTGTGTTAATGTTTTATAGCTGTTGGTAGTCGAAATAATCAAGTCAAGTCAAATAATAATAAGTTTTTATTTTATTTAACCCTGTTACGGCAGACATAATAGTGGAATTTTATTCTTCCTTGAAATAGTTGTAAATAATATTTGATATTTTGATATATAAATACATATAACAGAGATTTATGAGCTGTAAGGTTGGTAACCTGTAAATTTGCCAGAATTCTATCTTGAATATGCTATCTCTTTTACGCTCTGTTGTATAAAAGAGATAGCAACTAACGGCTGTGATGTCACATGCAGTTGGAATGTTGTCCAACGTTGAATCCCTTTAATAATTATAGATAAAAAATGACTCTTTTAATTGTTAATATCTCTTAACATACAAGGAGGTATTAAAAAATAATTGAACATTTGAGGTTCTAGTAACCCACTTTATGAATGTTTTATAGAAATTAAGACATAGGACACAAGCCCATTGTGTCTTTGTACCATATTTAAACATTGACCAAATAGAAACAATATTAACAAGTGCGCGATAGGACATATAGCGCAAAAAGAAATGATAGAACAAATAAACTTTCAAATATGTTATAACACTAATTAAAAAACTAATTAATTAATGTCAATTTTAATTTATAATTGATACAATAAATTACACCTATTTCATCACAAATATTTGTAATAGTTACGTAAAAACACACATATTTTTTCTATTTATAAAGTGGAACATCGTCCTATGTTACGTAAGAGAAATATTTCAATATTTAACGCTATACGGAATATGGAATTTAATTACAATTTAATTTTGAGTCATTCTTTAAACATATCTTATCATAATGAAGATAAATTCATTTACTTATTAGTACTTGGTATCAGTTTGTAGAATAAAATAGTTAAGAATGTTCCGATGTAATAAAATATTTGTTTATGTAATTCCAAAGTAACTTGTGGAAAATTTATAAATGTCATTCGTATTATAATTATGATTGTGGTCAGATAAGGGCTAAAGCGCCTTCCAATTGGGCTGCTTACATTCAGTAGACATTTTATGCTTAAGTGTAATGTGGTTTCCATAAGTATATGTTTCTTTATATATTTCATAAACACAGGATTACGATCCTGTGCATGAATTAATTTATTTACTATAAAATATGAAACACGTAATTTAAATAAAGTTTCCTAATTTGAAAAAACTTACCGCATTATGCCTATCCCGTAATCCATTTGGTTTTTGTTGATTTCGAAAAGTTTGAAATTTTGGTTTAGCTTTTATATCATTATTAATAACAGAACTTTGGCTATATCTTAAATTAGAACTTTGTAAATTTGGATTTGGTAACGACATAGATTGTCTTGGTATTCCAGCATATTTGATGCCATATTGTGTTGGAGGCCATTTTGAATTGTTTTGATAACTTGATGGTGTTGAAACCATGTTTAATAAATAAATAAATAATTTAATTTAAGAAATATATATTATTTTTAATTAGATTTTTAAACACATATTAAAAAATGTTTGTAGCACTTATTGAGATTATTTGGGGGCTATAAATATAAAGATTTTTTTATGGTACTATTGTTTTTAGTTTATCAGTCACTAGATTAATTTGGCACCTTTATTTGAAACACAAGCGTTTAATTATTAATTATTTCTTCACGCACTCGTTATAGAAATCTACAACCAACCTATTAACGTTCACACGTTGATACCTGTTGCTCAGTCGAGTTATTTATCAAACTAAAAAATTGTTCACTGATTAGCAATTACTCAAGAGTCTTGCTGCGCTATCCTGTGGGTGCTGGTGCTTATTTTATTATCATAGTTGATAAACCTTGATTAGAAATATTTGCATTGTATTCATATAAAAATCAAATCGCAAGTAAGCGGCGTATAGACATGCTACAGGATATCGTACAGGTAACGTAATGAAGCGCCTCCATTGATGTAACATCCAATATTTTACTTCAACAAGAACATAAAAAAAACCTTTGTTGAAATGAGTATACTAATATGGTTTTCTATTAAGATGTGCAGTTATTTTTGTGCATTATTGAAAAATAAATGTTGACCCGTACTACGCTGGTAGCGCTAGTAGTAATTTATTCATAGTCGAAAATAAGACAGAATTCAATCATGAAATTAATCATAATAAGGGCCTGTCGCAGTATGGCACCGTATTTAAGCGACGGCGAATTCGGACGTAAATCGGCGGGTTGGATGAGCGGCTACTATTCTCAAAGCAAAGCGACTGTGTGTGTCACAATACATACGTACCCCGTACCGATACGACAGTACTCCAAGTAACTTGTGTACTGTAGGGGGTGTATTGGTGTCAAACATAATTTATCATAAGAGCAAACTTTTACTTTAATTTTTATCGATACACTACTGGTATTAAAGCGACTTTAGCATTTATTATATATCTGAGTTCTGGTTGGTGTGAATTTTAATTTAGTTCTATCGTATTTGTTTGGTGGTTTGTATAAATTGAAGCAAGTTGAACATACTCGTTCACAAAGTGATGTCGCCGATAGATCACAAATGAAGCAGATTGATAGAACGCGCGTTCTTAGGTATCCCCTCCAGTCTGAGGCGGCTGTTTGCATTTACAAAGGATCGGATAGGTTTAGCGTGTGGTGATGGTATCGCTTGAATAAAATTCGCTGTTATTCTTTTCCAATGTGAGAGGTAGGTACCGCCCGTATTCGGACGCTTTGCCACTTGCAGCGGGAGAATCTCATTTTATCTGCAGGTGTTTGCTGGGTTCGGATAGGTAAAGAGTAGTACCGCGTATACGTTCGGCCGAAATTCGTTGAATTACGGTGCCATACTGAGACAAGCCTTAGAGTTTCATGTGGAACGTAGGCGTGTGCGCAAACTGAATACAAAACTGTCTTCATTTTTTTAAAGCTTATTCATTAATAAATGCTAACCAAAACAATGTCAGAAGCGTGTGTTATGCGCCAGACAAATTTGTCTTAACGCAAGACAAAAGTTAAACACTTAAATGATTAGTAAATAGAGATAGCTAGATAAAATTCCTTTAAGTATTGTGCATAAAAGCTACTTCATTTTCCTCATACAAAAAACAAACAATCGCCTGATATCAATTAGGTTTACGCAACGGCAATTGCAAGATTTTATCATTGTTCTCACTTGCATTCATCAATTAAACTGTTTTGATAAAGTATCTTTACCAAGTTGAACGAAAACAAGATTTTGTAATCGCTGGAATACGAATGGAGTGGTTTTTTGAACACCTTATACATTGTATTTATAGTTACTCTTTACTTCAAAGAGAGCAAGTTTATTTTCTTTATAATACGTCGCTCAATAAGTTTGTAATATAAGCATTGTTAACATTTGTCTTGCTGGAGCAGTGTCCGAATAACATTTGTCAAGCCATTGGTTTGCTAGAACGGTATTTCTTACACACAAATTCAAATTTGTCTATTGTTTTGAAAAATACAAAAGTAGCGTCATTAAAACCACTGTAATTCGTAAACTAATAATCTAAATGTTATGAAATTTTGACGCATATCGTTTGAAGGTTGGTAGTACCTAAAAATATGTAGTTTTCTCAATAGTGGCACCATCTATATGTTGGGTGATGTATTATGTATAATAATTAATTTTAAACCGAGAAGGAAGGTATCAATACACTCGGATAATTAGATATATGTATTTCACTCTGTCTGATAGTGAATTGGAAATAAATACTATCAATATAATACAAGTAATTAAGGTTAAATGAAAAACATAAATTAAAAAACAACAAACACAAATTTATTTACAAAAATAATCCTGGAATTAATAACCAATGAATCATTGCTTAATTAGATAGTACACGCGGTGAGACGTGCTTGCATTCGGCTGATAAATTCATGAATCAGATTGTTAATCCCCCGGGCATTATTTTGAAATATCAAATTTAAGTCACTGGCGCATTGCATTTTAAAAGGACTCTGGGTGAATTTACATTTGCATGATATTTTTATTATTATCGATTGCTTATTTATTAGTAACGTCACTGACTCGAACTAATCCATAACAAAGAAGTCATGTATTTTAAATTATCGCTTATTGATAAATACAAAACAGGCTGTTTTACATTAGTCCCTTCAATAATATTTTCATGTTAATATTTTTGCAAGTTTGTTGTTGATAATAATGTTTGCTTATTAATTAGTGCGTTTGTTTGTTGCGAATATTTTATCATTGAGGCATGTTCTATACTAAATATAATACACAGAAAAATATGAACTACTAAAAAGATTAAAGATTACTGTTCTACGGTCAATTTTATTTTTAAATACTTATTACAGTATTAATTAAAGCTGAGTGCACACTTTGTCATTGCACAAATGTTACGCGCACATTTCTAGCAGATTGTTAGCGGCAGGGGCGGCCTTAGCCATGTTCTTTGTATAATTTTTTCCTTTACTTGCTATTAACCGCATTTTTTTCAATTTAAATACACAACGCAATTGTGAAAACTTGATTACACAATTTCATTTAATATGGCGTGTAAAACATAAAGAAAACATGAACTTTTATCATAGTATAGATTTCAATTGTTTATAATATGTTATTTTGAAATTATTATTTACGAGAACATGATATGGTGTATGTAAGATAACTTTGGGTTTAAAGGTTAACGGAAGGTGGACCGTGTAGTAATGCTAACATGATGAGATCAAATATCAAGACAATATTAAACAGCAAACAAATTATTGATAACAGTTATGACAAGAGCTGCTACAAATGGTGATTAGACATGTTTCGTTAATTAGAGATTACAGGTCGGTCTGGTCATCGATACTTGGAAGACAATGACAGCGATATGTTAAAACTATTCGTATCTTAACAGCAATGACAGGATACTAGATGTTCTACATGAAATGTATTAGCAGAACAAAAAATTGCATGCATGGTGTGCATTGCACATTTTCATAGATGCATGAAATTTCAGTACAATTTATTTCAGGGTTTGTATTAAGTTATAAGTGAAAAAATTTACTGTTTTTGTTTTCTTTTTATTTTTTTGTACTTCATACTTTGTTTAAATTGGATTATTTTCGAAGTTTGGTTGTGTTTCATTTAATGGGGGGAGTAAGGTCAAATCGATACAAAAAAGCCTATTTTCGATATTATTTTTTGACGACACAGAATTATTTTTATAATTACTACATGATAAATAACGTTTAAAGAATAATATTTATTATATTATATATTTTATTACGTTTCGCTTAATATTATAGCATAGATTTAAAGTAATATCAATATCTTGTGTTTAGCAGGTAATAAGCCACAACGGGATTGCAAAATGCTAAACGTATACAAAAGTCATCAAGTGACACCGCTTATTAGAAAGCCCGGTATATTACTTAACAGCTAGTGTTAATTTAATTAATTAACATTATATAATTAATGTATTATGTGCCTAAATACATAATACATGCAAAACTATTTAATTGCGAGTTGAGTCTGTCACTTTAAATAAAAACTGTACACACCGTTATAAAAATTAATTATTCATGTAATATCGTAATATATAGATATTTCAATTATAAAATAATTTTTTAAATATAACCATCTCTTTTTAACTAATTTATATTATATATCATATCTATCTCTTTTTAACTAACACACCTTGAAATTTAATGGAATGCAAACAATTTTAACATTAAACAAGTCAAGTATATCTTCTACAAAAATTCAATTCCATATGTGTGCAAGAATGGGAGGTACTAGTAACGCAGTGTGTGGCGTACAAGTTACTTGCTCAACAGTTTTAAGTCAAAATACTGTTAAAAGATTTACTGAATGTGTACATTTAACAGCTTTTCATTGTAGTTTACTTGAAATTTATTTATTGCACTAAAAATATATATTTTTCATAGAGAATTATTGAGTAATAGATTTCTAATCTACTGATGGGTTACATCTAGTTGGAGGCTGAAAAAATGAGGAATGTTCGTTAATTTTTTTGAGAAAGCGAGTGGAAATTTTCAAATATGTTTTCCTTACGTTAAAGAGTAAGGCTTAAAGTATCTTTTACAATTTCTTTTATGGTAAAATCTGTATAAATATGATAGATACTATTGTTTGAACAAACCACTGTTTTGCTCGGAAACAAATTTTCAGAAATTAAATAATCAAGCACCTTTTTGTCTTAAAATTATCAAGTGCTTAATCGAAGACTAGTTTAAGTCTATTGATGAGACAACTTGTTACTGGACTTAATTTATTCAGTTTACTTTTCATAACCAACCAAAAATAATTTTGATTTCTCGATAATTTAAAAAAATATCGTAAAAAAGGAAAAACTAAGCATGTATTTTAATTTCTTCTTATTTTTATTTTTATAAGTTTGCTTAGCTTATTCACTATATCATTTTTTAACAAGAAGATAAACTTATTCTTGAGATAACTCTTTAAAGAAATTAAAGGTGTTTTCCATTTAGAAAAAAGTATCTTTTTGATATCCTGATAAACAAGCCATTTTTCGCAACAGAGGAGGATAGTATTTAGAAAACTGCACTCATTTTATAATAGAACGCTGAAATAAGTACACAGTCCAAAAAGTTATGACATAAATAAATTCAAAACGAGTGCCGTATTTAGTCTTAATAGAAACCGTCCTGAGTTTTACCTACTTTAACCGCATATTTAACAAAAACCACAACTTAAATTGAACTTTCTGGGTATTAATTTTCCTTAATACTAATGATTTGAGTGGAATTAATGACTTAATGTCACTGAATTCGTTTATTTCCTCAATAAGAAATATTTGCGGTAAGTTCCAATAATTTTTATATAACTATCACTATATATTTTAATACATACACATATACGTAATAATTAAGATATTTTTTAATGTATTTTTTATATTATAAACAATTAATTTACACTATTTTAGTAACACAGACACTTTTTACATGTTATCACCACAAAAACAGAAGTAAAACTGTTTACAAATTACAATTTAGAAATCAAAAAAAAATTACTTTTAATATTCACCTAGCGTATCAATTTCGTTACAAAATTTTAACAACTACAAATAAAATACATATATAAAAAGTATACTATATGCTGACAATTAGAAAGGGATAGAGATATATAATATATGTATAAAAATATACAGTTATCTCATTCATATTATAATCACAACATTATAAAATAAAATTTCAGGTTATACACGGTATATAGTTTTAATTTAATGATATGCACGTAAAGACGGAAACGTTATTTTTTTATTATAAAAGTATATTTATCTCTTTCTATTTCTTACCTATACATGTGTTATGTAATGGTATGAAACATATATCAATATTTTCATTAAAAATATAAATATTGTTTTAGTATCTTCCATTTTAGGTTTAATAAAAATACTATATGCATAAGGTGTTTCTAGACATGGGCGTCCGTAAAATAATTGACATGAGATTATATTTTATCCCGTGTAAATTTATTAACATTAACGTAAAGCTCGATATCCTGAACTTGGTGGTATAGTTACCCCTACTTTCGGACGCCCATGTTTTTGAATATTATCCAAACAAAAAAAACATTAAAAACAAACATGACTTTTACGAGAGCGTTTCACGAATTCTTGTTGTTAAAGTACATCTTCAGATCGTTTCCTTATGCTGGTCGCCTACTGCAGACACGACTGTCTTAAGAGGGAGTAAGGTTTCAATTTTTTTTATTTATTTATATTAATGTACAACATATTAAGTTTTATTGTGTGAAAATTTGAAGTCGATTGGAGTAAAACTGTCGAAGATATAGAGTTTTAGGTATTAGTTTTAAGTAAATGCCGAGGTAAAATCGGTATTTTCAGTTCTAAATGCTGTAAAACATTAAAAAAAATTCGACAGCGTTACCTGCAGAAACTTATAAACTAATGAAATCATTTTGGATTTTTCATTTAAAATAATCCAGTGCTGAGTTATGAGGAACAACGCAACGAAAATTTCTATTTGTAACGTCTGCGAGATTCGCTGTCAATGCCTCATTTCTTGATATTTGTTTATGAAAATTTCACAAAGTATTCTCCAAATGTTATTTTATCATATAGCAATTATAGAAATAATTATATATTATCTGTGTCGTCAAAAAATATTATAAAAATATGCCCAGAAAATATAACGCTGATTCAGCAAAGACAGCACAAATGCCGTATGTGGGATATTAATTTTAAATAAAATATCAGCAAAAATAAAAAATCCCGGGCGAATCCGGTTACTATTACTAGTTTTAACATAAAGCAATAGCATATCATCATTCATTCATTTATCTTTAAACTTAAATACGGGGTATCTCGTCATTTTCAAATCTATTATAAGATTACAATCATATTTTGTATTGTTTGTTAAAACCGCGCTATTGTATTTTCTTGATTACTTTCTATGCATATATTTTACATTCATTTGTTTGTTGTCTTCGTTGCCATGGTTACATCGACTTAATATAGGACTAGAGTCCCTAGCTATTCGCGTTTTCGCGTTACTTTAGCATTATTGGATTGGACATAATCGTACTTTCTATTTAGCTACACGTAGTGTGATATGACAGTATGCGTGTATTGCCTTTTTCTGTGTATACTAGGATTGTATACAAGATTGTGACATTGATTGGTGATTTCGTGATACTTAATTAAAACGTTTAAAAGGTCGAAGGTCGTACATATACTATATGTATAGACTGTCTAGTTGCAAGAGTCAAATTAGAAAATTTGCATACTTTATTCAAATATAGTAAATTAAATATCTTTGAAATCATTGAATGTTATTTTATATATCTTACAAAGTTAATTTATGCCATATATTTATTGAGAAGAGCAATTATAACAAAAGATATAAAAGGATATGGGAGAGAGAGATGCCAGAATACTTAAGAGAAAAAGTCACAAAAAACATGAGAAGGATTGCCAGATTCAGATTGGGAAACGAGGAGAAAGGAAGCAGATGCTAGGCAAACAGCGAGGAAAAGATGTGCAGGGTGTGCGAAACGGAGATAGAATCATTGGAGCACATTAAGTTTTCATGTGAGAATAAGCGAAAAGAATATTGGGCGGTTAATAAAGGGAGGCAGTGAAGGGAAGAGGTGGATGGCGGAGATAGAGAAATGGAACGAGGAAAGAGAAGGAATGGCAGACTAGAAACAGGAGGGAGAGTAGCAGGAAGAGCGAAGCAGTAGCAGTAGCAGTAACAGTTTTGTTTTTATTTTTATAAGGATATTTTTTTTCTTTTGGAATAAGTGAGAATGTTTAGATATAACAAGGATCAAAAATGAATTAACCACAATGATATGTAAATTAATGAGTTAAGGTAGAAGAATGTAGTGCCAAATGGCAAAAACATTAAAATAAATAAATAATAATATATCTTACAAACTTAATTTATACAATTATGTAAACCAAGGAGTCAAAACCGAATTTATTTTGTGTGATATCAATTGACAAATTTTTAACAAAATCGGATTAAATTTAATACATTTTTTAGTACACGACCTCCTACTAAGTTGGCACTTTTACGATGTCAGTACCTCATATATGTGGGCAGCATAGGACGAGTTGACAACAACAACCAAGAAACATATATTGGTGATTGGAGGATCGAATCCGAAGATGCAGCAGCCTGTCGCCAAGAAAAATGCTCCCGGCCACTGTGTCATTTATATTTAGAACAAATCAAGTTCTCAGTGAATAGTATTAAAAACAATTAATAGAAAAAAGCTATAGGAAAAACAAACCGAAATTGATTTTCTAAGGAATTGAACATAATTCATTAAATTCGTAGGATGACATATAGTTGGCACCACTATTGATAAATTCATATGACGTTTAGACAGTACCAACCTTCAAACGATATGTGTCAAAAGTTCATGGCTGTCCGACGATTAGTTTACGAGTTACAGTGATTTTAATGACGCTACTTTTGTAATTTTTCAAACATGCAAATATTGATCTGGAAAAATGCCTAAATTTAATTGAGAAACGCTGATACTAAAGATTACACGCTCTATATTTTTTGCAATTGAACAACTTTTGGTATTTCAATGTACAATGTCGTAATTCGATTTTAATATCGAAACTTTTACACCATAACTGAATGCACACAACCTTGATTTTAACATATTTTGAACAGTCTATTTATGATGGGAAATCACTAGCCTTAATTTTATAATAATAACAATTTCTTTTGTTTAAATACTTACAAATGGACAAATTAATTTATTACAAAATAATATTCATTCAGTAAGTGAAAGGAAAAATTCTTGTTTAGTTAGTAATACCTTATAATAAGTTTGCTATGTTAGCAGAGACTCAGACGATTGTACCATAAGTCGTGTTGTGGAACGAGACAGGCCTTAAGGTTGTGTTATATGGCCTGTGCAATATGTTCTAAGTGGAACAGATGTCAGACATTTCATCAAATCAAATATTTAATCACGTTATTAAGGGAGTTCATCACTGCATCATCTCAATATACGAGATAAACATGAATGCTTTACTGAAATATATATAAATAAGGAAAGAAAAAGCTCCATTTTTAAACATTTTTGCTATTTTAGACATGTGCTAATTGTCTAGGTATGCGTAAAATTGGTCGTAAGGTGGCCGTCCGCCGATTCTCATAATTCGCATCAAACGCACTGGATTTATCGTTTCAAAATATGGAAGACGGCAACAACTGAAATCGAACAACGTCTTTAAAAATGTCGACGGTGACATATTTGTAGAAATCATCATTCAAATACCACTACAAATAGTAGTTCTCGCTGTGTAACTCTTGCACGTTTCATACGATAAATCAAATGCGATTGATATGAGCCAAACGGACCTGTAGACACTTACCTATAGACGGAGAACAACATAGAACCAATATTTACGAAATGAGCTTGTGTCCTATGTCCTAATTTCTATAAAAGTGTACTATATATTGATAAAGTGAGTTACTAGAACCCCAAATGTTCAATTATTTTTTAATAACTCCTTATATGTTAGGAGATATTAACAATAAAAAAAAGTCATTTTGTCTCTTTAATTATTAAAGGGATTCAACGTTGTACACATTCCAAGTGCATGTGACATCACAATTCTAGTGTAAGGTTACCAACCTTACAGATCATCAATCTCTGCTATACTCGTATGTATTTATATATCAAAATATCAAATACTATTTACAGCTATTTCAAGAAGCAATAATATTTTAATATTATGACTGTCGTAACAGGGTTAAATAAAATAAAAACTTGTTATTTTTTTAATTGACTTGATTATTTCGACTACCAACAGCTACAAAACATTACCACAGCACTGACCTACTCAACAAATAACTGACGTTAAAATGCATTTCACGTCATGCAAATGGCCGACCATTTCTAGCGCTAAAACTACAATTAAAATTTTTAATTGCTATATCTCCGTCAACATTTAGATATTTAATAAAATAGACACGCCAATACACATTTATTAAAATCAATTTTAATCAACAATTGTTAAATCGACCACTGAAAAACGAGGACACAAGCTCATTATTTGGCTATAAATTTTTTTCAAAAATTTCAAAACGATTGTGTAAATATTTAACATAAAAATTGACCGTATGTTACATTTTGTATAACAATTAAAACAGTCACCTCTTATTGAGGCACGCTTTATCCATGAATGCATTGTTACCATTTGAGCCTGAAGACCTAGGCTGTGAAACTGATAAAACATCACCGAAATAAATGACATCAAGGAAATAATTCCCAAACGATTTCTATATGGATATTTTATTACTGCGAGATGATCAGATGTTATTCCATTATTCATTTTTGAATGTCATAATAATTCACATATTTTGTAAATGACGTAATATTAATCATCATAGTATTTATACCTATTTCGGTCTGTGATGATATATTTATAGATAGTGGACATTCTCGTACAACGACGCGTCCATTTTTAATTGAATTTGAAATCAATCAACTAGATAAACAATCGCGTATAGAAACATATGTTTCAATTAATGACGTCATACCGGTAGTCTCTAATGTTTGTTTTAGATAATTAGTAAAAGTTTGTTACAAAAATGATGTTTATAGTCTGAAAGCATTTAGAAATATTTGTAATCTTTATCTTTGAAAACAATGTGTCATAATCAGTAATTATTGTTATATATAAAAAGGTAAAAAGAATTATAGTTCCAATTTATTTTTCTGTAGAGCTTTAAATCAAAGCTAAAAGGCACTTACCCTTAGAACAGAGGTGGTAAACCTATTTATAAATACGTCCAAAAATATATAAATAATACTTGCGGAATTGTTGGTGTTACACTTTTTTATAGGTTCCATGCGAAATAAATTGTATCTAGTCATGATTCACTTGAATTAAATACAGATAAAGAATCATACTTTTCCTCAGAACTATTTTTTGAGATCAAAACGATTTGAAAAAGCATATTTTCAATAACGTTTTTTGACGACACAGTTAATATATAATTATTTCTATAATTACTACATGATAAAATGACATTTGAAGAATATTTTGTGAATTTTTCATAATTGAATATCAAAAAATTAGGCATTGACAGCGAATTTTGATTTCATAACAAAAATCGATTTTCTGAAATGAAAAACCAAAATGATTTCATTAGTTGATAAGTTTCTGCAGGTAACGCTGTCGAGTTTTTTTTTATTGATTTTTCAAAAAAAAAAAAAAAAAGAGAAACTTTATTATTTTAAAATACGTTAAAATTTAAAAAAAATTCGACAGCGTTACCTCGGCATTTATATAAAAAAAAAGAGTGTGCAAAATTTCAAAAAAATCGGTGCTGTAGATTTTGAGCTAGAGAAGACACCGACTCTGAAAAAGCTATGTGTGAGAAAAACGCGTTTAAAAATAAAAAGAAAACTTAAAAACTCTATATCTCCGACAATTTTACTCCAATCAAAAAATTCAAATTCAAAACACAACAAACTTAATATGTTGTACATTAATATAAAAAAAATGAAAAAAATGAAAAAAAGAAGAAAATAGACTTTCATTTTTCAAATTTGAAATACATACTCAAATTCAATACAAATATATCCATGTTAGTGGCAAAGTTCAAACAGACATTCTTCTTTATGTCAATTGAAATTAAATTATTTTTGACAAAAACTTTTAATGCGATTCCTTCAGCCCTTCATCCCTTCTAGTTCAAAGCCACAGAATTAGTTGAACTGTGTGGTATATATTAATTTTTTTAGGTTTAAAAAATACATTTAACAAGCTCACAAAAAACACCCTAACGTGTAATATTATTTACCACAAAATACATTTTAGTACAAACGCAAAAAAAACTATTTTCATTAAGAACACAAATTATTAATAAAAGTAATGAGGTCATCGAAAAAATATCCAATTAACTTTTTGCTGTATATATAAAGTACAAAGTTCAAAATTCATGTAAATTTCATCTCAATTCAAGGAAACAGTCGTCATAAATAAAACTAGCAAAGGATCATAAATAATGTATTTAATATTTGAATTACATGCTATCTATTGTAAGTTGTTAAAATACAAATAAATTATAGGGTATTACGTTTAGAACAGTGTAACATGCGATATATATGTATATATACTCGTGGTACGTATATACAGTTCGCGAACTTAAATAATCGATGATAGCAAAAATAAGAATTTCTACGAACTTTGACCCCGTAGCAATCACGAACATTTCAAATTTCAGAATGCATAATAAATATAAATGACTTGTTCGGTATCGTGAAACGAAAAATAAAATGTAAAGAGAAGCTGTTTGTAGTATAAGATATAAATGAATGGGCTTGTGTCCTATGTGTTAATTTCTACAAAAGTGTACTATATATTGATAAAGTGGGTTACTAGAACCTCAAATGTTCTATTATTTGTTAATAACTCCTTATATGTTAAGAGATATTAACAATTAAAAAGGTCACTTTGTCTCTTTAATTATTAAAGGGATTTAACGTTGTACACATTCCAAGTGCATGTGATATCACAATCCATGTGTACGGTTACCAACCTTACAGCCCATAAATCTCTGCTATATGTATTTATATATCAAAATATCAAATATTATTTACAGCTATTTCAAGGAACACTCAAATTCCAATATTATGTCTGCCTTAGCAGGGTTAAACAAAATAAAAACTTATTATTCTTTGATTTGTCTTGATTATTTGACTACCAACAGCTACAGAAAATTACCACAGCACTGACCTACTCAACAAATAACTGACGTTAAAATGCATTTCACGTCATACAAATATGGCCGATCATTTCTAGCGCTAAAACTACAATTCAAACTTTTAATTGCTATATCTCCGTCAACATTTAGATATTTAATAAAATAGACACATTAATACACATTTATTAACTTCAATTTCAATCAACAATTGAAAAATCGACCACTAAAAAATGAGGACACAAGCCCATTGCCTTAAAAGTACTGGTCTAAAAACACGGTTACTAAAATATATATTTTTTTAAAAGAGTTATATGAGCCGCTCAAAAACCAATGCGGTTAAGACACCGTTTTTGATAATTCTCACTTTTGCAATTCTAATAGAATAAATAATATTCTTATTGATTATTAAAGGATTAACTCCTTTTTGTAGCGTCTGAAATGGATTATGTTCCAATGAAAAAAACATTGATGAAATTTGCTAGTACCACTAAGTTCTACACCGATGGTGACTCCAGGCAGTATCACGACCGCAAAACTCTTTGAATCTTTATAATAACGCTTCAGCGACATCCGTTTTCAGGGTAAATTTTTATTTGTTTTGAAATATCCTAAAATATGTATGTTTACAACGGCATTACTCTCTCTAATTAACAAAAAAAAATCCACAAAATCCAATCAAATTAAAATTAAATAAAAGTATATAAGATAAATAAAGAAAAAAAATAATAAGACAGTAGATACATTTAAGTGTTTATAGAAAAAAAACCACATACCACTTTCAAATTTGTTGCATCAAATCGGCAGGCACTATTATTATTGTTGTTTCCATTGTTGTTATTATTAAACAATCCCATTTTTTAATAAATAACGTAATCTGCCACAAAATAAAATTAATTTATAAATATTACTAACAGCCAAATTGAATTCAGAATAGCAATAAACATTATATATGAATAAAATAATAACTCATAAATTTTTACACAATTTCCTAACATTTAAAAAATAATACAATCTTTATGGATTTGCTCATTGCACATTTTATTTGAAATTGTTCAATACGTTTCTTAATAGTTGATTATAACCCACATAGAAATAACTTCATGGGTTAAGTTTACAATGGAACCGTATACGCGCGTATGATTGTCGCACAACTATGTCTGTCCTTTTCTAACCTTGTAAATCCGAAAAGAACCGACAGATTCACGCGTCAAGCAGACGTAATTTAGCACTCCAAATAACTGCGGACTGGAGACGTCAAATACGCAGTGAAAAAGAGCAGAAAATCGCAGTGACAGTTTCAATTTAATGCGGTTCCCCAAAAATATGACATCTCTAAGTATTAGCTTAAAAAATATTGCTGTCAATTTCTATAAAGTATTATTTCTAATTGACTTTTTCTATTTTAAAGACGCACAAATAGAATATTTTCAAAACTGTAAACTGTAGTCACGATTGTCTTAAGACAGGTTAGTTCAAGTCTGTCTCAAGACAATATTCATAGGGTTGTCAATATTTGCGACAAAGACCAGTATCTTCAGTGCGCGCTTGTACAAATCCGTCAGAAATATTTTGGCAGTGTCGAATAATCAGTTCCTAAACTGTTCTGCAGTCTTTAAAACAAATAAGTTATTATATAATGTATGGAAGGCACTCGCCTCAGAGTCCTGGACTCTTATCAACTTCTACTACTTCGCCGTAGAATTTTACTGGTTATCCTTGAAACATGAAACTTTGTGAAAAAGGAAATAAAAACCCCGAACACTCTGTACAAGAAAATTAAATCGAAATCCACTGCATTAAGCCATTCGCAAATTGTGTTGTGTCAGCCAAAAACAAAGTCAAATTAAAGTTTTGCAGACAAGATAGAATAAATATTTCCGATTGTAATTTACTTCCTTAAATAGATCTCATAAAAAATGACACACGAGTAATTTGCTGAGTCATATGAAACTTTGCTTATAATAACTCTGTGTAAACCAAAGCGGCTAACTATAAAACAAAACAAAACTACAGTAATTGAATACTAACAATTTTATAATTTATTTATATTTTTAATTTTAGTATTTTGTAATATTATATAAATGCATTAGTCATAACAAGATAAAATTGTACACCATGTTTATATTTCCGTTATTTATTTATGTTTATGAAATATAACTGCAGAATAAGCGAAATAGATTTATATAGTGACATAAGTCAAAAATTCTTAAATTAACTATATTTTAATATGTGTATTTTTTTTCCTTTTTAAGAAAATTTGTCACTGAATAAAAAATGTCGCTACAAAAAATTAAATTAAAAATCACAAATTTTCACTGAATTAATTTAGTTAAAAGAACAATTGTTATACAAGAAATAATTAAAAATAAGTTAACAAATTTTCATTAGGAACAATTAAAGTTGACTTGACAAAAAGTCACAGGAAAGAACTGAAGTAATGAGACTAGAAACAATTCGGTAACTACATTAATTAATTATATATATTTAAGATTATATTAATTTAAATTAAATATATAATACGTGAGCATATTCCATAAACAATGTATTTGAATTATAAGAAAAACAAGATAATTAATGAGATTTTAAAATTTTGTTTCTTTAATTCTTACCAAAATATTATGGAACACTTATCTATATGTTTATAAATAAAAAATTCTTGAAAAAATCAATTTATCAACAAATAAATATGTGTATTAATAAAAAAGAATTGGCTGTGAGTATTTGTGTCTATTATATACCGCCGAATAACTTATTAATCTAATTTTAATTACACTCTATTACGGAACGACCGCTCGCGTTCAAATTTGCAGTATAACTAACTGCAGTCGTCGGTGTCTTCTTGTATAAGGGCGACGCACAGAATATCGACGATTTTAAAACCGGCGTCGAGACGCATACAAAACTTTTATTACTATATTATGTTATGTATAAGATATATAATTTTACCAAGGAATTTCTTACATCGTGTGACCTTATAAGGAAGAAAAACTATAGACAGATAAAATGAAAAATAGAAAAGAATATCCGTCGAGACGGCGAAGCTATTTTAATACATAAAAGATTTTGCAATATGCTATATCACCAGCAGTTGAAGAAGATCTACATCATAGTTTAACCGAAATATTTTTGGCAATAACATTTGGCATACTGAGGAAATTATTGAATGAACCAGTACGAAAAAATACGTTTTAGTGACGTTGCAATTTACATAACATTTATGTAGAACTTTCATTTAGATGAAGACGTCTAAAAATTAAGTGACATAACTGTGTTTAATGAGATGATAGTAGACTTTTTCTTTCATTGATCGAAAATATTTTGCTCGCAGTCTGTACCTTTTCAGACCCAGGAAGTCACCTAAATAATTTTAAAAAAATAGACCCTGACTTATTTTTAAGAGACTTTTCCATGCGGGAAATGTTTTAACTCCCTAAGCCTGTATATATATAACACATTATTAAAATGTTTATTAAGGGATATAAACAGTTAATATTTAAAAAAAAAAAAAAAAATTATTTCATTTTTGTAATGTAAGTTTATTTGCAGTTAGTAAGTTGAAAAAAAAAATTATTTACTCTATGTATAATGCTTGTGAAACTTTAAATGCGTTTTTCTGAAAACTGTGTTTTTAAAATTGGTGACCAAGATTTCTCAGAAACGTTTCTATATTTTAGTAATTAATCGAAGGTTTTTTCTCACCGATAAATTTTATAAACAATTTAAGGCCAAAATTTTGGTCAAAAATCGATTATTTTTTTTGAGAAGCCGCCTTTTTGTCAAAGAAAATTGTTTTGCTTATTGCTTCTATTAATTACTAGATTATACATTACTTTAACGAAATCCGTTTGGTTTTCTCATTTTAGATGATTCAGTCCACAGATATCGTGGTCACCGCAAAATGCCTTTTTTGAGAGGAGCTTCGGGAGATCAGCTATAGCAGCTTTAACATTATTATTTTTACAAATACAAAAACGTTAAAATACAGTTAAAAGTTACCATAATATGTATACAAATTTTTACATTAATACATTTAAAAGTCTTCTCAGGGAAAATTCTTAAAAAATCGCTTTTTTGGGCCTAATAACTGTACATAACCCCTTAAATCACGGTTTAAATTATTATTAATAACAAAAGTGTAAGGCGGCTAAATTATCGTTATAATTTTTTTTTACATTTTAACATTAGCTATTTTATGTCTATTTTTTAAAAAACATTTTTAATTATTCTTATTCAGTTTTCCTTTATCTTTATTCAACGACTGCACTTTATTCCCCGAGCATAATATAATAAAGGAATTTGGGACATGCAGCAATTGAGCGGGTGTTTCTATCTTATTAGGGCGCCGATCCGATCTTTTTCCACATTATTTAGAATTTAATTAAGGGTAGAAAACTCAATTTCAAATGGATAGAACTTTTACAACGTCAAAATTTTAATACACAGCCCTGATCTAACGTGACTAAATTTCCAAGAGTGTGAGATACTTTTTTATTAGTAGTACCGAATTTTATATTTATATTATTCCCTGTAGACACCCTGTATTTATATATATACACTGTACGACCTTCTGATTCATATAGTTTATCTGGCTAAACCACACCTATATTTGAAACACAATGCCTCTGTACGTACATTATTTAGGAGGATTTGTTACAACAAAGCCTTATTCATTGTAATAAAACAATGTCAATAAATAAAATGTAAATATAATCTTTTGAGTCACACAGCTAAAGACGTTGCTGTTGCTGTTGCTGTTGGTACACATGGCAATGCTACGGTGTAGACTTAATAATGTTTTCTGTAAATATATCTTGTTATTCATTTACTTTACTTGAAAAATAAAACGAGATGATCTTGTCATCTATTCGTTGTATGTTTCATTCATGTACTAAACAGCAGAAATATCTAACATCTGCTCGAGATTTGAAATACAACATTTTAAGTTCTTTTTATGACAATATTAAGGGCCTTATTCTGTAACTTTTCAAAAAAATCGACCTTATTTTTTCAGTGGTGGAAATATTTAATTTACGACCTTATAATTTGGTCGATTTTTTTCCAGCGACAAAAATAAAATCGATGGAAATTTCTTACAGAATACCAAATAAACAATCATCGCTTTTGTGACGTCATTTTACAGCGATGAAATTTTTTCACCGGTGGAAATACTTTACAGAATAAGGCCCTAATTGTTGTATAAACGAATATGATAATTGTTACTTTAGAAATTTTCAATTGGATAATCTTTCCTAAAAAAAATACACAAAAAAAATGTTGTCTAAATTTCTAGAACAGCCTCCTTAATAAAAATGATATTACAACTTATTTCCTTTTACGTATTATATATTTAAACCACATCATTTATTCACACAAATCACACGTAGTTATCCTTTTTATATTAAAACAAAACCATATGATAAGGTGCTGTTATCAGTAAATAATTATAAGATATGAACATTCCAGTGAAGTTAGTCATGTATTAATTACTGCTATACTGTTTTATTTAATTGGATTATCAACATTAAAAAATAAACTAAGTAATTTACCAAGTACCTGCATAATATACAAATGATCAACTCTTCTAAAAATGTTATTTTATTTTGTTTATGTATTTTTCATTTGTATTTATAAATATTTAATTTCGATTTCTTATCAAAAATTATAGAAGCACTTATGAAAAAAAGCGAGCGCAGAATAGATATAAAAATAAACAATATCAACCCTATACTAATACTATGAATTTATGTCATGAAAGAGTTCGCTCCGTGTTCAGCTACTCACACTACAAATGGCGAAACTATTTCACCTGTCAGAATCCGGACGAAAAAGTTGATGCGAACTATAATAGAAATTCAATCTTTACCTACGTTTGATTATATTTTATTTTTATACAAATGTCAACCAATCATTCTCAGACTAAATTAATAGCCCGGTGAAAATACACGATAAAATAGGGGTATAATTAATTATAATTCGCATAGACCTTATGGACATTATTACAAATAAAATACTAAAAGTCCTCACCGATCGCACATCTGCATAGTTATTCAAGGTCACAGGTCAATAAAAATGTTTTTTTCAATTTTTTCGGTAAACGGTAAGTTTTATCATAAAAATACATCAGACAAAAGTTGTAGATCATGAAATTATCTACAAAAATTGTTCTTATACTTTTTTTTCTAAGAATCACCATTTCTGAGATATTGCAATTCTAAATCACCGAAAACAATCATATGTACGCTGAACCATATAGTATACACGCCATCGGATGTTTAATAATGGGCTTGTGTCCTCATTTTTTAGTGGTCGATTTTTCAATTGTTGATTGAAATTGATGTTAATAAATGTGTATTGGTGTGTCTATTTTATTTAATATCTAAATATTGACGAAAATATATCAATTGTTTGTTAAATAATTGAACATTTGAGGTTCTAGTAACCCACTTTATCAATATATAGTACACTTTTGTAGAAATTAAGACATGGTATACAAGTCCATTTCACTAAATGTACCAACTAATTTAAAACACAAGGAGAAGAATAACAATAATTAGACTTAAAGACGGCACAGTTTAAATCCCCCAATCCATACCTGCATTGATGATAGTTATTTCGAGTCATCTATAGATGTTCATAATTGTATTACACTCACCATCTGTGTCGCATAGCGTGGGATTCTTTTTCATTGTTTCGTTATAAATATATACGTGTATATGGGATATACCTCATCCGCAAGTTTTGCATTCTCTTTGCAGTCAGTGTATTACGTATGTAAAAGAAATGAACCGTTACTACAATCCATGATACAGATAATTAATGTCGCGTTACTGTTACATCATTTTTGACTTTTAATGTTATGAATAACTTCCTAGGTCCTCCAAACTATTTACTCCATGTTTCCAAGTAACGTACTACATACGAAATTACATGAAAATTTAGAAGTAATTTTAAGAAAGAATAAGATTTATGTTAATTACATTTATCTTCCTGCATAATTTATAAATGGAAAGTTTTCTAGTTAATATGATAATTTGAAGCCAAGGATTAAAGTTGTATAGCCTACTGAAGATTTGGAACAAGCACAAAATGAATGGGCTTGTGCCCTATGTCTTAATTTCTATAAAAGTGTTATATATTGATAAAGTTGGTTACTGGAACCTCAAATGTTCAATTATTTTTTAATAACTCCTTATATGTTAGGAGATATTAACAATTAAAAAAAGTCATTTTGTCTCTTTTAATTATTAAAGGGATTCAACGTTGTACAACATTCCAAATGCATGTGACCTCACGACTCTGCTATATGTATTTATATATCAAAATATCAAATATTATTTACATCTATTTCAAGGAACAATAAAATTTCAATATTATGTCTGTCGTAACAGGGTAAAATAAAATAAAAACCTATTATTCTTTGACTTGACTTGATTATTTAGACTACCACAAAACATTACTACAGCACTGACGTACTCAACAAATAACTGACGTATATACTGCATTTCACGTCATACAAATAGCCGACCATCTCTAGCGCTAAAACTACAAATCAAATTTTTAATTGCTATATCTCCATCAACATTTAGATATTTAATAAAATAAGACACTCCAATACACATTTATTAACCTCAATTTTAATCAACAATTGAAAAATCGACCACTAAAAAATGAGGACACAAGCTCATTACAATCTTTATTTCATATTTTGCTCAGTACAAATGAAACCGTACACTAAACAAAATTCTACAGATTTTACTTAAGCATCTCAAATAACCATTCATTATTATAAATTTATATATTACAAAAAATCCAACAAATAATAGTGAAATATAAGAATTTAAAAACTGAACCAGAATTCCATTATAACTCTTTCCGGTTCCGCGTAATTATTCCTTTTATTTCCTGTCAAGAATGTTAATAATTTCAATTACAAATTTTTATACCTGCATTGCAGCATTATCGATCAGAATAATTGTGATGTGAGATATGTCCTCAAGACAGCTGTGACAAAAATGTAAGATTTGTTTAAGGTATTGAAACCAGCAATAATTGCTTGCAATTTTTACAATAATTTGGAATAGGGGTAAGGTAGCTTTTCTTATATAGAATACGATTGCTGCTTATTTTTATTATTTCCTATTCTCTCTTGTTATTCTTCAAGTCAATTTAAAAGACCAGTTCCTGATTGTATTAAATATGTATTCCTTAACTATGCTTTATTGAAATTATTTATTGATAATTATTTTTCACATTTTCTTTCAGGTAAAAAATGGGTTTAAACTAAATTCAAGTTTAAACTAAAATAATTAAATAATAATGACTAGGTGGTTGCGGTTTCAACACACAAAATTAAACATTTTGCAAATATTCTTTTTAAAAAGAGTAATCCGTAGATTATTGGATAAAGATAACACTAATACTAAAGAAGATCTTACTAATAATTAAAAGTTAATCGTCAATTTAAAAGAAAGCATATCATAATCAAAATTGTTAGAGAATATTCCTAAATAGAAAGGATATATAATTACCTAGAAATAGTATATTCTAAATGAAAATTTAACATTGGAAGAATGATTGAACAAAAACTACACAACATTTCCAAATTACTACCAAATAATTATAAGAAGTAATACGGGATAAAATCCATTAATCTAAAATTCTTAACATTAGACTATATATTTTGGAATATAAATGAATATGTTTGTTATTATATTAATACTGTATAAACTTATTTGCCTACGATATTATGTATATTTAATACCAGACTTCAGCAATTTTAACCAGTAATTCTAATAAACAGTTATATCAAGTTTAAACTAGTTCATGAAATGAAATATTTTTAAGATCTCTTAAGAAATCAATAAATTTTATTCTTCAAATAGTTAATAACATCTAAAAAGTTAGCCACTTGAAAACAAATGTTTATACACAAATAAAACAAATACTTGGACAAGCACTATACGTAATACTACGTTATTTACGTTGTTTTAAATAATTGGAATTTGTTGTTTAAATAATGAATTTCCAATAAAAAGATTATACATTTAAAAATACATTTTATAAGAAAAATATAGGACACCATTAGAAATTTTATGAGAAAAATTGTTATTGTTATTTATGAACATGCAAATATTTAGAAATCTGCAAAGTAGCTACATTATAATTCAGAAAGAATGTTTTGCACAAGTTACTTACTATGTGTTCTATAAATTAAGTCACGATCTAAGCAATAAATATTTTATACAAAATGTTATTATTAAGTGTACATGACACAATAAAAATTTTGTGTATTTTCTACTTAAAAATTGATTGATATACCTAATACATTTAGACATATATTGCTTAATTAGAAAATAGTTTACACATAGACGGGGTGATTAAATAACACGTTGAGATTATCAATACGCGTAAACAAAAAAAAATTGATTGTCATTAAACACAATTGCTTACATATCATAAATCTTCACTGTACAATTTGTCAAACAATATCTGTTGCCCTTTACAACAAAACCATATACAAATATATTAAAAAAAGACTATGATTCACTTATCTAATAACAATAACAATAAAGATTAAATATTAAAAGTAGTTAGATATCAATAAAAATAATAAAACAAACCTCGTTAAAGGCCATTTCTGCAAAAGTAGATTCAAAACACAATATATGTCTTCAGCTTCGAATTCACTTAAATTTAGTATAAATAAAAACTTGTAAATCTATAACACCACCTTAAGTTCACAATTTTAATTGAAAGTCTTTAAATAACATAATTATTAATATATAAAAAACGAAAAACGACAACACCTGATTTTACCATTCCTCAGGTGAAACAAAAATTTTAAAATATATTTTCATTTATATTATAAAAAAGCATTAAACGTGATATTTATAATATAGAGCAGATAACAATGTCTTTATTTATGTATTTTTTGAAAACGTTATTATTGATTAAAATTATTTATTGTTCAATTGTATTTTTGTATTAAATATTTTAACAAAACTGTTATAGTAGTCGCCATCTTGATTAGTGTCACTTCACTTTACCAACTTAACGCCAAAATATATCAATAGTGCTGCCATTAGCCATTTCTTTTCGACAAATGGCGGTAATTATAAGTTTATATAAATTTATAATAATTAATAATAATATTAAAATAAATTCAAATACACAATCTTGCATGTTACTTATATAAAAACAAATTGAAATTCTTGTACAAGTATATAAATTAGTTATATAAACAACATAATGAAAAAAATATAATCAAAAATTAAATAGGAATTTACTGTAAAACTGTAAATAATTAAATTATAAGTATAAGGCATACATTTGTGTCTTGTTAATTACTAATAATTACATTTACTTCAGGTTTTAATAGAAATAGTATACCTAGCTTACAGAGAACTCTTGGAGAAACCGGATGCCTGATATATATGCTTCTCTTTTAACTATTATCTCTGCTTCTTACTAACACTGCCAAATTATTAATTTGCATAATAAGTACATACAACAAAAGAATAAATAATATTATACTAGCATATACTTTACATTAGAATACAAAATTGACTTATCTAATAATATTATTCATCCCATAGTCTTTAAATTTTGAAGTGATATGTCCCAATTATTTTAAAATAAAAGAATTCTTGTCACTTTCTATTACTATTTAATTTGAAATACGTTATAATTGTTAATAAATATAACAAAATATTAAAAATGTACAATATCAAAAATCTTATATACTTAAGAACTCATAGCACTGCTGCATAAAAATGCTCAGAAATGCTGCTCAAGAATTTTTTCCTTTAGGCATATTTCTTGTAATCCCTATACCATAAGGTTTCGGCTAAATAGTTGCCAGTGTTGTGTGTCCGATGTAGTTCAGACTGTTCAGGTATATCATTTATTTAAATTGTTCAGTACAAAATTAGTACAGAACATAAGAAGATGTCTCTGTTGGCATTCCAACATTATAATGTATTGTTGTCTCTAATAGAAGTAATGCGCATGACTACAATACGACGACTGCTGTACGCTACAGCGATATGGCATTCGTGTCAGTTGTGTTTTGGGCTTCTACACTGTCAAGATCATAATTCCCAACCATCTTGTTATTATAAGAATGTTGGTTCAAAGTAATTAAAAAGTGTAAAATTATTTTATCATTAAACAATTGAATAATTATTCAATCTACAAATACTCGCATGGTTTTATTTCGTACATGCGAAGCTGGTCCTTCGAGTCTTACAAAGCCGATCCTTCGAGTTTATTAACCGCGTGTGTTTTTCATTGTATTTTTGGCGTTTTATTACATTTGCCCCTTGGCGATTGCCATTGATTGGGTAAATGGGACGCTCTATTTTGGCGGATTCACGGAGGATTTGGATATTTTACAATTACATTTCCAGAAGCCTTACAAGCGAAGCTGGATATTTTACAATTACATTTCAAGAAGGTTTTAAATCCTACAAAAAAAAAAACTGGCCTTACAAGCCATTGGTACCCGCGTGTGATTTCGTGGTGTTTTGAGGTTACATCTGTATAGTAACCAGCACAAGTGCAAGCTATTTTGTTACATTTACCCTATGGCGGCCTGGCAAGTCATCAATTGCCATTGATTGGGTAATGCAACGTTTGATTTAAGCGGATTCGCATATAATTTGGATTACTACACGTTTATATTTTAAGAAAAATTATTCATTACGGAAGAGGATACATGGATGCTGGAGGAGAGTAAAATACTTCTTTACTCATGAAGGTACAAAGTTATTATTACTATCTGCAAGTACCAATCTATTAAAAACTTCTCATGTTGCTGGATTAACCTGGATTAGTTTGTCATCCACGTTTCATCTATCATATAAGTACGAATCTATCACCTAAGCAAGATGGAGGGATTGAAAAGGCTTAGATCGGCGCGGACGGCTGCAAAAAGTGCAATATCACGGATGGACAATTACGTCAGCGACCCAAGGGCTCTCGACTCCGCTACAGTGGATGTGCTGCAGGTGAAAAAAGAAAAGATGATGACTACATTCCAATCGTACGAGCTCACGCAGTACAGCATTTTAGAAATTGATGATCAAGATGAGGAAGACATTGAAGAAGTTGAAGAGAAGTATTTTAACATTATTGCAAAATTAAATGCTAGCATCAATAAGTTAAAAGAAGTTAATAGGCCTGAATTAGTTCCATTGAAGCTCCCAGCGGTGGAAATTCCAACCTTCGATGGCAAGGATATAACCAGGTTTAAGCCCTTTTATGAGCTCTTCCAAGCAGTGGTTCACAATAATGCATCATTGTCCGATGTTCAAAGACTTTTTTATTTGAGAAAGTATCTCGTTGATGAGGCTCTCTCAATAATTATAAATCTGCCGCTTGTGAACAGTTCATACAAAGAGGCTATTGATTTATTGTTAGCGCGGTATGAAAATAAGGCAAGATTAATCTTTTATCACATTAATATAATACTTGATATTCCCAACATGCAGAAAGGTACTGCAGTCGATATAAGGGCTTTTTTATGTCAAGTAAAACAGCAATTACAAGCGTTAAAAAATCTTGATGAGCCTGTAGACAAGTGGGATATGATTTTAATCTCGGCCTTAAGTAGAAAATTAGATATCGTTACTAACCGCACGTTCCACATGGAAAGAAATTTAGAAGAACTGCCTACTATGGCAGAATTTATTTCATTTTTAGAAAGACGTGCAATTGCAATTGAGTATAGTTTAGATTATAAAAATATGTCACATGACAATAATAATAAAGGAAATGTGGTTCCAAGAAAATTGTATAATAAAAATAAGTATTCACATAATAATATTGTATGTAATCTTGCTATTTGTGAATATACAAACCTTGAGAATGTTATGAAACAATCTTGGACAACTGAGAAAGTCCCAGAGGAATCAGATAAGTTTTCTGAGGATTACTTAAAGGCTGAACATAAATTTCAAAATTCAGTAGCACTTAAAAATAATTTAACTGTTGATTTGCCATTACTCAGCCTAGTAAATAAAATAGAATTGGAGGATTCTTTCTCAGTTGCCCCGCAAAGATTTAATGTGTTGGAAAAAAGATTTAGACACAATCCTTCATTATTGGAGGTTTATAAAACATTATTAAACAGATCAACCAGTATTATGACATTAGGTTTAAAACACAATATTATTTTTATAAATATTAAAATAAAAACAAATTTAATTTGCTACAAGTCCAGTGTAGCTCCATCAAGTAAGGTACTTACAATACCCCAGCTTGAGATTATTAGCGCAGTGTTGCTGGTGCGAATCAAACAAGCAACAAATAAAATTTTTGATTCAAATACAATACTTCCATCAGATATTAATTGCAATGTTTACAACATTGATGTAAAACAAACATCTGTACTGTTGGAATTGTTAAAAGATAATTGTTTCAATAACATTGTAACTATTGAGTTGATGATTGTTGTGTACATTATGCAATTGATAATGTATGCTACATTGATAATTATGGTTTCTGTTATATTTAGGATAGTAATTAATTTGTTTTATATTATTTTCACAAAATTATGTAGACTACCATAGAGTTAAGAAGTTTATGTTATTTTGTGTAATTTTGTTTATAATAGTTTTAAGAAGTTCACATTATTTTTTGTAAATTGGTTTATAATAATTTTATGTAACATTGTATAATTTGATATTAGTTGTGAGCTTATCTACTTCTGCTGGCTGGCAATTTATGTTCAGTACAAAATTAGTACAGAACATAAGAAGATGTCTCTGTTGGCATTCCAACATTATAATGTATTGTTGTCTCTAATAGAAGTAATGCGCATGACTACAATACGACGACTGCTGTACGCTACAGCGATATGGCATTCGTGTCAGTTGTGTTTTGGGCTTCTACACTGTCAAGATCATAATTCCCAACCATCTTGTTATTATAAGAATGTTGGTTCAAAGTAATTAAAAAGTGTAAAATTATTTTATCATTAAACAATTGAATAATTATTCAATCTACAAATACTCGCATGGTTTTATTTCGTACATAAATTCATTGGGGAATCGTCTAATTTTCGGGGTAATTTTTTTAAATTCTACGCAGCAAACGTTACGTATATTTGTGCGGGTTTTTATTCATACTAAAATTAAAAAATTAAACTTGTGCTTTTCTAAAAACGTTTAGTTAAAACAAAAATAATATTTGAACATTTTTTCAGAAAAACATGATTACATTTACTTTAAATTTCAAAATCGAATAAAGTAGGACCATAACGCTGGCTGAGACGGAATATTTTTTAAAATTTTATTTATAATGTTGGGTTTCTATGGTTACTTAAATTGGCTTAATAATTATTTTAATAAAAATTCTTTGTTTAAATGTAAATTCAATTAAAAAATTATGACAAAAAAATCATATAAAACGGAAAAAACTATGAAAGCACAAAAAAATCCAGTACCAGTGCTTGGGGCTTCTAAACTTTGTTCAACAAAACCGAATACTTTGCGAACAAATTCCAATCCCCTTCAAACATCAACGCAAACGGCACCAGTTAGATCGCTTTCACAATCGAGCCCTATACCAACGCCACCACGCTCGGAGAAGATGTCTAAGCAAAATTCACCACCCTTACAACCAGTGCCCAATCGAACTTCACAGAATCTGCCACAGAAGCCTACCAAAACTCCTCTGCATCCACATCTTCATCCGCAGCATCCACCAGTCCGAACTCCACCCCATAAGCCAGACATAGTTTTAGGAAAAGATCCAACAAACGCGCAAATTATATCGTACTGCTTCGCCCTAACTAACCATGCGAAGGAACTCAAAAAGGAAGCGACCCGCCCTATAATAAATGCAGTCCTGCCCTGCGAAACAGTCCCAGTGAAACAAAATCCTTCACGAGACAGATCTGCAAAAAAAAAGAAAACCCTAGAGGATGATATTAGCAGAGTGGAAAATCATATAACTAATTTGCAAAGACAAATCCAAGCTAATTTGAAAGTAACTCCTAAATTCAATACTGGAATTAATACGGATCCTTTTCTAGGATGTCGGAAAATAGTTCTAAATGCTTCATCATCTGCCAGAAGTAGTAATGCATCAGGAAATAGCCATTCTCCATCGAGAACAGCCTCTCTTCAACCCTATTCGTCATTTCAAAATGATCCTATTTTTAATTACCAATTATACAAACAGTTTAAAGAAGTAACGGATGTTGCCATGAAATTCCGCAAAACATTTATGATATATGGAAGATTCCCAACTGTCAGAAGGGCCTTAAAATCTAGGGGATGGGTAGAGAAATTACCGAGAAATAGTCATGAGAATTTGATGAGACTGACTACAAATGAACTGCTGAGAAGAATGGAATTAAATGATTGTGAACACGAACTTTGTGAAGCTGTAATCGTGACAAAAATGTTAGGTACTAATTGTTTTATTCGTTAATAGAATGTATAAAACAATTTAAATCCTTCTACCAAAGATTCTAACCAAATAATATTTAATTTTTAAATGACAACAGGAACACGCCTACCAGACTTTATATGGAATAATTCTACTAAAGGCGCCGACAGAGAAACATTTGAGAAGCATCAAATATGTTCCAGAATGCGTCATGCTGCTCCAGGCGACTTCACTCTGAAATATGCATTGACAAGATGCTTGCATGATTTTCAGTGGTTCTGGATACAAGGTACTCCTTTTTCCTCAGATTCGCACCACTTAAATAGAAATCGTTTTGATATAATTTTCGTTTCGTTTCGCATTGATATAATCACCCCATATAAATTGATATAAGTAATTACCCCATCATGTACATTTTATATATATATGCCCCCTATTATTTAGATGAAGCTGATGTTAACTTCCCCCGATGTTACAATGTGATCAATCAAGAGCAATATAAATTATTTGAAGATGATTTCTTGCTAACAGCATGTGTGTCTCTTCTTGAATTTGTAGAATTTAGAACGAAGGGAGAACTATCAGGCGAGACCGGAAAAATTCCACTCGATGTTATAGATTTTGCTTGCCGACATTGTACAGAATTTATTAGAAAAAAATTAAACGTAGATATTGACGAATCAGACACAGTAGACGCAGATGAACTTGCGAAAAAAGTTCCAACCCCTCAAGATATAAGCGATTTCTTGTATTGTTATTATCAGATAGTTCAAAGTGGAAAACAATTCGAATTAGATGAAAAACACGAGCTGGATAATTATAAGAAAAATGCTTCTTCGGCATACAGAGGCATTAGAAAATTTCTGCCTCAACATTTTATTGACGGGGTTAATAATATTTGGTTATTGAAACCCGGTAATTTATCTAGGGGCAGAGGAATCACTATTATGCAAAAATTAGATGAAATTCAAGATCTGGTAAAGAAAAATCCGAAGCGATTTGTTATTCAAAAATATGTTGGTATGTATGCAGTATATTTGTGTGACTATACAACACTATGCTATTCGTGGCCCTGCTAATGTAAGAAACAAATATATTTCCACAGTGTAGTATAAATGTACTTATTCATTTCAGAACGTCCACTTCTGATTTACAATACAAAATTTGACATCAGGCAATTCTTCTTGTTAACATGCACGTCACCTCTAACTGTTTGGATGTACAGAGATTGCTACTTACGTTTTTCTTCTCGTCAATATAGCACTCGTAATTTCCATCCTTCTATCCATTTAACTAACAATGCCATTCAATGTCAATATAAAAATGAACCAAATCGAGATCAAAATTTACCGTCAGAAAATATGTGGCATAGCACTACTTTTAGGCAATATTTATCGGATAATGGTTGTCCGAATGCATGGGAAAATTTAATTTATCCCGGTATGAAGAAAAACATTATAGGTAAGGCGAGCCAGATAAAATAATAGGATACTTTTGTTGTTCATTAAGTATTGTTCACACAATATCGTTGCAGGTACACTATTGTGCTGCCAAGAATTTCTCGACAGACGAAATAATTCGTTTGAATTATATGGTGTTGACTTTATGATTGCAGAAGACTTTAAGCCATGGTTAATAGAAATTAACAGTGGACCGGATTTAAGTAGTTCTACTTCCGTTACTGCGAAGTTGTGTCACCAAGCCATAGAAGACGTGATAAAAGGTAAACAATACCACTGAAGAGCATAGGACCGTATAGTTACTCTCGAGTTACTCCAGATAATAATAGCGTTTCTCTTTTAGTGGTAATTGATCATGCCCGGAATCTACAAGCGTCAACCGGGCGATTTGAATGCATTTATCGGCAACAGGTTCCTTACGCACCTGCTTTGAAAGCGGGTGAAGATCTCTTTATTGAAGGAAAGACTCTGCCTGCAGGCTATTTCTATAAGTTCAACAACAAACAAGCACGATTATTCCCATCATTTACGAGAATTATAGAATTGGACGAACATAGAACAATACAAAATGAAAGACCAGTTGAGTTGATGCCGTATATTAAAAAGCGGCAAGAAGACTTACGAAGGAAATTTGAAGAAGGCATCATGCCATCAAAAATTGAAGCAAAAGTAGGCAAGACCGCTATTAAAAAAGTAAAACGGTCAAAAGGTCATAAAACAGCAAAATATGATGATGAGAAAAAACGAGAGAAAGCAGAGGATAAACGTCATGAAAAAATGCGAGATGATAAAAAATATGAAGAACTGAAAACACCAACCGTGGAATTTAAGGCGGCTTCTGAAAATAAATCTGCCACTGAAAATAAATCTACTGCCGAAAATAAAAATGCATCTGGTGAAAAAAAAAAAAACTCCGAAAATCAAGTGATAAAGGAGCTGGGAACAGTGCTGCAATTTAAGCTGCAACAATTAAACGAACAAATAATAGAAACGAAAAAAAAGTATAGTCTTAAAAAGAGTAAAGTTATAGAAAATCAGCAAGTTAGTAGCGAATCCGAAAAAACAGATAGTAACAGTACAGATAGTGCAAATCATTCATCTGAGTTTGACAAGAAGAAATATGATAAAGATGATAATAAAGATCCAAAGAGTAATATAGAAAATCAGATAGAAAAACAGGATTTAATCAAAAGCGATGAAGTTCTGACAGAAAAACTTTTGAAAACAACTATAAATGAAACTGTAAAAATATCAGGTGAAATTTTAGGGCAGGGATCGATCGATGGCGAAAATATTGTACAGGCATATAAGAATTACGAAAATTCAGATCAAGTTTTAGAAAATAATTGCAACGAAACTGATCAAGACGCAACAAACAACACAAATTCTTTCACGCAAAACGCGGTTGATGTGCCGGAAAAAAAGGTAGCATTGAAAGTGAATGCAAAATCTGTCCATGCCGAAGGCAAATCGAACAGCATAGAAGAATCCATAACAAATGATGACCAGCAAGTAAATTTAAGTGCAGATAATGACATTTCAAAACTTGTCGAAAAACCTAATGCTAGTGTTGGCAATACCTTCGGAGACGTGCTAAAACGCTGCTATAATTCTGCTACTCAAAATTTCATTGACACCTTCTTGCACCACACAATTGATGTATATCCTCCGTACAAACAGCAAGATTTACCACTTAATGAGAAACAGACGAAAACGATAGAAGGAACAAATAAGTTGGGAATCAACGAAACCGCCGCAATTGAAGAAGAAACATCAAATTTCCAAGTTCATGAAGGTAATATCTCACAAAATAACGGTACTGTCTTGAAGACTACGCAAATCTTGCAGAATTTGAATACTATACTTCATAGAATCAATAAACGAATTGATGACGATTACAACGAAGCTTCCGATGATAATAATGCAACAAGGAAACCTGCACAAGATGGGGAAAAAGTGAATGATAATAACATATTCTCGGAAGAAATGATTGATTGCGAACTTAAAAGTGACAACTGTCAAGCAATGTTGAATGAGACAAAAGAGAATACAATAGAAGAACTGATCCCTACATTGAAAACGGAACCCATAATTAGACTGGAAACACAGAAACCATGTAATCCGCTTAAAGTAGTCATACATGATAATACCGCCATTATAGATACAGCTGTTGACAAAAATAATGAAGACAAAAAGTCTACAGAATTAATTAATAATGACGAAAATTCGTCACTTGAAAAGAAAAATGAAGACAATAAACTAATAGATATTTCTAATTACAATGCGTCGGTTAATAATGAAACTGAAAACGTTAAACTTACAGATATTACCATTACCAATAATGAAAATCAAAATTTGTTACGTTTTTCTCTTCAATTTAATGCGAGTAATGAACCAACCAAAAGCAAACCTCCTAATAATGATGATGACGCCTACGAAAATATTAGAAACAAAGTTTTAACAGATGATCAAAACTGGTTTGGAAAAAAAAATTCAACACCTTCAAAAGAAAAAATTGTCATCGCGAAATCTAGTACAATAAGCAATACAATATCTTCGTGCGCTAGTTCTATAGAACGACTTAAAGCATCTAGAAAAGGACAGTACCGCAGCCCTAATTATGTGCGAGGAAATGGTTATGGTGTCATAACTTCCAAGGCAAAATATGACACAGATAATTATTTCAAACATTCTGATAATAAAAAATCAAGAAATATTTTTGATCCGAAAAATTGGTATTCAAATCCAGTGATGACTCAAAAAAACGAATGTGAAGGTGGAACAAAAAAAGTTTATAAATTACAAACGCAGCGGCTTTTAAACAGTCTTAGTATGAACTTAATATCATGTACTCCCATGCCAAAAACAATGAATTCGTTTGATTTTACAAATCCAGTCCCAAAACATCACCATCCCAAGCATAAATCGACACTGTATTTAGCTCGGAATGCCTACCCTAAAGATATAAACCCCAGCCTCACCCACGCTAAAATAATAAAAGATATCATTAAAACCGAACAAACAATAAATGATATGAAGATTAAATGTTTTGCAGCTAAGTTAAACGAGAACAAATCTAAAACGAAAACTTCAACTACGAAAAAAAAATTAAACCAAGTATCATCCAAAAATCGAAACCTAATAAATTCGGAGAAAGTTTACGTATTCAAGCGACATAACAAAAATGTAAAAAATCATGCGGGCTCATCTGAAGGAAGAAAAAAAAAACAAAATTAAAAAAGTGGATTTGATCCTTTTAATGACCCAGGTCTAAATATCGCAAACAAAATCCGTAGTTTGAGGTAAAAATGCTGTTGTCTAAAATGTGGTGCTGGGATAAAAACACATCAAATGAACTGTTGAAAATCTAAAATGTATGTGAATTAGAAAATGGACGAAAACGCTACAAAAACTACTATAAATAATATCTTTAAACAGCAATTCAAAATTAAATCAAATTTAATTTAAACATGTGTTTATATATAGATAGATGTTTGCAAAGTTAAAAGATATGTACTGAATAATAAAGAAAACACTTTCACCAACATTGTTTACTTATTGAAATTTATCTTACGTTTTCAGTATGCTATAAGGAGGTGAAATTTCTACTTTAATGTTTATCAAAACACCACTGTACTGAAGGTAAAAAGTGTATGTTACATATCTGTATTGCTTTCTAGTCTTACCGATCTAATAATTTCATAAGGAACAGGACAATAAATATATATACCATTGCTTGTTTTTTATGAACTACTAAAATATATAATTATTTTGCTTTTAATTATTATTTATTTAAATCATTAATATAATAAATACATTTTTATCATGAAATTGTTTATATACAATTATATTTATCCGATTCATTAGAAGTCTTTAGCCTATTCTTAAATACATATACAACAATTTATCAAAATTAAAACTTAATAGATACAAAAATTTTAAATATATGTAAATCTATCTAAAGAAAATGTCTTTTAGTTAAAAAGGAAAAAAAATATAACAATTTTTTTAATAATCTTGTTGAACCCAAATTAATAAATAATTAATTTTTAATTAATTATTAATTAATAAGTAGTTAATAATAAATGAAGAGAAATAATTTATATGTGTTTATATGCTATTGCACAAATAATATTTTCAATGACTTTAATATTTGTACTTAGATAAAATTGATGACAATATTCTTTTACTAAAGAAACAAAATATTCTTTATATTAACTGGTTTTATTCACATTTATTTTAAATATTGCTTCTATATTAAAAATACGTAATTATTGCGATTAAAGCGGGTTAAAAATCTTAAAGTAATAATAAAAATATGTTTATTTACAAAGTATATTAGTAAATTAAATATATAAACAATAATATCTTACCTCTATATGTAAAATATAATAAAAGTTCTGACTTGCAGTATGACTGAGATTTTCCGGAGGTTAAGAACTTTGCATACTATTTTAAATATATACAGTTGATTGTTTATTAATATAACTTATAAAATTGTGATTCGCATTTTAAAAGCTTATTTAAATTTGAACACTATTTTATACTTTATCAGTCATAATAATAATAAACGAATAATTTTCATATTTATAATATTTTTCAATTTTTTAAGTTCATTGTTAAATAATTTTCATGATGTTACAGATTTTAATGAAAAAGATAATTTTGGCCTAGAATTATTTTTGCCTAAAATTTTCTTTTGCTCTTCTTTAATGCGTTTTTGTTGTTCTTTTTTCATTCTTTGCTTTTCTTCATCCATTTTTCGTTGTTCTTCTATCATTGCCAGACGCTCTTCCGCCTTTAGAAATTAATATAGATTAATTTAAAAATTTAAACATATTTTGAAAAATATGTATGTTGCCTCTTACTAATTTTTTCTGGGCTTCTTCAATTTTTCTATTATTTTCCGCCATGATAGCCTCCAGTTCCTCACGCTTTTGTTTTTCTTCTTCCTATAAAAATATTTAATATACATGAAAAATGTTTTTCTAAAAAATTTTATATTTTAAAGTTGGACTTAGAAACTAACATTTAATAATTCAAATAAAAAGGAAAACTAAAATTTGTATTTCTTTTTGAAAATAAAATATTTTGCACACAAATTTTTAATTCAAATTAAAGAAAAACAAATACATAATGTTTCTAAAAAGTATATATTCGAAATTTTATTATAAAATATTTCTGCGATACTTGAAAAAAAAATTTAATCTATAAATGAATACTACCTGCGACCCGAAAGGTCAATTTTGGTAAAAGAGGTTATAGAAAGTCTCGCGATTAAACCCCTAGTGTGCATTTAATTTACAGAATAAATAAAAAAGTAAAATTCGTTTCAAATTTTATCAAATATGTAAAATGAAACTATAGTGATTCGCAATTTACTATATAAGTAAATTTCCAATTACGTAGCGCTGCTTTGCTGTAAGTTCTAATGTTGAGTTGTTGCACTGGAATTCTAACTTAATTTCAACTAAGTTAAATTACATAAAAAATGCTGTGTTATCTCAAAATAATAACTTATTAAAGATTATTAAAAAACATACATTATTTATTAGCATAAGTTTGTATATGTGCAGTATCAATATCAGTTAGAATCTTTTTAAAAAAATACCTGAAATCGTAGAACGTATGAAATGATAAATAAAAATTACTATTAGAAGAATTTTATCCTTATCATCTAATACATAATGAATAGGTGAAACATATTTTTTAAATAAAATTTTAAATTAAAATCAAGAAACTGCACTACAATTCTATAAAAATGTATTAACGTAAACAAAATATGTGTTACATTGCTTAATTATAATAACATAAAATAAACCATGCAATTGAAATAAACCGTCACCCAAACGTCGCATATATTAACTAATACATAGTCTTTTTAGTAATTCAAAATCTCTTTGTAGATTATTTTCCTATAACACATATTTATTTTTCTGCTGCTAAATTATCAAATATTAAATTCTGCTTTTTCTTAAAACTGCTTCTACCAAAATTGACGCTTAATAAATTTTTTTGTAGAAAAAATTCCGATAAAATTACTACTAACTAAACTAAATATGACAAAGTATATATTTCATCAATTATACTATACATTATTTTATATTTAAAAGAAGCATCATTACTCATCCCAATTCTAGAACGGAATTATACAATTTTTATAATAAAATTTCCTATATATATTATATAATTTTTTTCTTATAATGTAAATTGTTTTATTATTCATAATACCTGTTGCCCAGCATAATTAAAGATGGAGATCGCCATTAAAACTGCATTTAATTAACAAAATGCAGCGCTATTGATTTTTGAAATGCAGAACTGTTGGTCTCAGACGTCAAACAATAAAGAGGTAGACTTGATTTTTCATTTTAATTAAATTACACAAATGTTAACTAAGTTTTTGTATAGTTACATAGATATATTTCTTAGCTATATTATAGATTACAGAACTTTCTAATTATATATAAATATTAAATATGTAATTAATAATTTAACCTGCATTACAATATTATTTGAATTAATAAGGACAATACCGACAGTTATTTTTATAAAGCGAACGTATCTAATTTTTTAAAATAGTGCGTATGAGTAAAAAAAAAAGATTTATTAAGCCAACTAGTTTTCAATTCTAGATATGTGAGACATGCGGCGATTTATCGGGTTAATATAAGTAATACATACTAAAATATTATTTCATTTTAAAACATAAGTATTATAGTAACAGATATGCTAAAGCAATTATTTGAAGGCAGTCTTTAATCTAATTCCAGAATATTTTGATAAATGTCTCGCACGTTGTACAACTAATGGTCTATGGTAAACACTAACACATTAAACATCATTTTAACTGAAAAAAATTGTATTACACAATAATCCCTAAGATATATAATGTATAAATAATATAACTCCTCTATACGCAATAAATGATGGGAGTATTAATTAAGTACATTATCTCCATATGTTGATAAACCTCCGCATGATACACACATACACACCTTTAATAAAATTGTAAATTGAACAAGAGAGGTATAATTATAATAAGAAATTCTGCTGGGATGGCCCTTAAAAAATAACAGTGTTTTTCACATTTATTTAAATTAGTAGAAACAAAAAAAATAATGCACCCGTGTTGCAATTCGATGTTGCTTAAAAATGGTCAGCAAACCAGAATAGAAAAATGTTCTGATTATTTTTTTTATTAAAATTATGAACAATAAAAAATATGTATTTCCCAGGATTATAAAGAAAAGTTTTCTTTATTAATAAATTGATTTTAATAAATAAAACACCGCAATTTAAGCTCACGTTATCTCCAGCTTAAAGAATTTTTAATTGTTTGCCGACAGAATTTAAAATTACATTAAAATAGAGAAACGTTAGAAGAAAATTAAAGTTGATGTTTTTCAAAGATAATTCACTACTGTTACCATATGATGATTTATTTTACTGAGATTTATTACATTTATTTTGTAATGCCTATTATTCTAATAATGTCAAATGAACACGTTATAAAAATTAGGAAAATTTAAGTTTACATAATATTTGAGAAAACAAAATCATTCAAAACTTAATCCAGAATATGAATTTTTCAGTAAAACCTGGGAAATATATTCTTATTGGAATTATTATTCAAAGTTATAGCAAATATTAGACTAAATTCTTTATCAAGTTATTATAAGCTTGTGAACAAGGATTACTTTTATCTTTAAAAAAAAGAGGAGTAAAAGATATGAAACTGTAAATAACACTGTATTTTTACTAATAATAAAACTAATTATTTATATTTCATAAATACATTATTCAGGACAGTGTTTCATATCATATTTATTAAATTCATATTTTTCTAATAATAGAAATGTAATAAAACATAATTATGAACAACAAATATGAAATATTAAATAGTAAAGACTGTACCGATTGTAAGACTGTACAACTATTTAATAAAGCAAATGATTTTAATGTTTTTAACTATCAACAGTATCCGATGCAACACTTCCGCTAATGTCACTGGTGTGTATTACACCCACACTTCCGCATTGTTCAATGATGCAGGAGTTATGAGGCTTTTAGTTGTATATAATTTCTTATAGAATATAACATTGATTAATTTGTAACATTCTTGGAAGTTCTTGAGTTATTAGTCTAAGTTGCAAAGAAAATTAATAGGAGTTGAATTAGTTATTAAAAAGACTGTCCTAATGCCCCAAAAAACTGTCAGTGGTAAGAGTTAAGTGAGCGTATAAAATTTTCAAAATCACAAATTTAAGAGCAGTAATCTATAAATCTAAATAGAATTTTATTGGTATTATAAATCGTCAAAAAATATTAGTTTCGAGCTTTAATTGATTTTTCGAGAGCCTTTATATATTTTACAATTGATTTGGAAGATAATGGATGTTTAATGAAAATCATAAAAACATATTTCGTTATTAATACAAAATATAAAAATAAGTAATAATATGATATAAAACACTAATGTCAGAGATTAAAATAAATTGCTTAGTCCTTTTTAAAAACAGAATTTCCGCAATTTGTCTAACTGTATAAATACGAAAACCTAAAAATGACTAGAAAATAATCAATTTCTGAAACCTATAATGAGCCTTACATAAAATGATAAATAAAACCTGCAATCTAAAATAAATACACAAACAATATGTAACGAAATATTAAGGATTAAATCAAAGTAAAAACGAATGTCGGTCATTTTTATATGATAATTTAAAAAAAATATATACCTCTCGTCTTTTTTCTTCCTCTTTTTGTTTTAGCCTACGAACTTCCAATTCTGCCATCATAGATTGTTCCATTTCCAATTTTGCTGCTTCAACTCGTTTCTTAACTTCAAACTCTATTTCATCTTTCCTTTTTTCTAATTCTTCTTCGACACGACGATTGACTAAGAAGTCAAATCGTCTTTGGGCTTCTTCTTCTATAAGCTTTATAAACAAATTGATTTTAAAAAATATATTACAAACGTATTTTATTTTAAATACTATTTCTGAAATTAATACTTTATTTCTTACTTTTTGCTCTTGATCTTTTTGTCTTCTCTGCCTTTCTAGTTCTGCTAATCTTTCGACTTCATCCATTTTATTCCTTCCCCGAGAACTTTTCTTTTTATGGGACCTTGAATTTTCAAGAGAGCCATCTGTGCTGCTATTGGAAGACGCTGACAGAGATCTCTTTCTAAAATTACAGACAATTTATGAAAAGCAAGTCTATTAAAAGATTATGTTAGGAATCACCACATGCACTTACCTTGATACATTTAATAATAAAATGTTACAAGAAATAATTGTGTGCATATATTGAAATAGACAATGAACCTAAATACAAATTCAGCATAATATTTTTGCAAGTAAATTGTACATTTTTCTGTATATTGGAGGGGTTTCAACCATAAACTGAAAAGCAAGAACTTTTGTTCTAGGTGTAGCTTGTTACAGATGTAGCTTCTTTAAAGTAAATTCAGACAACAGTACGTGCATCGTCCTAATACACAAATCGATAAGAAATAGTTACGAATACGATAAACCACACGCAAAATATGCTCAATATGCCAAAAAAAACAGTTGTCAAAATTATGAAAAAATTAGAATTGCTGTGTTTATAATATGTTAAGAAATATTTTGTATCAAATCAATAAATACCTTGACTTAGAACTTCTTTCTCGTGTTTTTTCTGCTGTTTTTGGATAACTATGTCCTAAACCTAACCTATCTGAACGCTCTCGAGATTTAGAACGTTTCCTTGAATGTTTTTTATGGTGACGCCGTGGGCTTTTACTTCTAGAACGTGATCTGCCCATTATGATAATTAAATCAAAATAACTAAATTTTTTTACAGCTTGCACTTATTTATTTTCACCAACTATTATTTAATTTTTTGGCACTACATTAGCTTTCTATAGAATTATTAATACAAATGGCAACCATTTTACTTTTAAATCAAACATGGCCAACCCAGAGATAATATATCGGCCTACATGATAATACCAAATACTCAGAGACGAATAATTATTCGCGATCATTATTATTACCAGATATTTGATTATTATGCTTATCAGTAATGATATGGCTTAAATATCATATTTTAACATAGAAAGAAAGACGTAATTCATTTAAAATTATTTTTTATTTCTCATTTATAAACCAACTATATGTACTACTGATACCAAAATCACAGTTACAAATAAAAATATATCCCAAAAAGATTAAAAATAAAACAAAAAATAAATGTGTACATGAAGAATATCTTTATACAGCTATAATAAAAAATTAAACATCATTTTGTTTCTTTTACAATTAGTTCAATTATTAAGTTAGTTCGATCATGCTTGGGCGAAATGATTTATTTGTCTCGGGACATTTATACTTAGTATATTCTTTCCTTTTCACACAATTTAATGTGTCAATATATAAAACAAACATATTATTAATCCAAATCATTCTGTTCATCGATTTTAAAACCTTTATTGCTTTTATCCGCTCCTCTACTACGAGCATCAGTACCATCTCTGGATGTACTAGGCCTTATAGAAGTATTACTACTTCCTTGAAATCTACTATTTGTATGGTTAGCAGATCTTGTTATTTCCGGCAGTTGTTCATCCCCACTGCTATCACCAGTACCATCGACATCACGTTCTAGGCCAGATAGAAACGACTAGAAAAACACATAGTTTTTATTTCGTAACAAATTTTTAGCATAAAAAAATTAAACTACCTGTAATATATTTCCAAAAAGACCTCCATTATTCCCTCGGGGTCTTGGAGGAGGTATATTAAAATATAATTGACCAATTTTATCTAAGTATTGCAAGTAAGTTGGATCTCTTTTCAATGATGGCTTATACTGCTCACAAAGAACCAAGAAAGTTTGTAATTTGCCACTAGAAATAAAATTAGAAAATGAATAATAATATAAAACTTATAGTTAGTTTAGGTACCTACTTCTTTGTAGCATGTACTGTTTATAAAGGATACTGCATGGGGTCCGCTAGGGTGGCTACAGGGGCACTTGTCCCCCCAGGATCGACAAAAATTTATACTAAATAATCCTCAATCTACAAAACTTCCACGAGACTGGTGTTGGTGAGAAATTTACAGGATGGAGAGGAATATGTTATAAATTTACACTTGATATAATGCGATCTAATGCAATGCAAACAAAAAAGTTATTATGAAACTAAAGTGTACTGGATAGAAATGAATGGATAACAAAGTAACTCTTCGGAATCTAAAATATATCTACAATGGATAGGAAGGAAACAGAGATTTTGCGGAAAGATAACCACTTGCAGATTATATAAATATGCACTGGATAAAATGAAGTTAAATGGTTTTGCACCCCCTCCGACAAGTTCCTGCGGACACCCATGGCAAACTGTATTATTACCTGTCTACAGCTTTTAATAGAAACCATAAGAAGTTCAAAAGAGGGTATCCATTATATGGAGGTCCTTTTGATCTTAAAATATTCGGATGATGTCTAGTGTATGTGACTAGAGTTTCACAAGCTGTTTCTGTGGCTTTCGTCCGTAGCTGTGTGTTCCTTGAATTTGAACCTGCAGCAGCGGGTGATACGGAAGCTGCAGAACACAAATATTGCAATACAGCTTGTGTCACAAATAGTTCAACTTCTGAAGTGAAACCTCTGGTGGTTTGTAGTTCTACTAACAAATGGGCACAGCCAGCACCATCACGAGAGTGCATATAATGGTACTTGGCATGGACGTAATTCTTCTCCCGCCAATATACCTGAGCAATCAGCTGAAATATTATAATTACATTAAAACTAAGCAAAAGAAAAGTACAATATTATTAAAAAAAACTCTTAACGCGATATGTAATAAGTTTGATTTATATTTTCTCCATTTCAGTGTACCATTACATTTGTCTGTCCCATGCAAAATAAAATAAAACATTTCTGAAATATTTGTTATATAAATATGTTATATTGTTTAAGTAAAATAATATATAATTTAAAAATTCCTAACCTGATGATAAATTGGGTTTCCTACTTTATCTTCTTTACTTTTTGACCATGTCAAAGATTGAACAATAAATGTTTCCCTTTCTGGGATATACGGACCAATTAATTTAAATAATGTTTGTAACTTATAGAACCAGGAGATATCGGGTACTGTCTGCGATTTTTGTAAAACGTCAACCAGCAAAATACTTAAATCAGCACCACTTGTACTTTGCTCTTTCTCGAGTAAGATTTTAGATCCAGAAAATAATAACTCTAATAACTCAGCAAATTTTTCAACTGTTATATATCTAGAAAATAAATTATTTAAGCATATATAGGAATATGTTTTATTAAGCAAGTCATTTCTTGTGATAGTTTATAACCTAGTTATTTCGCAAGCAAGGTTACAATTAAAAAGATTGTTACTTCCAATTGTTTTGATATAAAACAAAAGAGCTAATTTATCTATGGCATCTTATTAAAGTGTAAATTGAAAACTACAACATTTCATCAACTAAATTAATTAAAAGACTCATTTTACCTGAAGTATAAGGTTCGGTACATTTGATGAGCTTCATAATAATTTCCATCTTTGACAGATTGTTCTAATTTGCTTAGCATACGATTAACTCCTCGTCGTGACATTATATTCTTAAAATATATTAACTTAAATTCTATTAATTAATTATATTACTTTTAAAATATTATATATTGTATTTTTGACAAATATGAAAATAGCTTGCCATTAGTATTACCAGATGTTATAAACACGAATGGCATTAGCTAATCTGTCATTACTTAATTTACCTAATTTAAAAAAAACATATGTTACATTATTTACAAGAAATTAATTACTTTTTTAAATAAAATTATACAACGTACTCAATGAAAATAATTTATTATAATCGAATTTTAAAGTTAGTTGCCGTTCCACTTGGTTGGCTTTAGTATGTGCATTCTTTTAGCAGATGGCGCGAATTACATGTTCAGCGGCCATTGTAATTTGCTATTAGTGTTTTCACTGTGAAGCTTATTGAATGAGGAATATTTAACTTTATTTTTATAAGATTTTAAGTATTTTATTATTACAACTTAGCGTTTTATGTATTGATGTAAGTAGTTTAATGGTTAATTCATAATGTGCAATCACTTTTATTACGTTGAATATAGTATTTATATTATAAAAAATTATGTCGAAATTCAATAAAATTTCTGTTCTTATGTTCATTAAAATTTTGACCTGCGTCTATTGTGACGCTAAATATTTTTATAAGAATAATTATTATCATAAAACATAATTTAAATGTATGTTATTATTAATATATACAATTTTGCAGATGTGGACGTGGCAAAGCAAGTTCTATTTTGATTATAGTGTGTAATATGGATTAACAAACAATTTTTGTGCACGATATGAAGCAAATTTAGCGAAGATTTTGGATTTTAATCCGGTTCGCAACTGTGCCAGGAATACAGTTAAATTAATAAATATGTCTGGACACAATCCTCATGGAAGACAGGGCCAGGCAAATCCCTCTTGGAATCATTTGCAGGTACAATAATACATACATTCTTCACACGAAATAAGGTTAAATATTATCATGTTAGCTTTATATATATATTAGTAAACAGCCTTCTAAACTCATAATATAATAAAAATTGTAAAATTAATTATTTATTTAATATCCAGGAATAATTTTCGGTAAGGAATGTATGAGACATGAAAATTTACACCAAAGCAATAAAATCAGTTTCTTTGTATCCATAATCGGAACTTTGCGATGTTATGTCTCTTTAAATAACAAATCTAATGTGAGTACATAGTATTAACTCTGTTGCAGGTACCAAATTATTTTCCTCGACAACCGCAGCTGGCTCATATGTCTTCGGATCGTCCGCTAGCACACTCTCCGCTTACCTGGCACACTCCTACAACAAGTGATCCTTCAATAAAAGCACCACCTGGACCGATTTTTAACTTACAACAAATGATGTTAGCAGAGAACCGGTCGGTTCAACCTAACTTGGACAACATGAATTTGAACTTAAGTTTAAATCGGCAATCAAGTTTAGAAACATTAAATTTAAACCGACCAACGAGTTTAGATTCTTTAAGCAATATGGTGGAACCTATAAATTATGGCCGAATAAATATAAACAATTCCGTAATTGGTTCCGTAGATTTGAGCGTATCTAGAAGCACAATATCACCACATAGTTTAAGTAATTCTCCAAATTTTAGCAAGAATGGACAAAATGGGGATTCTATAATGCCCATGAGCCTTAGTGTGCGCGATGCAAAACAAATTAATAGTTTAGACTCTTCTGAAATCCATAAATTACGTGTGGAACGCAGTCCTAGTTTAGATATATCAAAATCAACAAAATGTGTGAAACGAAATGCAAAAAACATGGATTCTATTTTAGAACGACTTAATAATTCTTCTATTGACGTAAATATAGTGCGACCTGATATAACATTTCAACGTTCTGAAAGTTTGAATATTCCTCGCGAAGTATATGGTGTGGAGGAACTTGTTCCCAATCCAGTTCAAGTTATTACTAGTCCTGTTATAACACCGAATCCAATATATAGTCAACAGGATGATTTATCAAATGATGATTCATTGGATTCAACAGGGAAAAGTCGCCGAAAGAGAAAACCTAATAAAACAAGCAGAGTTCCGGCTCCAGTATTGGCTCCAATCCAAGATATCGTGGAACCGGTAGATCCAAAGATGGGTTTGACTCGTTTACAAGCAGATGTAGCACCTATACCTGCTACCGTTGGCGAGAATATCGCTTTAACGAAAAGAAGATCGAGCAGTGAAGAAAATCCTTCAGTTTCACAAAAAGTACGAAGAAAAACATTATCTGAATCAGAAACTATTGATAACATTGCAGCAATGATAGCGTCAACATCGGAAAGTACAGATATTGTTATGAAAGATGCAGATGATTTGAAAACAAAAACTGATGTTGAAAATCAAACAATAGATTTAACAGATGTTTTAATGTCACCGACCCACGAAAAACCTGAAGCTATTATAAAATCTCCGGAAAAGGATGAAAATATGGAGATAACTGAGACAATTGATGCTGAGATAGAAAAACCTAATGCAATTGTTGTACCAGTAACGGAAGATCTGCCGATTATTTCCAATGTACAAATTGTAACATCTAATACGAAGCCAGTAAAGAAGCGCCGCCCCTCTGAAGTGCCCCTATCCAGTATGGAAGTACATGTACAACCAAAAAATGTTGTTGAAGATAAAGTTGAGAGTTTTGTAACGGTCGAAAATCAATTAGAGGAAATGTTTGCTGGAATTGAAGAACAGTCTGATGAGGGTGACGAAATGAAGAAAACTGAAAGTATGGATGCAAATAAGGGTGAAAACGTAAGTTCTACCTCACCGGAAAAATCAAAGAAACCGCGTCGAGATATAAAAAAAGTGATAAAGAAAAAAGCAGCTAATAATAGTCAAAAGAATATGAAGAAAAAATTAAATAATAATAAAAATATTGTAAAAAATTTAAAACTTAAACCAAAAATTGATCAAAATACGTTACTAACTTATGATAGTGGTAGTAATGCTAGTTCCAATAAGTCAAGGGGACCTTTTGTACAAATAAAAGGTCCAAGAGATTCTCCAATATCAGTGAATGTTATAAACACACCAATATTGGATGATGAAGATAAAAAACCAACAAAACTTAAAAAAACGTACAATGAAGAGGATTTTAAACAGAAAAGTCGTACAAAAGGTCTTCATTCATCTACCTTAAGTATGAAATATGATTCAACAAATGCAGATGCTAGTTGGATATGTGTTTTCTGTAAGAAAGGCCCACATTTTGATTCATTTCGGAGCCCAGGAGATTTATTTGGTCCATATTTAATTAATGCTAAGAGTGAACATTCGGAAGAAATTGATAATTTATTCAAAATGAAGCGAACGAAAGCCGATATGTTAGTTGGAGGACGAAATAAACGATTTAAATCTAACGATAATCAAATACCAGACAATGAAATGTATTTAGGTTTGCTAAAAGTCGACGATACCAGCTTTGAAGTATGGGGACATGAAGATTGCTTAGTTTGGGCTCCTGGAGTCCATCTAATTAGTAATAAATTAATGGGATTAGAGAATGCAATTTGGCAATGTGCTAAATCAAAATGTGTAGTATGTGAGTTAACCGGGGCAAGTATTAGTTGTTTGCATCATGGGTGTGTCAAAATAGCGCATTTAAATTGTGCACAAAAAACAAATTGGTTAATTAATGAAACAGAATACAAAGCGAATTGTCCAGAACATTCGTAGATATTTTAGGTGTTTAAAAAGCATTGTCATGTACAGCGTAAATTTTAGTTTCATTATAAGCTAATATGAAACATTATTAGTAAATTTTCTTGAACGTTTTATTATGTTTGAAGAATACAATACAAAGATAAAAATGCAATATTTTAAAATGTCCCAGATATTAGCACGACATACTTTTAGTTGAATATAATAAACAGGTGATGGACCTTGAACAACGCTACACATCTTTAAGGAGCTCATTGTTTCTAAATAAAAGTTACATTTTTGAAGTGTTTTTACTTATAATAAAAATATTATTTAACTGTAAATCGATTGTATGTAATTAATTCAATTTTCTTAAATTATATTTCTCTTGCTTCGTAAATGCAAAAGTATGTTACAGCGCTGCCCAAGACTTTTTGAGAAAATTATTGAACATTTTAGTTTTTGAAACACTTTCAAAGCAGTTGTATAAAGGAAATTAGATAAATGTATTTAATAAATCGAGATGCGTAATATATTACATCATGTATTACATGTAATGAAAATGGCAAAAGTTACATAAAATGGCCATGGCAAGATTTTATAGTCATAAAATGACGTGATGATTCAATATCAAATAAGTATTAAACGAGAAATTAAAAATGATCAATTAACTTATTAAATAAATATTTGCTGATAACGTTAAATTAATGTGTAATAATTTAAAAAGAATTCTTTGACTCACAAAAAATGTAATTATGATGCATAAGTATGTAACAAATAGAATATTATTTATATATAGAATTAAATTTTTAAAATAATACATATAATTCCAATATAATTTTATAGTTTTTGACATTTTTGTAAATTTGGTGATTTTTTATTTTGTAAAAATATTTTTTTTTATATATTTTTTATTTATTAGTTGTTAATATTATATATACAAAAAATGAAAATAAAGATTTTGTTCTAAATTAAAAGTATATTTGTAAATGTATTAAATAAACTGTATTAAGTAATTAATTACTTGTATTAATTATTTGTGAAAAATAATGTATATTTGAAATGTACCAATAAAAAGTAAAAATATTAAATTTATTTGTAAAATATGAAATTGAAGTTTTTTTTAATTAGAAACTGTGTTATACAAAAAAAAGAACTGAAACTGGGTTAAGTAATGTGAATCGAAAAAGCCGCCATTAAAACAAACAACCCCATCGTCTCCATAGTGACCAATGATCATCAACAAACAATGTCTTGTTATATAATAGTGATCACCTTCTGTGAATTAAATGAATAATATGATTTAACAATAATAATTTAATAGAATTGTGTTTGTGAGGTATCAAATCAATGTTATATGGAAGCAGACTTATTGGTTACCCTTTATATTTATTTACTGATATACTTTTCAGATGTCTGGCGATAGCAATTGCTTTTTAATTACATTCTGCGGTCAAATTGAATCTGCATGTTTTCCTGCAGGTGCTGGAACTAATTCTGTTTTTGTTAGATATGAATTATTTGCTGGAAATGATTGGAAGCTTATATCAGGAATAGATTCAGGAATTAGTCAAATGTCCAGTCCTGGTCATAATCTACAAAATATATGTTTTAATTTTCCAATTGATGTTACGTACAAAAGTACAAATCCTTCCGGATGTGAGTGTGATGTAAAATAGTGTATCATTGTTCATTGTTTTTGGATTTTGAATTGAGTCAAATTTTCCAGGGCCTCAAATTATAGTTGCTGTATATGGAATAAATATATGGGGTACAGAAACTATTTTAGGATATGGTAGAGCTCATCTTCCGGTTGGCCATTTTGGATCCAATTCAAAATCGTTTAAAATATCACTAAGTGTCCCTAAATGTACAACAACCTTAGGTATATGTCTATAAATAAGGTAATATATAATTAATTATCTCAATTAATATTGTTATTTATTTTAAATTTAGGTTCTATCACAAGCTGGTTAGCTGCTCGGAATCCAGAAATTCGAGAAACAAAAATTTTAATACATGGACAAAAAGATCATTGTAAATATTGTATTGAGAAGTATTTTATTGTGATTACTGTATATCTAATTAATTAGCATATTTTATATTTAGGCTTGCACACAGTATCTCATGGTTATATGAATATGGTTATACAAAGTACATCTCAAGGAATATCTGCACTTGGTTTTGATCTTGGAAAATAGTCGTCATCTATGAATGAGATCCAGAAATATAAAAAACACAATTATGTAAAATTAATAAACAATTTAATAAAGTATAATGTGCATTAAACCTTTCCAGGCAATTTTAGCTACACACCTTCGCATTATCTTCCTTTTTTACATCTAGATCATCTCTTTTATAATTGGTTTCAATATATGATAACATTCCCCTGAATTCCTGCAACACTTCTCACACGTATCATACATTAAATTATAATTAGAAATTGCAATATCATTCATCGTGCACTAAAAATTAATTTAAACAGATTGCTATTCAAATACCTTGTTTTCTATATGCCATGGATATAGCCATTACGAATATAATTTATCTGATTGGAATCCTATGTATCACTGTTTAATTAAACATATATATTTGTTTTCATTTATTATGGAATGATGAGTATTGAATATTAATTGCTAGGAAACTTGCCATTGTTAAACAATCAATTAATTTGATAATAATGAATTCAATGAATAAAAAAACATGACCGTGGGGATAACATTCATTAAACTGTTATTACATTTTTGTAATAAAGTGTTCAATTCAAAATTCATGAGGTAATTAATCACTATATTGGACCACATTCACTCTATATATTTTCAACATAGAATACACGGGTGCCTAAATTAAATAGAAATTCAGACTTATCATTGTGATAGAATTATAGGCTTGACAGCCCAGCTAGCAATTTTATCTTGAGAATGGGCTTGTGTCCTCATTTTTAAGTGGTCGATTTTTCAATTGTTGATTGAAAATGATGTTAATAAATGTGTATTGGCGTGTCTATTTTATTACATATCTAAATGTTGACGAAGATATAGCAATTAAAAGTTTGAATTGTAGTTTTAGCGCTAGAAATGGTCAACAGTTATTTGTTGAGTAGGTGCCACTGCTGTGGTAATGTTTTGTAGCTGTTGGTAGTCGAAGTAATCAAGTCAAGTCAAAGAATAATAAGTTTTTATTTTATTTAACCCTGCTAAAGCAGACATAATATTGATATTTGATTGTTCCTTGAAATAGCTGTAAATAATATTTGATATTTTGATATATAAATACATATAGCAGAGATTTATGAGCTGTAAGGTTGGTAACCTTACACAAGGATTGTGATATCACATGCACTTGGAATGTGTACAACGTTGAATCCCTTTAATAATTAAAGAGACAAAATGACATTTTTAATTGTTAATATCTCAACATATAAGGAGTTATTAAAAAATAATTGAACATTTGAGGTTCTAGTAACCCACTTTATCAATATATAGTACACTTTTATAGAAATTAGGACATAGGTTACAAGCCCATTTAAAACTATCTTTTAATAAATCTAATATCGGTTTGAAACTTTACTTTATCGTTACGTCAAAATTATATCATACTAATATTATAATTTTATGAACTCCTCCGTCTCAATTGTCACGTCTTGTCACGCATTGTGAACCCCTTCCATGGTGTGACACATTTATTTGTTTAGTTTAATTTGTTTTCTGATATTACTTTTTAGAAGTCGAATTTGAGTTAGATGTAGCGTCACGAAGAGTATGACTCCCTCCTCCCCCGCCTTTTCGTGACATAATATTTTCTGGCTAACACGCAGTATACATTTTTGCATAATAAATTTCATTATGATTTTATATAAAAATACATATTCAAGCGTTCAAAATTAAAATAAATTTGTTTTACATTTATTTTTAAATATCCTTATTTGAAAGTATAATTCATTGAATTTATTTAAAATCAAATAAAGAGGAATATTCAGCGCCTACATCTGTGTCCTGTATATTTTGTTCCTTTTATGGAAATTGTAATTTCGTTTGATTTGATCATTTCTTTGATTTTTTACATTTCGTAGGAAATAAATATATCTTTATGTTTAGTAGGCTGTTAAAGAAATTAATGTTACAAATTCTAATGTCAAAGACGTTTGCAGTACTTTACGAATATTGGGAAATATTTTAAGGGGCTACATCACCTTCACAATTAAAAAACGCTTTTTCTTACAATCATAAGCTTAAGGAATACTTAAATATCCAATGGGCTTGTGTCCTATGTCTTAATTTCTATAAAACTGTACTATATATTGATAAAGTGGGTTACTAGAACCTCAAATGTTCAATTATTTTTAATAACTCCTTATATGTTAAGAGATATTAACAATTAAAAGAGTCATTTTGTCTCTTTAATTATTAAAGGGATTCAACGTTGTACACATTCCAAGTGCATGTGACATCACAATCCCTGTGTAAGGTTGCCAACCTTACAGCTCATAAATCTCTGCTATATGTATTTATATATCAAAATATCAAATATTATTTACAGCTATTTCAAGGAACAATAAAATTCCAATATTATGTCTGCCTTAGCAGGGTTAAATAAAATAAAAACATATTATTCTTTGAGTTAACTTGATTATTTCGACTACCAACAGCTACAGAACATTACCACAGCACTGACCTACTCAACAAATAACTGACGTTAAAATGCATTTCACGTCATAAAAATATGGCCGACCATTTCTAGCGCTAAAACTACAATTCAAACTTTTAATTGCTATATCTCCGTCAACATTTAGATATTTAATAAAATAGACACGCCAATACTCATTTATTAACATCAATTTCAATCAACAATTGAAAAATCGACCACTAAAAAATGAGGACACAAGCCCATTATCAAAAGGAACCAAGTTTATTAAAAATCAGTAATTCCTCGACATCAGGTCCGTTTCCTGCCTTAAGGCAATGCCTTTAATATAAAATTTTCCTTTATAAAATTCTTTAATTTCTTTTATAAATGGAAAGTGTCGATAATTTTAGAAATCGGAAAATAAAGATTTAATTTTGTCTTTTAAGCTGCTTGCGTTTACTTAATCAGCGTGGGAAAAGATTTATATCTATTCATGTATACTTTCCAAGGATTACATTTTTATGACTGAAAATTTTATAAATAAATTCAGTTATTGATTTTGTGCGAACATGTAATTTGTGTTGCTGTTCTTTCAGGCGTAGTATGCTTCCATAAAAAAAATTCTCACATATTTATTAAAAGTGTTAAATATAATAAATATGTATTACATCAGTGACGTAACACAAACACTTCGTCCAAGCTATGACACGAGATTAGCATCGCAGCTACGCATTGAAACATCGTAACAAAATCAGTATTTAACATTATTCATTTATTAATTTTTGCTATTATCATTAAATATAACTCTGGTTCGAGGATTGAACCCGAAGACACAACAGTCTGACGTCAAGCATCAATGCTCTTGTCTACTGTGTTATATTAGTATTTTTATGTATAACTTCACTTAAACATACTCGTATAAAATTTGTATAAATTGTACCTAAGACCTGCGCCTTTGAGAATCACTGGTCTAGGTAATATATAATAATCCAGCTTGATTATTTCTTTGTGCAAATTACAATTAGCGCATTTTTAAGGAATTTAAATTTCAAATCTCCCGCGGTATGAATTGTGAATGGGCGATCCCCACAAATATTTTCTTATGGGACTAATAATATTTTTATAAGTATATTCGAACAGATATACATATATGTATATCAATTTTTTATAAATATGACTAAACAAATATTTACTCAACTCTGTGAAATATTGATACATTCTCGGATGCTGTGTAGATGTCTATAGCCTGAACAGAGATGAACTTATCAACATGTTTAAACTTGTAAAAAGATAAATTCTGAAACTGTGCTAAAATGTAAGATGTTTGACTGAGAAACTGCTTAAAGGGGTACCTTTCGTCTAGTTTATTAGTGAGACAACTTCGGATATTGAGTTTTTCTTAGAAACGTGAGTAAGGGCGTCCGCAGACTGGTTGCAAACCTTAGCCCCGAATCTGCCCGAACTACGAGTGAGATAAAACACACGGCACGAACAGATAAACTAGACTATATTTCTATATATATAATATTTCTATTATATTTCTATAGACTAACTAAACTGGTTTTGAGCATATATTCAGCGACTATATTTCTCGGTCGCAGAGCATTGTTGGTTTCATCAACAGAGATGTTTACGAATACTATTGAAAAGTATTTAAATACATACATACAATCAAATATAACATAATAGAATCCCCTATTTTGCTATTGTTAAAAATTCTATAGAGTCACGATACAGGGCTCGACATGGCTCGTGCTCGTTTTCGTTGAAAACTTCGTTTCTCGTTTAGTTTGCAATCAGTCGACTCGTGTGCCTTTCCTCGTGTTTTATCTCACTCGCATACACGTTCGATCTCTCATTAACAACAGTTGTAATCACATTCGCTTCGGGTAGATTCGGGGCTAAGGTTTGCAACCAGTCACGTCGTGTGCGGACGCCCTAACGCGAAAGTTTAATAATAATGCAGCAATATTGCCAGAGCAAGTGCCGGCCCTGTCGTACAGATGACATCTGATCGTCTAATATTTGTTCACATCTCCATTTACCAAATAAACACAAAAATATCACGTATTTGGTCTTTGTCTCTGCTCTTCATGTTCCCCTTTTCACTCTTCATGCCCCTCGCCCTGGTTTTCTGTTTATTTGTTTTTACATCTTTTTCCGGGGTTGTGCTAAACATTTGAATACAAGGTTTCCTGCATAAATCAAAACAGTTTAAACCACATCAGCATCAGCGCTGTGTGGTGGTGTGTTCTAGTACTACTGAAACCTGTGTAGCAACCTTAGAGCATATATGATATGGAGTGTGAATAGTCTACGTTTCCTATAGACTAAAAGTGTGTGTCCAAAATGTGTGCGAGAGAGAAAGGTTCCTATTTGTTCTCTATGCGCATGCGTTGAAAGTGACAGCTGTCTAGATATAATAAATATTGATATTCTATTAAGATATAATAAATAAAATATATGTAAAGAAATTATATTTCTTTAGTTGGCACAAAGTTCGTCTGTCGGTGAAACAGTGACCATTCAGTGAAAACATATACTCATGAACGCCATAGAATTCGCTGTAGGGATAACGGCCAACACAGTTGATATTTGGAGTGGACAGAACTCAAATTTTTAGTTTATATTTATACATATCTACATTATTCTACATCAATATAACGTCAGATTTAATAACTGTCACTTTAAACGCATGCGCCTAGGGAACAAATAGAAACATATACCTTTCTTTCTCGCACACATTTTGGACACACTTTCAGATCCAGCATTCTCTCTCCATATATATATGCTCTAAGGTATCTACATGGATTGCACAATAGTTTTTTGTTTTGCTATTGTTGTTGATTTATAATCAGAATAATGAATACGGTTAACAGAGTTTGCAATTTATTTACAATGTATATGTTGTTTTTACTTGTACTTCTGTAAATTTAATAATATATTAAAAAGTGGTGGTTCATTTAGTTGTTCGAACTTTGAACTTACATTTTTTACAATTTCATATGTGCTTGTCAATTCGTCGACCACTGCACCGCCATTTGATATTTTAATAACATCGCACTGTACATTTTAATTATTATCATCTATGCACCAATTTGCGTGCGACTTTATATAAAGCTGCAGTGGGTATAATGGGAAGCAGGGGGAGTGCTGAGAGGTGGGCGGAGAGCGATGGGTGTCAACTACACATGATTATTTTATAATGAGTACAACATGTTAAACATACAGTTGGTAAGCTTCATTTAAAACCAGCAAAAATCAATTCATGAAACGAAATGTTTATAAATATTTAACTAGAACTTGTTACCGCTGTTCGTTTTATACTCGTACTAATGAGCCAATGCCAGGATTCCATAACCTTAATGGGCTTGTGTCCTCATTTTTTAGTGGTCGATTTTTCTATTGTTGATTGAAATTGATGTTAATAAATATGTATTGGCGTGTCTATTTTATTAAATATCTAAATGTTGACGGAGATATAGCAATTAAAAGTTTGAATTGTAGTTTTAGCGCTAGAAATGGTCGGCCATTTGTATGACGTGAAATGCATTTATACGTCAGTTATTTGTTCATTGGGTCAGTGCTGTGGTAATGTTTTGTAGCTGTTGGTATTCAAATAATCAAGTTAAGTCAAAGAATAATAAGTTTTTATTTTATTTAACCCTGTTACGGCAGACATAATATTGAAATCTGATTGTTCCTTGAAATAGCTGTAAATAATATTTGATATTTTGATATATAAATACATATAGCAGAGATTTATGAGCTGTAAGGTTGGTAGCCTTACACAAGGATTGTGATGTCACATGCGCTTGGAATGTGTACAACGTTGAATCCCTTTAATAATTAAAGAGACAAAATGACTTTTTTAATTATTAAAAAATTGAGTTATTAAAAAATAATTGAACATTTGAGTTTCTAGTAACCCACTTTATCAATATATAGTACACTTTTATAGAAATTAAGACATAGGACACAAACCCATTCTTGCACGCTACACAATTTTGACAGTCTGTTCAACAACAAAAATTACGCTGCAGCTGTTTTTAACAATTGAATAATACAATCATAAACTCCATTCAAAAAAACTATCGCAACAGTTTCCAGTGCAGTACGAGTACAGTAAAATCACAAACTCCGTCAGAACATAATATAAACACTACATAATAACACCACGATATTAAAACCTTTATATTTTTAATTAAAAATAATAGACAGTAAAGTACAGACACGTTTAACACCGAACATTAAATAGTCTGGTTCATTATTTATTATTTTAGAGCGAAAATACAGAATGAAAAACGTCCAGCGAAGGTTTGAATAGGGTTAGAGTTAGGTACCGTGTACTACACCACACCGTGTTGTAAAACATGGAGAAACATTGTAATATTAATAAAGTAATATGCGTAAACATGCGTAAATATTAACCGTATATGCACGTACGGCGTGTAAACACCACACGTGAAGGGGGGGGGGGATGAGGGGTGGCTAGGGTTAGGGGGTTAGTCATAAAAGATCCTATTTGTATATTTAATAAAGAGTTTGTATACATTTTTAGATGGTTACCATGTAACCCTATCCATATCCCGCTGAACACAGTTGCAGGTTTATCTAATACAGTGTACAGTGTGGCAGTTAGTTAGTGGCGTGGGCAACTCTTCAAGTATTATTTATATTTTGTTGGGTGGTACTCATAAAAAGGTTCGCTACCACTGATATAATACAGCAATGGGACCAATGGGATCTATAATATACAACGTGTATGATATATTTTAGTGTTTTGGAAAATAAATTTACCTTTTTACCGGTTCAATAAAATCATAGACTTCTTCAGAAGAATTATATTATCTTGTATAAATGTAAGTGTCGAAGAAAGTGGCATATAAAGCATTTTCTTAACATTGTAGCTTGAAGGTATTCTTTGCCATTAAGGGTTTTTTTTATATATATAATTTTTTGGGCTTCCTAGGCACGCAGCCTTTTATCGCACCAAAAAATATTTTGCCTTTTCTTATACATTAATAATTAAAAAGGCGGTGCATTTACAGTTATTAGTCCAAAAAAGCGATTTTTTTGGAACTAAAAATTCCTGAGAAGACGAGAATGTGTACACATGTTATGGTAACTTTTAACTGCATTTAAATATTTTTATATTTGCTAAAGTAATTATTTGGAAGCTGCTATAGCTGATCTTCAGGAGCTCCTCTGAAAAAGGCATCTTGCTAAGTAATGTATAATCCAGAAATTAATCGAAGGGTTAGGCAAAATAATTTTTTTTGACAAAATGGCGGCTTCTCAAAAAAAAACGATTTTTGACCAAATTTTTGGCCTTAAATTGTTTATAAAAAGAAATAATTATCGGTGAGATAAAACCTTCGATTAATTACTTAAAAATATACTTAAGAAGCTTGTGTTAAAATTTGAGACTGATCGGTTCAGCCGTTTCCGAGTAATCTTGGTCACCGTTTTTGAAAACACCATTTTGAGAAAAGCGCTTTTAAAGTTTCAAAAGCACATAGAGTACAAAATTTTTCAACTTACTTAACTTCAAAAATAATCGCCGGATTTACTTGAAATTTTCTGTGTGTAAAAAATATAATTTTTTTAAAATATCTGTATATAACCCCTTAAATTACGAAATAGACTTTTAAGTAGATGAACGTAGTCTTTAATGATGTTTACCAGAATGTTTCTAATAGATTAAATTTAAATATAAAAAACAAAAACTTTTAAGCCTTTCAATTAAAAAGCAGCTCCGTGTTAAATTATAAAATAATTAAATATTATTTCTCCATACATAAACATAAAAATGTTTTAGATACATAAAAAATATCGTGTTGAATTTTTTCAGTTAAAAAAGTTTGTTTTTTATTTTGTTTGTTATAAAAACTTTCGATTCGTTAAAAGAAAAGGGAAATTATATTCATGGAAAACTGTCAAAATAAATAAATATATAACTTAAAAATAAGTTTCATATAATATTAGTTTAGGGTAAACTGTTTTTATAGTCGGTCACATTAGAATGATAAATCGTTGAAGGGGTTGTCGTGCAATATGTTTGAGATATTGTGTTTAATCTGTTTTTAATAACTTAATTCGAGATTAGAAGGGTAAAAATCTATGTTACGCTCTAGTTCTATCAGTAACGAAAGAGAAAGCCATAGAGGAATCACTGGTGTAATGAAACAGTTGTTATGTTATTGGATCTTGGAGCTTATGCAATTTATATTTTTTCTAAAAGGTAAATTCTATATTTTTGAAATTTTTAGATAGAGTTATGTCCCCTACACCTTTAATTGATGAACTATTCAATTAAAGTAAAAATATCTACGCATTTGCTGTTTTTATGGAATTTTCTTTAAATACTGGACATTTTTTCTAAAAAAAATATATACATTTTTTTGATATTTTTTTGTTGCATTTATGTTCGTTATGCTTTAAAATAAAGACTGCGTCATTCTGCCTGAACATAACTGTAGCAAAAAATATCTAAGAAATGTAATTTTTAAAATAAAATTGTAATGAAGCAATTCGTTATCTTGAAGTACTCATTATGTAAATCATTGTGTAACAGTATTAGTGTGAGGATCAGGCGCTTTGAAACGGGTAATATTCTTAGAACTTTTTTAAATTCATGTACTTTTGCCTATTGTCTAAAAACAGAGTCGAAGCGAGGTATTGCCGTTGGCAAAGTGGTAAACCTACGGCCTTTTCATTTTAGCTTCACGCACAATTAATTGTATCTAGTCGCGATTGCCCTCAAGTCTACCTTAAATAATATTTTTCTAGCATTATCAGCGTCCTTGGTCTGGCGCGACCTTGCGACTGTCTGAAGGTAAACAAGATGAATTGGTCGCTTCAGCAGCATGCCTTATTTCTTTAAGCATTACATTTGATGTTGGTCGTTTACTTTGCCGACTGTCCTTCAAAAAAAGGTTCATGAAAATAAAAGCAATAAAAGCATCAGTTTCTAACTTGTTTTTCAGTTTTTTCATAACCCGTCTTATGTTTTTCACAACGGAGCTGGAAAGTCAATCTACTTGACATTTGCGACAGTTTTCTTTAAATCAAAATCGTTTTGAAACCCGAAGCACGTTTGTAGAGTCCTTTTGTGTAAAACGTTTTTTGCAATTTTATTTTTTTAGAAACCAATACATATATATATATATATATATTTGTAAATGAATGGGCTTGTGTCCTTATTTTTTAGTACTCGAAATTGATATTAATAAAAGTGTATTGGCTTGTTTATTTTATTAAATATCTAAATGTTGACGGAGATATAGCAATTAAAGTTTGAATTGTAGTTTTAGCGCTAGAAATGATCGGCCATATTTGTATGACGTGAATACATTTTATACGTCAGTTATTTGTTGAGTAGGTCAGTGCTGTGGTTATGTTTTGTAGCTATTGGTAATCGAAATAATCAAGCCAAGTCAAAGAATAATAAGTTTTTATTTTATTTAACCCTGCTAAAGCTGACATAATATTTAAATTTTATTGTACCTTGAAATAGCTGTAAATAATATTTGATATTTTGATATATAAATACATATAGCAGAGATTTATGAGCTGTAAGGTTGGTAACCTTACACAAGGATTGTGATGTCACATGCAGTTGGAATGTTGTCCAACGTTGAATCCCTTTGATAATTAAAGAGAAAAAATGACTTTTTTATTTGTTAATATCTCCTGGAATATAAGTAGATATTTAAAAATAATTGGACATTTGAGGTTCTAGTAACCCACTTTATCAATACATAGTACAGTTTTATAGAAATTAAGACATAGGACACAAGCCCATTGTAATTTATGTAGATGTACTAATATTAAATGTTTATTGATTTTGTGATCTCGTATGATATGTGTAATTATTTAAATAAGTTGCGATAATGTTTTTTGAAGTTATGCTATTAATACTCGGACTGTGATTTCATCGATATCAAACGATCCATTTAAACGGCGTTTTACAAATAGTTTTGCTGACGTCACATTTGCTGGAACACATTTCTTTGTAGTTTCTATGCTTTTTGTGGTATTTGTTGAATGTTATATCGTAACGATGTTAATTTTATATTTGAATAAACAATACCCGGGTTTCTATTACAAACAAAGCGCCGTGCCGTTAGTAGACGTGGGGCTTCGTGGAGCGTCGGCGTCGGCGTCGTCAGGCGTCGGTTCGTTTGCGGCGGTCCTACTGAGCTCTCTGTGGGTAATGTATATGTATATACAAGATGCCCCAGGTGCCGACACTTTAATTACCCGCGCTGGTTTCATGGATGTAAGACTGTATATTTAAAACTAAATATTTACCAATTTTTAAAATAATTACTAACTTTTTAGCGGTCTTCTCACGATATAAAAATTCCGTGGGTAAAAATAAGTGGAAATAAATTGTACGTTAAATAGATGATGACTAACAAAGATTATTTAATGGTTGTGGATTTTGAATCTTAAAAAGAACATTTTTATACAATAACTAGCTGACCCGGCAAACGTTGTTTTGCCATTCACGTTATTTCTAGGTAATATTTTTTTAGGAAATATTTTTAAAAATAGCTAACACTATAAGTGTGTGGGGATGTCATTATAATTCAAAGAGGAATGGAGCGTTGTAGACAATTAAAGTATACTTTATTTAAGTTAATAAATTATTCTTTATTAAAGTAGCAAATATATATTAAGTTACAATTATAGCTTCGTTCTCACCCCTACTCCATGATGTTTGCTGGTTGAAAAGTGACAACGGGAGACACCTGGTGCGGATAACTGATTGGTTGATAGAACTATACATGAAAATTATAGTATACTACAATTATTATATTCGATTGCCATGTTGTGGATCCTTGGATGGAACAGAATAATATAAAAATCGCGATTAAAAATCAGGAGTTGATTGTATAAGGGTAAAAATTTAGAATTAAATGTATTTTTCAATGCAGAATCATGAAAGATTAAAAACAAATAATTTTGTCTAAAAAATAAAAAAAGAAATTTTGGGGTGGACCACCCTTAACATTTAGGGGTATGAAAAATAGATGTTGGCCGATTCTCAGACCTACTTGATAAGCACACAAAATTTTATCAAAATCGGTTCAGCCGTTTCGGAGGAGTTTGGGAACAAACACCGCGACACGAGAATTTTATATATTAGATTTAAATCTTTTTAGAGAGAGAGAGAGAGAAGTAGTAGATTATTAAGTTTAAGTAATTTTTTTTCAGTATTTAAAGGGTTATATACAGTTATATACAGCAGGCCCAAAAAAAGAGATTTTTTAAGAATATTTCCTGAGGAGACTTTTAAATATATTAATGTAAAAATTAGTACATATATTATGGTAATTTTTAAATGTATTTTAGCATTTTTGTATTTGTAAACATAATAATTTTAAAGTTGCTATAGCTGATCCCAGGAGCTCCTCTCAAAAAAGGCATCTTGCGGTGACCACGATATCTCTGGACTGAATTATCTAAAATGAAAAAACCAAACGGATTTCGTTGAGGCAATGTATAATCTAAGGAATTAAGCAAAATAATTTCATTTTACAAAATGGCGGCTTCATAAAAAGAAAATCGATTGTTAACCAAAATTTCAGCCCTGAATTGTTCTTAAAAAAAATATAATATTCGTAGGTGAGAAAAATGCTTCGATTAATTACTAAAAATATACTTAAGAAGCTTGTGTTAAAATTTGAGACTGATCGGTTCAGCAGTTTCGGAGAAATCTTGGTCACCGACATAAAAACACAGGTTTCAGAAAAACGCTTTTAAAGTTTCAAAAACAGTTTACATAGAGTAAAATATTTTTTTTTCAAGTTACATAACTTTGAAAATAATCGCCGGATTGACTTGAAATTTTTGTGATTGTACTTAAATATATGTACATTACGAAAATGAAATAAAAAATAACTGTTTTTTTGAAAATTCTAACTGTATATAACCCCTTAAGCTAACCAAGTAAACAAGTTACCTTTACTTTCCGGTGGTCACCGATGTTGGCTCCAGACAGTCTCACGACCAGACTCTTCTGCACACACCACCGCAACCCTCCTACTCAATGAGAGGGCCTACTTTAGGTGCGCCCATTGTGCGCCTGTGGTTAAATCCACCGCTGCTTATAATTGGGAAATATTATAATTGCCTATTAAACAAATTTTCATTAAGTACACTTGAAAGCTAAAAAGATAAAACGTGGATATTTTAATAAAGGGTTGAATAAAGTATAAATACGAAGTTTTTCTTTAATAGAAAATTTTCAAATTCAGCAATTTATAATAAAATATTAAATAATTCGTTGGTTTTTAGATGCTTTGCTGCGTTGTTGTTCAAAAGAATGGGCAACCTTTATCTCCCGCTGACCCTTGAACTTCTAGGTTCTGCCACACCGAAGTCAAGAGGTTAAACGTCAAGTGTCAAGGGCCCTCGAATTATTTGCAACATGGTAATAATTTGCTCAGAAATTAAGGGAACACTAAATAGAGTATCTTTGTCTGCAAGTTATGACGGTGAGTAAACTTGTTTCCGGTAGTGGGAGTGACCCTATTGGAGGTAAAATAATATATTACAATGACATATGCTTATTATGTCAAAGGATAATGATCGCAAACTGCAAACCAGTAAATAAACAAATACTTTATTTGCAGTGTAGTGCGATATATGCAATTAATTTCATATCGTTATTTCGTTCTGTGCTATTCTGAAAATTAACCACATTGAACATATATATTAGTATAACCTCAAAATGTATCCAGTAGCAATCAATACCGTTCAATTGCTTTCTAATGAACCAGGATGGGTGAAAGCTCGATTCCTCGATGACATCGAATGATTATTGAAACTGATTTGGCCTAACCAGGAGCGGCAAATAGTCATAAAGTTCCGGATGTGATAATATTAGCACTTCATATTCCGTATTAGGTTGCAATACATGGTGTATAATATAAACACCCCACCCAAACATGTTCCAGGCGAGGGGGTTGTGGCATGAGACCACCAGAAACCCAGTGAGATATATTCTGTACATTTTAATATTCCATTTCAATTTAATACATTTATAGAAAACTAGAAATTAGATTGAAACTCCGTGCTTTCATTGCCAAAGTTTCTGTAAAGGTGTGCGAGCATTTCGAATTCCATCATGTCGCTCATTTGCTACAATAACGTCATAAATAAATATGGCAGTAATTTTGAGGTTAAGGGTTATATGTATGTTAAATATGATGGTATTTCATTGTTAGATGTTAGGCTAGGCACTCACTGGTGAGAAAACAGTATGTACACAAAACTATTTAACAAGATCAAGATGGTCAATGAGGTATCTTGTTGCTATGGCTTCTGAAAAGCCGGGGTTTCTATACCCTGTGGATTCGGGTCCAATATTTTATAAACCCGACGGATTCGGGTAATATATATAAATATCTATAAATAAATATATATATATATATATATATATATATATATATATATGCAAATATATACATATACATATATATACATATATATGTATATAATTAAATATTTAAGATATATTTTTCTTAAATTTGATAGTAATTTGAGCGGCGCGTATTGGATATTATTTAATTTTGCCTATACACCAGCAAATGCGTTGGGTTTTCTACCCGGTCCGGGTCGGGTCGGTGAGTGAACGTCTCCATATGTTTCTATCGCTTGTGCTAATTACATAAACTGTCTAAAGACATTAAAGATTCGATTCCTTGTTTCATTAATCATCGGGTTGCCCATTCTATTATTGAACTGTTTGATCAGTAGTTAAGGTGGACGAATTGTTTACATACGTTGCCATTTTGTTTTTGGCTACGTAAACAAGCTTTTATGAGAAAATATTCAAATAATAAAAACGAATTTTTCATTCGTGTATTATTTTCCATTGTTTGTTCCATTAAACAAAGAAAGAAATAAAGAGAAATTGCGAATCAAACATTATTATAGAAGTTTCGATACAATAGCAGTAATAACACAGAAATAAAAAATATGTTTGTGTCGTGTATGGTATTTGCATGTGTGTGTGTGCATATGAAATGAGAATTCCATGAAACAACAGACTATGCAATGAGTGATGTTGACTTATCCCACATATTACATTTTGATATACACTCGTATAACGCTGCTAGGTAGGCAGGGCCGTAGTAGGGTTGATTTACATCGACTTTAATAAAAGTATAGAGTTAGTGAAGAAAAGCTTTCGAAAAAGCTTGAAGCTACTGGGTGTTTTCAACAATATTTACAAAACTTAATTTAATAAAAATTTAACAAATTTTACAAAAATACACAAATGCATCCATAGATTTAAAAAGATATAAAATAGGATTTGCTGTATATAAACAAATAAATTCATTATATATAAATTAAATTTAAATTTTATTTAAATTAAACAACAAAGTTTGCTCTTACACTGGCGAAAAATTAGCAATATTAAAAGCATAGGAAATTAATGAAAATATGAACAATAAAAAAATTATAATAATATCGGATTCCTTAAGTATTTAAAAAAAATTAAATTCCAATGATCATATGATATTTTGACATGCAAAATAAAGGAGCTGTATTTCAACTCAATAACTAAAAATAATACCATAAAATTTATGTGGATTCCAGGACATAATAAGAGGAAATGAAATTGCGGAAAACTTGGCAAAGGAATCTATAAATTTAGAAATTAAGATGAAAGTGAAATTATCGACATATGAAATTTTGAATATAATCAAAAAATTAAACTTCAACTTGAGAAATCAAGATTTCATTAACAAAAGTCAGTTAAAAGATAGAGCTCCAAGAAACTCCAGCTCACCTGTACAAAATTAATATTAAATCTGATGATAGATGCCAATGTGGCGAATTAGGAACTTTACATTTTTCACTTTCAGGAAAGTCACATTTCAATAGTGAAATATTAGATGTGATTAAAACTTTCCCTCTTAATACTAAATTTTTGTTAAGTGATTCAAAATTGATTAGTGAATTATTTAAATCTTTAGAAAATTGTAAAATAGAATTATAAATTTTATGTTAAATATATACATAAAAAATCTTTGATGGTGGCTATGACGAAAAGTCAAAGCCAAATAAATAAATAAATTTAAAAAACACACAATGCGGACCTGTATATATATCTCAAGGGAAATGTTTAATTGTGAAAATAGTTTATACCAGCTGCATTGTGCTGCAGGTTTTACAATTTTTATGATATACATCGCTCAGTGTAAACCTTCATCTAACATGTAGATAGGGAACTGATATATCTAAGTGGTTAAAGCACCACTCCCACTAAAACTAAGTGGTTAAACTTTCGAAGTAATACAATTCACTGTTAATTGTGTGCGGTTACAAATGCAAAATGACGTCATTTCCTCTCACTAAATTACCAACTATTTCCATCTATTTGGATTGTTCTGTATAATTTACCACGTTGTAAATGTTATCCTTATTTTGGTGTCAGATGTTGAATTCTATGAGGCGTACAAACTTTCTTCTACATCTGTCTGTCCATGTTTTATGAAAGTTATCTGCCATATGTGCTTTCTACTTGTACCACTAGACTTGGCTCCTACCACTACACTTTCCTACACCCCTCTTAGCGTATATATAGTTGCAGATTTTCCAGGCGCTACCTATTTTGTTCTCACTGTTTATTACAGACTTCACTGTCGTATAGATATCACAGTGTTAACGAATGACAGCTCACTCGTTTTGCAGACTATGGAAAATGATCTCCAAGGAATCATTCAGCGCTACACGTATTCGTAATACAGAATTATTCTTATTAATAATTTACTTCAACTCTGATTAATTAACTTGATGTGTTTAAATTGCTAATTAATTATACAAAACAGTTATAAAAATATATCACAAAATTAACTACAGAAATAATTTTATATTAATTTAATCAACGTTTCGAGAACATTTGTTTTGTTTTAATTAAAAGAAAGTTGAAATTAGCTTGCAATTACGTTTATATTATATTTTCTTAATAAAACATTATTTGGGTATTCATATTTAATAAGGAATTGATTTAAAAAATTAATAATATTTAATACGTTCAAATAATCCTTAAGGTTTTTATAAAAGCGATTTTTGTTTTTTTTTGATATTTCGACCAATAAGCGACTAATAGTTTCGTTTCTACAGTCGTTCTAGCATATATCAATAGCCATATACTTAACACTTTAATCTCATTTCCAAAAAACCGAATCGTCTGAAATTTTAATATGTTATTCACAACATCAATAGCTATCGTTGGAACTATAATCATTTTTTTATTTCAATAATTTCGTATTTTTTTCATTAAATAACTGGTAAAAAACACAGTTATTAGAATTTCAATTTCAACAGCGTGCCATTTTATCAATTTTCAATATTTCTTTTTCTCTCCAGTTCCGACTATAACTGAACTCATACTAATTAATAATTTTCTTGGTTTTTATTATTCAGATAAATAGAAGAGCCAAAATCGGCAACACCGTCCAGGTACAATTTTTTGACAGGGTCTACTTCAGCGCCATTTTTAACATGTTTAACAATATTTTTAAATTTAAAAGAAGGATTTTTTGTATGTGGAATAACTGTAATAATAAACCTAAAAAGTTAAAATATCGTTTTTCATTATTTTTCACTTTAAATTTTCGAGCTCTAGACCATCGCTCTCTTAACTTCAAAGAAGTAAACGGTCTATTTTTTATATTACCTTTACGTTTAGTATTCAGCGGCAATCTAGGAACCCTAACTTATTTATCGCTGTATCCAGCGTAACATGTCCAAATCCAACCAATTGTAAATGACAGCCATCACTCAGATGACATTCCACCCTCTTCTACCCTCATTCCACCAGCCTCTCATTCTACATCTTCTTCCCTCATAACGTTAGGAATAGAAGGCGCACCAAGGCACGTGTTACAATAATGTTCTTTGGAAGTTACAACTTATTCCCTCGCTTCGGTGTGGGTAACACTAAATAGGTGGCTCATGATTTACAAATAAATGAAATATATATATATATATATATATATATATATATATATATATATATATATATATATATATATATATATTATAGGAGGAGGATACAGATAAAAAAACATTACTTAAATAATATATTCCAAGGAATACTACTCCCAACTTTCATGTTATCTAGTGGTAATCTCTATAATCAAACTTCAATAAGTTCTGTGTCCATTCCATAATATTTACTGCTTTCATTCTGGAACTATTTACCATTTACCGACTCTCTTAAGACAGTCTGCATTAACTCATATTCAAAAACTCTTCTAATCAAAATTAGTTTGAGAATATTAAGACTTACTAGTTTGAATTGACTCTATGTGTATTATTTTCATACAAGTGTTTGCTTACTCAAACTGAATAGAATGAAGTTAGTTGCTTTTCCTCGGGGGCTGCACATCTGAGCCTCAGTTTCTCTACATGGTACGCAGTACATGTACAAAATACAAGTTAAGACATAATTTTGTTTTGACAGCTATGTAAATGATGACTCTACCTCATTAATTATTCATGGACCAGAAGATTAACTGTAATGTATATTATTAATTAATTAATATTTGTTATCAACAATGTTCTAATAATATTCAAGTCACTTTTAGACATCGTTGTCTGTGTATCATAATGAAGAACCTCGAGAGATATCTCCTTCTTTAAAAATTCCTTATGGCTTTGATGTTTTTATGTATAACCTAAATTTGAAATGTGATATATAAGACTTGTTCTGAAAATAGGATATCATATAAAAGTAATCGAAATTTAATCAAAAGTAGGGTTATGTTTGGTTTACTCGTAGTATACTCTGGTAACACCAAGCAACGCAAGCAACACCACCAAAACTAAAACAAACAAACACTTCTACATGACCGCACGTCGTTCGAACCCTTATAAACTATTTTGCAGTGTTTATGTTGGGCAAACAAAACGGCTATAGTTTGAAATAACTACTTTGCTTCGCTTATCCAAGGTTTTCCATCGAAATATTGTTAAAGTAATTCACATTCAAAAACGTGATACTTTGTAAATATGTTGGAATATATAGGTGAGCAAATATTACTCGGGTCCAGCGGGATTGGTAAGGCCTCTTCTATTATTTCAATTCTTAACGATTTTGTGTAGAGTGAAGCGAATATAAGAAACCCTCATATAACGCTATAGGAAACGTATGAAATACTTGTGCACGATACAAAAGATATTCGATTCAGACTCACTGCACCGTACAGGGATAGAGAACGTTTGCTAACTGCGATTTTCTATAACACTACAACTAAGTATTGATACACTTATCTAGTAGCTTACATTTCAATAATTACACGGTGTGTGTTGCATCCTATATAAACACTAATAAAATAAGCATGTTTAGACCATTCAATATTTAAGCAAGTAATTTTAATTATGCATCGTTCTATTTATTATTTTTATGGTCTACTTTTTTTTTTTAATATTTATTTTCAGTGCATCAACTTTAAATAGTTATTAGCACTTTCAAACAATATATACATTTTTTTTTACAATAATTTTTACATTACATAATTCCTTAATAACACATTTTCTTACAATTTCTTTAATAACTTCAATATTCATTTTTCCTTATATCGGTTCATTAATTCTTATTTCATCAACAATTGCACTACGATATGACATAGGAATCGCCGCCATTGCGATGTCTCTTTATTGCATTTCCCGCTTCTTCGAATTTTTTCCGTTGAAGTTTTCCGATTGTTTACTTTCTTTAATAATATCTATTTCTTTTTATAACCAAACCCAGAAAATATAATTCTGATCCGGGGATTGAACCCGAAAACACAGCAGTATAACGTCAAGCATCAATGCTCTCTGCTATTGTGTCGTTATGGCGTACTTTTATTAGTATGGTCTACTTTTATTAGGGTTTATGTAATGAAGTAAATTAGATTAAGTAGATGAAAATCCATTAAATATTGAGTTATAAAAATTGTAGACCTTTTTCGGCACCATTCTTAAATGTATTTTTATTGAAGTCCGATAACAATATTTATGACTATTTAATGGATTCTCAACGGACCAGTTACTTCTTATTAGGTGTATTTGTTACCACGCCCACATCCTGTTTCCCTTCTATTAGTTTTATTTACTTAGTAGAACTGGTTTGAAATATGTATCATTCTTATTTTTGAAGCAACATCTTAGTTTTAAGATTTAAACTGTTAAACATATTAAGTTTTGAAGCATCAACATCTTAGTTAAATCTCAATACATATTCTTAATCTAAGATTCAAGCATTGAGCTACTTAGATTAAGACTTAAGCAACGAACATAGTTGCGGTTTGTTCTTATACAATATTAATCATTGTTATTATTAAGCTGTATTGACACTTAGTTTTTAGTAGCATTGTTACATGCTGGTACAGTATTAAATAAACCAATCATTAAACATTCACGTGGACTCTTTTATAAACACAATCAAACGTACATTGCAGTATTGTCAACCAGCACAATACAAATAAGCATTTGTACAAAATAGCCGCGGTAAACTAACCATGGCTCAAACAGTGTGGTAAAGATTGCTCCAATGAACAATTCTACATGATTAGATTATTAGGTCCGAGAGTTTATTCCTGCAAATCTTCGAACATCATTACTATCAAGCAACATTTGCGTCACGGCGATGGTTTCGTGGTTACGAAGTCTCAACTCGTGCTTTGCTGCTATAGATTTGATCTCTTCTCCGACTGTGTTAATCTTCAGGTCTCTATGTATGTCGTCATTGCGGATATACCACGGTGCATTAACTATTCCTCGCAGAACTTTATTTTATATGTTTAGATTGCGAAAAATGACTGGATGGATATACAGAAAGAAAATCTTGTGCTGTAATATGAATGTAACTTATGTTATACAGGGTCTATTATATTACCATAAAACTATTTTCACCACGAGTTAATCATTTCAATATTTACTTCACAATGTTTTTACCGACCCTCCTCCAACCCTAGCATCCCTAATTATGAATTAAAGTCATGATTTATCGTTTAACATAATTGCTACAAGTTTTTAGTTCCTTTGTACCGTAAGTATATACAAGGTTTTCTTGCTTCAGCGCTGAGCTTCCATTATATATTCTAAATGGAGAATTTTCTTAGAGCGTGACACACCAAACCCCCCGCCCCACCATCGCACCCATTTAGGATCCCTAAAACACAGGCTAGTACCGTGTCGAGATCAAAGCAAAACATCACGGCGGATGATTATGTCGGCATAAAAGAAGAAGCAGCTCGATTTAAGGATACAAAACTTAAAACAAATGTGAAACGTTTTTCGACTTACAAAATGTCGTTGCTGGGGGGGGGGGGGGGGGGGAAGGGGACGAACGTCGAATGGGTGGGGGTTTGTAAATGTGACATAACTACATGATCTGGAAATCTGTACAGAGCGGAGGAGGGGCGTAAATGTGCGTAGTATTATCCTTAAAGTCAAGAGTATTAACTCATCCGGAACGTCTAAAGGAATTATCTTTGGCTATTTAGAACAGATGCGGGGGTTTTTAATTTATTCTACTTATCAAGTCTCAACTTGTTGCTGGTACTTAACAGGAGCCACGAAGGAAGGATCTTCTAAGCATGGGATCATGGTTTTGTACATTTTAATAAATATTTATTAGTTAAAATATCCATTCTCTTTAACTTTATAATATTAAAATATGCAGAGGCGGCCTTAGGGGATGGCAAGTAGGACAACCACCCGGGCCTCGCTCTTGTAGGGGCCTCGCATTCTCGTGCGACAACCCAAGTAGAAAAATTCATTACTATATATGTAATTGAATCTCGCGCCTCGCTGTTTAGAAATCCCACTAGAATCACTGCGTATATCTTTTAAGGCATTCATGTGCCTTAGTTTATCATCATTAATATTTGTCGTCTTTGTGTTTGTTAACTTTTATAAAACTTCCAATATAAAATTTTATTTCTCGTCAATTATCATCAAAAATAATTACTTACAATTTACATAAATTATACAAAGAACAAGTGCCTCGCAAAGATCTGCCGCCCGGAGTCTCGCAATGGCTAAGGCCGCTCCTGAAAATATGTACAGGTTTTTGATCTCATTTTGTTTGATACAGACGTTATAATTTATAAAATATTATAATTTAAAAAAGAAAAATTATTGATTTCTTAATATTTTTTGATGCAGTTATATCCATTTAAGTTTAAGAAAACGAACTGCATTAAAAAAATTGAAATATCGTAACTATTTTGGATTTTATAAGGGATTCTAAAAATTCATAGACTTTTTTTTCAAAAAGAAAAATTATTGATTTCTTAATATTTTTTGATGCAGTTATATTCATTTGTAATTGAGAAGACGAACTGCATTAAAAAATTTGAAATATCGTAACTATTTTGGATTTTATAAGAGATTCTAAAAATTCATGGACTTTTTTTTCAAAAAGAAAAATTATTGATTTCTTAATATCTTTTGATGCAGTTATATCAATTTATGTTTAAGAAGGCGAACTGCATTAAAAAATTTGAAATATCTTAAATACTTTAGATTTTACAAGGGTTTCTAAAAATTCACGGACTTTTTTTTTAAAAAGAAAAATTATTGATTTCTTAATATCTTTTGATGCAGTTATATGCTTTGGGCTTTAAGAAGACGAACTGTGTCAATAATTTTAAAATATCTCAACATTTGTGGATTTTATAAGGGTTTCTAAAAATTCATGGACTTTTTTTTCAAAAAAAATAATTATTGATTTCTTAATATCTTTTGATGCAGTTATATCCATTTAAGTTTAAGAAGACGAACTGCATTAAAAAATTTGAAATATCGTAACTATTTTGGATTTTATAAGAGATTCTAAAAATTCATGGACTTTTTTTTCAAAAAGAAAAATTATTGATTTCTTAATATCTTTTGATGCAGTTATATCAATTTATGTTTAAGAAGGCGAACTGCATTAAAAAATTTGAAATATCTTAAATACTTTAGATTTTACAAGGGTTTCTAAAAATTCACGGACTTTTTTTTTAAAAAGAAAAATTATTGATTTCTTAATATCTTTTGATGCAGTTATATGCTTTGGGCTTTAAGAAGACGAACTGTGTCAATAATTTTAAAATATCTCAACATTTGTGGATTTTATAAGGGTTTCTAAAAATTCATGGACTTTTTTTTCAAAAAAAATAATTATTGATTTCTTAATATCTTTTGATGCAGTTATATCCATTTAAGTTTAAGAAGACGAACTGCATTAAAAAATTTGAAATATCGTAACTATTTTGGATTTTATAAGAGATTCTAAAAATTCATGGACTTTTTTTTCAAAAAGAAAAATTATTGATTTCTTAATATCTTTTGATGCAGTTATATCAATTTATGTTTAAGAAGGCGAACTGCATTAAAAAATTTGAAATATCTTAAATACTTTAGATTTTACAAGGGTTTCTAAAAATTCACGGACTTTTTTTTTAAAAAGAAAAATTATTGATTTCTTAATATCTTTTGATGCAGTTATATGCTTTGGGCTTTAAGAAGACGAACTGTGTCAATAATTTTAAAATATCTCAACATTTGTGGATTTTATAAGGGTTTCTAAAAATTCATGGACTTTTTTTTCAAAAAAAATAATTATTGATTTCTTAATATCTTTTGATGCAGTTATATCCATTTAAGTTTAAGAAGACGAACTGCATTAAAAAATTTGAAATATCGTAACTATTTTGGATTTTATAAGAGATTCTAAAAATTCATGGACTTTTTTTTCAAAAAAAATAATTATTGATTTCTTAATATCTTTTGATGCAGTTATATCCATTTAAGTTTAAGAAGACGAACTGCATTAAAAAATTTGAAATATCGTAACTATTTTGGATTTTATAAGAGATTCTAAAAATTCATGGACTTTTTTTTCAAAAAGAAAAATTATTGATTTCTTAATATCTTTTGATGCAGTTATATCAATTTATGTTTAAGAAGGCGAACTGCATTAAAAAATTTGAAATATCTTAAATACTTTAGATTTTACAAGGGTTTCTAAAAATTCACGGACTTTTTTTTTAAAAAGAAAAATTATTGATTTCTTAATATCTTTTGATGCAGTTATATGCTTTGGGCTTTAAGAAGACGAACTGTGTCAATAATTTTAAAATATCTCAACATTTGTGGATTTTATAAGGGTTTCTAAAAATTCATGGACTTTTTTTTCAAAAAAAATAATTATTGATTTCTTAATATCTTTTGATGCAGTTATATCCATTTAAGTTTAAGAAGACGAACTGCATTAAAAAATTTGAAATATCGTAACTATTTTGGATTTTATAAGAGATTCTAAAAATTCATGGACTTTTTTTTCAAAAAAAATAATTATTGATTTCTTAATATCTTTTGATGCAGTTATATCCATTTAAGTTTAAGAAGACGAACTGCATTAAAAAATTTGAAATATCGTAACTATTTTGGATTTTATAAGAGATTCTAAAAATTCATGGACTTTTTTTTCAAAAAGAAAAATTATTGATTTCTTAATATCTTTTGATGCAGTTATATCAATTTATGTTTAAGAAGGCGAACTGCATTAAAAAATTTGAAATATCTTAAATACTTTAGATTTTACAAGGGTTTCTAAAAATTCACGGACTTTTTTTTTAAAAAGAAAAATTATTGATTTCTTAATATCTTTTGATGCAGTTATATGCTTTGGGCTTTAAGAAGACGAACTGTGTCAATAATTTTAAAATATCTCAACATTTGTGGATTTTATAAGGGTTTCTAAAAATTCATGGACTTTTTTTTCAAAAAAAATAATTATTGATTTCTTAATATCTTTTGATGCAGTTATATCCATTTAAGTTTAAGAAGACGAACTGCATTAAAAAATTTGAAATATCGTAACTATTTTGGATTTTATAAGAGATTCTAAAAATTCATGGACTTTTTTTTCAAAAAAAATAATTATTGATTTCTTAATATCTTTTGATGCAGTTATATCCATTTAAGTTTAAGAAGACGAACTGCATTAAAAAATTTGAAATATCGTAACTATTTTGGATTTTATAAGAGATTCTAAAAATTCATGGACTTTTTTTTCAAAAAGAAAAATTATTGATTTCTTAATATCTTTTGATGCAGTTATATCAATTTATGTTTAAGAAGGCGAACTGCATTAAAAAATTTGAAATATCTTAAATACTTTAGATTTTACAAGGGTTTCTAAAAATTCACGGACTTTTTTTTTAAAAAGAAAAATTATTGATTTCTTAATATCTTTTGATGCAGTTATATGCTTTGGGCTTTAAGAAGACGAACTGTGTCAATAATTTTAAAATATCTCAACATTTGTGGATTTTATAAGGGTTTCTAAAAATTCATGGACTTTTTTTTCAAAAAAAATAATTATTGATTTCTTAATATCTTTTGATGCAGTTATATCCATTTAAGTTTAAGAAGACGAACTGCATTAAAAAATTTGAAATATCGTAACTATTTTGGATTTTATAAGAGATTCTAAAAATTCATGGACTTTTTTTTCAAAAAAAATAATTATTGATTTCTTAATATCTTTTGATGCAGTTATATCCATTTAAGTTTAAGAAGACGAACTGCATTAAAAAATTTGAAATATCGTAACTATTTTGGATTTTATAAGAGATTCTAAAAATTCATGGACTTTTTTTTCAAAAAGAAAAATTATTGATTTCTTAATATCTTTTGATGCAGTTATATCAATTTATGTTTAAGAAGGCGAACTGCATTAAAAAATTTGAAATATCTTAAATACTTTAGATTTTACAAGGGTTTCTAAAAATTCACGGACTTTTTTTTTAAAAAGAAAAATTATTGATTTCTTAATATCTTTTGATGCAGTTATATGCTTTGGGCTTTAAGAAGACGAACTGTGTCAATAATTTTAAAATATCTCAACATTTGTGGATTTTATAAGGGTTTCTAAAAATTCATGGACTTTTTTTTCAAAAAAAATAATTATTGATTTCTTAATATCTTTTGATGCAGTTATATCCATTTAAGTTTAAGAAGACGAACTGCATTAAAAAATTTGAAATATCGTAACTATTTTGGATTTTATAAGAGATTCTAAAAATTCATGGACTTTTTTTTCAAAAAAAATAATTATTGATTTCTTAATATCTTTTGATGCAGTTATATCCATTTAAGTTTAAGAAGACGAACTGCATTAAAAAATTTGAAATATCGTAACTATTTTGGATTTTATAAGAGATTCTAAAAATTCATGGACTTTTTTTTCAAAAAGAAAAATTATTGATTTCTTAATATCTTTTGATGCAGTTATATCAATTTATGTTTAAGAAGGCGAACTGCATTAAAAAATTTGAAATATCTTAAATACTTTAGATTTTACAAGGGTTTCTAAAAATTCACGGACTTTTTTTTTAAAAAGAAAAATTATTGATTTCTTAATATCTTTTGATGCAGTTATATGCTTTGGGCTTTAAGAAGACGAACTGTGTCAATAATTTTAAAATATCTCAACATTTGTGGATTTTATAAGGGTTTCTAAAAATTCATGGACTTTTTTTTCAAAAAAAATAATTATTGATTTCTTAATATCTTTTGATGCAGTTATATCCATTTAAGTTTAAGAAGACGAACTGCATTAAAAAATTTGAAATATCGTAACTATTTTGGATTTTATAAGAGATTCTAAAAATTCATGGACTTTTTTTTCAAAAAAAATAATTATTGATTTCTTAATATCTTTTGATGCAGTTATATCCATTTAAGTTTAAGAAGACGAACTGCATTAAAAAATTTGAAATATCGTAACTATTTTGGATTTTATAAGAGATTCTAAAAATTCATGGACTTTTTTTTCAAAAAGAAAAATTATTGATTTCTTAATATCTTTTGATGCAGTTATATCAATTTATGTTTAAGAAGGCGAACTGCATTAAAAAATTTGAAATATCTTAAATACTTTAGATTTTACAAGGGTTTCTAAAAATTCACGGACTTTTTTTTTAAAAAGAAAAATTATTGATTTCTTAATATCTTTTGATGCAGTTATATGCTTTGGGCTTTAAGAAGACGAACTGTGTCAATAATTTTAAAATATCTCAACATTTGTGGATTTTATAAGGGTTTCTAAAAATTCATGGACTTTTTTTTCAAAAAAAATAATTATTGATTTCTTAATATCTTTTGATGCAGTTATATCCATTTAAGTTTAAGAAGACGAACTGCATTAAAAAATTTGAAATATCGTAACTATTTTGGATTTTATAAGAGATTCTAAAAATTCATGGACTTTTTTTTCAAAAAGAAAAATTATTGATTTCTTAATATCTTTTGATGCAGTTATATCAATTTATGTTTAAGAAGGCGAACTGCATTAAAAAATTTGAAATATCTTAAATACTTTAGATTTTACAAGGGTTTCTAAAAATTCACGGACTTTTTTTTTAAAAAGAAAAATTATTGATTTCTTAATATCTTTTGATGCAGTTATATGCTTTGGGCTTTAAGAAGACGAACTGTGTCAATAATTTTAAAATATCTCAACATTTGTGGATTTTATAAGGGTTTCTAAAAATTCATGGACTTTTTTTTCAAAAAAAATAATTATTGATTTCTTAATATCTTTTGATGCAGTTATATCCATTTAAGTTTAAGAAGACGAACTGCATTAAAAAATTTGAAATATCGTAACTATTTTGGATTTTATAAGAGATTCTAAAAATTCATGGACTTTTTTTTCAAAAAGAAAAATTATTGATTTCTTAATATCTTTTGATGCAGTTATATCAATTTATGTTTAAGAAGGCGAACTGCATTAAAAAATTTGAAATATCTTAAATACTTTAGATTTTACAAGGGTTTCTAAAAATTCACGGACTTTTTTTTTAAAAAGAAAAATTATTGATTTCTTAATATCTTTTGATGCAGTTATATGCTTTGGGCTTTAAGAAGACGAACTGTGTCAATAATTTTAAAATATCTCAACATTTGTGGATTTTATAAGGGTTTCTAAAAATTCATGGACTTTTTTTTCAAAAAAAATAATTATTGATTTCTTAATATCTTTTGATGCAGTTATATCCATTTAAGTTTAAGAAGACGAACTGCATTAAAAAATTTGAAATATCGTAACTATTTTGGATTTTATAAGTGATTCTAAAAATTCATGGACTTTTTTTTTAAAAAGAAAAATTATTGATTTCCTAATATCTTTTGATGCAGTTATATCCATTTATGTTTAAGAAGACGAACTGCATTAAAAAATTTGAAATATCTTAAATACTTTAGATTTTACAAGGGTTTCTAAAAATTCACGGACTTTTTTTTTAAAAAGAAAAATTATTGATTTCTTAATATCTTTTGATGCAGTTATATGCTTTGGGCTTTAAGAAGACGAACTGTGTCAATAATTTTAAAATATCTCAACATTTGTGGATTTTATAAGGGTTTCTAAAAATTCATGGACTTTTTTTTCAAAAAAAATAATTATTGATTTCTTAATATCTTTTGATGCAGTTATATCCATTTAAGTTTAAGAAGACGAACTGCATTAAAAAATTTGAAATATCGTAACTATTTTGGATTTTATAAGTGATTCTAAAAATTCATGGACTTTTTTTTTAAAAAGAAAAATTATTGATTTCTTAATATCTTTTGATGCAGTTATATCCATTTATGTTTAAGAAGACGAACTGCATTAAAAAATTTGAAATATCTTAAATACTTTAGATTTTACAAGGGTTTCTAAAAATTCACGGACTTTTTTTTTAAAAAGAAAAATTATTGATTTCTTAATATCTTTTGATGCAGTTATATGCTTTGGGCTTTAAGAAGACGAACTGTGTCAATAATTTTAAAATATCTCAACATTTGTGGATTTTATAAGGGTTTCTAAAAATTCATGGACTTTTTTTTCAAAAAAAATAATTATTGATTTCTTAATATCTTTTGATGCAGTTATATCCATTTATGTTTAAGAAGACGAACTGCATTAAAAAATTTGAAATATCTTAAATACTTTAGATTTTACAAGGGTTTCTAAAAATTCACGGACTTTTTTTTTAAAAAGAAAAATTATTGATTTCTTAATATCTTTTGATGCAGTTATATGCTTTGGGCTTTAAGAAGACGAACTGTGTCAATAATTTTAAAATATCTCAACATTTGTGGATTTTATAAGGGTTTCTAAAAATTCATGGACTTTTTTTTCAAAAAAAATAATTATTGATTTCTTAATATCTTTTGATGCAGTTATATCCATTTATGTTTAAGAAGACGAACTGCATTAAAAAATTTGAAATATCTTAAATACTTTAGATTTTACAAGGGTTTCTAAAAATTCACGGACTTTTTTTTTAAAAAGAAAAATTATTGATTTCTTAATATCTTTTGATGCAGTTATATGCTTTGGGCTTTAAGAAGACGAACTGTGTCAATAATTTTAAAATATCTCAACATTTGTGGATTTTATAAGGGTTTCTAAAAATTCATGGACTTTTTTTTCAAAAAAAATAATTATTGATTTCTTAATATCTTTTGATGCAGTTATATCCATTTATGTTTAAGAAGACGAACTGCATTAAAAAATTTGAAATATCTTAAATACTTTAGATTTTACAAGGGTTTCTAAAAATTCACGGACTTTTTTTTTAAAAAGAAAAATTATTGATTTCTTAATATCTTTTGATGCAGTTATATGCTTTGGGCTTTAAGAAGACGAACTGTGTCAATAATTTTAAAATATCTCAACATTTGTGGATTTTATAAGGGTTTCTAAAAGTTCATGGACTTTTTTTTCAAAAAAAATAATTATTGATTTCTTAATATCTTTTGATGCAGTTATATCCATTTATGTTTAAGAAGACGAACTGCATTAAAAAATTTGAAATATCGTAACTATTTTGGATTTTATAAGTGATTCTAAAAATTCATGGACTTTTTTTTTAAAAAGAAAAATTATTGATTTCTTAATATCTTTTGATGCAGTTATATCCATTTATGTTTAAGAAGACGAACTGCATTAAAAAATTTGAAATATCTTAAATACTTTAGATTTTACAAGGGTTTCTAAAAATTCACGGACTTTTTTTTTAAAAAGAAAAATTATTGATTTCTTAATATCTTTTGATGCAGTTATATGCTTTGGGCTTTAAGAAGACGAACTGTGTCAATAATTTTAAAATATCTCAACATTTGTGGATTTTATAAGGGTTTCTAAAAATTCATGGACTTTTTTTTCAAAAAAAATAATTATTGATTTCTTAATATCTTTTGATGCAGTTATATCCATTTAAGTTTAAGAAGACGAACTGCATTAAAAAATTTGAAATATCGTAACTATTTTGGATTTTATAAGTGATTCTAAAAATTCATGGACTTTTTTTTTAAAAAGAAAAATTATTGATTTCTTAATATCTTTTGATGCAGTTATATCCATTTATGTTTAAGAAGACGAACTGCATTAAAAAATTTGAAATATCTTAAATACTTTAGATTTTACAAGGGTTTCTAAAAATTCACGGACTTTTTTTTTAAAAAGAAAAATTATTGATTTCTTAATATCTTTTGATGCAGTTATATGCTTTGGGCTTTAAGAAGACGAACTGTGTCAATAAATTTAAAATATCTCAACATTTGTGGATTTTATAAGGGTTTCTAAAAATTCATGGACTTTTTTTTCAAAAAAAATAATTATTGATTTCTTAATATCTTTTGATGCAGCTATATCCATTTATGTTTAAGAAGACGAACTGCATTAAAAAATTTGAAATATCGTAACTATTTTGGATTTTATAAGGGTTTCTAAAAATTCACGGACTTTTTTTTAAAAAGAAAAATTATTGATTTCTTAATATCTTTTGATGCAGTTATATGCTTTGGGCTTTAAGAAGACGAACTGCGTCAATAAATTTAAAATATCTCAACATTTATGGATTTTATAAGGGTTTCTAAAAATTCATGGACTTTTTTTTCAAAAAAAAATATTATTGATTTCTTAATATTTTTTGATGCAGTTATATCCATTTATGTTTAAGAAGACGAACTGCATTAAAAAATTTGAGATATCTTAAATACTTTAGATTTTACAAGGGTTTCTAAAAATTCATGGACTTTTTTTCAAAAAAAAAATTTAATGATTTCTTAACATTTTTTGATACAGTTATTTGCTTTAAGATTTAAGAAAACGAACTGTGTCAATAAATTTAAAATATCTCAACTTTTGTGGATTTTATAAGATTTTTAAAATGTAAAAATATTTTTTATAAAACCCTTCTAAAATCCACAAAACTGTAGATATTTTAAATCCGTTAAAACAGTTCGCCTTCTTAAACCTTAACGAATATAACTGCATCCAAAAATATTAAGAAATCGATAAAAAAATTTTGAAAAAAAAGTCCATGAATTTTTAGAAACACTGATAAAATCCAAAATAGTTACGATATTTCAAATTTTTTAATGCAGTTCGTCTTCTTAAACATAAATGGATATAACTGCATCAAAAGATATTAAGAAATCGATAATTATTTTTTTTGAAAAAAAAGTCCATGAATATTTAGAAACCCTTATAAAATCCACAAATGTTGAGATATTTTAAATTTATTAACACAGTTCGTCTTCTTAAAGCCCAAAGTATATAACTGCATCAAAAGATATTAGGAAATCAATATTTCTTTTTTTGAAAAAAAAGTCCATGAATTTTTAGAAACCCTTATAAAATCCACAAATGTTGAGATATTTTAAATTTATTGACACAGTTCGTCTTCTTAAAGCCCAAAGCATATAACTGCATTAACAGATATTAAGAAATCAATAATTATTTTTTTTGAAAAAAAAGTCCATGAATTTTTAGAAACCCTTATAAAATCCACAAATGTTGAGATATTTTAAATTTATTGACACAGTTCGTCTTCTTAAAGCCCAAAGCATATAACTGCATTAACAGATATTAAGAAATCAATAATTATTTTTTTTGAAAAAAAAGTCCATGAATTTTTAGAAACCCTTATAAAATCCACAAATGTTGAGATATTTTAAATTTATTGACGCAGTTCGTCTTCTTAAAGCCCAAAGCATATAACTGCATTAACAGATATTAAGAAATCAATAATTATTTTTTTTGAAAAAAAAGTCCATGAATTTTTAGAAACCCTTATAAAATCCACAAATGTTGAGATATTTTAAATTTATTGACGCAGTTCGTCTTCTTAAAGCCCAAAGCATATAACTGCATCAAAAGATATTAAGAAATCAATAATTATTTTTTTTGAAAAAAAAGTCCATGAATTTTTAGAAGCCCTTATAAAATCCACAAATGTTGAGATATTTTAAATTTATTGACACAGTTCGTCTTCTTAAAGCCCAAAGCATATAACTGCATTAACAGATATTAAGAAATCAATAATTATTTTTTTTGAAAAAAAAGTCCATGAATTTTTAGAAACCCTTATAAAATCCACAAATGTTGAGATATTTTAAATTTATTGACGCAGTTCGTCTTCTTAAAGCCCAAAGCATATAACTGCATCAAAAGATATTAAGAAATCAATAATTTTTCTTTTTAAAAAAAAAGTCCGTGAATTTTTAGAAACCCTTATAAAATCCAAAATAGTTACGATATTTCAAATTTTTTAATGCAGTTCGTCTTCTTAAACTTAAATGGATATAACTGCATCAAAAAATATTAAGAAATCAATAATTTTTCTTTTTGAAAAAAAAGTCCGTGAATTTTTAGAAACCCTTATAAAATCCAAAATAGTTACGATATTTCAAATTTTTTAATGCAGTTCGTCTTCTTAAACTTAAATGGATATAACTGCATCAAAAGATATTAAGAAATCAATAATTATTTTTTTTGAAAAAAAAGTCCATGAATTTTTAGAAACCCTTATAAAATCCACAAATGTTGAGATATTTTAAATTTATTGACACAGTTCGTCTTCTTAAAGCCCAAAGCATATAACTGCATTAACAGATATTAAGAAATCAATAATTTTTCTTTTTGAAAAAAAAGTCCATGAATTTTTAGAATCACTTATAAAATCCAAAATAGTTACGATATTTCAAATTTTTTAATGCAGTTCGTCTTCTTAAACTTAAATGGATATAACTGCATCAAAAGATATTAAGAAATCAATAATTATTTTTTTTGAAAAAAAAAGTCCATGAATTTTTAGAAACCCTTATAAAATCCACAAATGTTGAGATATTTTAAATTTATTGACACAGTTCGTCTTCTTAAAGCCCAAAGCATATAACTGCATTAACAGATATTAAGAAATCAATAATTATTTTTTTTGAAAAAAAAGTCCATGAATTTTTAGAAACCCTTATAAAATCCACAAATGTTGAGATATTTTAAATTTATTGACACAGTTCGTCTTCTTAAAGCCCAAAGCATATAACTGCATTAACAGATATTAAGAAATCAATAATTATTTTTTTTGAAAAAAAAGTCCATGAATTTTTAGAATCACTTATAAAATCCAAAATAGTTACGATATTTCAAATTTTTTAATGCAGTTCGTCTTCTTAAACTTAAATGGATATAACTGCATCAAAAGATATTAAGAAATCAATAATTTTTCTTTTTGAAATTATATTATATTATAAATTATAACGTCTGATCAATATGCAACCGTATATACTTTTATTTGTGTATATATAGTTGCACGTAGATCAGGCGTTGAAAATCAGGAAAAAAAGTCCATGAAATTTTAGAACCCCTTATAAAATCTAAAGTATTTAAGATATTTTAAATTTTTTAACACAGTTCGTCTTCTTAAAGTTTAGTGGATATAACTGTATTAAAAGTTTTCAAAGATCCTAAATTTTCTCTAGAAAAAAATGTCCATGAATTTAAAAAAGGTCGCATAGAAACCTAAAAAGCATTGTGGTTTAAAGTGTAATAAAGCAGTTGCATCAAACCTTGAAAAACAAATAGAATCTTTTTTTGGGAAAAGCCTATAAATATAGAAAAGATTACAAAAAGCCAGAACATTAGTTTATCAATTTAACGTGTAGCGGATATTTCTCTATTAAAAATGGGACAACTTAGAAATAAGATTTCTATAACAAACGTATAATATACACCCATTGCTAGGCAATGGGGCGAAGAGCTAGTTAAGTATAAAGTCCTTTTATATTATGTACATAAAATTTACTTAAAACATAAAACTTTAAAATGATCATCTTAACACTTCCAGTCTAATTAATTCATAAAAGAAATGCACGTTAATTACTTGTTTACTAATTACGTGTAATTAACTTTCATCAAGATTTTCTTTTTTATGAAAAATTAAAAGATAATCCGTTTAAAAATATTTAATATAATAATTTTAATGTTATAAAATGTGTTCAGCTTTTCTGAGATAAATACTCTATACGAGTATTATAAATAGAGATTAAAATATCCAAGTATTAATTACGACGTTTAAACAAATCCTTTCAAACTCAATCAAGATTACAAATCTTTATTAGATATAATTTATCTTTAGAATATATTATAATATGTAAAACAGAACCTATAAGAAAAAGTCTACACATTTTGTATTGTGGTTATGATTTGTTTGTTCTAATTAATTATAATTAAACATAACTAGTATAACTTTGTGATTATATCAACCATAAACAATATAGATGTATAAATACATTTGTAATTACATGTCAAAAAACATATTTATTAAATACAAAATACATATTATTAAATTATGTATAAAACTTCTGTGGAGACAAATCCAGTGGATCCGTTGTCTTAACAGCCGAGCCTCCTGGAATGTAGAACTACTGACACCTGCATACAGTTCCGCACTTTGAGTAGTGTTAACGTTACGTTCATTTTTGTAATTAATGTTAAGTTCTCATAATGGCATATTATTTACATAATCTATATTAAAATAAATAATAAAAATAGCATGAAACTATTTATAAATAAATATAAGTGAGGACTTTATATATAAATTAATTTGCTTGTGTTTAAATTCGATTTTAGTTTTTAGGTTATGTGTATTTACAGAATTTAATGTGTTGTATTGTGTTTTATTGTGTGTGATTTGTATTGTATTGTAAATGGGGAAGTATTTTAACTATTCGTCAGGAATAGCATTACAATGTAAATCAGATTCTTATTAGAGTGTTGTCAAAACTTTTAACCCAAGTGTTTTCTTTTGTTCTTGTAACTACTGTCAGTGTGAGTTTCTTGTTTTGTAATCATGTGTTCTGCTTCTGGAGATGTTGTGAAAAAAAGTAATGGTAAGTGAAATATATTTTTAAATACATTCTGATATTTCCCATTATGTTGTTTATTACCATTGAATACTTTGATATACATTCATTCATCTTGACTGTAAAGTGACAATGCAATATAATCTTACTGACATGACAGCATTTAAACAGTTTTGGCTCTGTCGTAGAAACTCTAGCACAGTTTAGCTTAAAGTTAAGCCTATCTTGAAATATTTATTTGGTTTGCATCTATCAATGTGTAAATGAGAACCACTTATTTATACTTAGTACGAGAGAAAGAGGTAATACCATGAGTGAATAACAGATACCCAAAGTTAGATATTTGATAGTCCGATAACTAGATCTAATTTTAACGAAAATGGTATCTTCCATATCGGGATGGGAGACATACGTAAAGTTGTATTATATATGAGATATTTCTAACATTATTGAATAGAAAAGACAACTCAAGACTTTGCTAAACAATAAATGTATTTGTATGTTATACATGTTCGTCCTATTGTTGCGTATTTTTTGCCGTGGAAGCCATATTTCAAATCGACTTTCAGACTTCTTAGTTCTTAAGCAAAATAAATAATGAATGAGACACAAAATCTTGGTTATTTATCTACACGATACTTTAAGTTTTGCGTATAGGAGAGACAGACGCTGATACAACAAGTCCCGGTCTTAGAGAATAGACACAGGAAAAAAAGGACTCAAGGTTAAAATATAAAAGAATAAATTGTAAAAACCCAGTAAACAATTTGGTGAAGTGTCCTATTTGGTGAAGTTCGAGTCACTCGTACAATTCTATTCTAACGCTTTACAAGTTCTCTACCTGTCACAGATTTTGTGTTAGTTTTTCATAATAATATTCTTTCTTTTTCCAACATCATTCATTAAGTATTTCTGTTTCTTTCCCACATGGGTATATTTTTATTATCCGGTCATAAATCATAAACCTACTCCGCTTTTAATTCAGCAGTGAACCGTCGTTGAAATGTCTGTAGCTCATAAAAAGGACCTTTCCTTTGAACGACTGAATAGAAAACGAACACGTTCCAGACAAAAAATTCATGATACGTAATAAAAATTAAGTCGAATTTACTCCAAAATGTTTACTGGGAAGCAGTCTGGAGAATACAGATACAAGTAATTTAATATTGTTTACTTTTTAAAACAGTTATATATCGTGTGTCATTAAACTTGTCGGTTTTATTATAGTATTTGTTTGCGGTATACTTATTTGCGTTCTTAAAATGGTTTTTAAGTACCATTAAACGTAGGGGCATGTGGATTGTGCATTAGACACAATCCACAATAAATAGTAACCAGAAGGAATTAAAATAAAAATGACACGAACAAAATATATCGTTACTTAATCTTTTCTATCCAGTTACACTTCACTTTTTAGAAGAGTATTTCACGCCATTGTTTTACTACAAATAGATACATCCCAGTAAACAATTTGGTGAAGTGCCCTATTTAGTGACGTTCGAGTCACTCGTACAATTCAATTCTAACGCTTTACAAGTTCGAAGCAACAACACAGAAACCAATTTTAGTTCAAATTTATTCCCTACCTGTCAAGATTTTGTGAAATAAAATTTGATATATGTAGTCTTAGCAAGTTCGTTAATAGTTCAAAATTGGTACACAAAAGTGGCTTTTAGTTCAAATTGATTCTCTACCTGTCACAGATTTTGTGTTAGTTGTTAGAATTTTTTCATAATAATATTCTTTCTTTTTCTAACATCATTCAACAATACTTAATTGTTTCTTTCACACTTGGATATATTTTTTTTTAGTTCATTTTCATTCCAAAGTGAGAGAGAAACGAGATGCGGTTAGACAAGTAAAATATATTTTTCACCGTTATACTTGTATAGTATTTCGTTCAGTACAGTGTGTTTAAAGTATGTGCTATCCTTTTTCAACAAATATTTCTTTAATGGTAATAGGCACACGCTGTCTCCCTCAATCCCCGAATATAATGTGTTTAAAGGAATACTCTAAGCAGCGATGGTAAGACAGAGGTTTTAAACCTAACGTAGACCTGCCGATCGTGGATTTTTGAATCACCAAAACAATGTAAAAAACTAGTATTGTTGAAAATGAATAATATTCATTAAAAAAATCACGATCCGTACTAAAGATTACATCTATTCATTTCTTCATTTAAATATTTATATTTTGCAGACTCTAAAAAGTAGAATTCCATTAAGTTTTATACCCCTGCCATCCCTGACGAAGACAACAGGCCTTCAACTGTGTCAAGTTTATAACTCCGGTCATAAATCATAAACCGGCGTCGCTTTTAATTCAGCAGTGAGCCGTCGTTGCGATGTCTGTAGCTCATAAAAAGGGCCTTTCCTATGAACGACTGAATAGAAAACGAACGCGTTCCAGACAAAAAACTTATGATAAGTAATAGAAATGAAGTAGAATTGACTCCAAAATGTTTACTGGGATAGTATTAACAATATATAGTTAGAATTTTCTATAAATATAAAACCTTCAATAGTCATATTAAGTAGTATACATACAAGTTTATAGATAATATTTCTATTTATTTTTATGTACATCAATATATATTTAACAACATATTGGGATGTACTATTAGCTAACTCCCACGGTCGGGGTTTACATCTCCGTCGCGCCGTAGACTGGATTTTATTACGTTTGACATATTTCTATATATCCGGTTTTTCTTGTCGTTAAAAGTTTTTTGCTTTTTAGAATCGATAGCATATCAGTTTCTTTTATATCACATGGTTTTTCTATAAGGTATGATTATATATAATATACATTTTTATTTTTTGTTATATTATGTATTATCTGGGTATTCTGTAGAAGACTTAGGCCCTCTGCACATGAGGTGACTGATTGCAAACTTTAGCCCCGAATCTGCCCGAACCGAATGAGAATGAAACTGTGTTGTTAATGAGAGAACGAACGTGTATACTAGTGAGAGAAGACACAAGGCAGGAACGAAACTAAACTGGTAGTCGAGCCGTGTTACGTGACTATAGAATTTTTAACAATAGCATAACAGAGAATTTTATTGTGTCGTATTTCTATGTATATGTATTTAAATACTTTTGAATAGTATTCGAGCACATCTCTGCTCATGATGTCACCATCAAAAGCATACAACCAAGGATGCCCTGCGACCAAGATACAGAGTCGGTGAAAACGTACTCAAAACCAGTTTGAAATCAGTTTTCTTTCATTCGTGCCGTGTGTTTTCTCTCACTCGTATACACTTTTGTCCTCTCATTAACAACACAGTTGCATTCTCATTCGGTTCGGGCTAAGGTTTGTAACCAGTCGCCTCGTGTGCGGTGGGCCTTAGTCGACTCAATTATTTATATATTGTTGTGATATGTACGACATCTCCCCTATCACAATTTTTCCTTTTTCTTTTCCTTAGAGCAGAAACGCATATGTTTTGTTTTATATGCGTTCCTTTTCTTTGGTTGAGGAGTGTTGTAAGTACGCATATGTCGCACTTACCTTTTATTTTTAATGATATTAAATGTTAATTATGTAATAGAATTATATTATGTAAACAGTTTTTGTATTAGTATTAAGATCGTAAAGAATAATTATTTAAGTTTAGCGCTTATAAATATTGTCTCTGGTTTGTGGAGATTAATATTGATTTAATGCTGGTAATTCAGTATTGGCGTTCTGTGATGTGAAATAAATTATTATATATTAAATTGCACAAGACGCTGAAAGCCAGTCTTCTCCTGAGTCTCAAAGCAAGCATTACTATTCGCAACTTCGTACGTATTGAATAGTGAGCACATTTCAACTATTAATTAAATTATAACACTATAGAATTACATTTTGTTTTATATCTGTCATCTTCGTTAATCTAATAAAATACTATTGTAATTAAGTAAGCAGATATAATATTACAACGAATAAATGATATATTTTAATAAAAGTGTTTGTATTAATAGTAATAAAAAGATACTAATTGTTCAACCGTCGCATGTCGCAACGAGGTTACTTTAGACCGCTCAAGTATTCTCTAATTGCAACAATACACCGTCTGAACAAGAATCCTTATTAATCATCTTAAGAAAGATATTCGATTACTACTGTAATTGGTGTTGGAAGTCGTCAACTGAAGAATCTACTACCAGAAGCTAGCATCCCTGCAGAATGTACTAGTAAGCTGAGTAATCTCCTCCAGAACGACAATACGACACAATTTTACAACAATATATATAAATAATATGTGTATTATTTCGTTTTTGTAGTTTTTTAGTTGACTCAGCAAGATTGAAAGACTTTTTATTTAAATATGGTTTTAGGCAGGGATTAAAAACGTTGTGACTAAATAACGTTATTTACCGAAATTTTGACATGAAGGTAATTGTAAACCAGAATTCCACAGCCTAGATTTGAGTGCATACAAGAGACAGTATTAAATCTATTATTCACATTAATACGTCACACGCAGCAGATGTTGATCACCGTCGGCTCGTGATGGTCAGTGCCGTGCTGGTTATTGTCAGTGAAATTTCCATACATTTTATACAAAGCTATTTATACTTGTCAGTGTCAGTGATGTCAGTATTTCTTGTAGTTAAAAGTGTCACGCGTCGGGACTGATATATGCGTATAGACCTTAAAGGTTGGAAACAGGAGCTTGTAATCCTAATAGCTTACAATCGATAGCTGACAGTAGTTTGATAGAGATGTTATTAGCAATTGTAGTTCGATTTGTGATTTGTATATTGACTATTATCATAAATTAATCCTTTCCGTCCTTGAGGCTTGTTCTTCTATACAACATTGGATACGAGATGTTATTAAGTTTGACAACATTATGTTTTGTCATAAGTTTAATCCAATACGGTTGTTAGCTTGGCAAGATGATACTTGGATCAACTTTGTATAAATTATAATTTACATATTTAAATAAATATATGTTGAAGTCTGCTCTCCAAAATATAATAGTTTAAACTTGTTGATATTCATAGAAGGGATGATTCAGGGTAGGGAGGGTGGAGAGAATATATGCCGTGATTTTGTCTCCCTCGGATTATATCCGACTTTGTATGAGATGGGTTTATGAATCATAAGATTGATGCGGTCTTATGAACGGGATAATATAAGTATGAATTTGTTGGATTTTGGTGTCAGACAGATTAATATGAAGCAGTGTCACGTGCTATCACGTGACATATTCTTATGTCGTGGGTGGGATTATCACAGCTAGTTTTATAAATGACAGGATTACTATTGTATGTCTTATTTGTTGAATATAGCCAAATAGTCTTCATCTCATGAAGTTTCTCTAATATAGAACAGAATACAGAGAGCCGTGCGTAGTCTGTTTCACTGTGAGAACACCCTAACCATTTTTATTTTAAAATCATTATTTATTTATTTATATGATCCTAAAAGCCAAATTTTTATAAACATTCAAGAAAAGTTGAACCCTACGTTGTCGGTAACTTTACAAGGAATAGCTTTTCAAAATAAGAAATAAATAAACGTTTATTATTATTGACATCCGATTATATTAGATTGCTGGTTTGTGGTAATGTGAGTTGGCACTGTCAAAATAAATGGCCCTACAAGATTTAAAAAGTTTTTGATTTGATAACGATTCTTTCCTTGAATGGTCCTTTATGTAATCTTTATTGAATTCAAGTCGTTTCTCATAAATAGCTTATTTTAGTAACGTCTTAGGATTGATTGTGTATTAAGGGGGGCTAAGGTCAAAACGATAAAAAAGAAGCATATTTTCGATAATGTTTTTGACGACACAGTTAATATATAATTATTTCTATTATTACTACATGATAAAATGACATTTGAAGAATACTTTGTGAAATTTTCATAAATAAATATCAAGAAATGAGCCATTGACAGCGAATCTCCGCAGACATCATAAAAAACATTACGGTGCCACTCATAATTCATTACTGGATTTTCTGAAATCGAAAAACCAAAATGATTTCATTAGTTGATAAGTTTCTGCAGGTAACGCTGTCGAGTTTTTCTTTTTTTTTTATTGATTTTTCAATTTTTTACAGTACTTAAAAGTCAAAATATCGATTGCACAAAATATCGATTGCACCATAATTTTGACGTTTGTACAATCTACCATCCTTGTTGTACCATAATAAAAATAAATAAATAAATAATAAAAATAAGCGATAATTAAATTAAGATAATAGGAAGTATTATTTCATTACAAAATACTTTCTAAAGTAACTTTTTCATCACCCTGTATCTGTAGAAGCACTTCACGTCATAAAATAATACCCCCTAAGGAATTCTTCTTAATTGAGTGTTAAGACATGTCTTTTATAAGGGAATGAAATTATAATAAACATCTCTGTAAATATATAATCCAATTTATTTAATTACAATCCCTTCTGTTTGGTGTTCAAGCTATTCTAGTACATATGCACCTATTAAATAGATACCCTTTTCCTAAAGCAAAGTCACTCATTAAAGTACATTCATTTGCTTACAAAAGCTGTTGACTAAAAAGCAAGTCTTTTGAAATTTATTTTGACTTTGTAATTGGTAGAACGAGCGTTGGAGAACACATCAGGAAAATCAATTTCATTACCGTTTGGTATATGAGCACGGTTGGTGTGTTTGATGATAAAGATAAAGATAATACTGCTTAATTAATTTATTTACTTAATGTTGACTTGTGCTTAGTACTTATTACGTGCTAAGACATTGTACAACTTATTAAATCTATAATAGACTTATCAGATAATAATTTAAAAATCAAAAACCTCTTCCTTTACCAAAATTTCATATTATGAGTAAAAATGTAGGTAGAGCAAAAGTAATTTAGTTAATGTGTGTTACATATACATAAAGCGTGCTTCAACACGAATTATTTTAAGGTTATTAAGGAGGTACAGGACGTTAACGTAAATGATGAAAACGTTGTGAAATTTGGAGGGTCGATACAAATAGTTAAAATACATGCTGTCTCAAAATTTTAGAGACCTAGGGTTCATAGTTTTCTTTTTATACATGATTAAAAATAGTCATTTTCCATATAAATCATAATTTTTAGCTCAATTTCACTACATAATAACTTTTAACTAAAAAAAAATGGTGACACGGCTTTCAATAACTAGGTGTGTATAAAAGAAAATTATCAAAAGGATACCTATATACGAAAATATTTAAATAAAACCATTAAGAAACAGTAAATGTAGGTTATGAGCCGGAAACGTTGCAAATGCCAATTTGAGCGTGAAATTCAAAATCGGAATAAATATTATACAAATATAACAATTTATTTGTCAAAGAACCAAATCACGCATGCGTCAACACACGTAACTTTGCAGAGTTGCCAAATTTATTATTCCCTTTTCAAAATATTTAATTTGTATTTAATTTGAATTAATATAAATTTTGGTAATATAATTATAGGTAATTTTTCAGTTATTAAACTATTATATACAAAAAAAAAATCATTTTAACAAGCTAAAAGCAGTTAAATAGCGAATTGAAAAATTCATTTTCAAAGGTACAGTCCCAATATTTGCTCGTCCCTCATGTACTTCGTATTTTGCATTTCGTATTACCGAGAGATAAACTTTTTGCATTGACGGTACGTCCTGTACCTCCTTAACTATTATGTGTCAAAATTTCATGACATTCCGACCATTCGTTTACGAGTTACAGTAGTTTTAGTGACGCTACTTTTGTAATTTTCAAAACAATGGAAAATAGCAAATTTCATGTGTTCATAAAGCATTGTTTTTTAATGGGATAATCTCTAAAATATTTATATCTTATCTGAAACTTAGCTTCTTATATGACTCAGAACTCTCGTCCAGAATTATTAGTACATATTAGTAGATCACATATATGAGGCCTTAGAACTTAGCATCGGAAATAAGCTTACGTTAAATAAATTAAATAATAAAAAAATGAATGCTCCAGTGTACCCTTGCGGGGCGGTTCTGTTTTAATGATATTTTTACATCGCATATTTTTTTAATATTGCATTAAAGCTTTATTAAGTAACTTTTACTACAAAATATGCAAATATAAAAGCAGTCTTCCAACTGCATATTAAAAACAAAAACTAGCACACGAAGTTTTAATGAATTTCTGTATATTAATATTTACGAGTTAAAGTACATCCTTGCACAAAGTCCTTTGCTCATTAAATATCCTTTATTTTAGTTTCTTATTAAATAGAAGGAGTATCATATTGTAATTTAAGCACGCTTCTTAAAATCTCACAAAGTTTTATTTTGAATGAGGATGGTTTTATGTTCTTAATTAGATATTGCATGTAATTAACCCAGGTAAAGAAATTGCGAATGTTGCTGTGCAAGTCTCACACTTGGTAGCTTGTCACAAGCTAGTTAAAGTGTTGAAATTCGTTACATTTTTTCGATTGGAAATTATTTGACGAGACCGATAATATATAATTATTTCTATAACTACTACATGATAAAATAATATTTGAAGAATACTTTGTGAAATTTTTGTAAATAAATATCAAGAAATAAGGCATTGACAGCGAATCTCCGAAGACGTCACAAAAAAAAGTAACATTGCGGTGTCACTCAATTTTCTGAAATCGAAAATCTAAAATGATTTCATTAGTTGATAACTTTACAGCACTTAGAAGTCAAAATACCCATTTTTCATTAAAAAAATAAGAAATTTTGGTATTTTAAAATACGTTAAAATTAAAAAAAAAACTTAACAGCATCTCGGCAGTTATGTAAAGAAAGGGTGTGCAAATTTCAAAAATATCGGTTTAGCAGATTTTGAGAGAGGACATCGACTCTAAAAAAGCTAAGTGTGAGAAAAACGTGCTTAAAAGTTTCAAAGAAAGACGAATCTAAACCAGAGAGGTGAAGACTTAAAACTCTATATCTCCAACAGTTTTACTCCAATCGATTTCAAATTTTCACACAATAAGCTTAATATGTTGTACATTAATATAAATAAATACCTTAACCCCCCCCCCCCCCCCCTAAAATGAAACAACAACCACACATAACGTTTCAACATTCAAGCCCTCTATACTATCTGAACGTCTTTCTTTACGTATTTTACTTTGCAAACAGTTTTTTTTAATACAAAGACAGGAGTTTGAACCTCCCCATCTTCATTGTATACAGACTTGCTTGTCAATCTACATACTCCTCCTCGAACACGGTCCTATACAGTTTCTTATTGGCTTTTTGTTCTTTTTCATTAACTTCTTGCGACGTTTAAGAAGGTCTTTTTAGATATGTAACTATACGAACATATAATTTAAGCTTTTCATTCGCTTTTATCACATACAATTTTCTATACAATTAAATATGGTAATTTGAATTTGAATGTTGCCCCTTAGTTTCTACAGTTTCCGCTTCTTAAATTCGAATTATATAGGCTCATTTGGAAACTTTATATGTGGACTGTTTATTTTGGAAGTGGGGTAGGTCCCTTTTTAGTTACATTTCAAGATTTTTAACGATTTGTAAGAATACATAACTTTTATCTATTTTCTGGTATTGGGGGTTCCCGCAATTACCGTGACGTAATTGGGAATGTTCAAGTAACAGGTGTTCAACGTTCATAGACATTCCTTTTAACTTGATGTACATATTTAAACTATGAGTAAAAAAGATAATGGAAACTGAGCGTGATTTTTACTTCTGTGATAATTTACATAACGCTTTTAGCTCCTAAAATACTTAGTTTTTATCCTAATTTATGAACTAGGCACAAAGTAAAATGAGCAACCTCCTCTGATTTACACGAATAAGATTTTCTTATTAATTTGATTTTTTATTAAATGGACTTACCCCACTTTCAAAATAAAGTGCTGATATATCCATCCAAATACTGGGTTCACAATATCACAGAATGAGGCTCCAAACCCCGCCCGTGTCCCCGCCCTCTCCCAACCTTGTCTGTCTTTAGTCTTTACATTACATGAACCAGCTGGTTTTTTTTTATTATGCACGTTCCATTATTTTCCTCCTCGTTTTCATCTAGCTTTTCCTCCGAATTCTTTACCTTGTCAAGCAAACAAGGGTGCCTTGCCTTCTCTTGCCGACCTAGTTTTCTTTCATTTTAAGATTTTATAGTTTGTGTGAGATCTCTCACTTTTAAACTTACATAGGTCTTTTACAAATAAGTAACTTTCTTTAATTACAATATTAATTAAAGAAAGTTCATCAGTAATTACTAACAAGTATGTTGGATAAAAATAAAACTTTAATTTTCATTTTAGTTTTATGAATCAGACTTTAACTGATTAACAAACTTACACTAAATATCACTGTCATTAATTCATTTCTTGATATTTATTTATGAAAATTTTACAACGTATTTTTTAAGTGTTATTTTATCATGTAGTAATTATAGAAATAATTTTATATTATATGTGTTGTCAAAAAACATTATCGAAAATATGCTTTTTCTGTATCGATTTGACCTTACTACTCCCATTCTCCCCTTAAACGATATGATTCAAAATTTTATAACATTGCGACCATGACAAGTTTAGTGACGCTACTTTTTTAATTTTTAAAACAATGAAAACATCTGAATTTCATGTGTTCTTAAAGTATTGACTTTTAGTGGGAAAATATACCGAGTCCGAATAAGACTTTTTAAGCCATTGCTTTGTTTGAAAGCTATTTTTAAAAGAATTAAAACATAAAGAAAAACGTAATAATGTTGGACATTAAAATCTAAATAATGCTTTTGTTGTTTTCATCCAAACAAAACGTTAAAAAACAATAGAACATATACCTAATTGTCTTGTAATAATGATATGAAATATTTGTTTAGCGGAGTCAGTTACTAAAGCCGGCGCCAGACGATGCGTTTTTGTGTACATCGATTTTGTGCAATATTATTGTAATATTTTTATTAAAAATAATAATATTTAATAATAATTTGAAATTATTAATTTAAACAATGGAAAATGATGATGATGTTGTTCCTGCTGCCGCAACAGTACCTAGTTTTTTTTATAATGCTGCAAATTAATGCCGGCAAAAAATAAGTTTAAGCTATGGTAAACATAAAAGTTTAATTTAATAATACAATGATAATTTTAGTAAAGGACAGATACCTACCTTGACAAAATGTAGACAAATCAAGTTATTTATTTGCTTATTTATTTTATTCATTTTTAATAAACTTACTTCACTTTTTAAAACTGTTTATTTTCAAGTAAATAAATAAACCTTCAAGTATAAAATTTCGTAAGATTCGTGCAGGAGTGCATGACATGTGGATCAAGTGTGTTGTGGGAATAGAAAAAAATTCTTTTGACGCAGGTCAAAGGATCGACTACAGCCCAAACTTCTTCCAACATTGGACACATGACATCCGACACACTAAATCCAGCATCGGCCACACGATGTGTCCAACGTTGGAATACGTGTTCGTTGCATCGTTTGGGCGCAGCTTGACCCACGTCTACCAACGTAAGGCGAACATCATTTACACAGCTATAAATTTAGAAAAAAAAATTGTTTTTAACAAGATCGTGTAAACGAACAGATAACGGCCTAGAAACAATTATCAAAACATAATTTTTTATTTAATTTATTTAACGTCGGCCTATTTCCGATGCTGAGTCCTATCACCGACGACCTCCTTCAATGTTGGCAGTATTTATGGTGTCGTGGCCTCATATATGTGGGCTACACCACTGCCTAATAACTGTATGATTATGTATGACCATAATCAATATAAGTTCATAATAACCAAACCCAGAAAATATATATCTGGTCCGGGGATCGAACCCGAAGACACAGTAGTCGGCGTCAAGCATCAATGCTCTCGCCCACTGTGTCGTCTATCAAAATATAAATCAATTATAAAAATATAACATTTATAAACAATCATAATTTATAATAAGCAATAAATTAATTTCTAGAACTGGTGTGCGTGTGTGATATTTCTAAATGTGATGTATACTCGTTGACTATTTATAAACCACTGACCGCATGTGTTCGAATTTCAATTTTAGAAATATAGAGATATATTATTTAATACTTTAGCCAAGCACCTTGCTATCTATAATACATAAACTGAAAATAAAAATGTCTAAGAAGGTTGTCGTAATAAAAAGTATTAAAAATATTCAATAGACGTATCAGTATGTTAACATGTAGGGGTTCGAGTAACATGGAAATCCTATACAGCGACGTTGAAAAGCATGTGACGTGACTAGCCAGCTGAGTTTCATGGGAGATCAATTTCCCTTTAAGAAAACTCTAGGGCTTTCTATTGAAAGGAGATAAAGAAAAACCTCGCAGGTTTTCCGTCCTGTGGCACGTACTTACTTGGCTGGATGGAAGTAAAGTTTAGAGCAGTGGTGGTCATATTAGTATTAGTTTTATTGTGACACAATTTATAACTTCATTTAGTAATATTTCGGTTTGGGTTTTGATTCCTTGGGGCTGTATTATATCCCAGAAAACGATTTGATGAAGTGTCCCTATTTGTGACGTTTCTATCACTATTGCACTTTAATTATAGTTCGCATCAACTTTATCTTCATTTGTATTCTGACAGGTGGAGTTGTTTCGCCATTTATAGCTGATAAAATAGGCATTTTATATGAACGTCTGTGAGAAACTGAACTATTTCATGACAAAAAAATCATACACATTTTCAATATGATGTCAAAGTAACTCCAAAATGTTTACTGTGATTTTAGCTTTGAAATAGTTTTTTGGTGATTTAAATCATTTATATATTTCTATTTATCACGCAGTACATTTTAATTATTATTAAAATTAGTTGGATTTAAAAATGTATTGGATAATATTGTAGATTCTGTTATTTGATTGTCTTATTCAAAGTTTGGCAGCCCTCAGTGTTCCTACATACGCTACATAAGCGCTATTTCTTCATCAACCCCTCACTAATTTATATAAAAACATTCATCCTCTATCCAACAAAATTTAATCATAGAATTATCATTTATAGTTTACGAAATATATGTATGTATCTTACCAATTTTATTCTTTATAATTTTCCCAGAGACTAGTTTATAACCGATTAGTTCATAGCCTGAAATTAACGTCACAGATTCCACTACATTCACTAGCAAAAATGTTGTATTCCATTCCATTTAGTGTAAAATATTGGTAGAACTAGACCATTATAACATGCCACTAATTCTATTTTAACAATTTATGATTATCTGATTGAAAGATTTCCATGGTAGTACCGAGACCCTGTAATGATCATTACTGCTTTAAAAGCAACACGATATACTGCTGCTTCTGTGAAAACCTGAACACAGAATATTAAATACATAAGCATAGTTCTTGTTGTCGTCTTTGTTGAAGACTTCTCTTCTCGTCTTGTGTCAACGAAACAGGAGATTACATAATAATTATAATGAAGCCTGCTTTAATATTTCGCGTATCATATTTTCAATTCTATAAACAAAAAACTCTTCAAGAAAATATCTAAAAAATCTGGTTGTGGATAAAGTAAAGCCCCTCACACACATAAAGATCACACTCCAATATATTGTGTTGATGTGGTAATTGGTCAACATGCTTGATTGTAGACTACCGAAAGACATAATTCTTTAGACATGTGCTAGTAAACAATTTGTGCAACAAGTGTCCCTTTTTGTGACGTTTCTATTATTATTGCCCTTCAATTATAGTTCACATCAAGTTTATCTTCATTTGGAACGAGGTCAAGTGCCACGCGTTGGTGTTCTTGTTGTGACGTAACGTAACTGGTTGTAAATCAGTTTGAACCAATAACAAAACACTGACTTTAATTTTATATCTTTAATTCATTTGATAATCTGATACAATGTTAAATTTAAGTTAACTTTATTTCACTCGTTATAATTAAGTCAATTATGCTCGTTGATAACAGGAAAGAAAACGGATTTGTGAAGAATGAAAGGAATGTGGAATGTTTGGAGGAAGTTGGATAGATAGTGAAATGATTTGTAAATAAGGATTGGATTTGGATTGAATTGATTGTGGTGCAATTGGTCTCCGCAGCGCAGGGAAAAATGACCGAGATTATTGCTCTCAAAACGTTTAGGTAAAGGAGAACAGAGTGTCTTAAGGTGGGGGCAAAAGGAATGATATAACTGACACGTACATCTATAATTTATAATAGGAAATATCAAAATATATGTTTTGGAACATAGATGGTACTAGTGTCGGTTTTCGTCCATCATTTGTATTTCGACATGTGGAGGGAGTGGTTTCGTCATTTGTAGCCGATGAAACAGACATTTCATATGAACGACTGTGAGAAACTGAACTGTAAATGAACTCTATCATGACAAAAATGCGCATCTTCACTATGATGGCAAAGTGACTCCAAAATGTTTACTGGGACGCTACACAACACAGAAATATACATATTTCTTTTTAATTAAATAGCACCACAGCCAAAGTACAAGTACATAAGAGGTAATCCATAAATGACACCACACAAATAACATGTTTTTTTTTACCTCCGCATGCTCATTGTCAAGTCTTGTCACATCTTGCGGATCCCTCCATGTTGTGGCGACTCCTTTGAAAAAGGTAGAAATTCTTTTTAGTATAATTTTGTTTTTTGGAAGCTGAATTTTAGATAATATGTGATATCACAAAATTTGTGATTCATCTATTGAATAAAAAGAGCACACTTTTATAAAAGTATCACGCATACACACACACTAATTATAAAGTTTTCTAATTTTATTCGCTTAAGTTTATCTATTTATTGTCATTATTTTTTAATGTTTTTTGAAAAATAGACTTACCCTACTTTCAAAATAAAAAGCTCATATTTTTTTGTTCCATTTCACTGCACGTTAATTTCCAATTGTTGCATCTAATGTACTCCTGCAGTAAAAGTTTCACCCCTCACCATCCAGTATATTATACTCCCATCTTCATACAATATTTAAGCGGTACCTTTAGCACTTTACCTTGTGCTACTTGGGCGATGTTTTACAACGAAAAGTTGAAATAAATTATTAACGAAAACAAGAGCAAACAAAGAGCTGTGTTACTAATAGAAGTATTCACTAAGTGTTTGGAGGGGTAGTATACCCCTAACATAGGCGTCCGATGAATATTTTCTAGAGGGTTAGGATATTTATTGTGTGCTTAAAGTTACAAAATGTTGCATTTCATTGTCCGTGTAATTTTATAACGGGGGGTGAGAGAACTGTATGCCCCTCTCTTCGTACGTCTGTGACTTATATGTATGTTTTTATACAACGTAGCAAAAGTGTTTTTCCCTGTGAGATTTTCACCTACCCTCCAATTTATAATTGTTTCTAGGTGTAAAATTTGTTAAAGAATACAAAGTTTATATATTTTTATATTTCATAAACTACGGGTATACTATATAGCCTATGTTGTAGGTGCAGAAAGTAAAAGTTATTAAAGTGTGATTTTTTATGTAGACATAAATATAAACTTTGTTAAAGTTTGGATATTGCATCATAATTGTGTAAGGAGTAAAAGTATACACACACTGCAATTTTAAAAGATCGTTTCTATGGCTGGGATGCTCATTTGATGTATCCTGCATATGTAAGACAAACTGTTAAGGTTATTACATAAGCCGGCGTCAACCGATGCTACGAACATCTTCCAACGTTGGTCACTTGATGGTTGGACGCATCGTACGGCCGATGGTGGAACTAAGTGTGTCCAATGTTCATGCTGGAAGAAGTTCGGGCTGTTGTGGGTCATTTATCAGTGTCAATAATATCAACAAATTTATAAAATAAATAAATCATTCGAAACAAACATTCGTTCCAGCGTGTAGTAGGAAACTTGCCATGTCAATCTTCCAATATTTGACTGACTCGTTGAAGGCAAACGTTCAGCAGAACCTGACCATGATTAAATTCAATGTATTATATTTGTGACGAAGAAATATTTTTTTGCTTTTTTATGCTTGATGCATAACATACGGTTTATGCACTGTTTACTGTTGCTTTGACATTTAGATTAACGCTTAGAGGTGGATAAGTCGTATAAACATATTTTATACGACTTAACGTAACAACGAGCTGTTTAGATGCATATTAGCATCGGTTTTATTATTTCGACTCTTAAGTAGTAAAACATATTATGACGGCGATAAATTTGACTATTTTCGACGGATTTACATCATATTACTATGAAGCTTAAACATTAACATAAACATTTGGTTTATGTGAAAGTTTTTGAGTGAGTTTTGATGATTTTATAAATAAAACAAAAGTACAGGGTGTCCGCTAAAAACTTTAAACATTGATTAAGAATTAAAACAATTGTTATGAATTGAAGATGTGTACCAGAGCTTTTATTTTTAAATGTAGCACAGGATAAAATTGCTAAAATATAATTTAACGTTTAAAATGGTTGGTATACCCCTAACTATGTATGTATTATTTATTTGGTGTTGCCTTGCGGCATTACAATTCCATTCCATTCCATTAAATTGTATATTTCATTGTTCTCTAATAGTAAACTAAAAATAAACTACAAATAATATAAAAACTACAATAAAGCAAACATATGTTTTCAACATATTTTTCATCATAGTTCTTTCTCTCCTTTTTCCGGTATATTAACTTCTTTTTACTTCTCACTTTGTTTCTTTGGAGTCTTCTTCTATTTTCATTAATCTCTCCGTCCGTCATTCTACACAGCCTGTTTTTTTTGTCATTCCATTTACAAATATATAACTATATAGTAAACAAATATACCAACTATATAATAAACAAATCTACAAAACGCATAGCATAACCTATTGTTGTAAAATTGTGTCGTATTGTCGTTCTGGAGGAGATTACTCAGCTTACTAGTACATTCTGCAGGGATGCTAGCTTCTGGTAGTAGATTCTTCAGTTGACGACTTCCAACACCAATTACAGTAGTAATCGAATATCTTTCTTAAGATGATTAATAAGGATTCTTGTTCAGACGGTGTATTGTTGCAATTAGAGAATACTTGAGCGGTCTAAAGTAACCTCGTTGCGACATGCGACGGTTGAACAATTAGTATCTTTTTATTACTATTAATACAAACACTTTTATTAAAATATATCATTTATTCGTTGTAATATTATATCTGCTTACTTAATTACAATAGTATTTTATTAGATTAACGAAGATGACAGATATAAAACAAAATGTAATTCTATAGTGTTATAATTTAATTAATAGTTGAAATGTGCTCACTATTCAATACGTACGAAGTTGCGAATAGTAATGCTTGCTTTGAGACTCAGGAGAAGACTGGCTTTCAGCGTCTTGTGCAATTTAATATATAATAATTTATTTCACATCACAGAACGCCAATACTGAATTACCAGCATTAAATCAATATTAATCTCCACAAACCAGAGACAATATTTATAAGCGCTAAACTTAAATAATTATTCTTTACGATCTTAATACTAATACAAAAACTGTTTACATAATATAATTCTATTACATAATTAACATTTAATATCATTAAAAATAAAAGGTAAGTGCGACATATGCGTACTTACAACACTCCTCAACCAAAGAAAAGGAACGCATATAAAACAAAACATATGCGTTTCTGCTCTAAGGAAAAGAAAAAGGAAAAATTGTGATAGGGGAGATGTCGTACATATCACAACACCCCCTTTCAAAAAAAAAGGGACACGTATAAAAACAAAATATACGAGTTACAATTCTAGAAAAAAACAAAAAGAGAAGCAAAGTGTCGACAACGATTCTGATCCCATCGTATAGAGTTAACACTGCTCCACAAAACAATCATCCCTGACAAAATCCATTTCATTCGTCAAGTTTTTATTCATTGGTACAAAATCTCTTCAACCTATTATTATGAACTACCGTATGTTTTTTACCAATTAGTATTTCTGTATTAACAGGGGATATAATTTTAGTAACTTTATACGGTCCTACGTATAAGGGTAAAAGTTTTTTTGACTGTCCTTTAGTTGGTAACTGTTCATTTCTTAATAAAACTAGTTCGTTTACTTCAGGTGTGAAAAGAGAATTGACCCTTTTATCAAAATATAATTTTGTTTTTTCTTTGCTTTTAACCAAGTTATTTATAGCAAGTTCCCTCGCTACTTGTAACCTGTGTTTGAGTTCTACTATAAAATTATTATAAGTATTTACCTCAATTGGTTCTTTATAAAAAATTGAAGGCAGATTTGCCTTATGTCCATAAATTAGTTCGAAAGGAGTAAAACCGGTCGCTGTATGCGGAGTTGTGTTATACACGAACATTGCATAGGGAATCCAATTTATCCAATCATCCTGCTTTTTACAAAAATTCCTTAGATACTCGGCAAGGGTTCTATGAACTCTTTCTAAGGCACCGTTGGTTGCTGGTCTAAATGCTGTTGTTTTTAATTGTTTAATTTTTAACAATTTGCATATATCTTTAAAAATTTTTGACATGAAATTTGTTCCTTGGTCTGTTAAGATCATATTAGGAACTCCGTACCTACAAATAACGTTAGTTACTAATGCTTTCGCGACAGTATTTGCCTCCTGGTTTATAATAGGAATAGCTTCCGTAAATTTAGTAAGGTCATCCTGTATTGTTAGTAAGTATTTGTATTTGTCGTTGTCGTCTTTCTTGGGAAGATATACTATGTCCAAAGCCAACCTTTCGAAACTATGTTTCGAAGTCGATGTAATTGTTAATGGGCATTTATTTAATTTGCACACTTTATTCTTTTGACATGATACACATTGTCTAATAAAATTTTTAACTTTTCTAATCATACTTGGAAATTTAAAGTGTGATTTTAATCGTTTAATTGTTTTAGAAACTCCTAAGTGGCCTGCTGTGGGATTAACATGAAATTCCGAAATTACATTGTTTATTAACTCAGGGTCACTAATTTTAAGTATATTGTCATTATAAATGTGTACTATTATATTTGTTTTATCAAAGATATGTCTGATCATAGTTCGTAACTGGGCAAAATCTAATTTACTTAGTTCAGACTCGAACCTGTTCATAGCTATGTTAGTAATTTTGTGTAAAGTACAAAAGTTTTTCAGATTCACTAATGCCAAAAATATTTCTTTATAATTTGGTAGATTAAAATGAAATTCCTTAATTATTAAACAGATAATAAATCTAGTATCAATTTCAACATATGCAATTTCTGATACTTCTTTTTCTTGTATTAGAAATGCATTGATACTACTAAATTTATTGATTAATTCAGGAGAATTTCCAATTGAATTTTTAAAATCTTTTGATACAAAATCTACTAATGAAAATGACGTCGGTGCGTCATATAAACTTTTATCATGTTCAATTACTTTATTGTTTATGATAATTTTATTTTTAATTATTTCTAAATAATTTTCGTATGTGACATCCATTGTTTCAACCTGAAGTGAGTATACACGACTTAGGGCATCTACGTGTGGAATCGAACTACCTGGTCTATATATTACTTCGTAATTATATTCCTCTAGTTTTATCCGCCAACGCATAAGTCTAGAACTCGGGTCCTTAATACTCATTAACCAAGTCAAGGCTTGATGGTCTGTTACGATACTAAAAAACTTTCCATAGAGATAGGGTCTAAAATGAGCCACAGCCCATACTACTGCTAATAACTCACGTTCAGTAGTTGTGTAATTTTGTTGTGCCTTATTTAGAGTTCTTGAAGCATATGCTATTGGGTGGCTTTCCTTAATAGTACCTTGTGAAAGGACTGCACCTATAGCATATTTACTTGCATCCGTGGTTACAACGAAATTTTTACTAAAGTCCGGGTATTGCAAAACAGGTGATATGGTTAATTTATTTTTTAAAGTTTTAAATGATTCGTCGCATTGGTCTGACCATTCTAATACTTTAACATTACTGTTTGCTGCATTATATAGTGGTTTGGCTATCTCTGCGTAATGCGGTATATGTCGGCGATAATAACCGGACATACCCAAAAATGTTTTAATTTGTTTAGGACTGTTTGGAATGGGGAAATTCTTTATTGCTTCTACTTTAGAAGGATCTGGTAGAATACCTGTTTCATTAATAACGTGACCTAAATAAATCAAATCTTTATGTAGAAAGTTACATTTGGATGGTTGGAGCTTCAAATTATGTTCCCGTAATTTAGAAAAAACGTTTTTTAATCTTTGGTTGTGCTCAGAAATGTTTTTTCCAAAAATGACTACATCGTCCAGATAGATTAAGCAATCTATTCCTTGCAAACCTGTGAGAACGTGAGACATAAGTCTCTGAAACATGGGGGGGGCTCCTTTAAGTCCGAATGGCATTCTTACAAATTGATAGTGTTTAAAGTTCGCACTAAATGCTGTTTTCTCTTTATCTTCGGGAAGCATAGGGACCTGGTGAAAACCGCTTGCTAAGTCAAGGGTAGAGAAAAATTTTGCACCACTAAGTTGGTCCAGTATATCATGTATAAGAGGCAAAGGATAGGCGTCACTTGTTGTCTGCTCGTTAAGTTTACGGAAATCGACTACTACGCGGAATTGTTTATTACCTAACGCATCTGGTTTTTTTGGTACTACTAATAAAGGTGCGTTATAGGGTGAGTCGCTTTCTTCAATTATGTTGTTGACCAACAGTTCCTGAATATGCTTTTCCACAATCTCTTTTTGCGCATGGGGCAATCGATACGGTTTAACGTTAACGGGTTTAGAAGAATTAATCTTTATCTTATGACTTAATGCGCTCGTACAAGATAACTTGTCTCCCGGTAAAAAAAATATGTCATTAAAGCTGTCACAGATTTCTATTAATTCTGTTACTAATTCTGAATTGACATGTGAAAGATTTAAATTGTTTAATAAAAGTTCCTTACGGTTGTTAGGACTTGATTTTGAAAAATGGTAAATACTAAATTGATCTATCGGTATGATATTCGGTTTGAAATTACTAAGTATTATATTTTTTATTGAAGAATTTATTATTGAAATATAGAAAATATTTTTGACGGGCTTGATTAATGCATTAGCTAAAAAAAACTTCAGGTAACAATTCCCTGGCTACACAAACTCCTACTGTAGAACCTGACATAGGAATTATTTTCCTCGTACGTGCTGGTAAAACGATATTGTTTATATTTATAAGTGGGAGCTCAATTACTTTGCCACATTCTGAGAATTGTACTCTGTTCATTTTTAGATTAATTACTGCATTTAGTTTCCGTAAAATATCTAACCCTATAATTCCATCGTGTTTAATGGGGAAATTTTCTGACACAACCTGTAAAGTTTGTTTCGACTTATTACTATCTAAAATTATAGAAGTTTTCAGTGAACCTAAGGTATAAGGCGTGCCTTCAGAAATACCCTTCAATAGAATTTTAGATTTATTATTAATTCTGACATTGTTATTTAAAATATTTTGTTTAATCAAGGAGATTTGAGAACCAGTATCTAATAAAAATGATACGGTTTTAGCTTTGGCTGCGACCATCTTGAATTGGATAGTGTCAACTGTTTGCTTAGCCTTAACATTTTTATTTTTACTGTCAAAACTTAGAATATCATTATTATTTTGTAAATTACCCGTATTGATCTCATCAAAATCATAAAAAAAACATAATTCATTATTTGAATTGTGTTGTGTCTTGTTAGTAAAAGATACTTGAGAACCATCAGATATAAGATGTTTCGATCTTTCACAACAAGTAGAAGGTTCTGATAAAATTGTGGCCTCCCTACAAGTATTAACTTGAGCAATAGGGTTACCCGTATCTAGATTTTCCTTCTTAATAAAACAATACTTTTCTGTATGACCACTTTTCTTACAATGGTTACAGAACAAATTTTTAGTTTTTGTTTCGACCTTATTAGGAATTTGCTTGCTTGAAACTGGTTTACTATTAGAATTAGGAACGCTTGGATATGTTTTGACTTTAATATGCCTTCTTCTTTCTAGATTGCGCCACCGTCTCTCCAGAAACTCTGTAAATTCATTTAAGGTTGGTAATTCAGAATTATTTCTGTTTTCCCATTCCTTTGACGAATTAAAATCTAATTTGGTCTTTAAAATATGTATTAACATAAAATCTGAATGATTAGAATATATCCCCAATTCGGTTAATGCTCTAATCGATTCATTAATTTCATCTAGTAGTTTTTTGATATTGATTTCGGACTCTAAACGTATAACATTGTAGTTTATTAAATTGTTTAAACAGGTTTCAATAAGTGCTACCTTGTTATCATAACGTTTACAAAGGATGTTCCAAACAATTTCGTAATTATCATTTGTTAAAGGATAATTCTTTATGAGTTTGAGTGGTTCTCCTGACAAATTTAACTTTAAATAATGCATTTTTTCAATGCTTGATAGTTTACTATTATTACGAATTAAATTTGTAAATAATTCCATAAAACTTTGCCAATTAATATATTCTCCATCAAAAACGGTTAGTTGCATTGGACTTAAGTTCAGATTTTTTATTGAATCTATACTTTTTGAGTCGTCTACAATATGTGTATCATTCTCAAATGTTTGCTTATAATTCAACAAGTAAATAAGAGTGTCGTCATAAATACTTTCAACTTCCATAGACTTACTAACGATAGCCGAAGCTTCTTCATTTTTTAGAGTTGGAAGCAATGCTTCTACGATACTACTATATTTAACCCAAGCTTTGTCTAAGTTTTTGATTTTTAATTCAACTATTGTTAAGGATGTTGATTGGACTTCTAGATTTTTTGAAAACTCATTAATTAGATTGATTGTATTCTCAACTAGTGTGAGTGAATGAACGTTCGGTGCCATAGTACTTAATTAAAGTTATATATAATATACAGACTAAAGATTATTTTGTACCAATAAATGACTCTCCGAAGAACAGGATTCTGACAAGGAAAAATTGCTAGCGAAAACAGTAACTCACAGGAAATTTCCGATGGGGCTCAGACACCGCAGTTGTAACAGGAAGGTAGTCTCTCTGATTGAACAGACTGCTATCTAATTGCTTCAGCTCTTTACTTCTCCTTTTCAAAATTCTTTCTCGTTCATAAAGATGTTCTAAAAATATTAAACATGAATTAATATAATTGTAGAAACAATTATAGGAAATATTATAGTAGATATTCAAAAGTATTGGATATAATACTAAAAATATTGAACAATGATGCTACAAAATTGTTATTTTATAACAAATATTCAAAAGTATTGAATATAATACTAAAAAATAATAGCTTCAATGAATTACAAGGATGCTACTAATAGATAGGTTATAGCAAATATTCAAAAGTATTGAATATAATACTAAAAAAATAATAGCTTCAATGAACTACAAGGATGCTACTAATAGAAAAAAATACAATTATCAATTTATGATAATAATTGTATACAAGATAAAAAGATACTGTCTTATTATACTTAACAAAAAAAACTTTCGATTTTGATCTATGTACAGCTGTGTGCAGGGTTCTGGAAACGATTAACATCAGTTTAGATTATTCCATTTGTTCTAGAAGCATCCATCCATTCGCTGGGGGCAAAAGATTTCTTTTTTTTCTGGTTCAGCGGGCTGTTGTTTTACATCCACCGGACTTGTAGAAAAATTATGTGAAATACAGATGAATTGACGTTCTATCTCGTACTCTTCGGCAATCTTGGAAATAATCGATCGACGTAGTGGTATCCAGAATAATTGATCTGCATCCAGGTGTAGAATATATAGAAAAAAATTTTGGGCGTACCTCTTGGATATTTATGTGTAGGAATATCTCTTCGAGACCCCACCTGACACCAATGTTGTAAAATTGTGTCGTATTGTCGTTCTGGAGGAGATTACTCAGCTTACTAGTACATTCTGCAGGGATGCTAGCTTCTGGTAGTAGATTCTTCAGTTGACGACTTCCAACACCAATTACAGTAGTAATCGAATATCTTTCTTAAGATGATTAATAAGGATTCTTGTTCAGACGGTGTATTGTTGCAATTAGAGAATACTTGAGCGGTCTAAAGTAACCTCGTTGCGACATGCGACGGTTGAACAATTAGTATCTTTTTATTACTATTAATACAAACACTTTTATTAAAATATATCATTTATTCGTTGTAATATTATATCTGCTTACTTAATTACAATAGTATTTTATTAGATTAACGAAGATGACAGATATAAAACAAAATGTAATTCTATAGTGTTATAATTTAATTAATAGTTGAAATGTGCTCACTATTCAATACGTACGAAGTTGCGAATAGTAATGCTTGCTTTGAGACTCAGGAGAAGACTGGCTTTCAGCGTCTTGTGCAATTTAATATATAATAATTTATTTCACATCACAGAACGCCAATACTGAATTACCAGCATTAAATCAATATTAATCTCCACAAACCAGAGACAATATTTATAAGCGCTAAACTTAAATAATTATTCTTTACGATCTTAATACTAATACAAAAACTGTTTACATAATATAATTCTATTACATAATTAACATTTAATATCATTAAAAATAAAAGGTAAGTGCGACATATGCGTACTTACAACACTATAGCTGTTGAATCGCATCAATATATTTAAAAAAAGAATGGGAACTGGTTCTCTGAACGTCGTATGCTGTTACTGTAATACCCGTACGATAAACCCTGGATCTAACTTAACACTCAAGTTTAATTAGTCATCTCCATGAAATACAGGCACATTACACATCACTCCACATCACTTATTCAAATCTCTTTGTTGTTGAATTTGATTCCACTATTATCACCTGTTGGAAACCATTGTTAAATATTCTATTAAATTGGAATTACAGGTACCTGATTCTAATTATCTGTGTAGTTACAGCTACCGGGGATTTGTAACTCACAATTCACAACTCACCTGTAGACAGGCAATTCACACACCAGGTGAAATGTTGTAGTACTGTTGTGAACCAAGAAGACAATGAAAAATAAGATTCAATTTCCTGTTGTTTAATGCGGTAATTACATAAAATCTAATAGTTTAGCTAAAGTTACTGTACGGTTTCCTGCAAGCGAGTTGCTGTACTCATAGTTATCGTAATAGTTGGCTAAGTCGGACACTTAAAGAGAAATGACAGTAACAGGAACTAAATCGGCCTAATAATTTTATTCTGTCCTGCCTAATAAACATTTATTTCATTTATCATTTTTATGGTCTACATTTATTGGGGTATTAGGTGGTAAAGTAATTTAGATAAGTAAACTAAAATCCATTAAATATTGTGAGTTGAAAAGATTCTTTCTGGCTTCTGTGAAATGTATGCTTAAATGTATTTTTATTAAGGTCCGATGACTCTTGTTATCTATAGCTACTTAATGGATTTTCAACAGACTAGAGTTACATGTTATTTTAAGGACCTTTACTACCATTATATTTGTTAACACCCACATATTCTATTCACTTATTGCTAGTTTTTATTTACTTACAAAAACTGTATTTCAATTTATATCATTCTTAGTCTAAGTTTTCAAGCAACAACTTTCTTAGTCTAAGTTTTCAAGCAACGAGTTTCTTAGTTTAAGTTGCAACCATCAAACATCACTCTAATTTTTTAAGCTGCATTCAGTCTTAATTTTAGCTAGCATAGTTACATGCTGCTACAACAATAAATAAATAAAAACCCACAAAAACTCACGTGGACTCATCATTTTTTATATACATCATACGTATTCAAGACGGAATTGTCAACCAGCACAATACGCATTTACACATATAGCCGCGGTAAACTAACCGTGGCTCAAACAAAATTACCGTTATTTTTCTGGAACTGTTCCTGTTAACTAACTATGACTACAGCAACTGGCCCTATCAGTCCTAACTATTGCCTAAAAGGGGGCTAATCTTAATGCTGTAAAGAAACAATAATTAATAGCTTATACAGTGGAATCCACCCACTCACTCACTGAGATACCTGTAACAGTTACAAGCGCGTTCAAAAATAAGTTTAAACTTAAATGAAACCATATCCCCCGCGTTTTGTACCAGTATTCTGCAAGTTATTTAGGCAAAGCATTAATTATGACTAAGTCTTTGTTTTAATTTAAATACCATTTTGTTACAATAGTCTACCGAAACCTCAATGAAAAGGTTCACCATTTCAAGAATACATTAAAATAAATTATATTATCAACTCTCTAACAGCTTTAAGCTGAAAGCTTTCCTATAGAAGTTGTACCATAGTAGGAGTACATTATGGTATAGACGACCAGTTTTAGGTTTTGTAATGGGTAAGCATATTGCCACGAACGTGATTTTTGATGGACATGCATCTATTGGTTTACTTTATTATATTCTTAAAATATTATATTTCTATAGTTACAATTTTTCATATAAATTGACAAAAAAAATATTTTTTTTCGTTATTTGACCAACTTTTTTTCAAAATTGTGGATAAAAAAGTGATTATTTTTTATCCAGTCTTTCCAAAATTACGGGTACCCAGAAAATTCGGGGAAAAATCAGAGGACGCCACAAATTTTAAAAATGTTTTTTCTACAAAATTACAAAGTTTTAACCTTACGAATTTCAGTCACATATAAAAATATAAATATACACCTGGAACATTATAATATAGAATCAAAAATTTAAATACCCTTGGTATTAACTTTAGTAAATAACTTTGGTAGAATAGCTAGTCATTTCTTGAAGTTAATATAATAATAGATAAATTTTAAGTAATTAAAAATTGTAACACTCTTAGAAATGTTTCTAAAATATTTGCTGTGATTCAATTTCAATGAAATGGTAAATTACACAAATGATAAATAAAGCATCATTAATTTTTTGGGTCGGTAACAGCTCTGGGATCAGCCTGTCAGCCAAAATATTTGACATATGTCCACCTTCATCTGATTAAGTGTGCTCATTTATCCAGCCATGAGTAATTACCCTCATGGTTGAGATCACCCTAGGGTTTAGAATGTGATTGCCATTAGTGTAATTGTGTCCCATCTTCTGAATAAATTCGTCTCGAGATAAGTCAGGTAGTAACACTATAATTCATTTGACCACGCTTTGAGTATTCTATATTTGTAGACAAATTGTTTTTGTAAAAGTGGGGCCAACTTATCTCTATTTTCTAATAAAAGAAAGAGAAGAGATATGTGGGTAGTATACTTTCGCACAGCCAATGCAAAATAAATACTCAGTCTGTAGGTCTATCATTATGTATGCATTCTTATGTTTATTTAATATTTTGTTAATCTCTTCAAATAATAATTTATCTAATCACGCTTCTTCCATACCATTTCCGGCATATTACTCCTTTCTTTTCTTTTACCATCTTGTGTTGCCTTTTTCCTAATTTCCAGTCATTGTTTGCTTAACAGTTCGTTCTCTACTCTCTCTTTCTTTTCTTCGAATCTCATTGCTCTGATTTCTCCCTCTGTTGTCACTTTATTCCTTTTGATCTTGTCCAGCACTATATATCCCGGTGTCCATCTATTCACCCGAGCCCTCACTTTGCATACCTATGTATTTGTTCCTTTCATCCTTCATTTGCCCTTCCACTACTGCTATCGCTATCTGTGCGTAATATTTTCCATAAAATGTTTGATAAAGAAATATCTCTGTACAAACAGCTTTTAATTGAATTGAACATAGCATACTAATTTATCTTTATTAGGTTCACCATGATTAACTAGGGAAAGTCATTAGTAAAAAATAAATAAAGGCAGTTATCCTTCAAACATAGAACCCATGTCATAAAAAATGACAAGTTGGTATTCTCACCAGTTGACATAAGAACCGCAACAAATGTTTAGGTAAATAGTAAAAAGGTCTACAAATATTGAATCCTGTTAATATAGGTACAAGTGTAAATTAAAGGTGTCCGTTCCACTGTATCCCATTCTGTCCCGTATCCTGTCATGTCTCATTGTATCAGTACTCATTTAATTAATCCTAAATAATTTATTAGCTAAGAAACACGAAAAGGGTGGCATTTCCGGTATAAAGAAACTGATGACTCATTAAAATTCTAAAGTGCTACAGAAACGAATAAACGAATAAAAAAAGATGGTAACGGTTGTTGTTAAACACTTAAATAAAGAAATAAAAAGCTTTTGTGAATTAAATAGGTACAGAATTGGGGGTTGTTTGGGGTAATTACAATATATATACTTGTCGGGTACTAATTTATATCCCTACCAAACTTTTTATAGGTAAATTAAGATGTATTTTTTACAAATTATTGAGAAAATGGCGTTGTATTGCTTCTTTTATTTCTTTTTTTTTTATATAACCAAAGAGATGTACGGATTAAAAAAAAAGAACTTAATGGGCTTGTGTCCTATGTCTCAATTTCTATAAAAGTGTACTATATATTGATAAAGTGGGTTACTAGAACCTCAAATGTTCCATTATTTTTTAACAACTCCTTATATGTTAAGAGATATTAACAATTAAAAAAGTCATTTTGTCTCTTTATTATTAAAAGGATTCAACGTTGTACAACATTCCAAATGCATGTGACATCACAACCGCTATGTTGCTATCTCTTTTATACAACAGAGCGTAAAAGAGATATATTCTTGACAGAACTCCGACAAGTTTATAGGTTACCAACCTTACAGATCATAAATCTCTGCTATATGTATTTATATATCAAAATAACAAATATTATTTACAGCTATTTCGAGCAACAATAAAATGTCAATATTATGTCTGCCGTAACAGGGTTAAATAAAATAAAAACTTATTATTCTTTGATTTTACTTGATTATTTTATTACCAACAGCTACAAAACATTACCATAGCACTGACCTACTCAACAAATAACTGACGTTAAAATGCATTTCTCGTCATACAAACATGGCCGACCATTTCTACAATAAAATTTCAATTTTCACATCAAGGAGTGGTTCGCAAAATGTGGCCAGAACGGTAGGGGGTCAAATTTGCAGGAAATTTGTGTGATGTAATTTATGGATGACCCCTAATAGGTTTAGAACTAAATCATTAATTTGTATTTAAGAATAAATTTTTAATTTTAATATTTAATGAAAGACTTTAATTAAAATATCATCTAGTTTTATAAAAATCGAACAAAACTATATTTCAAAGAAGCTTCTTAGTAATTTAATATAAAATAACATTTTCAAGGAAAATATAACCATGAATAACTAAAGCTTCTAGTCACAGCATAAATATTTCTTCATAATTGATGAATTAATGAACTGTTAGTTGAAAAGTTGAACAAAAGAGGGCAACACGGACTAAAACACTAAATAAAGTAAAATGAAGGTTTCTTTCATTTAAATTTTTAATATTATGCTAGCAGTATACTTTGTAGCAGTTGAACATAATAACTTTTAAATGAAATTTGTAAAGCATGAAGGATATATAAATTAGAACTCAGTAACATTACATTAAATTATAGTTGAGTATTTACTCTGCATGTGTATAATGTTTTGTATACTGTCCAGGGGTTTTGAGCGAACTTTGAAATACCATATAAAATTGATGGTGATGAGAGTGTGCGGGAACACCTCGTTCTTTGTGCCTTTTAATAGCTGTAGAAAAGATAAAAACAAAATGTAAAAAACAGAAGCCAGATAACTTTGACCCCCATCGGTTTGAATTATTTTCAATTTGCAACTATAATTGCCATTTTATTTAAATTTGTTATTAGAATAAATTATTCTTATTAGGAAATAAAAAAGGTTGTAAACTTTATCAGCAGCGGTGTAGCTATATAAACACAACGGGTTCGCTGTTTTATTTATAATTCTGCAAAATAATAATAATAAATTTACATTTTATTTACAGCAGACAACTAATTATGAAGTTAATTATTATTTTAAAGTTTTCCTTCAAACTACTTGTACTGGTATATTGTATGTATACAATAATTTACATTGTAGTTACAATTTATTGATTTGTGAGACCTTATTTCATTAGTGTTAAGCTAACGCTAAATGATGCTATGAACATCTTCCAACGTTGGACGCTTGAAGGTTGGACACATCCTGTGGCCGGTGAGGGAACAAATGGGGTCTTATTCTTCTTGTTGGGATATAAAGTTTAGTTAAAGTAAAGTTAAAGTTAAATCAGAACATTATTAGGGGCGATAAAAGGTTACATGCCTAGGAAGCCCGAGAAATTATTTATAAAAATATATTTAATGCTTACTGCGTCTGTTAACTTCTGACGTTTTTCCAAAGGCCTATATGTTCTAAACTAATCTATGTAAGTTTACACAAAACTACCAGAAGACCTTAAATAAAGAATAAAATGGATTCCATACCTTGAAACTGTTATAAGTAGTCTAATTTATAAATTAAAGGGCTTTGAAAAATCGTCAGAGTCAGCATGTATTGAGAGACTAAAACAAAAATGCAAGCGGTTTATAATGCTATTTTTGGAAGAGCACCTGGTTCCATCACAACACTGAAATTACTCGCTAATATTGGGCGGAGTCAGTACATGATGGGTGACCGCCCGGTAACACTGCGTGCTGTTGACATTGCCAGTAGTATAGTCCACAAACCACATAATATAGACTCCTTAACTCAGTACAATCTTCAGTCCTTAATAATTTGTTGGTGAGACGTTCGACGTTCTGGGACGTCAGGGGATTACAGGATGTGCCTGTAGCATATAGCATGCAACCCGCAAATCACACTTCAATTATTACATTAAATTATTCATAAGTAAAACAGTTTATTGTATTTTTTATATTAAATTTTATTAATAATATTAATAGAGAAAAAATATTAATAGAAAATTATTACAATAATAAATTAAAAATAAATAAATAATAAAACAAAAGTCCTTCGCTTGCATAATACTTCAAATCTGAAAATTAAAATTAAGTTAATACTAGATAAGTACTTCATATTTAGAATTATAGTTACGGCACCTACATATTTGGAATAGATTTCATATGCATACATATTATCTTTGATACATACCGCGCTTATATATTAACTGTTTTGTTAATATAAGATGCAAATCGGAAGAGGATTTATTGAAACGCATGTTTATAAAAATATATTAAAATAAATCACAAACAATTAAATACACAAACTGTACACATATACTCTAGAGGTATACTCATGTCAAAGCATGTAAAATAGTCATATTTTTAGGTTATAATACGATAAAAGTATATCTATTTCGTGTTTCCCTCTTACCTCCCAGAAGATCAAATGATTTGCTCACAGTTGACAGTCTATATTCTGTGGTTTGTAGTCCACTTATGTGAGGCGTAGTTACCATTAACTTCAATTCAATTCAAATCAATATAAACAAAGTTTGGTTTGTCTTTGAATTGTGTCCAAAATTCATTTAGTGTTGGTATAATTGTTTCATAATTTTATAAAACATTAAAACTGTCGTACTGGTTTACATACATTTTGAAACTAAATAATGTATAACACCGACATTTTAGAATAATAAGTTTACTTTGAATTTTTTATACAATGGAAAATTACACAAAAAAAATTTTGTTGTTTTAAATTTATAATTAACCGAATATAAAAGTTTTATTTATTATGTCCTTTGTTAAATTAATTAATCATTTGTTTCGTTTGGATAATAAACTCAGACAGGCCAGAGGTTGAAAACATGCACCTGGAACCATGTATAGTGGAGCGTCTACACTGGCACTCTAATTCCTATAGTTATGTTTTACTTATGGGTTACATTTAATAAACTAGAGTCAATTAGGATTTTAAGCCCATTAAATAATACATATAACTAAATTTAAGAGCTACTTTTAGCTACTTATTTTTGTTTACACATGGTAGCGGATTTCACTACATACATCGCACGCCTGACAAGCTCAATTTTAGGAGGCCCATTTTGGAAATACCATTGAGACTAGATATAATTTATTTCCCCAAATATCAATTGTTATTAGACACGTGACGGCAAAATTTCTCATGCGTCAGTGACGCAAATACATCAGCTGGTGAGAAGTGAAAATAAATGGGCTATAATATTATAAAGTAAAAATATAATAAATATATATAATATAATAAAGATAAATACAACTGATTTAGGTATTTTCCCGACTTTTGCATTACTTCTTACATACAGAAACATACATCTTATTACAGAAACTAATGTAGAAAAAAATCTAAATGAATTTGAATTGTAGAAAGATGAAGTTTACTTTCCCTGGCGTTATCTAAAGAAAGTAATTTACATGACCTGTATGCAAATTTAATCAGATAAACAATAATTACTGCGTTATTCATTACCCCCATGGATTGCGCCGAGCTGCCGAGCTGCCAAGCTGTCGACCCCCACATTTCGTGATTTAACCCTATATACATGCATCGGTTAACAAAGCCAGGAAGTGACGAAACGAAAACGCACAAAGTCACGCAGGACGCCGATGCCAGGCCAGACCAGTATAGCGGACCACCACAGGGTTATATCCATAACATAAATATGTACCATAAAGAATTTTCTCTACCCCTGTAAAGTAGTTTATTTTTTATGAACTTTTTGTGGTTATTTTCACCCTTTTACGAGTATTTTCTTCTTTTTACATCATTTCGTTAACTTTATCAACATAACATAAACTTCCCCTATATGAACTCTATAAAGCTCGTTCAGGGCTATTTTTTAAATTAGTGTTAACGGGCAAAATACAGGGGTAGGCGCAAATATCGCTGAAAATAAGTGATTCTTATTTGGCACCTATTGAATATTTTGTGGTTTTGAAGTACACGTAAGTCGGTTTAAAGGCTAACCACTTCTAAAATGCTAAACACAAAATGTAAATGTTTAATATAACGTTACGTTTTCTTAACATAATTTTGTTACACTGTCATTAAGTAAATACAAATGATATTAAAAATCGTTTACTACTATATTAACTTGATATGTAACATTATGTAATTTTGTATAAAAAGCTTTAATGATATCAGAAAACATAAATTTATTAGCAAAGAATGGAGTTCGGGAATTTGTTACCTAACGAAATTGTAGACTGTACGAACTGTAGAATTGTAGACCATCTAGTCTAGACACCATCACCGACCAACCCTAAACACAGGCCAGCTTTAGGTAAAGTTTACTTGGAAAACTACCTCCAGCGAGCAACCGAGTAAACTCGAGAACTATCGAACAGTGGCTTGTTTAGTACAAAATTGGGAAAGAAACAGGAGAAACAATTTTGTGTAATTGTGATTTTAAGTAATAATTTCAATATTATATGGTATTTTAATGTTCAATGGTTCTAGTATTCGGTTTAGTTTTTTTTAAATAATAATTCACGGGCCTCTTAGGGCATTTTATTAACATTTTACATATTTACATTTCATTTATTATTACACCTAAACTTTTAAACCCGCTATATACCATATCCTGTCTATCACTAAGCACACTGGCCACCTCGGATATCTCAGTACTTCCGGCATACTCGCGGCAACACCACTCCATTTTTTACCAAAAGTCTGTACAAATTATTTCTGCAGGCCTCCGTTTCTGTACATTGGAAGATCAAATGTTCTGGATCTGCTACCCCTTCTCCACAATTGCACATATCTTCTTCCACCAAGTGATTTCTTTTAAGATGTGCTAATGCCCCTGTATGGTCTACCGTCAGTCTCGAGATAAGTGATAACACTCTTCTCGGACCTTGGGCTTTCCACCACCAGCGACGTCCGCACACCGAAGACTGTAAACTGAAAAATTTTCTTCCTTTCTCTGAATTGTTCCACATACCCTGCCACTTCTCTTTCACTTCATTTTTGCTCTTTGCCAATAAGTTCACTTCATAATGAATTTTTCCACTTGCTACTGTTCTAGCTCCAGGTTGTGCGGCATCGTTTGCTTTTTCGGTTTGGTTTTATTTTTAATATTTTATCATAACAGTTGTTTGGAAAAGATCTCTCGTGTGATCGAGTAAGGTCGAATGGCTAATATTGGATAAATGTGCATTGATACTCATAATTTGTCTGAGGTGTTGTAATTATATTTCATTAATTTGTCAATATATTTACCCTCACTATCAAATTTATTTCTTTTATTAAGTAATTTTACATTAATTTAAAAAGTTTTATGAAAATGTAAATCTTTTTACGTTAAATAAACCTTACACATATGTAACTTAGTTTAGCGGGATGTAATATTTTCTTAATTTATTTATTTTATAGATCTTTAATTAATACTTTATTTAATCCGTAAAATAAGTTTTTTTCCGTTAGTAATTTTAATTCATTTGCTTACAAAACGTTTAAATACGTAAAACAATTAGGTTTTTTTACTTAAGAAGTTACTTTAAATATATTAAATAAACCTTAAATACACGTAACTATATTTAGCGAATTAAAACTGCAAAATTTAATCGTTTAAAGCATATAATTAGTAAATCTATCTAAAATCTATCCCAGTATCCATACAACAGTATGTATTCAATTTGAAATAGCTTTGGTAAAACACACAAAATAAAAGAGATAGAAATATTGCAACTCATAAAGTGTGAGTAGCTCGGCAATATACAAAAACAGAATATAAGGTACTCTGCTTTGTAAATGAAAATTAAATAAAGTGAAACCCTCTTCAACAATGATATACAATATCAAAGGAATCGCTGTTGGCCGAATATTTTACATGAGACTTCACTCACCTTAACTTTATATGCTCGTGCTCCTGCCTTTTAATAACATTCATATTTAATTTCTACTGAAAACTGTATAAAATATTTCTATTCACATCCATGTTAACGGTCTGTTTCATACTAAATATTGCAATAGTTATTAGATGCTAAAACGAATTCCCTCAAAGAATATTTGGGGTCGAATTTCCCGGAAATTTACAAGGCTTGATTTTGAAAATTAAATTTCTTAACATATACGTATTATTGTAACCAGTAAAGTATAACTAATTTAATAAAAGCACCAGCGACGGGTTGGAATCCATTATTTGTTTCGCCTGGTATTAACCTGAGGCGCTTAATTATTAGATAATAAAATATTAATATATACTTTATATTTCTTTATATTATATTTTACTATGGTAAAATTTGTACTTGTACAGCACTGGAGGGTTGTACTTTAAAATTAAACACACAAATTTCAATACAACTGAAATCAACAAATCAAAAGGTACTTTGGTTGGACGTTTTGTTTTAAAAATTTAATTTACTGTAAATATAGTGGAATATCATTATTTTATTAGATAGTACCAACCTTCAAATGATTTGTGTCAAAATTTCATGTCATTCCGGCCATTAGTTTCCGAGTTAGAGTGATTTTAGTGGCACTACTTTTGTAGTTTTCAAAACAATGGAAAAATCAGAATTGTGTGTTAATAAAGCATTGCTTTTTAATTAGGAAAATAGCCCATTTAACCAAAGCGATGGCCTGATAAGTATTATTTGGACTCGGTATATTTTACCATTAAAAAGCAAGGAAAAGTTACTACTTAAAGATCATGTGGATTTGTCAATAGAGCGCTAGCTTCTATCAGTGGCGGGTCAAAAAAGTTTCTGCCTTTAAAAATTTAATACCTACCTTTTTCCAATTATATCTTTGTTGTCCTTTTCATTAGCAATTTTAGTTTCTGTTACTAAAAGAGATAAATTATTGATAAAGTGATCTTAAATATTATTTAGAAAAACTTTGGGCCCTGATTTGCCGCCACTGTTTTAAATACAATTACATTATTGTCAAACAGGATTATCAACTTTAAGATTTCCAGTAAATATTCAACACAAAAACCATCACCCTCCTCCCCTAATGATATTTACAATAACTAAATTAGATGTAATATAATTTACTCCATTTACAACACATTTACGATTATTGGTTTTATTTTATCTTTTTGCTACTTTTTTTTTAGTTCTTTCTCTTTCTATAAGATATATTGTTGTCTCTTTTTTTTTTTGTTTTGTCATTCTTTCGACTTGTTGATCTTGCTTCAACTTGAATGCTTTGCTTCGGTTCGCTCATTTCGTTAAACGAGAAGCTCACCAAACTTTAATAGCTTGTTCTTATACGGCTTTTCTTCTAAGAATATGTACTTTATATTTAAAGAGATAGGAATAGAGAATTTTATTAAGTAATATGAAATAACTTATAATAAAATTGACATGTACAAAGTTTTTGCAACTCTTTTTTAAACGTAAAGTAGAAATACGTTTTTTTTTCAGTATAAACATAATGAGCTAGACTTTCTTGCGTTAAACACATCTGGTGCATATTTGAAAAGATAAACTTAATCCCATTTTGGTTTATATTGATATGTTTTTTGGCTACTAAATTTCTTGCCGTATTTTACGTATGTGATAGACTCTAATGCAGCAGACCAATTAGCTACAAAATTGAATTTGCAGATTTCATTCACACTGTCGAATACAACACAATACTGATATCAATTACTGAGTTATAACTCTTTTAAAATCAATATTCAGAAATATGAAATAGTCCTAATTAACTGTCATTCATATTTTAGTATCCTTCAGAAATTTCACATACAATGGAGCTTCATTTTTATGCAAAATTGCATTTGTATTATGATCAGACCACATCCCGATTGAAGAGCTTTCACATCTATTGATTCGTTTCGGTTTGGTTCGATCCAAACCGGATGTGAACTGCTGATGTGAATCCCGGTGTATCCTGTTTGAACACATCATAGCTGTTAGAACAGTCGCTGGGCTGATGCTTTGTCTGCCACCTACCACCGTACGAGCCATGGTCCATGGACCATCGTCCTGCATCACTCTGTATTAATGATGTATGTGGTTACGATAGTTACAGGCGGTATGCATGCGATGCTGTACATGCAATGTTCCATGTTTCTAGAAGCGAATATAATGACCATACATTTATTAATTTTATAATATTATGGGAAGTTTTTGTAAACGCTCAGTGAAATTTCAATATTTGGGTAAAGTATTTTCTTGGTACATAAAATCACGTTATTACATATCGTCGCTAAAGATATATAAGCTGCATTGCTAGTGGGAAAAAATACCCTTCAAGCAAAGCAATGAATTGACAAGACTTTTTCCATTAAACGGCAATTCAGTTTTTTCCATTGTTTTGAAAATTACAATTACACTAAAACTCGTAAACAAATGGCCAGAATACCATGAAATTTTGACATATATCGTTTGAAGATTGATACTATCTAAAAGCCAAGTAGATTTGTTAATAGTGGTTACATTTATATGTCTTCCTATGAAGTCATTGAGTGATGATAGAATAGGTGCTTCTTGTTATTTTATTTAATATCGAAGGTTTCTGCAGTTAGAGATATAATTTAATTAATTGTTATCATCTAAAATCGCTCAGCGGGGCAGAGTCCGAGCGGAGAAAATAAGCGGGCGTATCTGATAGATAAAGAGTCTGCAACCATGCACGTCAAACTTAATGTTCGCACATGTAGTTAGTTATTATTATTTATTATATTAATTGTGTGCCTTTCGGCTTTACAATCTACATTATTATATTTCCTAATACATTTCATTCTTATTTTCAAACTTACAACTAAACTTAAACAATTCTAGACTTTTATTAATTTCAGAAGTACTTTCTGCTTGTTCTTCTCTTGACCCCTCTCTCTTCATATTCCCTAGTCCTCCTTCATTCTCACCGTTTCCTCACCTTTTGTCTTCTTTGTCTCCTCTCGATAAACCCTCTATTACATTTTCACTATACTTCTTCTCATCTGTCTTCATTTTCACTTCCCCCGCCTTTTACGTCTACCACTCTGTTTCTTTTGTCCGACCATTGAGTTGATACTAGGAAAAATATTCCCCCCACATTCACGTGTAGTTAGATTCAAATTGTAATTTCTAGATTCTCAAAAAATGAAAACATCAAAGCACTTTTGAAAAGTTGCTAATAACAAATAATGAAAAAAGGGAATTATCTAATTTGCCTCTGCCAATCATTTAGCTTATATATATAAAATATATTACTTAATGTCACAATGCCAATCACCCATCCGAAAGGGACTCTATTCGGTGATACGGAAAGACAAGGAGGGAAAGAGACAGTATTGTAATTACAGCAAAAATCTCTCTCTCTATTAAAACTGTATATATCATCTAATTAATATAGATAAAGATATATGATATAGTTGATGTATGATGATATCCTTTATAAATTAACTGATGTATAGCGGGTAGCTTGCTACGTCACTCCTAAATCCCACACCGCACCCTCACAACCCCGTTCAACCCCGTTCAACTGGACCTTCAGAACCACCCAGCTCGCCCATCGCATGTGGATACCGCATCATATTCAAATCAATTAATTATGGCGGCCAAATTGCGTTTCAGTCATGCTTTGAACTCTTTGTCTCAATAACAGTGGTGTATCAATGATCTGCCCGAAGGCATCGACCTTTTGGAGACCAAAAGAGTTATATTTATTTGACATCAATTTACATTTGACCCAAAATTGTTTAATTTGTTCCATTTTTCTTATTGACTAATTTGAAACATACATACCTAATCATAAACTCATCAGGCAACACCACAAAAATTACCAACGTAGTAGGAAGTCGTCGGTGGTAGGACTTAACATCGGAAATAGATGAACGTTAATTAAGGGGGGTGGGGGAGTATAAGTCAAATTGATAAAGAAGCATATTTTCGATAATGTTTTTTTACGACACACTTAATATATAATTATTTCTATAATTACTGCATGATAAAATAATATTTGAAGAATACTTTGTGAAATTTTCATAAATAAATATCAAGAAATGAGCCATTGACAGCGAATCTTTGCAGACGTCACGAAAAAAAAGTAACATTGCGGTGCCACTCATAAGTCATCATTGGATTATCTGAATTCAAAAAACCAAAATGATTTCATTAGTTGATAAGTTAACCCGACAAAACTCTACAGCGTTACCTTGGCATTTATGTATAGAAAGAGTGTGCAAAATTTCAAAAGGATCGGTCCAGTAGATTTTGAGCTAGAGAGGGCATCGACTCAGAAAATATGAATTTTATTTAATTGAAACATCCAATTTTCTCCGCCTTTAGTTTTAATCATCAAATACATTAATTAGTGTTGTGAATTAGAAACAAGCAAAGACAAATCTACAGTTCACTTGATAGAAATATTTAGATTATCAATTTATTTAGCGACTAATTAAACTGAAGTACGAGTATTTGCAATCAATGTGACTGTCGGTTGAATATGGCCACGTGTACACTAATGTGAATCTCGTTAGTCACCGGATGGATGGACAACTTTACAAGGTGGACTGTGAACCTAGTGATAGGTTGTCTAAACTGGGCAGCTTGACGGATCTACTTGTATTAGTGTGCCCATCTCTACGTAATCTGTTTGATTGAAATGGATGAGTTTTTAATTACTGTACAGGTTTATAAATAGATATTATACCAGTATATGGATTTGTGGTTATTTCTGGCTACGAGTATGAAATATATAGCTTAAAATATATTTCATTAAATATCATATTAATTCTGATTTAGAATTTTTTTGCTATGTAATTTATACAATTACTTTCCCCATCCAGTCAGTGTCAGAGCTCTGAAGCTATTAAATAAGACATATGTAAGCAAGAATGATTAATTATTAATTAGAATCAAAATTATTATTAATTACATTTATTGCAATTATTTCTCCTAAAATATTTTGATCGTGCAACATTGTAAATTTATTTAAACATTACTTTATTTTAATTACATAAATATGGCAACAGCGCATTGGTCTTTTGTTTGTACACCTGCACCTGCTTGTAAGTCATATCAAACTCTAACAAATATTTCGCAATGTTTATTTTTAGAGAAAAATGTATATAATGTGTTAGAGCAGTGCATAGTTTTATTTAGGATTTTCTTATGTAAAAGAAAGAGACAGGAATATTATTTTTAAAATATTTACAAATTAAATAATTGAATATAATGTTAGGGCTATGTCGGTGGATGTGTTACAGTTAAAGACGGCATTGAGACATTTTTTCGACTGACCAATAATTGGCTGTTGAAGAAAAGAGATGAATATAGTTTCCAACTATGCTTATATGTAAATCTGCCATTTGTTTCACGTATAATATTAAAAGAAAACTACGAAATGAAATATTATCAACATATTTTATAAGTAAGACTTTTCATACATTGGATTTATTTAGTATAAGCCTAATAGTTTACATATCCATCACCAATTTACAATTCACTATTTTCCCTGTTGTAATTATTCTCTTGTCTTCCGGATTTCTGCCACGTAAATTTATTTGCGGTTGCGGTTGATTCAGCCTACAACTACGAGGTCCAAACCATTCACCAACCCCCAATCCAACCTAAGGGATGCTAACCGGAACCATAAACTAACTAATGCGTCTTTATTAAACCCAAGATAATTGGTTTTGCTTGAATTTCAATATTGACAAACTCATGGGGGTCTGGTATGCTACTTCTATACCAGTATGAGGATAGAACAATTATATTATTCTATATGATTGAATTTTGCCGCTTATATGGGTTCAATTAAATCACTGTATAAATGTACGAACTGGCTGTTTTAAATGACACGATACCATTTGTAATTAAGACATCTAAAATTCAAATCAACCTAATATTCTGAGAAAACTTGTTAAATGTTTTTGTATATTTTGTACAATTTTTGAAACAGATTTTAATAAGCCTAAGCATTCAGCTGGAGTGTTTAGAATTTAGATTTAGAAAGGTCGACCAAACATAGTCAACAGTATAGGTCGGTTGCTGTACTCGTAGTTATTTAACTAAAGAGAGACAGTTAAAGAGAGAGAATGGTAAATCGTTCGGACGATACAGTACGTGGGCGACAAACGATTCATTGTTATTTCTCTTTAACTGACCATGTTAACTAAGGCCCTCCGCACACGAATCTGCCTACGAACCTTAGCCCCGAATCTGCCCGAACCCTCCGCACACGAATCTGCCTACGAACCTTAGCCCCGAATCTGCCCGAACCGAATGTAATTACAACTGTGTTGTTAGTGAGAGATCGAACGTATATGCGAGTGAGATAAAACACGAGGAACGGCACACGAGTCGACTGATTGCAAACTAAACGGGAAACGAAGTTTTCAACAAAAACGAGCACGAGCCATGTCGAAAAGTGTATCGTGACCTTATAGAATTTTTAACAATAGGAAAATTTCAAAGTGTCAGAAAATAAATTCTCTTTGAAATTTATAAAATATTACATTTTTGTTCCATTTGACTCTACTCTACTCATAGTAGAGGGACAATAGGTGATGGGAATCGAACCCACGTCTCTTGATTAGCGTCAATTGCTATTTGACGAAGTTATGTGATGAAAAATGGATCACGTATTTGTGCGTATGTGTGTGATGACAAATATGGGGTTGATATTAGATTAGCTTTATTAAACAAGATTCAAATCACAAGAGACAAAAAATATCGTATGGGATATAGAGTTAAAATTATTTGCTTCCGAGTAATGACCACTTCGATACAGTCAGTGACGGCCCATTGCGCGGGTCATCATTTTACAGGAGCGCCGAATTCAAAAATATTATCATTTGCTGTTGTAATTGTGTTATACTCGTATTTATATTAATTATTAACAATGTTCATATTTAAAGTTATTAAAGTTACGTTGTTGATTTAATATTTGAACCTCTACAATTCAACAGATTATGATATTAATATTATTATTAAGGGATGTTAAAATAATGGTAGTATGTTCTTACTTATAATTAATAATGGTTCATAATGATAACATACTAAAATGTATATAAAATCTTGCAATTAGTCGAGGTTAAAAGCACTATAACCTTTCACATAAACCACAGCGTTTTCTTGAGATCATGGTTTTCTAATTCTTGTGAAAAGCATCTTGAGTTTATTTTCCTAAAATCTGTACAATTAACTAAACAAGTACATGTTCTTATATCAGTTTCAAAGGTAAACCATTTTCTTGATTATTATTCGACTAATTAATTCTGCCATTTATTAAGATCAAGTTACTCACTCATAAATAACGTTTACTTTTAAGGTTTATTTCTGTTGTTTTTAAGGGTAAAGTTTGAAACAAGAAATAACTACAATAATATCAATTATACAGAAGTTTAGCTACCAATGGAAAATGATACTGCTAGATGTATTTTCCGTTGGGTGGGTAAGTCAAATTCACCTGTTACTTGGATTATTTAAGTTAGTGAATTAGATCTCCAGAGAACTTTACTTTTACTTTCGAAATATAGCGTGTTATAAACAACAACATTTGCTGTTTTACGTGTGGGTTTTACTGGTATGCTATATACTCGTACACCTAAATGTTTAGTAAGCATGGAATATATTTGAGCCTTTGCTAAGAAAATGGTTCTCCCTCAGGTGTTTTATTCGTGCCAAATTATTCGGGTGTAAAGCAACTACTAACGTTGCCGTCGGCAATATATATATGCGGCAGTGGCGGTCTTTGCCATTGCGAGGTCCCGGGGCAACAGAACTTTGCAAATCTTTGTATATTTATGTATCTGGTATCTTATAAACAGCGCCTCCAAAGTTTTACAAACTTTCATATTTTGTAGAAGACGAATTTCTAAGACTTTCTACGTTCCTAACATTTTCACGGAATTTCTCAGGAAAAAGTTATTCTGAAAATACCGATTGTATGAGGGATTAGGATGACTCAAAGTTCGTGGATGTGCCACTCCCGTTCAATAAATTTGCGGTATGTACCACCCCCGCTCAATAAGTTCATAGGATGTCACCCCCTTCGTAGGAACGTGACCTCGATGTGACGTTGACGTGACGTTTACGTTGACGTGACGTTGACGTTGACGTGACGGTGACGTTCCGTTGACGTCATTTACCTTACCTTACCTTACTTTGCAATGTAATCCACAATGTAATATTGTACAATGTAATACTTTTCAATCCAGAATAATTTTAAAGTTATTTCTAGCAAATATTTTGCATATGAAGTGCTCTTGTTTTAGTTTATCAGATTATGTGATACCCGCAGCAAAGCCTTATAAAATGCAAATTCTGAGAAATTTAATTTTAAACAATAATAAACTCATCACAAGTTCGAGCAAAATACTCGTACAAATATCATATTATTATAGTACAAGTTTTTTATTTCAATTTGCTGCTTTATAAGATTTGCCTTGTGGGGATCTATGACTATTGTCGAGCTTCCGTTCTGTCAACGGAATGGTTAATTCGACACAAACATTAATATATTAATATTATTAATACACTTTAATTCAATTATACACTTTAGTTATTAAGGAGTCATCTACAAATTACTTCACACAAATTTCATGTTTCTTAACCCTCTTACCACCCCGTATTGTCACATATTGTGGCGCCTTTAAATTCTTTTATGACCCCTAATATATTTATTGTTTTTTATTAAAAATTTAATTTTATGATTTTTTAAATCATCTACTCCACAAAATCCTGGCTATTTCCTGCAGTTATTTAAACTTTTCGCATTTTCTTAAACGTTTAGATCTTTCTTTTCCTTTTTCCCAACTTGGTATGTGTGGCAGTGATGTGTACGCCTGATTCGGTGATTTAATAAATGAGGTGTCAATCAAGGATGTGACCCCTACGTGACCCGCGTAACAAACAAACTTGAACAAGTTTCTTGTTGATCTTGACTCCCCAATTTAAAAAGGTTTTGTACAATCTTTGTAGTTTTAAATTTAATATCGATGCTAATGCATAATTGCTCATATTTTAATTAGCGTTTGAATATTTAAATATTCATTCATTTTTATTTTATGACCTATAATATTTAGAGGGTTCTAAAAATATTATTAACTCATTTTAGTTTGTTAATAAATATTATTCACTATGTTTCTAACCTATAAAATGTTAAATGTACATTGATTCATATTTCATTATGTGAGGCCCCTATTTTAATTGTAAAAGTTTTTATAAATAAAACGAGTAATGCTTTAATTTTGTTTTGCTTGTTAATTTTAAGAGAAAGTAGATAACTGCAATATTTTAAAGACGGTAGTGTTTCTTATTATGTCAAATATAATGATAAGTAACTTTAATTAATTCTTTACAGGTTTTGCTGGATGCTTTATACACCCGTGGACATTCCAAACAGTAAGTGATTTATTTTGCATGATTTCAAATTTTAAATAAAGCCCTCCATGCTATTTGCTATTTTTTTCAACACATGTAAGAACAGCCCCCTTAAGATTCATGTGTACGTGCAAAGTACATGTATTCCCCCAATCATGAGTAAATTTCTAGTAACGACATCGACAAGCCGGTGATGTTTTATCTTAGTTTAATGTAATTATTTTAACATGTGAGTTACTTCATTGAATTTTCAAGACATTTTTACTGGAGTACAATCATCCGTTATAAATAACGGTCCTGTAATATATTTCTGTCATTTAGCTTGAGTGCTTTTCCTACACTCTGACAGACCTGTCTTACAACAGGGCGTTCTATATTTAACCGTACTAGAATAGTTTTGCTTTAAAATTTATTGTTTTCCAATATTTTCAATATCTTATAGAAAAATATTGCTATTATTTTTAATAAGTATATTTTTCATTTTTTAAATTTATTCACAACGAGGATATTTCTTTGATACTCGTAAATGTTTTATAGGAACTCATATTTTTACCTAAAAAATAGAAAGACAGGGTCCACCACGAGTAAAGGATACTTTAACATGTAAATAATTGCCTTTTCAGTAGAGCTTTCTAGAGATTATCTTGCGCCCCTAAATCTATACCGTGACATACTACATTTGATCAAATTAAACTTAAATTTAAACTTGATAAAAAAAAATATTTATGATGTAAAAAGAAAGAAACATTCAATAAATTACGATATATGTACCTACCATCGATTTCCACAATTTATGCAAGTACTTTCGATTCATTGTTTGTTTTATAATCTTGCTATTGCAAATACTACCTACGTTAGGTAATGTAAAATATCTCTTTTATTTATTATTTAGCAACCAAAGTTATATCTTCATTCAACGAAATTTAAAAACCAAGTGAAATGAAATATTATGAACGATAAATATAACACTATTTATCTCTATCTAACTCATTATTGCATCTATATATCTATCTCTAACTCATTATTTCATATTCATTCCTTAACAATAAAATCCATGTCGTACTTTTCTTAACATTTCTTTTGTTCATCTAATGTTTAAATGAGGTTCACACAGTAAGAAAATAGCACAGACTTAAAATAAGACGAGAATAATGATTTCATTTAGGATCAAGCGAGGGTCATATAATAACGTTTAGGATGAGAGGAGGTTCACTTTACTGTTTTCAGGATGAAAAGAGGAGCAACTCCATTTATATAAAATTTCAAACCGTTTTTTGTGTACCTCAAACTTTTGGCTTTGCCCTTTACTTAATCCGTCACTGCTGCTACGTAATTATATTTCATGACTTAAAACGTTTTGAGAAGAATATTATTGCATGGCCGAGTGTTACGTCCAATGAATTAACGACATCAGTCACGCCGAGCACTTGATTATACATTAATTACCCGACGTTATATCAAATTAATATTAGCTAAATCAACAAAATACTTTTATTTCCTCCGACTCTAAGTTTGAGAATAATTATTCATCAATCATTAGTAAATCACAAAAAACTACGTCATAATTTATAACCACCATTTAAGCAGCAATGAATCAAACAACTGACACATTTCCGTAATTGATTACATCCGTTCAATGTAACATTTTCCTAAGCATTTTCTTTTTTTTGTTATAAAAAATTATTCATTTTTTCATTATTTTTCCACAAACACATTTCTCGTATGTTTGTGTTCGTGTGGTCGCGTTCCATACTCATATCATTTGAATTACAAACTATACCACATAGACTTTTTGTCTCATTTTTTTGTGAACCCTGTTACTCCTCTCCTCCATCACTCCTACATCCTGCTCGATGTCCTTTGAGAAGTAGAGCTTTGAATGTGGTACAGCGTAGTGCCCCCCGCCTTGGAGGTGTGCGAACCTTTTTATGTTGCGACTGTATGAAATCACTAGGAAGAGAACATCATGAAATATACAAAAGTGTGGGGAGAAAGGGAAGTGGGGAATTGTCAAAACCTCGTCGTATATTGTTGCGAAACGACCATATCATTCAATCAGATACGTACGTAGAGTAAATATAGGTACAGTCAAGAAAAAACACTGCGAGTACTTCATATTAGAAAGAACATAGTTGGGGAAATTCGTTTAAACAATAGATAGTATCATTATCTACAAAAAAGTTCTTTACAACATTTTTGTTGGGTTTGTAGTTGTCGAGATAAAGAAAGAATCTGATAACTATCTTATTTTCAAGATGGTGGCCGAATAGAGATGCCAACCATCCATCCCGAATTCAAGATTGACATATTTATATGATGAAACAAAATGCACGGTTGGCACACGATTCTGGCATGTTTTCTATTTGTTTTTTGGTTATATTACTACGATTTAAACTATTAGTTTATATCTGACATTATTTGTAATCTATGTCTGAAGTGTTAGAGTCCACGACCTATGTTACGACGACTTGTAGCAGCTTACTCTTAAGGAGGTATAGGACGTTAACGTAAATGATGAAAACGTTGTGAAATTTGGAGGGTCGATACAAATAGTTAAAATACATGCATCTCAAAATTTTAGAGACCTAGGGTTCATTGTTTTCTTTTTATACATAATTAAAAATAGTCATTTTCCATACAAATCATAATTCTTAGCTCAATTTCACCACATAATATAACTTTTAACTATTAAAGAATGGTGACACGGCTTTCACAAACTAACTGTTTATAAAAGAATCTTTTCTGTAACAATTGCAAAAAGAAAATCATCAAAAAGATACCTATATACGAAAATATTTAAATAAAACCAGTAAGAAACAGTAAATGTAGGTTATAAGCTGGCAACGTTGCAAATGCCAATTTGAGCGGGAAATTCAAAATCGGAATAAATATTATATAAAATATAACAATTTATTTGTCAAAAAACCAAATCACACATGCGTCAACACACGTAAATTTACAGCGTTGCCAAATTTATTATTCCTTTTTCAAAATATTTAATTTGAATTTAAATTGAGTTAATAAAATTAGATATTAATTATAGGTAATTTTTCATTTATTAAACTATTATATGCATAAAAAAATCATTTTGACAAGCAAAAAGCAGTTTAATAGGGAATTGAAAAATTCATTTTCAAAGATACAGTCCCAATATTTGCTCGTTCCTCATGTACTTCGTATTTTGCATTTCGTATTACCGAGAGATAAACTTTTAGTATTGATAGTACGTCCTGTACCTCCTTAAGACAGCTGTATTTCTAATGTGCCTTAGTTCAACTTATTAACTAACCCAGTAAATATTTTGGAGTCACTTTGACTCATATTGAAGATGCCCATCATTTTTTTGTCTTGAAGGAATACAGTTACAGTTCAGTTTCTCACAATCGTTCATATGAAATGTCTATTATATCGGCTACAAATGACGAAACCACTCCATCTGTCGGAATACAAATGAAGATAAAGTTGATGCAAACTATTGAAGTGATAGAAACGTCACAAAACAGGACATTTCACCAAATTGTTTACTTTACGAATTAAATTTACGAATTATTTGTATAGTTTAAGTTATGAAAATATAATCAAATTTGTATTTGTACAGCTCAATTTATTTGAAGCTTTCGTCACCGTCAATCTTTCATAAATTGAACTATCTAATCGAATTATACAACGTTATTTTATATGCTGCCAACAAAGCAGTTATCCAACGAACACACAAAGTGCTTTTTTATTTTCTCTTTTATTGCCCTTTCGCAAAAAAAGCTTCAAATGAATTTAAACGCTCATTGAGAAACAATAAACCAGGTTTAACCCACCGGGTTACCAGGTTACCTTTGCAGCCTACATTAACTTCAAACATCAACCTGTTTTTAGCAAATTTAATTTTAATCTTCTGAATATATTAATTATAATCACTGCTTTATTAATTATTACGTCTTAATTATAAAAGTCAATGAATATAATGTTGTATATAAATCTTAATTAATTTATCGCTTTGTTAAATATAAATGACAGCCACTTGTAGTAATTAATGAAATAATTACTGTTCTGTTTCAAATAAATTAATTCATGAAAATAAGCTGAAAAGCTGAAAACTGATTGCTGAATAATTGTTGCAAATGTAAAAGTTGAATTGAACGTCTATCGTAGTTCGCGAAGCCTGAAGAATTCGGAACCTCACATAGAGATAGGCCTAAGATTTCATCCTTCATGAATTTACGTTTGACATTTCAATACGAAACGCTAAATAGTATGCTTGCAATTGTTTTCTTGTCTAGGCACCAAACTTAGCAGACGATTCTTGAGCATCTGCGATTTTTATAACAACCAAGCAACACCATTAATTTTCTCTTCTTCTTCTTCTTCTTCAGTTCCTCTACATATTTTCCGTTTTTCTGCTTGCTTCTTCTAATGTAGCCGCAATAAATCCTGTTTTTTCCGTTTTGCAATTAAATGCTTTTTTTCCCGCCTCCACTTATTCAGTATTATGCTTTTATATTTGCATAGAAAATATTTAAATGTTTATGTAAAAAAAAAATATAAACACTTTAAAATATGGCACAGATTTATAACGAGATACATTGGGGTATATATTGCACCCCATAATTCTCTGTCTTTGACAACTGTATGCTATTTTACACCCTTACCGTTATTTTCCACATATTCAAGGACCTTAGTATATCATTTCTATATAAAGATTTAATCTACCTTTTAAATCTCTTTAAAGCACCTTCCATTTGAGTCTACACAACTCAGTGATGGTCAAGATGCGTGCATTAAGGGTTACTTTATAATGTACTTAAAAATATATATTTGCTTAGTCTTAAGTTATAGATATTTAAGCATTTTACAAACCACCAAAAATATACAGATATATTCGGTTCGCGGAAAAGCTAGGAAGTAAAATTATGAAGAATACAATAAGCAAAATAGGAAGTGGGCTGTCGCAAACTACTAAAATTGTATTGATTTGAAATCTATCATGTCTATTTTCTGTTCAACATTTAATTATATTCGAGGAAATGAATTTGAATCGTCAGTTCAAGAGTTTTATAAAATTGTGAATTCGGCTTTGTGATTACGGCATTTTTTTAAATTCAATTTGCTTTTCAACATTTATTACAGTGATGTGCTAGCTTTTTAATGCTCCCAAAAAAGTATGATTTGTTAAATTCCTGAATTCGTTGCTTTCACCTTTGACTTGCTCATTTGATGACATTTTTCACTTCATGTTTCGAAACAAAGAAAGGTCACAAGATGCCAAAACTAGACAACTAATTTTGCAGTTGCAATTACATATATATGAGGTGTGTTTAAAAAGTAACGGATAATTGTATTTCAAAAATAACTCCGTAAGTTGGTAATACAGCACTTAATTATTAAGACAAATATGGGCAAGATCGGTCAACCCGTTTGCTGGTTGAAACAGTCCACTTCAGTAGTGCACGGTGATTTTTACATTTATTTTAAATTTTAGCTTCATTTATTATATTATATAATGGTGTGCCTTTCGGCTTTACAATCTACATTCTTAATACGTTTCATAGAACTTCAACTTGAAATTAAACTTAAAACTATTCTAGACCTTTCTATTTCCAAAAGTCTTCTCTTGACCCTCTTCCTTAATTTTCTGTAGTTCTCCTTCATTCTCATCATTTCCTCACCTCTTGTCTTCTTTGTCTCTTCGTCTCTTTGTCACTTCACATTAAAATCACTTCTGCTCTGGCGTTACTTCTCTTTCTTCGTTCCTTTTCTCTATTTCCGCCATCCACCTCTTCCCTTTACTGCCTGCCTTTAATAACTGCACCTGAACGGGTACTCCTGAACCGCAATTTTAGTTTCGAGAACTTAAGAAAGTCTCTAAGACTAATCTGATGAATATGGTGGTTGAAATAATAAAATAGGCCCCTGTGTTAACTGTAATGTGCTCCTGTGATCAACCTCCGACTGCTTATCACGGCTACCACTTCACACGGTGAGAACTCTCAGGTTTCATAATGTTGTGTTTGCAAAGTCGACCTCAACAATTTTCATATATTTTTCAACTCTCTTGTACTTGTTTGTGTGTACTTTATGTTATGTTATGTTTTGTTTTGTATGATTTTAACGTAGAAAATTTTTATTATTAACAATTTACATAATTTTCACGAGTTTTTGAAAAGGTAATTTGATCATAAAATATAAAACTTTGTTTCACAAAAAAATTATGGATGTACATAAAGTAATTAGATGCTTGTCAACTCGTAGACGTTATTTTGTAAAGTATGGTATATACTCGTATATATATAAGTAGCCGTATATGCGATTCTTTTGTATTTAGACGAGTTTATTATATACGATCTCACGCTCTCGTACAAAGCTGCTGATAATGCGAGTATGACACTTCCGTTAGATACAAAAAGCGGAAGCTGAATTTGCATAAACTGTTTTTTTTTACTTTTACGATCATTATGCCTTTCAGCATAAAAATATAAGATACATTTTCAAGAAAACGATGTCTTAAAGCTTTTTCTACAAAAAGTTCAACAGTTACTAAAAAAGAAAAGCAAATGGATATGACCTACAACGTGCTCTGAGTGCATTGTAGTATTTTAGTATTTTTTTAAGAGATTTAAAATATTTTTTGTCATAAAAAGTGAAATAAGCTTCTTATTACTCAGTTCATCATTTATTATAAAATGTGTAATCACATTTTGGCTTTCTGACAAAAGTCAGTTTTATGTTTTGGCTGGTTTCCATTTTATTTGATATCAGATTTTATAAATGTTCGTCTGGTACTATATTTTATGAGATTTGAAACTCTATTTCATGCACCAAACATTCCACAACTGTTTTTTGTAAATTTCTATTATGTTACTAGGCTGCGAAACTAGTTATCGCAAAGCCCTCTTGATTATAAATTTGTACAATTATAAAGTATATAATGGGCTTGTGTCCTATGTCTTAATTTCTATAAAAGTGTACTATATATTGTATAAAGTAGGTTACTAGAACCTCAAATGTTCAATTATTTTTTAATAACTCCTTATATGCTAGGAGATATTAAAACAATTAAGAAAGTCATTTTGTCTCTTTAATTATTAAAGAGAGTCAACGTTGTACACATTCCAAATGCATGTGACATCACAATCCTTGTGTAAGGTTACCAACCTTACAGCTCATAAATCTATGCTATATGTATTTATATATCAAAATATCAAATATTATTTACAGTTAATTCAAGGAACAATAAAATTTCAATATTAAGTCTGCCGTAACAGGGTTAAATAAAATAAAAACTTATTATTCTTTGATTTGACTTGATTATTTGACTACCAACAGCTACAAAAAACGCTAAAATGCATTTCACGTCATACAAATATGGTCGACCATTTCTAGCGCTAAAACTACAATTCAAACTTTTAATTGCTATATCCCCGTCAATATTTAGATATTTAATAAAATAGACACACCAATACAAATTTATTAACATTAATTTCAATCAACAATTGAAAAATCGACCACTAAAAAATGAGGGCACAAGCCCATTCTTTCTTATTATCCTGAAAATTTGATGTTGATTGTCCGTTTCGAGATAAATTTAATTAAAAGTTCGTCCGAAACAGTTACCAGATATATTTGACGTGAGGTTACACCAGTTTTTTATTTTTTATGAAAAAACAAATCATTGCATTCTGTAATGTATTAAAAACGTTAATTAAAAAAAGAAACCTTGAATATATATTGGAATGTCAAAGCCCTACATCTGGCAATAATATCGTTGCCTTAACGATAACGTCTGTCACTAAAACAGATTTAGAATTTAGGTGCAGGTCCGGAAATCGAACACGAAGACACTCAGGAATTCATTGTTAACTCAAGTTCGTTTATCGAAGTCATTACGACCTCGAAACGAATCAAATTTTATATCAAATAATATGTTTTAATAGTTTAACGTTTAGGAATGACTGTTTAGATAATAGTATATACATACATGTAGTACAGTAGCATATAGATTGCAGTACAATGGATTGCAGTAGCACCTCTTACAGCTACGAGAATGGAATTGAGTAACAATACTTTACCATTGAAAGTTTGGTGTTATCTATAACGACTTGCGAGTGTGGATTGTACCTCTACGTGTCCGGAAACCAATATCGTACCGTTGTAAGATTCTGTGTTCTGTGTGCACAGCTGCAGCTGCATCTAACAAAGTTATAACATAGTTGACATAGAGTAACTTAAAATGTTCAATTGAAACCACACCAACTAAAAACAAGCGCCATTTTAATTGAGGTCTTTAATGATAAATAAATATCAGTCAGTAAGAAGATTAAGAACCGCTGTTTCGAACTGTGTACTTTAATAGTTAGGTAAAGGGACTTAGGACCTCTTCATTTTACTGCAAAATTGTTTATGAATTATTAGTACACTAACTTTATAATTATTTAGAATTTGCATTCTGGTTTGTATGAGTAAATGCTTTGTTCATATTCATAGGAGTATAACAAATTTATGAACTTCTTGTTGGTATGTCAGTGTCGGCTCAGGTCTCATAAATTCAGGAGGCCTCAAAATTCAGCTTTCAAAATGAAAAAGGTATTAAAGATAAACATTTTTTCTTTTAATCATATAAAAAATAAATAGTGCTAATAATTATAATTTTACGTAAATAGCTATTTCTTACACTGAAGCAGAGGCTTTACCAATAGCGTTTAATGGGAATATGGCGGACTTTTTTGTTAAAAGAAAAATTAAATAACACTTTGATTATTTCATATCCTCTTCCCTTTTATGAGTTACAATCTTTTTTATACAACAGAGTGTCAACATAATTTATTATTAATTAGAAAAGCAAAATTTTGTTAATTAAATTTATTGCAATTATATGTCTTTATATATTTTGATCGTGCAACATTGTAAATTAATTTAAACATTAGTTTAATTTTAATTATATAAAATTGCTAACAACGCAACGGTATGATTGAACACCTGCATCGAGAGCAATGACCGGTAAGTTATATTAATTTTGCAATGCTTATTTTTAAAGAATAATAATTACAATGTGTCAGAGCAGTGCATAGTTTTATTTAATATTTTTATATGTAAAAGAAAGAGACAACATTATTATAAAAATATTTATAAAGTAAATAATTGAATTTAATATTATTTGTGGTGGGATGTGTTACAGATAAAGACGAGCTTGAGACATTACGACTGGCAAATAATTGTTTGTTGAAGAAAAGAGATGAATATAGTTTCCAGATGAATCTAACAAAATAACTAACAAGTACATATTTATTTGAATTAAAAAGAATATTTGATCCGTTTGCAAGTTGAAACTTGATCATGAAAGATTGCTTGGTGTATTAGTAGTGGGGAGAGGGCGTGCGTCGGATTCTTCTATAGACATACAGGCTTTAAAAATTAATTGTGCTTCGGGCCTTTCAAGTTCTAAATGCGCCACTGGTTTGGTCTAAAGTGACTAAATAGGTCAAACAGTTTCAACGACATGCTTGCATTGTGGATGCAAATGGCAAATGGAATGCTGTATGTCAGATTCTGATTCTCATAGCCACACAAGAGTGGGTTAATGTCTGTTGGAAACTTTGGTATTAAAAGTATGTTTCAGTATACGAGTACGTCACATCGTTTACGATTTTGAGTTATGATTGAATATAACGTAAACAATCTATTGGTTGGATGTATTGGGATACATCTGTTCCGTGATCCGGGTTCCGTGTTCCGTGTTCCGGGTTCCGTGAGTAAAAATGAGAACCGCATTTCTCCAATTCCATTTTAAATAAATAAAAGGTAATTTTATAATTTGTGGAACCCACATACATAGTGTTGTCTCTATTTATTCAACGTTTTTAAATAGTATTGTCCTTTTCTAACTACAACGCTAGGCAGTTAGATATCTGGACTTGATATAACATTTCATTAGACTTTCCAATTTACAAGTTACTTATTCATCTATCATTACCAAGAGTGACTTCTTAGTAATAACATTATCTTATCGTCAATTGAATCTTTAGCCGTTATAAATTGATGTTCTAATTCTAAAAGTAAATACAAAGTTTCTTAGAGCGGATCTTGAAGTACACTTTATTTGTGTTTGCTTAGGTTGGTGCTAGCTACTACGAGAACGACTTAATGCCAACCATCAAAAGGACATCTTAATTAATATCCTTTTTCGATTTGTTTGTTTATAATTTTAATGCGGTCTAACTTCGTTGTGTGTTTGAATTAGTTTAAGTATGTACAAGTATATTTACTTTTTATCTGCTATACATAAGCTGGCGTGGCAGCCATTTAACTGAAATTGTTTTCCGTAAATAATCATCGTAAATGGTAACCAATAGATAGCCCGCGCAAATTATTGGCACAATTTGCAATGCATCCATAACATGTTTTTGTCAAATCATTTCGTAACGGAAAGTGAAACCAATTGAATTATCTAATGCATGTGAATGATCAAAATCCCATTAATACTGAGACATGGACATTTTGACAGGATTATGTGATTTCCATATTTAAATCTATTTAATCGATGGTCTCCCTAATTTAACCATCGATACAGGTACTCAAACATTTGTTTGTAACTGTGATTGCGTTGGGGGCTCACGATTGTGTGTATGTGGCCCGTTTATATCGTTTATAAATGTTTTACTAGTTGGATTTTCATTTCAAATGCTAAACAAGATACAAAGAACTGTCAGCTGTAGCTGTCGGTCAGAAGCAGACAAACTTCCATTGAAATGGGTGTAATTAAACATTGTCACATATGCTGAGATAGTTAATTGGTTACTAAATGGCATTACCGACATAGTTCATGACGCTGGTATTTCAGCCGTGCAAGGTTCTGTTTCTAGTTGTTAACCCAATGGGCTTGTGTCCTATGTCTTAATTTCTATAAAAGTGTACTATATATTGATAAAATGCGTTACTAGAACTTCAAATGTTCAATTATGTTTTAATAACTCCTTATATGTTAGGAGATATTAACAATTAGTCATTTTATCTCTTTAATTATTAACGGGATTCAACGTTGTACAACATTCCAAAACATGTGACCTCACAACTGCTATGTTGCTATCTCTTTTATACAACAGAGCGTAAAAGAGATATATTCTTGATAGAACTCTGACAAGTTTATAAGTTACCAACCTTACAGCTCATAAATCTCTGCTATATGTATTTATATATCAAAATATCAAATATTATTTACAGCTATTTCAAGGAACATAAAAATTTCAATATTATGTCTGGGTATAACAGGGTTAAATAAAATAAAAACTTATTATTCTTTGACTTGACTTGATTATTTCGACTACCAACAGCTACAAAACATTACCACAGCACTGACCTAATCATCAAATAAGTGACGTATACAATGCGTTTCACGTCATACAAATGGTCGACATCTTTAGCGCTAAAACTACAACATTTAGATATTTAATAATATAGACACGCCAATAACCATTTATCGACCACTAAAAATGAGTACACAAGCCCATTGCAGCAGGTTTTCAAGAATGAACCGTTTTTCGGAAACCATTGCTCTAACTGCCAGGCAACCCCGTAAGCTCGAATTAAACATGGGAGAGGGGGAGGATATAAACTCGTATAAATGGACTTTAATGAAAGCTGAGTACCAGAGAATTTTAGTTCAAAGGTCTTTAGTAATAAAGTTCCAACAAATGGAAATTCAATTCCACTTAATTTCTCATTTAAAATCAACAAAAAACCATTCATAAATAAATAAAGTTTTATAAAATAATCCTAATGTATCTACTGGAGTCTGGATGTCCAGTAATGTTGCAAAGTGATGTTTATTTAGTAGGACTGCATCAATGACGCTGGAAGTGCGCGTACATAACGCCAAGAGGAACTAGAGCAAACTTATTTGTAAAACTATTTTTCAATATGATAGTAAAGTAAACTTTTATTAGTCCAATAGCTTTTAAAAGGAATAGGATAGTTCAAGTAATTTGTTGGTAGTAAAAATAAAAAGAAATTTAAACGCGTGATCTACAGAAACACAACAATTTCATTATCACTTGTCGGTATATTAGTAGACCTGTCGGGTTTACTACTTGACCTTTAAGACGTTCTTATTATTTGCATAAGAAAAATTAATGACAAACTGAAAATAAAAAGAATGATCATTTAACTTTTCAAAATAGTGATAGAAATATATAAAGACCAAATTATATTATTTTTATTATTTATTTAATGTTTTTGTCATTAGGCGCTACATTTTTTTGCTTAAATCATTAAATTATATATCATTGTTATTACATATCGTTTGTGATCCTTATTTTATCTACTCATTCTTTCTCCTTTAAAAAAAACTTAGACCCTACTGCTTCCTGTTACTTTCTCTACTACTCTCCCTTCCGTTTCCCTACTTTGCCATTTCTTTTCTTTCCTTCCATCTTCTCTCTACCTCCCCCATCCACCTTTTTCCTTCAATGCCTTCCTTCAATAACTTCTCTATCTCCTTTTCACTTTTTACTCTAGGCTCACATGAATACTTAATGAGCTCCTGCGTTTCTATCTCTCTGCCACACACCTTGCACATACTTTGCTCTCTATTTTTCCAGTACCTGCTGTGTTTCTCTTCATCTCCCAATCTAAATCTTGCGATTCTTCAATGTTGGTACTAAATTTCTTTAGTTGGTATTACTGACTAGAGATATTACAACTGTATTCTGGTTAGGTGAACTAACAAATATATACCATACTAGTTATAGCTACTTTTATTGTAGTGTGTGTAAATGCAACGACTAACTGCCTAGTCCGACTCCAACAAAGCAAGTTGGTACAAAGCATGGACTCCATGGATAACGATGTAAGAAGAAACGGTGTATATTTGGAGTTGGCAGAACTCACTGTGCATAATGTTAAGTTATTATAAAATTAGATAAAAAGGAATTAACAATTTAAATAATAAACTTTAAATGTCGTTTCTTTGATTTCAGGTAAGATTTAAGTTAATCAGGGTAATTATTATAACGTGAATGTAAATTACTAAAAGAAAAGTCTTTGATTTCAGAAGCAACACATAAGTTTGATTAAAAATTTACTATTCCTAAAATGTCTTATATTGATTTACATGTTAAGTAATTATGATCCAAATTATTTTTATGATGAAAACTTTCGTAGAGGATAACGTTAAGTATTTCTCGTTGTTTGTTCATGTATTATTATCACTAGTTACTTAGGACGCACGCGTTTGATCAACAGACGGGGAATTAAACGAGTTTATTCAGGGAACAACGCTGACATGTTTATTTTAAAGACTTCTGTTTTAAAAGACAATATTTAACTAATATATTAAAAGGAATTAGCTGGGATGTCTTAAGAAGAAGAAGAGATATTTACAAATGTGTTTTAGAAGAAATATCTTTGTGGAAATTAATTGAGAAGAATTTATACTTTGGGTATGCGTATGATAATAGAGATTTCTCTTGGTACACAATTCATGAGTTTGTTTTGGAAATTTAAGTGTCATAAATTCATCGTAAAATAATATTATCGAGTGTTATTTGTTATTCGTTTTATTAAGTCCTTCTACAATTATTCATATTTTAATTCGTTATTATTACGCATTTTTACAATGACTTGCCGTCGACTTTGGGAAGCTTATATGTCCTCGAGACAATGCTAGCAATTTTGTCTTGAGACAGTCGTGCTACAGTATGATAATATGCGAATACTCTAACGTTTAATGATAATATATTTTTTTGTTGGACACACTGCTTTACACGGCATTTCCGAACCAATAAATATTTACAGATAAACGTATAATTTATGAATTAATTATTATGCACCCGGTTTTATTGCGCCCTATTTTATGAAATATTGGTTTAGTAATTGCATAAATATGTTTGTTGTTATAATATCATCATTATCTATTTCTAGTTTTTATTGGATGGCCGTTAATTACGCGAACGCAAAAGCGGGCTTTTGTCCGGTGCGTGTGTCCAGTTATTTACTTTACAATTATTATAAAATGAAATATACATCCATATTGGTTGGTTCTCATTAGCATAATGTTTTGAATATATAAATACAGAATAATTAAACTGTTTTTAATTAAAAGCTTTTTCAAGTATAAACTAGTTCAATTACATTATTAAAATAATTCTATATATTTCATTTTACTAAATTAATTTTGTTTTGATTGAATTTTTGGACTTAAATATATCAAGTCATAACTAAGTTAGAGAGCGTAGGGACTCAAAAACTCGGTGCATTTGTAACTAGATACAATTGATTTTGTGTGGGTCCTATTTGTTACTATAGATACAGTTGATTACGCGAGGGAGTTGAAAAAGGACCCTCTTATTGAGTCCAGCTCAAGGCCTACGTTAGTCTTTCATATCGCTATATACACCTTCTTCCCCGTTTCCCTTCTTTTCCACGTTTGATACGATTAATTCAAAGCCTTTGATGCGAGTTGTACGCACCTTAACACTGTTGGGAGTTTTCCAATGGGCTAGTGTCCTCATTTTTTAGTGGTCGATTTTTCAATTGTTGATTGAAATTGATGTTAATAAATGTGTATTGGTGTGTCTATTTTATTAAATATTTAAATGTTGACGGAGATATAGCAATTAAAAGTTTGAATTGTAGTTTTAGCGCTAGAAATGGTCGGTCATATTTGTATGTCGTGAAATGCATTTTAACGTCAGTTATTTGTTGAGTAGCTGTTGGTAGTGAAATAATCAAGTCAAATCAAAGAATAATAAGTTTTTATTTTATTTAACCCTGCTAAGGCAGACATAATATTGAAATTTGATTGTTCCTTGAAATAGGTGTAAATAATATTTGATATTTTGATATATAAATATATATAGCAGAGATTTATGAACTGTAAGGTTGGTAACCTTACACAAGGATTGTGATGTCACATGCATTTCGAATGTTGTTCAAAGTTGAATCCCTTTAATAATTAAAGAGACAAAATGACTTTTTTAATTGTTAATATCTCTTTAAATATAAGGAATTATTAAAAAATAATTGAACATTTGAGGTTCTAGTAACCCACTTTATCAATATATAGTACACTTTTGTAGAAATTAAGACATAGGACACAAGCCCATTACAAGTAAGTTGGCATTGCTAGAAATTCTTTACTATTAATTTACTTTACTTTAAATCATACAACTATTTTTTTAAATAAAATTATAAGTAAAATTAAATTTATAAAATTGAGTTCAAAAACATAAAAAAATTAATAAGTAATGTATACTCTGTTATTGTATAACACTGATCTTGCTCTGCCTGTGCACACGTGAAAAAGAAAACCTCTAAAACGGTTTCCTAAGACAAACGTTGCATCACAACATAACACAAATCGCGTAATGTTTAATTCCTTGGAACAGTGTACATTCTCGTAGGTAATTAATTCATCATGTTTATTTTGTGTTAATTGTTTTCAATGTATGTTTTGAAATACGAGCAATTACTTTTTCAATATAAACACTAACCAGTTACGTTTCATTAAATTGCAATACTAATTAAAAGTTTTGTGTTGCAATTTGCTTGCACTCAACAAATGTTTAATAAAGTTTTATTTGAGCGTTCACGCCCACGCTTACGAGTGCGACTCTTGTCAGAAAAACAATTACAGATTGTTGGATAAAACTTTAATTCGCTTAACTTTTGTCGAGCTGCTACAACTAGTTGCTAACTTTATAACTGCTTTAAATCAAATTACTTTGTTGCACACATAATGCATTGTGTAAGCTTTTCAATTCGTACCCGTAAATACACATGACATTTTAATTTACCGAAGTTTAAGGTAATTTATTTAAAACGGCAATGAACATATGCTAAATGACGCTGCTTTTGTGATTTTTTTTTTTTTACATATATAGTTTCTCGGGCTTCCTAGGCACGTAGCCTTTTATCGCCCCTAATATTGTTCTGCTTCTTCTTATACGTTATATCCAGACAACAAGAATGATCTATTCATGGCTACTGCTGTTATAAATTTCGGTTTCTCAACTTTTGTGATTTTTAAAACAATGGAAAAATCTGAATTTCATACATTTCTCCCATTTCTCTCGATGGAGCAAAGTCCGAATAACACTTGTTAAGACATTGTCCGAACGGTATTTTTTTCTATTAAAAAGCAATGCTGTTTAAACACACATAATTAAGATTTTAACATGTTCAGACTTAAAGAACAATATCAAAAATGAAATAAATTGCTCATGGCAAGAAGAATGGATTGAAGAAAGTGATAACAAATTAAGGGAAGTGAAGCTTGCATGTTGCAATCAAGATTACCGGTCAGACTATATAGAAGGCTTGAAGTAGTAATATTACAATGCCCGATTTAGAGATGTGGAGGACGTGGGGCAATGAAAGACCGGAGGCCAAATTAGGATTTTTCCATTGATTTGAAATTTTCAAAAGTAGCGTCACCAAAACTACTGCAACTCGTAAACTAATTGTCGTAATGTTATGAAATTTTGACACATCGTTCTAAGGTTGGTACTATCCATCATGTCATCCTACGAACTTATTGAGTGATGCGATAAGGTTCCACGTCTTGACACTAAACTGTGACGTCGTGACACGCACTGTGATATACTTACTGTCGCATAGATCCGGATCATTGTGAGAAAGTCTGCTATTGTGTATGCGAGTAAACTTTGAATATACATTTCTATTATTACATTATAAAATACAAACTCTATCATTGCAGTATAAGATTAAAGTCAGGGTCGCTCTTAGCCATTGCGAGGCCCCAGGCGGTAGATCTTTGCGAGGCACTTGTTCTTTGTGTAATTTATGTAAATTGAAAGTATCTATTTTTGATGATGATTGACATGAAATGCAAAAGTTATAAATAAACAAGTGTTGAGTTTTAAATTTTATATTGGAAGATTTATGCAAGTTCACAAGCACAAAGACGACAGATATTAATAATGAAAAACTAAGGTACTTGAATGCCTTAAAAGATATACGCAGCTATTCAAGTGGGTTTTCTAAAGCGCGAGGCGCGAGATACAAATACATATATGGTAATGAATTTTTCTACTTGGGTTGTTCCGCAAGGGTCTCTGCTTGCCATCCCATAAGGCCGCCTCTGATTAAAGCTGTACAACAACAAACATGCATAACCATATAAGAAATAAGAAAAATATAAGTACTCTACGAAAGAAACAAACGGGGATGAGTCTTTAATAGAGCTCTGAAGTTAATCGCGACTCCGTTATACCAAACAATTATAGAACATTATAATCAATAAAATTAACTTGTATTTAAAATAATAAAGTTTTTTTTGTGTCAAGTACGTTCCTTAAATTTAACTTGCGTAAGACAGCTCTAAGATTGCTATCTAATTAATTTTTGTTTGACTAACAAACTGTTTCTATCCAGTATTGCATTGTATATAGCTATCACACATTTACTTTAGTAATATTAGTTTAGGCTGATATGATAACAAATATTTATATTAATTATCACGCAGTTTGTGATTTTACATAAATCAATTTATGTAAAATCAGTTTTATTGCATAATGCAAATACTAAATCTCTTGAATCAGCCATGTTCGAGATACTTTTATAAATACACTTGTCACTGGTAATTTGAAGTTAGTTGTGTCTTCTTTATTTCATTATTTAGAAACTGAAACTATGAATATCCCTTGCAGAACATATAACGGAAGGTTAAGGTTAAGGGAAATGTTGTGTTTTGCCGGTTTTACACCAGAGAGACAAAACAACAAAACACGAACAAAAACACCAATGTTTACACCAAAGAGACAGTTCTTAAAACATTTTTGTCTTTAAAAACTGTTTTAGTAAACAAAACACATTCCCATCTGGAGTCGGTAAAGATCTAAGGAAAACACGTTTGTTGTTTCTGCTTGGTTTGAACACGCTGTTTTGTTTTTTGTGAACATATGCACTTGTCAGTAGTTGTTTATCATTTGGCTAGCAACTAGTTCTAAGAGTAGTTATAAATAAGTTCAGAATGCAGTGGACAAAAGATAAGACCAGCAATTTTGTAAAAATGTGTCGCTAACACAATCATTTGTGGGATACTAAATTTTTACGAGACACACAGAAAAGCACTAAAAACAAAACCAGTCTGTTTTCGAAAAACAGAACTATTTTAAAAGAAAACAAATCATGTTTTTGTTTTGTTTTTTTAAAACAAAACAGTTTTCAAAACTGTCTTTTAGGTGTAAAACCGGCATTTGATTCAACCACACAAGTCTTACATACACATATGCATATGATATCTAGAAAAAATCCTCAAAATTTTGTAACATGGCCTACAAATTTTCTGATTATTTAAAATTGAATTTAAGAGCTCCGAAATCGTTTCATGGTAGTTTTGTATGCTTTACTTTAAAAAATCCTCACGTGAAAATATCACGTGATCTTAATGGAGTGTTGAAAATTTGTACTGTAAGAGTGACGACAAACTAGAAGCAATTTGTTATTAAAAAATTGTACAAGTCATTCTTTACTAATGACTAATGATGACAATGACTGAATTATATTTCGTGTTACAAATTGAAGATGAAAAGTGCTATCAAATTCACAATAAGCCAATTTAAAAGAATATATAAGTTAGTTTCTAATAAGCATATGTTCTGCATGAAGATGCTCTCGAACTTAATCGAGTTAGATATTCAATGTGCTCGTAATTCCTTAACATTTAGTGGTTTATAGATATTATTACTTGAGACTAATTAATGTTTTGCAATTAAACAAAAGACAAGAGTATAAAGTTTATGAACATCGTAAACTTAAACGCTTCGTGTAACTTGTAAGAGAATCATGAGAGATACGTTCCCGGCCCCCGTCGCTCTCCGTTTGAGTTCTGAGTTCAATTGCTCGGCTTTGAGAACATGCTCACTTCCTTCGGAGTAACTAACATTTGTAGTTACAGAATTCAATAGAAATTAAATGAGGATTTAGTAAGATTTCAAATTCTTGCTTATAAATCAATGTACATAAGTCAATAAAATGTAAGTAAAATAGCGGTCGGGAATTCCCGGGATATATTTTTATTTTTATAATAATCTATACAGTTCAATAACCACTTTAATTTGACTATACTAGTTCTCACCCAGTAAACAATTTGGTGAAGTGTCGTGTTTTGTGACGTTTCTATCACTATTTCACTTCAATTATAGTTTGCGGCAACTTTATCTTCAATTGTATTTCGACAGGTGGAGTGGTTTCACCATTTGTAGCCTATAAAATAGACATTTCATATGAACGACTGTGAGAAACTGAACTCTTTCATGATAAAAAAGTCATGCGCATCTTTAATATGATGGTGACTCTAAAATGTTTACTGGATATCCTCTCCTCACTTCACCTTTGATCAATCGACTAGAAATTTTCAGAATAATTAGATAAAAATATAACAATCTACAGATGCGGATATAGCACGACAACTATTTTAAATAGCGAGAAGGTTTAATTTAGTGCCTTATCTATTCGAAACAGATGGTTCAATAATTCGTTTTTAATCCGTTAATTACATTTCTATTATATTAGGGATTAATTCAGCTTCATATTTTTATCAGTATAATTTTTATATTTTTATTGTTTTACGATCTTCCGTTACCTAGAAAATACTTAATGTATGGAAAAATAATATTTGCATATTGCGATGTAATTGTACAAAGCAACCAGGAATTGTAGCACTATAAAGGGATTATTATACAACCCTTCAGCTGACGAGTAAGCTGTCGCAACTACAAAATTATTGATTTTGTTATTTTTCTCTCAACTAAAATCTTCAGAAATTATACTTACATTTAGTAGAATAAATGTAAGCTTCCATTAAAAATAGTTATAAGTATTTAAGGTTTATTTAACATAACGTCAGCATGGGAAATAGGTCGACTTTAAATTAAATAAATAATAAATAAAATAACGTTGCTTAAAATGATATTACAATGGACACTTTATTCAAGTTTATTTTATCTTATAGCGTTCTAAATTTAGCAAAACAATTCTAGGCACACACCAAACAAAGTATTGGCTTGAAATGAACCTGAAGCGAATCTTCGTACAGAAACATTAGGCATTTGAACTTAGCTTCATACTCGGACACATATGTGTGGTTTCAGCATTAAAATTGTCAAACGATCCGCGAATATGCGTACTATTTAGAATGCAATCGAAGTGTGATACTCATTACTTTGTATAAAATTACATTCTAAACATCAAAAACCATTAGTCCATATAGATACCATCAGTAGTGGGATTCCTTAACTTTATTCGGAGCAGCAAAGTTCCACGTTTCTGCAACATCTTGACGCTAGAGCCCGTGTAGAGCTGCGACTTCCTTTAAGATTTTTTCCATTCTTTCCTATTTGCCACTTTCCCTTTCAATTCAATACACTCATTCTCTAAGGCAGGGGCGGCCTCAGCCATTGCGAGGCCCTGGGCAGCAGATCTTTCCGAGGCCCCGCGTGGCAGAACTTTGCGAGGCTCCGGGGCGGCAGATATTTGCGAGGCCCCGCGTGGCAGATCTTTGTGAGACACTTGTTCTTTGTATAATGTATGTAAATTGTAAGTAAGTATTTTTGATGATAATTGACGAGAAATAAAAGTTTATATTGGAAGATTTATAAAAGTTAACAAGCACAAAGACGACAAATATAAATGATGATAAAGTAAGGCACATGAATGCCTTAAAAGATATACGCTGTGATTCTAGTGGAATTTCTAAAGAGCGAGGCGCGAGATTCAAATACATTTATAGTAATAAATTTTTCTACTTGGGTTGTTGCACGAGGCCCTGCTTTCCACTCCCTAAGGCCCCCTCTACTCTAAGGTCCTCCTCCACTTACATAATACGAAATATTGACAATCTTTATTTCTGACAACATTGTTGTTATCGAGCAGGTCAATAAAGTTACTGAATCCCGCATAGGGTGCTTCAAATAATTACACACTTTTAACTTTAATTGAAGTTGCACACTAGAAGGTCGTAGCTTAGAATTACGAGTCCGTGTTCCATTCCAACGGACAACAAGTACAGCAGATGCAATTTGATTATATTCCATATATTTAATGAAATTCACTACTGGTTGTTTCACAATATTAATGTTAATGATTTTCAATCTAGGAATTCAAATTCTTATGAGATGACGATGTAATGTGGCTATAATAAAACAATATTTAACAATGTAGTAAAATTTTTTGATGTTTGTTACTTTACTGCAAGAAATAAATATTATCATACAGAAGCAAAAACAAATAACTTATATCACTTCAGAATGTATTCCTGCATCGGTTTTACAGAGCACGCATGCCTCATAAACCACTGCATCTAAAGCCACTTCAAGTGCACTGTAAAGTTTTATACGTGGAGCATATGTTGGTGCTATGCTAATACTAATAAAAGTATTTTAAATGTAATTGAAGTATTCATATCACGAGCTGCAGTATAAGCCTAGACGCACACTTGCGGCAAGATAAAATTGTAGGCGTTTGTTCAACCCTTACTAATTCAAAGAGTTACTTTCAAATGATACCGAAAGGCCAATAACCGCGCATGTTTAAAAAGGTTTGAACGATCGAGGCTATTTTATTTATTTTTTAAATGCCATAAACTGCAGCAGCCTTTTTTAATTTTAAAACTTTTTACAAATTCAAAAGGGTTTAGAATTTTTTTTTAAATAATGCAGATGCTTAAAACTTTTTTTATTAGATTAGATACGCATCTGACAAACGCCAAAAAAATAAAACAATTAACATACCAACTTAAATTGGGCCACTGTTGGCATTTAAATGTCAGAAAGTGTGTTTTTATGAAAATAACATAAAGCAATAAAAAATAAATAAGCAAACTTCGGCTAAGACATGTATGGCTCAAATTGTTCTAAATGGTGTCAACTAATATCCCCTTAAGGGTTTGCACCTGCTACCAAACACCCTGTATATTAGTTACTTATTATGTAAACCATTTTACCCAATCTATAACGTTTTGTGACCTATTTTACTACTATTAGACTACTCATGAAACATTATAAGAATTTCTTTTTAAGGATACATTCTCTCAGAATAACTACGAGTATAAACTAATAAATAAGACATTAAAACAGATTAAATGTTATTTGGTTTTGCTGAAGTCATTAACTGCAGGCTGCTATGCTTTCTGGTTTAATTTCCGAAGCAGCGCTTCGGTTCGGGCTCCTCTATTCAATATATTTTCATATGATTATTGATATTTGTATTTAGATACTTAACTAAAGCACAGAGTAAGTTACATTCGTCAACGCTGGTGTGCTCGCATTATGTATATTCAACGGTTGAATCAAATTCAAATATATGTAAATATGCGGTAGAAGCACAGCCAGTGATTGTCTGTAATTTATTCTATAAAAGTAAAGCTTCGATTCTACGGATGTCATTGAATTGCTGCTACCTACTACCGCCCCTCACTCAGTAAAGGAGCATGTTACCTTTGAAGTCTTCGTTACTGGCTACCAATACGGAATATCAATTTGTCGGATGCGATGTAGGATACTGCTTAATATTCAAAGAATTACAACTTGATTTTAGAATTAGAAGAATACTCAATTCTTTAATAAAATGAATTACAAGTTTTTTAAGTTATTATAATCTTAGTTTGCATTTCTTAAGATTGCGCATATTTTCTGAAGATTTTCTTAGAAACCTCATGCTTTGGAAGACACACTGATTAATTAAGAAAAGGAAATCCATATAATCTGATTATTGTTTATTAAAATATCTTCCATATCTTTTTTTAATGTTTAAATCAAATTTCTTTTCTTATTTTGAGAACTGTATTTTGATGCCCCCAAATTTTGAGGCCAGAGGTACTTGCCTCATGCGCATTTATGCAGAGGCGGCCTTAGGGGGTAGCAAACGGGGCAACCGCCCGGAGCCTCGCTCTTGTAGGGGCCTCGCATTCTCGAGGAACAACCAAATAGAACAATTCAGTATTATATATGTATAAATTATCGCGCTTTAGAAAACCCACTTGAATTTCAGCTTATATCTTTTAAGGCATTAAAAATATTAAATTAAGAAAAGCTATATTATATTATAACCTCCAAAATGTTACAATCTGCCAAAATGCAGTAGGATTTATATTTAGAAGAAGTTTAATATCAGTTTGTTGTTCAAATATAAAGAAATAAAAACCATTTCTATTACTAATTGTTAAAAAACAGGATTTCACCTTCAATTTTGTCCAACTGTAAAACTGTCAAAATTTATATTACTAGAGACGCATGCGCAGCAACTAAATTAACTAAACTCAAATTAAAACACGAATGTGACTAGGAATGTCTATTCTGAGAACCTGAAATCTAGATTAAAATATTAAATACAGTAAATTAAACAGATAAAAACAGTAAATTAAATATCAAAGCAGTGAGTGGGAATGAGCCTTTAATCCATGCTAAACCTAGAAAAACCTATGGATAATAATTCATTCAAAAAAACACTATTTCAATTTTTTTACGTTATTGACATTATCATTAATTACAACCGAAAAATAGTGAAACCAAAATAAATTTGAAATCCCGTATCAAAGATAAATGATCCATTACCATCGCAAGTCATCTGACAATGATGAAGAGCTGATACAACAGAACGGGCCACCCATCAACCCAACCTCGACACGGACAACACTTGCTTATGATAAATCTCTCTCTAGACTCTAGGCACTCGCCCGCAATGTCATACTCTTAGTCATATTGTTTCACGCACATTTTTCTAACCCAAAACATTTTTTTATAGATACGTCAACTAGTTCACACAGAAATATATCTATCTCTTTTAACATGATGTATTGTTTAACTTCTCGCTCTTTCACTGTATAATCTCTTTTGTTGGGTAAGCTTAACAACGAATGAATGGATCATTCTATCAAAATGTCCAACACATTTTGCCCAGGATTGATATAATACTGTCAACCCTGGCTCAAACTAACGTCGCTAACTGAAGTCTGTGGGATATTTAAAATGACTAATGACTTTATCGTGTTAAGGATCTCTGTTCTATCGTAACCACCTTTGGCTAAGAGTCAGTTGATAAAACTATCTGATTCGGATAATTAACCACATCTTCAATGACCTTCAATCTGCAAATCTGGTAATTAGACAAAATTATTTTCAACGAATTTTCAACATGAAAAGACATTCATGTTTTATGATTTTACAATGTGGAAGATAATGTTACAGTAGTGAAAAACCAGCTTTAATATTCTCAATGGCTTAGTTTCCCGGAAAACAAGATTTTTTAACAATATTTTTCTTGCATAGCATATAAAAACAAATCTACGTCAATCGAGAAATCCTATATTATAATGTTCCAAGTGAAAGTTTATATGTTTACGCGATTCGTATGGTGATTAGAAAACGGCTTTGCGCATTTTCCTGAAAATTGCCTATTTCGTAGAGAAAAAAATTCTAAGACTTTTGGAATCCTCAGATTTTCTCCTGAATTTTCTGGAATGCTGTAATTTGGAAAAAACTAAAAAATATTTCTTTTACCTTACCTTACGTTGACGTGATGTTACATTAACGTCTCGTCAATGCAAATACGTTGACGTTGACCTTACCTTAACCCTAACGAGTTTGCATGAAAAATTATTTTATTATTGAACGAGTTAAATATTTCAATTTGAAAATAGAACACTAAAAAGACGTCGCTTTGAGACGGGGGTAACCTCTAGTATTATTATATTCAAATAAACACAAGTCTGTTCTTTATGTCGTTAAGAAAGATTTAATATTCGAGTATCTTTGTGAAAATGTAATCCAAAATAATTTGTTACTTATCTCTGAAACAGAATCGATAAAATCTGTTTGCCTTCATATTTAGTTTTACTTTTAAAATTCTATTTTCAATAAAGAAAAGCTTATTATATTAACATATTTATAAGGTTCGTAAGTGACATATTTTAAATTATTCCGGGACAGCGCGTACGCAGTCCCGACTACCAAAAATTACGCGCCCGAGTTATCCACATTAGGGATAATCACAAGGGTCAGCCCAACCGAAGTGCAATGGAAGAGCCTCGCCCTGGGGGAACCGCCTTAGCGATCACGGTAAACCCCTACGCCAGGTAAGTATGCTTTTCGCAGGTAAACCAGGTGTCTCCGTCTGGTAGACCTGGTACTCCAGTAGCGAGATGGTTCTCAAAGTAACCACTCTTAAAATCAACGACATCTATTAACGCTGGGTTTCAATTCGACCCTTTGAACAACCCTTGTTTAGAAATTGTAAATACATATTTATGTTATAGGTATAGGGGAAGTAAATCTTTGTAAGAAATAATTCATTTGTGTAAAAGAAATCAGATGTTATATTTATTTGCCCTTTATTTATTTTTCAATCTATTGCCAAAATCAAATGTGTGATTATATAATTTTAATTTCGAAAAAGATAAAGTTCTCGCTAAATAAGTTTATGTAACATATGAAAAGATACGTTTTGTATAAAGAGGGTTATCTGAATACTGGTGTGCCCTAATAGGGTTTAGTAAATCATTTTATTGCTATTACAATCATAAAATAACCCTTTTAGGTTACTAAAATCGTATGAAAAAAAATGAGAATGATTAGATTTAATAAGGATCAAAATTGAATTAAGCACAATGACATATAAATAAGTTAAGGCACAAGAATGTAGTGCCTTAACTCATGCCAAATGGCAAAAACATTAAAAAATAAAATAAATTTAAAAAAATAATAATAAAACTGACGATAAGATTTGAAAGGAAAAGTTTTCTACATTTCAGTCATTCATTTTATCACTCCCACATAGATTTATCTCATGTTGTTGACGAGATGTTACATTTTAAATCCCAAGCTAATGTAGATGTAAAAACAAATCTAATACGTATTTGTAAAAAGTCTTCTTCACAACCGCTACATGCGAAGTACTTGTTTCTACCACCGAATGGAATAAATGTTCCTTGAAATCTTGCTAGACGTAATATATCATATTCCTTTATTTACGGTTCTTTCAGAACTTTTAAAAATACAAAATGCGTGCAAATGTATTTAAGTAGGTACATGAAAAGCTTGTTATTTTTTCACATTGTATCTAAGCACCTTCCAGAAGCTTTATTGCTATGGCAACGAAACTAATACTGTTTGGTAGTTAAGGAGCAATGGACTTGTTCTTACACAGAGGCGGATTCTCGCATGCGGGCAATTAACTAAAGTAAATATAAAACACTGCAAGAATCGTGATCTCCTACTGTGAAGAGTTCTGGGACTACAATAAATACTTGAAACAATGGTTCCTAATGTACAGTATACATACGTGCGACTTAAACATGCGACATCCAACATTTGTTGTAAGAAGTTGTACAACACGTCCACACTAGTGCGACATGCAACTTAATACGTCGGAAGCTTTCATATTACGAACGAATTCCTTCAACCTGATTTAGAAAAAATTATAGAAGAAAAATTTACCAAGCATGGAAGCATTACCAAGGCTGGAAAGGTCTTATGTTTCGTACAGATTGGTGCGACATAAACATGTTTAGTACATGATTAGTATTAATTAAAATAGAGAGGTAGAAAGGGTCGCATATTACTCATAACGCAGAGCTTCGTTTGCTTATATTAAGGAAGGAAGAGAAATGGTTTAGTTTTAATTTTTTCTCATGTTAAAAAATTTCTTTATCTCCCTACCTTGGGATTTGTAGAATACCATTGAATAACCCTTTGTAATGTACTAATTATTACAATATTGATCAATAAATCACCGCTAATTTTACAGATTTTAATCTTATGACCCTCCTAGTGCAATCTCTTGAGATAAATTTATCTTCGTAGCCCCTCCTCTCTCTCGTTGCATTTCTACTAGAAATCTGCATAAGGATATTGTAAGTATTAGTCTCCCGGATAGTCCTCAGAGAATTTATAGAGCCATAAACCGCTCGTAGAAGCTTTATGAACGTGGCTAATTTGATATAGATTTGTTTACATGGGTTTGCTTCACCCCCCACCCCTGCTTCCTCCTCGCGCTCTATGTAAACAATGCCAAATTAGCTAAAGTAAATATATGCTTTGTATTTGTTATTATGTAATAATATTGTTAATAGTCTTTGTCGCAACGTAAGCTGCGATTTGTTGAGTAAAGAGAGAGATGAAGTGTTTACAATTAAAGGGGAAAGAGAGAGATAGTTTAATTAAAGCAGGTGAGAAGTGCAAATCTTCAAATAATAGGTGATATTATTTCTGATTAAATACTTAGATGCGGATTAAAACTATAGGGCCTATTTTGTAACAGCTTACCTGAGGTCTGTTAAGTTCTGACGATTCCAAGGGTATATTTTCTAAACTAAGCTATGTAAATTTACACAAAACTATCAGAAGACCTTAAATAAATAATAATTCTTCTAAAAACTCGCGACAAAAGTACAGTGTAGTGGTTAATATCCGTCTGCAAGAATAAAAAAAATAAAAGAAGAAGACAAAAAAATAAAAATTAAGATACAATAATTTGAACGTATAAAAGTTCATTCCTTCCTCGATTATAATGTCTGCAGGATTCTATTGTCCTGTCGTCGGCACCTTCAAATCCCTTGATAATAGACGTCCAACACCGACGCCGACCCGACGCTAACGCTGACGCCAACGCCAACAGTTGACGGACGGTAGCGTGTGCTATTAGTTGCGACTTACAGCTGATTTCTTTCGTTGTACACGTAGTGCATTGTTATATCAAAGTCTCTACGTGAGAGAACTTTTTCCAACATTTTCCCCAAGTTATATTGTTATTTTCTTCATTTCTCACGAAAGAAATATATAGTCGGAGTGGTGATGAAGAAAAGCGTGTAGAATTTTATTATAAATAAGTTTACAATTGAAAGTAGTTTTGAAGTCTTACTCAGTAGCGGCGCAAAAAAAGGACGCTTGGGGGCTTTAAATACGTCCAATCCTTAAAGTTGTTACTTCATTATTAATCTCTTATTTTAATTCAGTAATAGTTTTTATATTGGAAAGCCAACAAAGCTAGATTGTTAAGGAGGCCTTAAATATTTTGTGCTCTCCAAAAATACCGTGTCCGAATAACACTAGTCAAGCACCATTGCTTTATTTGAAGGGTATTTTTCCCATTAAAAAATAATTTTTTATTACCACACGAAATACTGATTTTTCCATTTTTTTTAATTATAAAAGTAGCGCCACTAAAACCTGTGTAACTGGTAAATTAGTGGTCTGAATATTATGAAATGGTGGCATATATCGTATGAAGGTTGATACTATCTAAAAACCATATGGATTTGATAATAGTGTCTACGTTTTTAAATGAACAGAATATTAATTAATCAAGCGAAGAGAAACAACTTATCCGAGTAATTAGCGCGTAAAAAACAAATTGTGGCAAATCCCAAAATTAACCGTTTTGGAAATTTCCCACTAGTAGTTGTAGTACAACTCGTTTCGTAAATATTAAAAATTGCCATCGATTTATTGTGCTTTTTATTTGGACAAGCAAATTAATTTCTATTACTTTGAAGTGCATAAGGCACAAGAATGTAGTGCCAAATGGCAGAAACATTAAAAATAAAATAATAATAATATACTTTACTTAATATTAATTATTATCTTTTATATTTTATTTAATATACAAATTTGTATGTCTTTATTTTTCGCAAGCCGAAAAGTTATTTTACTTTGACAGATTATAGGTATACGTTCGATAAGAAGGAACACTGTACTTTCATGTTTTATATATTGATATTTAAAATGTATAGAGTATACATACTTATACAACTAAAATATTTGCTACTATATTGCTTGCTGTTTTGCCTATTTTAAACAAAACTAACACTAAAAGAGTAGGTGGGAATGATACTTTATAATGTGAAATAGGTCAGAGTTATTTTCTAGCTTCTATTAGACAGCCACGTGCATCCTAATGATAACAACACGTGCAAACAATTGACGATTCAATATTATTCTTCCACGTGTTTGATGCCACGCAAAACCTGACTTATTGTTGTTAATATCTAATAATAAGCTTCTCTTTAAGGAGGCTGTTCTGAATATTTTGCAATTATTTTTTTCTTTTTCTTTTAAAAAGTCAAGTATATACTGTTAAAAGTATACAAGGAATTGCGGTACGTCGTTGTATGTCCGGAAATTTCAAAATACACCGGGGTACATCGATGTACTGATCTATAAATACTTGTGAAGCCTATAACACTTGTTAATTTTATAATAATTGAAATTTCTGTTTTGTAAAATTTATAACAGTTCTAGGCTGATTTTAAATCTGCAATTTATTTTTTTGGGGCACTTCCGGTTTTCGAGATATTAGCGTTTCAAGGGTTAAATAATGGAAATATTTTAAAATGGTTTTCAGATTTGGAATCAGCGGGAAAAAGTACGTTTAAAAATATATTTAAAAGTTGGAAAAAAAAATATTTTAATTTTTACAATACAAATTTTACAAGTGGTTATTAAACCTAATAATTTTAAATTCTATACACTTGTTAATTTTATAAGAATCGTGCCTGTAGTGTACACTGTTCGGGTGCTTTGTCGTGTTGACTAGCAGCACAATGGGCTTGTGTCCTATGTCTTAATTTCTATAAAACTATACTATATATTGATAAAGTGGGTTACTAGAACCTCAAATGTTCAATTATTTTTTAATAACTCATTATATGTTGGGAGATATTAACAATTAAGAAAGTCATTTTGCCTCCTTAATTATTAAAAGGATTCAACGTTGTGCACAATCCAAGTGCATGTGACATCACAATCCTTGTGTAAGGTTACCAATCTTACAGCTCATAAGTCTCTGCTATATCTATTTATATATTAAAATTACCAACCAATATACCAACCTTACAGCTCATAAGTCTCTGCTATGTCTATTTATATATCAAAATATCAAATATTATTTACAGCTATTTCAAGGAACAATAAAATTCCAATATTATGTCTGCCTTAGCAGGGTTAAATAAAATAACAACTTATTATTCTTTGATTTGACTTGATTATTTGACTACCAACAGCTACAAAACATTACCACAGCACTGACCTACTCAACAAATAACTGACGTTAAAATGCATTTCACGTCATACAAATATGGCCGACCATTTCTAGCGCTAAAACTACAATTCAAACTTTTAATTGCTATATCTTCGTCAATATTTAGATATTTAATAAAATAGACACGCCAATACATATTTATTAACATCAATTTCAATCAACAATTAAAAAATCGACCACTAAAAAATGAGGACACAAGCCCTCTAGGTTGAAGTGTCCGCTGACTCGATGAAATACCGCTCGTTGTATTATGGCTCAATTTTTCAGCAGCCGCCTTAAAGAGTTGATCATTCTTCGAATCATTTGGTTTGGAAAGACTTGTTTACATTTTTATAAAACATTTGATCAAAGTTTTCTACGGCACTACATCATATCTAGGTTAATATAAAATATGTATTTCACAAAGACTTGTTTACTATTTCGAGTGCCACTTCAAACAAACTTTTTGTATTGTAAAGTACGACTATACTCGTATCTTTAGAATGACAGTACGTTTGAAGTTTTCAACTATATCAGTTATAAGAAGGGACGATTCTACGAAATACATCTTACCTGGATATAAGAAATAACATTTTATAAGAACTACATTTTCTCAACTCATGTACGAGTATCTATCGAGTCGAGATAGACGCAACGCTTGCAGCGGGGTCGCATATGGTTCTCTACAGATAAAAATTGAATCTACATTAATCATAGTGACAGATGAAATATAAATCAAAGTTTGTACGTATAGATATACTTACTCATACTGTTATCAATTTCTCGTTACGTTAGTTCGATTTCACCGGTGGCAGCTGGTTCACCTTTAGCAAAAAAAAGGACATATTGTTATCTCCTTTTAACTATAAAAAAATCGTATAAGTTTTTGCTCTTCTTTCTTAATCTTGAAAATATATATTGGTGTATGTATGTATGCATATATATCAGGAGTTTCTACAAGGATAAAATACACTAGTATTTCGAGAGAAATATGTTAAATTATTATTTTAACGGAACACCTGTAGTGAATAAATTAATTAAAAATATTATTAATTGCCAATTAGTATATTCAACAGATAAGAAGTACTCAGTCTAAAAATATCTACATTGTACTTATAGTAAGCAGTGAAAACTATCTTCAATGCGCAAGAGGCAAGGTCAATATAGTAATAGCAATGCAAAACTGATTTACGTACAAAAAGGATTATGACGTCACTATTGCGATGCGCGAAGAAAAAAAATATTTATTATCATAATCAGAGATGTGCACAAATGCTTTTCAAAAGTATTTAAATACAAAATGCAAATACCTCTTAATTTTCCATTTCAAATACAAAATAGAAAATAAATTTCATGTTAGTATTTATATACTTATTTTAAAAATACTTTTGAGAAAATAGAATACTTTGTTGTTACTAATATAAATGTTATACTTTCTTTATTAACTACGTGAATTTACAACACATCACCCTAATGATAAAAATGTTATTTATGTCACGGATTTTAATACTACAATTTGTTCAAACCATTTATTTTTCCATTTTTCGTCGATAAGGTTTCATTATCATTCCACCAAACGAACCCGTGCTTGTCACACCTTGATACACTTTGTGGAGCGCCCTTTTTGCTATTCTTATTTATAATGTTGCAGGCGTGTGTTTATTATAATTTTATATTACTACTAGCGTACCCGTCCCAAAGCGATATCTGTTTTATACGTTTTATTTAAATTCAATAAAATAATTCGCAGTTTTAATTCTTATTTTATAAAAAATATTTGATTCGAATATAATGATGAACGGATGTATAAGTCCAAGATCTCAGAGCCGCCAGACATCACTTATTTTCTGATGAACAAAATGTGTAAGATTGAGTAGTGTTAGTATTTACAATGATCGTATGCCTACCTGCTAACTTGACCAGGCGGCCATTTTTCAGGTATCAGGTAATTGAGATTTATGTCTCACTCACTCTCATACGCACGGATAATGCTCTCTTGCTCCTACTCATAGCGGAATTAAAATTTGGTCTAGGGGAGGTCTGGCCCCTTGAAGTGGTCTGTCCTCTTGTAATACGTTTTAAAACAGTTGTCTTGTAATACTTTGTATTACCTTGCAGACGCTTTAAAGCTGACAAAAAAATTACTTAAGCTCACTTATGGTCTGATGATCCATTTTTATATATGTTAGCGAGACAACTGTTTTATAACTTTTTTTCATTTAGAGTATTATTTTAATGTATTAAAATTTAATCTGAAATTTGGTTTTATTAATTTTTTTAATAATTCTATCTTGTAACACATTTTTACCTTTGAAATCTGTACACCTATACATCAAGCTATACATAAAGCTTTTACATTTTTTATGTAATCCTCATCCTCTATTATATATAACAGAAATTCGATTCTAATGAATAAATGATTTCAGATTTATATAAAACATATTAAATGAATTTATGCAACGAAGTTTCACCAGGGGGCGTAATATGAATTTTATTATGTTATTTAAATCGGCCTTCTTGAGATATGCGTTCTCGGAATTTCTTCACATTTGAGACTTTCTCTCAACGGTATTTACCTTTTGGGATCTTGGGATTTCAGCGGTATTCCTTTCTAAAAACAAGCTTAAAAATACACCGCCTTAAAAAATAAATACAATTTTTATTTTCTTAGACGTGTTCTGTTCTTAGCTAAATTCATGTTTTTTTTATGAATCTTTAGAATATAAAAAGGTATTCTAGCAAAGTAGTTTTTTACTCTCTGTTTTTATATTTGCTAGACTGTATACATTGTTTGTATAAAAATAGTTTGTCTAATATTCAGAGTCGGATTGATGCCATGGACTAAAGGGACTTCGAGGAAACAGAATCTAATGATATTTGTAAAGAATGTATTTGCAGTTAATGGATCTCTATTGTTTTAATAAATACTAAAAGTAAATAATGGGCGTTGAAAATGGTTCGAATCTCCACTATGTTTTACATGTACGAAAATTTAAAACAGATGGTACTCGTGTATTATCTTTCAATTAATTATTTGCAATTAGTTATGTGTGATATTTAAATGTAAGAATTAAAATATAATACAACAGTTATTATTTATAGGAACTTATTAACAAATTGTTTATATAGATGTCACTAGTACAACCATTGCAAAGAATTTGTTTCTAATTATTAATACAAGAGGGCAATTCGTTGCCACACAAGTAGTTTAAAAAAAATGGCCGCCGCGGGAATATAACTGTAATATTTCTAATAATGTTTTTGCTTAATAATGTTATTACGCTTATAATATATAGTGTGAACATCAATAAATTTATTAATAAAGGTGTTCTTTTAAAAGTAAAAGGTTCTTTTAAAGTAACTGTATTGTATCTACAATATATATAATACGTCCTTTTTGGTGCGTAACTCTTTGAATTTCAAGTGTCAAAACTCATAAAATGAAATAGTATTATAGTTGCAGTAAATATTTAAATACCTCAGTGATATTGACTTTACATAATGTTATAAAACAAATACCATGTCTAGCTTATTTATATTTAAAACAAGTCTGAGCATCAAAAACTGCTCTCATTACAGTTTCTAAATACAAAGTGTTTCTTTTGTTCAGTGTTTACAATTAATAGTGTTCTAAAACCCTTTTTATTTAAATATATTGTCTTGTGGCTTAGCCTTTTCAATATAAACAAAACTGGCCTTGACATTCTATTGAAAAAACACAGTGTAAAGTTTTAGTGTTGTGTGCTTCGCACGGGCCAGAGTTGTATGTCAAAACAGGTGAGAATGTAGTATAATTTACATTTACTTTCCTTATTGCAAGCAAATAATATTATGTTTGTCATGACTTTATTGAAAACGCTCAATGCTTAATAGAGAAATCTTTTAAACTCATCTAAAATATGACGTATATATTAAATCTTATTCTGAAATGTTCCTATGCTTAACTGTCAGTAACAATTGTTAGTTAAATGACCTATAACATTGCCAACAGATTTGTCTCCCTTTTTGTTTGGGATGCATTTTCAATTATCATTTTAGACTGTATTTGTACTCGTATATAGATAGAATCTGTAGGTCCGGCTTTTTAAAATTTAAAGATAGTAATTAGACTCCAAAGTATAACCAGTGCAGCACTACAGGTCGACAAATTATTCATATAGATGTCACTAGTATGATCTAATTATTAACACAAGAGGGCACTTCGTTACCACACAAGTATTTTAAAAAATATGGCCGCCGCGACAATATGACTGTAATATTTCTAATAATGTTTTTGATTATATTAATATTATTACGCTTAATACATAGTGTGAACATCAATAAGTTTATCAATAAAGGTGCTGCTTTTCTTTTAAAGAAATTGTATTGTGTGTACATTACATATTTTTTTAAATATTTTAATATGTCGTTTCGGTGCTAAGCTCTTTAAATTTCAAGTGTCAAAACTGATAAAATAAAATAGTATTATAGTTGCATTAAATATTTAAATACCTCAGTGACATTGACTTTTCATACTGTTATAAAATAAACGCCATGTCCAGCTTATTTATATTTAAAACAAGTCTCAGCATGAACAACTGCTTTCATTACTGCTTGTAAATACAAAAAGTTTCTTTTGTTCAGTGTGTACGAATAATAGTATCTCTAAAACACTTTTTATTTAAATACATTGACTTGTGGCTTAGCATTTGTAATGTAAACAGAAGTGGCCTTGACATTCTATTGAAAAAACACAGTGTACAGTTTTAGTGAGTGTTGTGTGATTCATACGGGACAGAGTTGTATGCCAATGCAGGTGAGAAAGAAGTTTAAAATGTATTTTCATTCCTTATTGTCAACATATAATATTATGTTTGTCACACGTCCTTATTGAAAAGGTTCAATTCTTAATAGAGAAATCTTTTAACATAACCTAAATTATGACGTATATATTAAATCTTATTCTGAAATGTTTTAATGTTCTCAACTGTCAGCTACGATTGTTTGTTAAATTACTAAACATAACCTATACTTTTAAAGCAATGATGAATACAATTACCAGCAGATTTTTCATTCTCTCTTTTTGGTTGTGTTGGATGCATTTTGAATAATCATTTTTGACTGTACAAGCATTCGTAGTTAGGATAGACTCTGTAGCTCGGGTCTTTTAAATTTAAGGCACTTATCAGACTCATCGGCAGCAGTAGCTGTTGACAGCAGTGATTGGCAAAATGCATAACAATATTTTTACGTTCGTTGGGCTAATACCTTATATTCATTGCTAGGTGTAACACTATGTGAAAGATTGTGATGAGTTCTGGTTTATAAATGCATCTCTGGATTTGTCAATGAAGCAATCTTTATATTATTTCGTTTTTTATCACCTTCCATCAGGAAATCTTACTAAATGTTTAAAAAAGACTAAAATTATTTTGAAATCGCATTGAAATCTAGAGACGTGGGGGAGTGATAGCAACCTCTAGTGTTACTGGAATTCTGTCACTTCTCTTTTGACTGTTGTAACAAATAAAATAACCCGCTGACAGTTTTCACAACAATAATGGATGTAGTCTTGTTCTCTATGTACAAACATTTTATGAAATGTGAATTGAAGTGCATAAATTGTGAATGTGAAGCTGCATAAATTGATGATGCATATTGTCTGTTTAAGTACATTGAGTCAGGACCGCATTTAGATCTTTGTATCTAATAATTATAATGGGCTTGTGTCCTCATTTTTTAGTGATCGATTTTTCAAATGATGTTTGAACTTGATGTTAATAAATGTGTATTGGTGTGTCTATTTTATTAAATATCTAAATGTTGACGGAGATATAGCAATTAAAAGTTTGAATTGTAATTTTAGCGCTAGAAATGGTCGGCCATATTTATATGACGTGAAATGCATTTTAACGTCAGTTATTTGTTGAGTAGGTCAGTGCTGTGGTAATGTTCTGTAGCTGTTGGTAGTCAAATAATCAAGTCAAGTCAAAGAATAATAAGTTTTTATTTTATTTAACCCTGCTAAGGCAGACATAATATTGGAATTTTATTGTTCCTTGCAATAGCTGTAAATAATATTTGATATTTTGATATATAAATACATATAGCAGAGATATATGAGTTCTAACGTTGGCAGCGGTTGTGGTGTCACATGCATTTGGAATGTGTACAACGTTAAATCCCTTTAATAATTAAAGAGACAAAATGACTTTTTTAATTGTTAATATCTCTTTACATATAAGGAGTTATTAAAAAATAATTGAACATTTGAGGTTCTAGTAACCAACTTTATCAATATATAGTAAACTTTTACAGAAATTAAGACATAGGACACAAGCCCATTAAATATAATCAATGATGTTGATCTGGGAATCAATCCTGAATATACAGCAGTTTGTTGTCAACTGTACGGGCTCACAGCAACTGTGTTGACATATTTTATTTAATGCAATTTATGATTTTATTAGAAACCAATAGTATCTGAAAGTAAAGATTTAGTTTTTATAATTTTTCAAAGCGTGAAATTGTACCCGGTTAGTTTATTTCGCAGTAATTCATCGCAATGCTAAGGATTGCACTCTACTTCCCGTTCCATGCCACTCACCGCCCTTCTCTTTGCTACAATCTTCTTAAGTACATTGTTCATATTTATTAAACTGATTGTATTTTCAACGAATGGTTCAAGCCTGCAATGACGGCTTGCCTTTATCATTTTGTGAACAAGTTGACGTACAAAGTCTCTTATTGTGACTCTCCCTCTATCCTATTTAGGTGTATATGTACATAACACATAGAAAGTTTTAAAGTGAAATGTTTAATTAATTCTAGAGTTGTTTCCTGTTCTTCAAATTCTATAATACAAAGTAATAAAGGTGGCTGTGAAGAAGGGTGAGTGATTGGTGGGAGAGGAGGGTGTCTAAGAGAGTGAGTAAGAGACACTAAGAAAAGTAAAGCTAAGTAATGACGCGCTGAGCCACAGATAAACGAGATCAAACACAAAAAGACATTAATAATTACAAAGTTATCGAAAAATATGACTTTACGAATAATTATAATACGAGTATAAATTCTTTGGAATAAAGAGATGCGAACGAGAACGTGCGGACGCTTTCAGATTGAAATATTTCTTTATTAAGTTTATATTAAAAGCAATAGCAGTTTGGATGTTCATGTCCGTCAAAGAGCATTTTCATGTACGGAGTTTTTTTAATTTAATTTTGAATACATATATATTTAACGATAGTTAATATAATACAGCATATATATAAATGCAATATTCATGTTTGAAGCAGATTTGGAAATAAGGTTTAGCGCACACTAGAGATAAGACTCCGGCGCTTAGAACTCAGTAGTCATAAATGTGTCATTGAGCAAATGAGAAGGACTGTCATCAGATAGTCTTGTATACAGTATAAGACATTTTTGTAAGGCGCTCACTAAAATATTCTTATCACTTACATTTACATAATATTTATATCAAAAGATATGTCACAGGCATATTTATTGAAGTGTAAAACTGTTTTCGAATGTCTTTTTAGTCGGTGACATAAAACGACGGTTTAAATTTTGTAGGAAATAGATTTTTTCCTTTTTTCTTTAATAATACAGGTTCTACTTAAAACGGAAGCTAATCTAAAAGCACCGGAAATAAACTTGGTGTTCAAAACCTTTTGTAATCGCGAGGCTTTCATATTGATAACAATAATATATATATATATATATATATATATATATATATATATATATATATATATATATATATATATATATATATATATATATATATATATATATATATATATATATATATATATATATGATATATATCCTATATTATAATGTTCCAAGTGAAAGTTTATATGTTTATATACGAAAACGGCTTCTTGCATCTTTATGAAAATTTCCTATTTCGTAGAGAAAATAATTCTAAGACTTTTGGCGTTCTCGGATTTTCCCCTGAATTTTCTGGAAACCCGTAATTTTGAAAAAAGAGGGGAAAAAAATAATCACTTTTTCGTGTATAACTTTTAGTTCGTGAAAGATAGAAAGTGTTCAATGCTGACATTTTTCAAAAATTAGAAATTAAAAAAAAGGGGTTGAAAAAATTCGGGGACACGGTAAGGAACTTTTGAGAAAGTTTATATTCTGGATTGTATAATAATATATAATTAAGTATATTAATATTAAAAGTAAATTCAAAATTTGAAAATTTTATTAGGGGGCACGTTTTTGCCGAGAGTTGAAATTTGTGTATAAGGAGACTTGGTAACTTATTTACGAATCGAAATTAAAATCCCAAATTTTGAAAAAAGGTTGGCCAAACAACGCATAAATTGAAAATATTTTATATTTTGATAAAAAAAACTATATTTTATATGGAAAATTTATATAGAACTAGTTAAATATTTCAATTTAAAAATAGAATTAAAATTTTAAATGAAATTTCGAATTATTTTATAGAATTCAAATCATACACACTAAAAAGACGTCGTTTGCGACGAGGGTAAACTCTAGTATATGTATAGTTTTACACAAATAACTTTGTTTTGTGCAACAGCTTTGCCTGTCTTATGAAAGTTAATATAATTTGTAATGCCTTTACGCTTGAGTTGCTGTACTTATTAAAACATTGTTTACAATCTTATTTCATATTTTCTCCTACGCAGCATTATAAAAGTTTTCTGTACATTTCTTCGTATGAGGCTTGTAATGCAGTTTCCTTGGTTTTCAAAGAATCAAAGACAGCAGCTTCTCTCTGTCTTCGTCTCCTATTCTTACGATCTGTCAGATTCAGTTGCATTGAAGAGCACTTAGCCGTAAATGAATTTCTTCCTAGTTTACATTTTAACTACTTATGAAACTTGTACTTTATTAATACTATTTTATGTTTAAAGAACTAAAGTTTCGTGGTAAATATTGAATTAGTAAATTTTATGATGCCTTTGTTGTCTTTTGTTACTGATGATAATCTTAATTAAAGTAGAGTTAATTACACTGGAATTCTTGTTTTGAATGTAATACACATTCATATAAGTATTGTTTTAACTTCTTTGAGATGTTTTACTTCAATTCTTCCTTATTTTCTCAGAAAATTCTTAATCTCATCACCTTTTAGAGAGAATTATCTGTATAATTTTTGGCCAGTGTTATTCCTTGGCATTTGTGAAGTTAGCATCTCTAGTTAATACAATACATACATATACTTGAAGCACACACTTAAAACAGAAATGGTTCTATGTGTTTTTGTTCAGATCAGAAACAGATTTTCCGCCTTCATAATTTCTTTTTCTGTTTTCATCTCTGCTTTAGAGTAATGTAAAAACAATAAATGTTCTTTCGCAGTGAACACAAAAAGCAACATAGATCATATTCCACTGTTAAGCAAATTGATTGCATAATGTTGTAATCTAATCATTAATAAAACAATAATAATGTATTCATAACATCTACAAATGCAAATCAGAGCAGTGAATAATTGTTTATTATTTGTAGCCATTTCTGCATAATAGCATACTGGGACTGGACTACACCAGTAACCCGAAATTCTAATATTTAATATGTTGCTTTAATTGAAGTAACTTATTTTGTATTTTATGTAAAGAAAGGGTCGGTGAAATTAGATACAGTTTTGGGATTTCATTGTTGAAACCGTACGACCTAGAACAAGGCTATCCGTAGATTTTCATAGTAGGGCCAGTGAAATAGACAGAATCATCTACGTATAAAACTTCTCTGTTGAGGAATCTTCTTAGCAATTCATATTAATATTATAGACTAAGATCCCAGAGCCCACTGACCTATGTTGTTTTAGACTATTTATGTATATTACACTATTTATTCTGAAAATATCAGCTTTACTGAAACAATGAAATGAAAACATGTCTGGGAGGTCCAGGATTTTGGACTGATATTCTAATGCCCCAATCTTGTACATCACTGAATTCCATTATAAATGCTGGGGGCGCTAGTAACATAAACCAAAGAAATCAAACACACCAACATCCCAATCTGCCACCCAGCCTATTCCTCCGTCTACCTACCCAACCTACCTTGAATACCCTTAATGTTATGCCTGAGAAATGGACAATGGTAAACGGTACGAGTAGGCAAACAGTGGTTGAATTTATGTACGGATATTTGATATTTGTGGGTTGCCGACTGACTATAGAATAGAGAGAAACTTGAATCAATTTATTCAGTTTGCTAGTTTATGGAATGTCGAAAAATATTATATATGCGATCGAATATATTATGTTTTAAACATTGTTTCGGCGCTTTTGCTTTATGGTGTAAATGTCATTTATTCGTATCGCTGTCAATGGGCTTGTGTCCTATGTCTTAATTTCTATAAAAGTGTACTATATATGGATAAAGTGGGTTACTAGAACCCACAAATTATTTTTTAATAACTCCTTATATGTTAAGAGATATTAACAATTAAAAAAGTCATTTTGTCTCTTTAATTATTAAAGGGATTCAACGTTGTACACATTCCAAGTGCATGTGACATCACAATCCTTGTCTAAGGTTACCAACCTTACATATCATACATCTCTGCTATATGTATTTATATATCAAAATATCAAATATTATTTACAGCTATTTCAAGGAACAATCAATATTATGTCTAATTTCAATATTATGTCTGCCTTAGCAGGGTTAAATAAAATAAAAACTTATTATTCTTTGACTTGACTTGATTATTTGACTACCAACAGCTACAAAACATTACCACAGTACTGACCTACTCAACAAATAACTGACGTTAAAATGCATTTCACGTCATACAAATATGGCCGACGATTTCTAGCGCTAAAACTACAATTCAAATTTTTAATTGCCCACTCCTTAATTGCAAATCGACCACTAAAAAATGAGGACACAAACCCATTAAACAGGACAACATGCCATTTAAATATCGTATTAAAGAATACACTGTACTACGTTTCGTTTACGTAAAATGTTATCGGCATTTAACATGTGCATACCGATTTATGTTTAGCGGGTTATATTTTGTGCATCACATAAACTGTTGTTTAATTACTTTCTTATTCAACTTTTGTAAACCGACACACTCATCCGCAATACACAATAATATCTGAACAATGCACATTTATGCACATGCCTTAAAATGAGCCAGTTTTAATTGCAATTGTTATTAGTTCAAATTAATGACATCGATAAAGTTTTGTAATAATAGTTTCACATAAATTTTCGTTTGGGTGCCTCCTCTACAGCGTTGGGACTATTATTTCGTCTGTGAAATACAAAGATATTAAAGTTAGTTACAAGTGCTCGTTGACTTTTGTAGAACTTTGTCTGAAGTATCCTAAACTCTTTCAGTTTATTGAAGCATGAAATTATGTTGTTTGGATACATATATTACAGTAAGAACTTCTTTATTTAGCTTTGTATGTTCGATAGTTTATACAGAGTTGCCTAGGAATATGGAACAAATGCAACTGCTTATTCTTACTCGTACATATATATATATATATATATATATATATATATATATATATATATATATATATATATATATATATATATATATATATATATATATACGTGGGAACCAACAAAGGACTAGTATGGAGTGCAATTTATAACTTGTTTTACCTAAAGATGGTTTCTTTTGGGGCGTTGCAAGCTGCTAGTATCTTACTTAATAAAGTACGTTTTCTAATGATAAAAGGATTGTTTTATTGAACATCTACCTAGTAATTAATAGCGTCCCTATCTCTGGTAATACGGTGAATATTTAAGTTTGACTGTTTAAAGACAATAGTGTTTCCAGGGTGCGGTCTTCCTAAAACTACAAGTTTGTTGCCAATCAAGTTATCAAATCGCATTACTGGTTACGGTTTTTTTTAAAGTTAACATAAGGGCGTATGTATATATATATATTTATATACGTACTTTATACATCAGTGCCGCTTTGTCGGTTTTGAGGCTAATTGACACATTTTCCCCACTATATGGCTTCCCCATTTTCCGCATGTTCCGCCACATGCTTTTGTTATCGACAATATCTCCGGAGTGATATCTTAAACAGTTTTGGCAGTTTAAAGACAGATTCATAATAAAGAAAATTATATAAATTACATAAAATATAGTTAATATTTGAAACATAATAATTAGAAGCAGTTTTATCTAAAATTCTAAGAAATTGTTTAGAACTGTTTTTCAAACTGCAAAAAATGCATGTAGCAATTTGTTTGTAAAACAATTAATTTGGAGAATTCGTCATGGAGCTGTGCATTTTGGGTAGGCAGCATGTTATCATAATATATTCTTGTCATGGTTTGTCTCTTTTTAACGAGAGATTTTCTAGACCAAATGCATTTGTTTACTTAGTTTCTTATTTCTGTTAATCCGTGTAAACAAACAACCTTAACTATTACTGCAGCAAATAAGGTGTGTTGTATGTACACAACTTTCTTTTCCCAAATGTATTTAACAATAACTATATGTGGTGGAATAGTGCGAGTTTTATATCATGTAATGTTTTTTTGCATTAATTTTGCTCTTATAGTACCGTCATTTATATTTATAGCACCTCAAGAATGTTTTTAAAATAATCAAAGTATTTTTGCGAACATATTACTGTAGATCATTTTCCCATTTCCTGTGCAAAGTTTTTTTTTAGCTTTTAAAAAACTATTACCGTAGATACTCGTAATGTAGCTCCTATCGTGACCTAGTCAATTGTTTGGTTTTCACATCTCCTGCTTGTCGATACTCATTTTAAGGCAGCATGGCATGAAATAGACACGAAACTAAATTTATCCAGTTCTAAAGATATATCGGCACAAGTAAAGCCTCGTGCTTAAAGCTTCTATCTCTCTTTTAGAAATATAAAAACCAATAAAAAAGAAAATATGTCTAAAGTACAACGAAATCAATATCTGCAGGAAATTGGAATGAGTTTCCTCGACGTCAGCGTCGGCATCGGCGTCGGCATCGTATATCCAGTAGCTGCAGTCACCCCTATTGGTGTCAGATCTAATAATTATACCTGAAAATGATCCTAATTTGTGGGAGGAGAATTTCCGGATATCACCAGACGACGTAATAGAGTTTTTACCATGGGGAATTCATGAAAATAGTCCTGAGGCACTTCCGGAGATGGCTTTCTGGTTTTCCTATAAAGGCTGTGAGACGTCGTCTTTAATTTAGTGAGCATAGATTGACGTCAACTACATTTTATTTCAACTAAATTATTATTACCTAAAAACTTTCGGCAAAATTTATAAGATTATAAAAATTCAATATAAAATATGTTCTTAAATTTGGCCTGGTAAACTAAAATAAAATATTAGTATTAAAGTGGAATTGAAAAAACTCTTAAACGGTCCATAAACATATGAATTATGCGCTTAATTTTTATTTTCTTTTGTTTTCATTGTTTCTTAGAGGTTTCACTTATTGTTGTTGGTCCTTATTCAAATATTTCTACATAAGAAAATAAGTAATGCTTCTCTTTCTGGCACTGTATCTACTTATAACTTTGTCTCAATATTTTGTTTTGTAAAGTCTAACATAAATTTAACGAACACAGTATGACACCGTATTTAAGCAACGGCGAATTCGGACGTAAATCGGCGGGTTGGATGAGTGACTACCATTCTCTAAGCAAACCGATTGTGTGTGTCACAATACATACACACCATGTACCAATACGACAGTACTCCAAGCAACTTGTGTACCGTATTGGAGTTGTTTTGAACTAACATAATTTATCATGAGAGCAAACTTTTACTTTAATTTTTATCGATACACCATTCGAGACTTTAGCATTTATTATATATCTGAGTTCTGGTTGGTGTGAATTTTAATCGTATTAGTTCTATCGTATTTGTTTGGTGGTTTGTATAAACTGAAGCATGCTGAACATACTCGTTCACAAAGCGATGTCGCCGATAGATCGCAAACGAAGCGGATTGAGGCGATACAACGAACGTTCTTAAGTATCCGCTCCAGTCTGAGGCGGCTGGTAGCATTTACAAAGGATCGGATAGGTTAGCGTTGTGGTGGTGGTAACGCTTGGATAAAATTCGCTGTTATATGGTTCTGATGTGATAGTTAGGTGCGGACCGTATTTGGACGGCTTTGTAGCTTGCAGTGTGCGAGGTCTCATTACATCTGCAGGGTTCGGATAGGTAAATTCGTCGAATTACGGTGTCATACTGAGACAAGCCTTACAGATTATGAAGGATTTTCATCGCGAAACTGTTAGCTTACTGTTGAATTGTATCTATTACAAAAATATATTATAACAAGTCATAACTTTAGCCAACAATTTACACGTTTATTAATAACACTTATCCATTACCATAGAATGTATTTACCTCTGTCGTTCCATCGCCTTATTCCAAGAGGCATCACTCCTTTATTCTTTATAATAATCATCCAAACAAAGCAATAAAATATTTACTCCTTCCAAACGAACAATATGGTATAATAAATACAATAAGCCGTCTTCTCAATTCCCAAATTCCCCAAAGCATATAATGATAACTTCAAACAACTTATAAATATCCTAACTTATTTACGCGCGTCTCTTTTGTTTAGTACATGTAATAGATTACACCAACGACCCCATTCCATAAACAAACCACCCAACCACCCCCTAAAACCCCTTCCCACGTTCTTGGGTTAAGTGAATACCACACATTTCTGGAAGCACAATTTCGCATGTCTCAAAACAATTAAATATTTAATAAAGAGCGTCAGACGGCAAATCTCTTAAATAGAAGAACCTGGAGGAGCTGGGGAATCTGGAGAAGCTGGAGAAGCTGGCAGCTGAAAAACCGAAAGCTAAGATATTAGTTCGGCTACGGAGATGTACTGCCATTTGACAAGAGATTCGTTTCATCATGAATAGGATTTACACGTGTTTAAAGGAATTATGGTTGACTAAAGGCATGCAGAGCCCATTGATATGGCATCAAAGATTTTGATAAGACGCACTGATATTTCAGAGGAATAATATATTAGGTTGAAAGCAACCAAATATTATGTACCAAAATTAGTGTTGAAAAGATCAAATATATACAGAGGTAATATGCGAAAATATTAACTACATCGTAACCAGTGCTGTACTTACGAAGAGGCGCAGTTGTTTTTGGAGTCCTTGAATTAAAATTTGGAAACCTTTTCAAGAAAGTTTACACACTGAAGACTCGATGCTAGACAGATAAAACAATATGTACACATGCCACCAATTAAGCCTGCCACCTGTCGCTAGTATACGCGCGCTCATATATTCTCCAAAAAATAAATCTTAGAATTAGCTTGTACATAAATTAAATATATATATATATATATATATAAATATATATTGTCTGAGCTTTAAATATTACGACAAGTGATGTGATTTTTAAATAAAAGATAGAAGCGTATCCCATATATATTTACCCTCCATGCTCAGGTAAGTGCTTTGTGGCTTAAAGTCTAATCGATTACTTATTGACACTGACATTAAAGGTGACAGTATACAGATATCTCATTCTAACATTATCTATATTTGTTAGTAAGAAAGAGATAGTCATATATCTAGAGCGTGTGAAAACATTAAAGGATGAGCAATAAGGATTATAAATGATTTTAATGACTTAAAAGCCTAATAACTAAACTGTTAGTAGTCTATTATTAATAATGACAACCTTTACAATCAAGGAAGTATTAAAATGTTCATTTTATACGTTTAAGGCTACGTAATGCGTATGGATTTTTCAGTCACTTTTTCTCGGTACTGAGATTAAGAAATATTCCCCATGTTCTCTAATGAATTTTGAGTGAAGCGAACCATGAAGTCATTTACCGCCAATTTAATAGATACCTGCCTCAACCCCGTCACAAAGCAATGTCTGTTTTATATGTATATGATTTAAATTCAATAAATTAATTTGTAATTTCATTTCCAATTTTTAATTCCATTTCTAAATTGAAATATTTGTCCTGATTAGAAATATATTTTTAATTAATTAATAAAATAATGTTTTTTTTTACAGATTTCTTGCCGAGGTTTGCAGCGTTCGTTTTGCTGTAGAAGACAATTCAATTTAGCAATTGATTATTGTGCAAGTGTCGCGTTTGCATAGACTTTGTGTAGTATAAAGTGGAAGTGTAGTGTAATGTAGTGTTTAGTGTAAGTGCAGTGTTAAACTATTTAAATCATGAAAGATATAGCAGTTCTTGACCTCGCAGAAGATTTCGGAAACGCATGGAGGCGTCCTGCTTTAGGATATCAAAAAAAGGTAATATTCTAAATTACCAAATCTCATATTTGGATGATTAAAATTTAATCATTTTTTATGGTAATAAACTTATTGTAATTTTAACTATTTCTTCTTGTTGTTTCAGGCTCACATCAGGTTTCTACAGCTGTAACAATGAGTCCCAAGTAAGTGGAACTTATTTCTAAGCATGACCCACTAACTGAAAAATTACTTTACAGACGTCTTAACAATGTTTAATTTGAAAATTATTATTAATCTTAAAAGATATTGGAGTCTGTTTCAGATATGTGTTGGACGTCCAAGATTTCTTCAAGATGGATTTCTTTTGGATGCTGCTGCTTCATATTTAAAATTTAATTGCGGGTACCGAAGATGGCTGAGGAACGAATGAGACTAAAATGATAATCGTAGGTATAATCGTTTGTATCAATTTTAAATCGAATTTATTATCGGTAATATTATAGTTTTAATAAGGTTTATCATTATTACAGATTTATTATTAAGATTCTAGTGCGGCCCTGTTGTTGTATACGAATTTCCGTACTTTTGGAGCAGCCTACCTGCATATGAGAAGTCATTTTGATTTACTTTTCTAAAATAAATGTAAATATATAATTTCATATTTTATTAGTGCAGTGCAATTTGATTTACTTTAGAAAATATTATAATTTTAAAAAAGAATTCTCTTTTTATTACAGATTTTTTTATCAGGGTAATATGGCCGTATGACTGCCTTTCGTTTCGTAGTAATGTGCCTTTTTTTTTCTCGTAACTTCATATGACGTTTGGAAAAGTGGAACAGTTTTCGTCACATTACTAATGATCGAAGGTCAGGTATAAGGTCTCTGGTGCGTTCCTATTGTTCTAAAGGAATAACTGGATTTTTGGAGCGGCCTAGCTGTCTTATGGGTAATATTTTTTAATTGTTTTTTAAAAATAAATGTAACTAGAACATTTCATAGTACGATTTGAACCTAGTTTATAAAGTATTATAATTTGAAGGATATTTTTTATTTTTACAGATGTATTACCGGGTTTTGCAACGTCTTATTGTTGTAGAAAACAATTCAATTTAACAATTGATTATTGTCCAAGTGTCGCGTTGCATAGACTTTGTGTAGTGTTTAGTGTAAGTGTAGTGTAATTATTTAAATCAGGACCTCGAAGAAAACATCGGGTGGTAGGACGTAACCATCTAATTATTAATTTCTTCATTTTCCATTTGAGTAGATTTAAAAAAGAAATTAACGAATTATCTTTTGTTCTGGACTCAAAATTAACAATTGAATTGGATATGTGCAAGTGTCGTGTTTGCATAGACTTTGTGTAGTGCAGTGTTTAGTGAAAGTGCAGTGTAATTATTTAAATCAGGAAGGATATTGCAGTTCCTGACCTCGCAGAAGATATCGACACGCAAGGAGGCGTCCGGCTTAAGGAATTTAAAAAAAAGGTAATATTTTAAATTAATTTCTTATTTCGATGATAAAAATTTGAATTATTTTTACAGAAGTAAACGTATTGTAATCATAACGATATCTTTCTCTTGTTTCAGGCTCACATCAGGTTTCTACAGCTGTAACAATGAGTCCCAAGTAAGTGGAACTTACTTCTAAGCATGGTTCTCCCCTCTAACTGCAAAATTACTTTACAGACGTCGAAATGATTTTGAATAGCCAAATGATTATTAATCTTGAAAAAAATTGGAGTCTGTTTCAGAAATGTTGTGGACGTCCAAGATTTATTCAAGATTTTAAATGTTACCTGAGGATACTGGAAATGACTGAGGAACGAATGAAACTAAAATAAAGGTAATAATCCTAGGAATCAATTTATAACTGATTTGTTTTTGTTAATATTATCACGTTAAGAAGGTGAATAATGTACCATACAAATCGAAATGTTATCGAACCCAAATAGTGATATTAAAATTAATATATTTATTTCTCCCTTGTACGTATACCACTCTAATAATTGTTTATGTCAGCGTATATAGTATATATTCTTTCATTTTTGTAAGTATTATTTAGATATATTTTTAATTAATTAATTTAATTGCTTTAAACAAACTCATATAATAAATTTGTTTGAATTGCATCCGTTTTTTGTGGTTTACTTTTGAAATTCAGCTCTTTTATTCTCGTATATAAATAGATAAATTAATTTTATTTTAATTTAATTAAAAATATATTATAAAAATAAATCTTTTATATAATATCTATATTTCAGAGTTGGAAAACCTGCGACCCTATAATAGTTTTATATTGCTTAGTTTGGTAAAGAAGAGTTATGTATAACGTAGGAATAAAATAAGCAAATTTTTTAAATAAGGAAACACATAAAAGTATGATTATATCTCTCTGATATGCCATGTTAATATAAAGATGGCAAAAACGGTAAATAGATTTCCCACCCCTGGTCTGTCCGAAATGTAATATATATATATATACATATATATATATATATATATATATATATATATATATATATATATATATATATATATATTATTTTAAATATTTTCTCTCTGTATTAGATTATTCTTCATCATTTTCCCATTAACAATAATACAGCAAAAATTATCTCAAATATAATAACTGTCAAAAGCGTTGAAAAGATGTGTTGGAAGTAACTCCTCCCTCTTTACCCTTGACAGGATGTTAAAGGATATCTGTGACAGGTCCTGACATGAATTAAAAGGGTTTAAAATGCTCATTTGCTTCCAAAAAATATAATTATCTTTAATTATAATATATATTTAATAATAATATATTTCATTTCAAAGAATTATACTAGAATTTTTTAAACCATTCAGTAAAATAAAACTTCTCGTTGAAAATTTGTAGAAACATAAGTGGAAATGAAGTAATTAAAAGAAAATTAAGCGGGGAATGAACAAGTAATTGACAACAATGTGAATGGGCATTAATTATTATAGGTCTAGTTGGTTAGGACAAAAAGCGATGTAGAAGGTTTCTTTTTAGAAACTGTCAGGCGTACGGTACACCTATAAACGATTAATTAATGCGGTAAAAATGATTTAATTAACAACAAAGGAACAAACATTAGGTTAATTTTCAAAGGTACGCTTTGAAAAAAAAATACATTTCAATAATATTTTTGTCGCATTGCATGAGTTTGCATTACTAGAACTCGATTTATAAGAGTCTCCTATATCTTATATTTAGTGTATCTACTTACATTACTTGTATTATATATTTACTTTTCCTGTTGTAATCACGTCAATTCTGTTTGAAACTAACTCTACACATCACAGAGATGACAAAGAGCAGAGAAGCTACGCGAATAAATCTAACGAATTTACTTATCGCTGAACAAACCTATGCAAATGTTGCATAATATTTACCGAGCACGGTGTGCCTTGCTAATTGCATACTAATTAGCGCTTGTAGTACAGGTAAACTAGACGTACTCGTATAACAAATCTAGTCAATTACGCTAGCAGTTCTTCACGAACGATGGCTGATGCCTGTACCTTTGAGTTGCGTATATTTTATGATTATTATGCCGTGAGAATTTGTAAGCTGGTATTATTTTAACGCCTAATGAGTATTAGTGCTCTTGTTTACAAGAATTTTTTACTTTTAAAACATAAATAAGGAATTCTGAGTTTCAAAAAAACATCCAGAGGACAAAGAAAACACCTCGATTTCAAAAACAAACACTAGGTCAAAACTTAAAAAAAAAGTCATGTACTTTTAATTCGAGTAATTGTGTGTAAAGAACATCAATAATGGGCTTGTGCGATTTTTCAATTGTCGATTGATATTGATGTTAATAAATGTGTATTGGCGTGTCTATTTTATTAAATACCTAAATGTTGACTGAGATATAGCAATTAAAAATTTGAATTGTAGTTTTAGCGCTAGAGATGGTCGGCTATTTGTATGACGTGAAATGCATTGTATACATCAGTAATTTATTGAGTAGGTTAATGCTGTGGTACTGTTTTGTAGCTGTTGGTAGTCGAAATAATCAAGTCAAGTCAAAGAATAATAAGTTTTTATTTTATTTAACCTCGTTACGGCAGACATAATATTGAAATTTTATTGTTCCTCAAAATAGCTGTTAATAGTATTTGATATTTTGGTATATAAATACATATAGCAGAGATTTATGAGCTGTAAGGTTGGTAATCTGTAAACTTGTCAGAGTTCTGTCAACAATCTCTTTTACGCTCTGTTTTATAAAAGAGACAACATGCACTTGGAATGTGTACAACGTTGAATCCCTTTAATAATTAAAGAGACAAAATGACTTTTTTAATTGTTAATATCTCTTAACATATAAGGAGTTATTAAAAAATAATTGAACATTTGAGGTTCTAGTAACCCACTTTATCAATATATAGGACACTTTTATAGAAATTAAGACATAGGACACAAGCCCATTTAACTTATTAAATAAGTTCCCTTATATAGAAATCACCGTATTAAAGTCTGTGCAATTTATACGTATTATAATAGACATTCTGTTACAATTCTGAAAGAGTTAAACCGCTACGGATCTGGCTTTGTGAATTAATCATCTTTAACTCTTAATCCTTTTGGAACCGGAACGTACGGTTATACGGTATCTGTGCGTACAGGGATTCTCTCAATGGAGGAGGGAGGGGGGGGGGGGACTTATCCCATGATTGATAGACGTTACTTTTGTTATTTGATAAATACCGGTATATTTCAAAATATATTAAACGTTTCAACCATACTGTATTCGAACAACAGGGCTGATCAACATTCTTTTGCGCAATGAAATTCATCATTGGAAATACCTGCAACGAAAAGCATTTACAATTCGTCTTCTTGTGAGCGGGTAGGGCCGGTGTGCGAGATGGTAATGTGGCGCACTTCTTCTTTCTTAAAATAGTCTAGGGTGCGTTCCAGTAAGTTTTCCCCATTTTGCTTGCTTGCGAGCGTTGCGAGCATACACTCAAGTGAATGGATAATGGAGCGTTTTGAATGGTTTTGAGCGTTGAAAAAATAAGGATTGCGATACTTGATTAAATAGCTATGTAGCAAAAGTTATATCTACAAACAAAATAAATGTTTCATAAAAGAAATATATTCTAAATGATAATGAATCTACAATTGATCTTTAGTCACATATTTAGTTACTTTCACACAATGTTGGTCGACGCTGCATATGACGTAATATTCCATTCCACTATTAAATCACCAGAATGTAATTTGTAACTAGAGAATAGAGATCATTCATTTTTGTAATGTAGAAACTGTTATTGACATATGACATTTCAAATAACGTACACACATACATAATCCAAAATACGTATTACACATATTACGTTATTGTTACCAGTTTATATTCTATTTGTTCTAGTTGTTTCTGTTTTGGTTTGCGAATGTAATTAAACAAGTATACTGGTTTATATTGTTTGCAGAAACAAATAACTTGACGTATAACAAAAAAAACCTAATTACGTCAAAGCAAATAATGAAATTGTTGTTGTTGATTTAATCAGGAGGAGAGAGTTAGAGAGAGAGGGGGGTATACATGCTACGTACACGGATACGGATATAATACAGACTCAGGTATCGTGGAAAGATTGAATACATTGTATACAGTTGTAATGGTTACATAATTGATGGAGCCTTTATGGATGTTTTACCATTGGCGCCGACTTTAGTGCGCTTCATATTTACCTCTCTCTCACTCCTCTTTATTTACCTGCTTTGATAAAATAAATATTGTTGGGTTTGATACTTACAAATACAAATTGTACGAGTATCTTCCACTATTCAAAATCCAAATTCAAGACAAAACTATCTAAAGACACCTTAGAAGAGTGCGACTCACAATCGGAGCAAGATCAGACTATGAAAAACTTAGAAACTTACAGAAAATAGGATTTAAAATATAGCACATTATTAATTTGTTCTCCATATGCTTTACATGTTAAATTTTTATTTTATTGTCGTAATCATTTTATATAAATTTGTGTAGAATATTTTATACTCTATACATAAGGCCCTGTGTTTGGCGGGTCAACGTTCCTACGCCTCTGATGTTTGTTCCTGTTTTAATTAGAAGTGGCATTGTATTTCGGATGAAAGTTTCAACAATTCTCTATTGTAAGATGACAACAATACTCCCTCAACCCTCACGCTGCGCCGGAAGGGATCTAAATAGAAGGTCACGGTCCATTAGCATAATAATTTGAGACAGGTGTATAGGTTAAGGGTACCAAATACTTGTTAAACATAACAATGCTTTAGAAATAACCGATGATTAATGCTTAACTAAGTACAAATTATCTAATCTAATGGAAACATGTGTTTTTATAATTTAGATAAATATTTTATTTTTATCCCTACGTGTAGATTTACCAATGGTAACAACAACGGGGTAGGGACGGTGCAGAACTGTAATCAGTTTTACATTTTCTAGTGTAAAAAAGTAGTTTCGTGAGTTGGTGCGTTTTTGAAACGACTAATTTAACTATAATAACGTTCTAATATATGTAAATGTGATAATCAAAGTTAGGGTGCCGTTATCATAAGTTTCCTGTTCACTAACTTGTAAACACTCTCACGTTAATCGGGTAACATTGTTAAGTGTCACCAGGAAGACCCCGCGACCCCTGCCCCCGATCCCACACACCTTTCAAGGGGATGAACTAAAAGGTCTTTGGATACTTGGATGTTATAGAACTAGACGGTTCTAGAAAGTGTCCATCATGATCGAGAAGATCCAACTTTATTGCAACTTTACATTCAATCACAAGTTTGTGGCTCCCCTAATAAAGTTGAAAGTAACAGAATATTAAATAAACACATGTTTTTATGATAACCTACTCCATCTCTACTCCATCAATCTAACCCCTCTTTTGATCAATTACATTCTCTCCTTATTTTCTCCCTCCTTTTGTATCAACTCCAAAGTACCTGACAACCCTTATCAAGTGAATGACCGCAAGAATCAGTGACACTGTTAAAAGTAAGGGTGAATTACTGGAATGGTAGGTACCACGTGCATGCGGCTAGACAATTCTAAAAGGGTTTCTCTTGCAGTTTAAATATTTATAAGCAAACGTCAGTTACATTAGCAGTCTGTAGTTTGACGTTTTCTTACTTTCATGTTCTTACTTTTTTTTGTAAATATTGAGTGTATCAACAAGAACTAACCCGAGTTGAAATTTTGACCCTATTGCCGACCTAAAAGAACCCGTTTCCTGGTTCATGCGGATAGGATTTTTGCTCCTCTTTTGGGCCTACATGTGGCAGTTTAAACTGTTTTGTTTTTTATGAATTGAATTATATGTATTGGAAATATTTCGGTTAGTTGAGCTCATAAATCACTGCAGGTTTAACGCTAGCTAAATAATATGTTTTTGGTCGTCCTCGGACGCTGCCAACGAGAATTTATCCTAATAATAATTAAGTTTTAAATGTATAACTTTTCTGGTAATTGAAATTAAAAATTTTATTTTCTATTTTTATTTATTTTAATTTTGGATATTTAAAAAAAATGGAAACTTCAATATACGTACATATATTATGTATTATTGCAATCAAAAATTAAAGAAACAAAAATTAAAAAAAGGAGGTCACAAGCCCATTAAGCTTAGCCATCAACTACTTAAAATGTGATTTGTTTGACTCCCGAATAAATAAGTCCATAATTATAAAAAATACGTAAGAACTTTACCAATACCGATCTTTACAAAATCATTTTCGTTAACATTTTAAAATTGTCATGATATAAAATATACTTTTTTAAATTTTCCTAAAGAATATTTTAACAATACTACAATTACGTAATATTTGGTTCAGTAAGGTTTTTCTTCAACACAAATTTATTCATGCGTTAATATATTCAATGATTATATTACCAAAAGGAAATTTATTTTTAACACTTTCTTTGAATTTAGCAAACAAATATTTGAAGATATTACATTTAAAAGCTTTTGAGTCTTTTTGAATTCACTAATGAATAAAGCTTTAAAGCTTCGTCTGAGACTCTGGTTTATATAAAAGGGAGCATTTGGTGTTCCTTGGAAAGAACAGAAACATTACAGGCAATCAATATACGAATCCACCGAATGAAATCTGATTTGTATTTGCAACAGCAATGTTAAATATAGTAGGCGCGTTATGGAATATATAGTTATGGGTGTTATGTTTTATAATTAATTAGTTCTAATAAATGCGGAAATGTAGTAAGTTTGTTATAGTTAATTCACAGTGTAGAAAGGGGTGTAAAAAGCCACCACGCACGTGTCAAGGATACCAAACACTCATTATCAGAAGGACAAAGCCAAATGGTAAGTGTTTAAATACTTAAGAGAGTGAAACACCAAAAGCATCACACATCTACATACAAGTATAGGGTGGGTCAAATGAATTTGAGTGTTATAAACGCTTATGAACAACCTTGCTTACGTACCATAAGTACTTACGTAATATTACTTATTATAAGAGTAGGTTAAATTTTAGAAAATTGTTAATAAATTTACACTGACATGAAAGTGACATTGACAGGCATGCTAACATAGCAAGGAGGTTGTTAATTATGTTACATTTCATTTTTAAATTAATTAACACGTGTAGACAGGTGGTGTTACAAGAAGGTGGTTAAAATTATAAGGGTGTTTACCTTCGTTATAATTAAATACGTGTGAATTTAGGGATTATGGTGCCAAGCCTCATTTTAAATTATGCTTCTAATTTGACGCTTCATAATTGTTCTAATATTTGTATTTAACGATCATTAGAATTTTTAAAACATATTTTGTAAGCATTTAGTAACTTGTGAGATGTATACTTACTTGAGTTTCATTTATTTGACTAATTCTGTCCAGCATTCCAGTTTATATCTTGTCACACAAAATGATGGAGTAGTCTGCATTTTATTTAATCTCTTTGACAGCATCAGTCACTATAACAGCTGCGGTGATGTATTAGTAAAAATAAAAGCACAACTCTCGGAGCTCATTGGTTGAATTTATCAAACATATTTAAAATTCCTTTACGTTTTATTGTTTTTTATCGGAATTCTATATTTATTTCCTCGTTTCTACAATATTTTAAATTACATTATTATTGAATACCATCAATATAAATATAAACCAGGTATTTCCTTCTTCGTGGCACTTTAAGAATACATATACTGGCAATTGTACGAAAAAAAATATTTTTTTAAAATACTATTATTGAATTTAGGTATATAACTTCGTTACACAAAAATTCTATTACGTGGAAATTCATTTTCTCAGAAAAAGTTTAGCAGTCAAAGAAATGTAACTAATAAACCAAAAAATAAAATTAAATGAAACAGGAAATAACTTTTTTTTTATTTTCTTTAATTATCTAACATTTAATAGATACATTTATGAATTATAATTGTATATTACATAATTTTTTTAAATCAAATCCATTTTTGGCAAAATTTATTTATTTCTTTTATTTATCATCAAAAATTTAAAATTGGGGCTTCAAATTTTAAATTTTTAATAATTGTTTACATTTTGTAAATATTAATGATACATTCATTAAATACATGAGTTATATAAATAGTTGATGATACAGAAATAATCGAAATTTCGACATTTATTGAAATAGGAAAATTGCAGATATGTAAAGAAAATTTTTATAAATTTAAAAATTTTTGACCTAAGTTATTGTACCTGCATTTATCCTATTGGTTCTATATCATTAACTTTTATTATATAATAATGTTTATACATAAATAATTATTTATACATTGAATTTATTTATATTTTACCGTACAAACATTTATTAATTATCTAAATTGTTATAACATCTGTTATATAGTTAGTATTTTTTATATAATAATATTATTTTATTTTTTAATATTGTGGGATATTTAAAATAAGTCGACATTATTATTATTATTTCTTAATTGTTTTTCCATGTGAAAATTATATATTAGAAAAATATTTTTTTAGGAACTACGTAATTATTAAAATGAACTTTCCGTCCCTTAGGGTGTTTTCTTAAGCTTTTAAGAATAAGCTTTCCATTATATTTCTTGTTTGTTTTTAATACCATTGTTGAAGGTCTTACTAGATATGAGGTCGGCATTTTTATGGTACGAGCATTATGTGGACGTTACCCATTTTTATTTTGCATATTCTATTTTTCAAATGTGTGAGTCGTTCCATCCAATATAAATCAAGTAATAATGAGACCATATAACAACATCCCGCTAAACACAGTTGTGTATTTAAGATAAACGTAAACAATTTTACCTAATATAGAACGTTTTGTGTCCTATTTTATTACTTCTTGCCTATTAACTTAATCATAATAATTATTAAGAAGACCCTTTTGGATTATAGTATCTTAAGAATACGCTTTTAAAATTGCTATAAAATAATAAAGCACTTTTCACATTAAATGTACTTATTTGGTTTTATAAAGTAAAATATTACATAAGTGTAAGGTAACATTCAGGTATCGTGTTTAGCGGGATGGGCTGTTAAAATTAATTTATACATTATCAAAAAATATTTACTAAAAACAGCTACACGATTTCGCATTTCTTAGATAAATTGTTGTAAATTAATAAATAAGGTATATTCGTTATTTTAAACATCCGATTTTCATACGCTACATCGATGTATTATTTTAGGACATAAGTAACCTCGATAAAACATTTACATTTACAAGTTATAATCATATCAATTGTTATATGTGCTACAATATTTATTCAATCTAAATCTTTAATATTAATAAAATATTTTACTTCAGCAATTCTCTGTAGAATATGGAATTGAGTAAAGTGAGGAAGAGTTTTGGTTTATTGTATAAGCATTATACGTAAAAAACAATTCATTTAAAATATATTAACTTTTATATTGTTAATAACAAACTACATCATATTTTCTCTACAATTATTTTTATTACAAAATGAATTAATATAAAACTATTTGAATTTAAAAAAATTCCACAGCTTATCGTTTTGAATACCTGTATTATTGAATCAATTTTTTAAAATTCCTTTCGTTCCATTGTGGATTTTTAGTATTAATCAGTTTTACATCATTAACAACTACACAGTTACAATTTGTACAATACATTTTCAATAACAATCACTAAACTTTATTTATACATTTATTTTTAGTTATAATTAGCTATTCAATTTAAAATTAAATTTATATTATTTACATTACGCAGTAGAACGTATCATATACAGAATTAGAAGATTAAATAGAAAAATAGCAAGACGTTTAATTACACAAACATTTAATTGAAGCAGTTTTTCCCATTAATATCTAATTAAGAAAATGAGTTGACCGATTTGGATATTAACATTTAAGAGATTGTTAAACAACTTATTGATAAATTTCTGTTTCCGATATTTTTAAAATTTGTTATTTTCTTATTCATAAGTTTCTGAAATATTTTAATATATATCCACTAAACACGATTATGTATATTTCACGTTCATGTTACATAAGACGTTACCTTGAACAGGATTATATGTAAAATGTTACCATTATTTTGGGTAATATTTATGTCTTGTGTTTAGTGGGTATTTAGATGCAAGAATTGAAAAAATAGTAAAAAATAATGGCCCGTAAATCCATTAACAAGCTTACCAACTTATATTTAATGCTATTAAATTTGAGCTCCAACATCTTCTACATTTTTCAAAATTAAAAAAAAATAATTAACCCAACTTATCTATCACGCTTTTCTTTTTTCTTTGACACAATTTAATGAAAGTTTAGATTAGAAAAACGACCATCTGCTTAAAATCTAATCTTTGATCGGTTTCTTGAGACCCCTGACGGAAGATTGTTACTCTAATATATCAAACGCATCATCAAGTTGTCAGGACTTGTGTTTTATTGGTTTTACTCGGCTCCCGGCGTAGTAACCGTCGTGTAACGCTATTACACCCACGACATGTAAGTCTGGCACGAAAGCTGTTTATTTGATTCAAACGGTAATTAAATAATTTCAGAAATTAAGTAAAATTTATCGTTACTAGTGGCAAGAGTCTCTTATCTTCTACATCAAGTAATGATCTGTAATGAACGAGATTAAATTATGTAAATGAGAAGAGCAAGAACCCAGTATTCCCACCGCATAACTTTCCAGATCTGTATGTAAGACCATGATTTTAATGAATGAATTCTGTCAAAAATTATATAGAAATATTATTGTTTAAAGTTTGAGCTGCGTAATGGCATGGGTTGGTTAGTGGTGTCACTCACCAGTGTTCTATTCGTGTGGTCTCATGTGTGGCCTTCAGTGGCGGATAGAGATTCTTCCACTGTAGATAGAGGTAACTCCACTGTAACATTCGCGGTTTGAACGGACTTCTTGTTCAGCTGAAACGACGAACGACAATCGTAAATCTCACGAATTTTGTGTTATTTCAAAAACGATTAGTTTTAACTATTTTAAATGAATGATTTTGAAGTTTTTTAAATGAATACATTTGTATGAATATTTAGTTAAAGCCAATTTTTAGTAAATGCGAATATTTAGTAAAGCGAATGTTAGTTTCACTGTTTAGACCATTTTATTTAGAGTATGTATATAATGTATATGAATTTTATTTAATTAAAAGAAAAAGAAGTTGTCCCACAGTACTCAAAATATAGAACAATAAAAATCTCATTTGTTTTTTTAAAGTTATAAATTACAAAGTGATTTATAATAAAATCAAAAGCAAGCGTCGGTTTAGATATTATAAGCGTCGGCGTCGGCGTCGGTGTTGGTATACTATCTTAGCCTTCATTAATTTGCATTTAATTAATATTCATTTGGGCGTGTTTGTTTTATCTCAAATCCAGATTTCCTTGAAAGTGAAGGGCTGAGGAGTTTAGGAGGAGAGTGAAAAGGGTGCTGTTTTGTTTTTGCCTTTGGATGATCAGCCAACCCACTCACCCACTCTATTCAGACAGGTGTAGAAATGTTCATAACATTTCAAAATCATTTTTAACAGGTATGTCCAACATTCTTGCGTTTTTTTATTTGAATTTGAATTATTATAATTGAATAATATTTGTGGTTACCCTTTTTAATATTATTCAGTTTAATTTGGTTTTGTGGTTAATACTTTTTCAATATACTCGTACCACATCGCTAACGTTATCAAAAAAAAAAGAATTACGGGAAATGTTAACAAATATTTAATAATTAACTACCTTGCCGCTTAGGGTGACACCTCAACAGAGTTTAATGCACGCCATTTTGTTCCTCCCACCCACGTAACTTTGATTACGAGCGTGAAAATGCTTGAACACGTTTCGTTAAATAATCTCCGATTGTTACACATACCGATCGTCGAATTTATTAGTGAGAATCCCGAAAAGTCGAAATTTGTGTTTGATATGTCTTGGTAATGTTAATTGCGTTTTTGGTAATGTATCATTAAACGTTCTTAGCGCGGAATATTCCCAGTAAACAATTTGGTAAAGTGTCCTGTTTTGTGACGTTTCTATCACTATTGCACTTCAATTATAGTTCGCATCAACTTTATTTTCATTTGTATTCCGACAGGTGGAGTGGTTTCGTCATTTGTAGACGATAAAATAGAAATTTCATATGAACGACTGTGAGAAACTGAACTCTTTCATGACAAAAAAATCATACTTCTTCACCTATCACAAATCTTCAATATGATGACAAAATGGCCTCTCTCCGTTCCTTCAAATCACGAATTTATTTTTCAGAAATCTACCATCTTGGCTACCTCTGCAAAAGATGTTATTCTCATTTTTGTTTTTTTTACGTCTATAATATCGTGGGCTGAATCTCTTTTTATTTTCAGAGCTATGTTTGCGTAGCTACAAAATGCTGGCGGGTGTTTTGCATAACTTCACCTCAGAAGGGAGATTTAATACAGGGAAACTGAGTTACATCATTACAGTAACCCAAGCGCATATTAAACACAAAACAAATTTAAAATTATAACTGAATTTACAATATTGATTATATAGAAAATATGATTATGTTCTAGAGTAATATGCATCCATATGCCAGCAGTACTATTATACATGTATGGCATATGATATTAAAGTTGCTAACGGAAAACAAGGGAAAAAACAACCTGCGATTAAATTATGAGATATATTATTTATATCTACGTATTTTGAAATGTAATTGCTATTTTCTATGTAGAAACAAAGTTTCAGGTCGTTTCATATAGGGCTTGCATATTTAGGGATGTTTTCAAATTTAATACAGTGTGTTTCAAATGAGACGATACTTTTTGTAATTAAAATAACTTTGCCATAAATCAGTAAAATCAAATTGTTTTCTATACTTTATTTTTACAGCAGTTGTCAATTTTTTAAGGAATATTACTGAGTTTAAATACTTATTTCTTGAATAGCTGCAGTGGTTTACTTTTTCCATGAATTTTTTGCATATTTCTGTAGTTATTTTGGTCACGGATATAGTTATGAATCATTCACGGATTATTTCTTCATACTTTCTATTTTAAATAAGAGGTACAGAGCCTTCAAAAAAGAACTGATACAGAATCTGCTAAATGATTCCAGTTATTTAACTTTAGCTGATCATGTTAACTACCTGTTCCAATAGCTATAAACTCAACAACCAAGCCTAAGACTTCTAATACATGTTTGAAAATGTTTCTAATGTCGCCTAAGAATAAATTTATTCTCTATTAGATTTTCATTCTAGTTTGAACACTAAAATTACCAGTCACTTAACAAAAAGTTTCTCGACAATATTCAATGGAGACTCCACAAAAACGTTTTTTTTTTCTGCTCAAAATGATTAACTTTTTACATTCTTAGTAATACCTTGTTTTACAATTGAATGACTTTTCTAATCATTTGTTTTAGAATTTAATTTATTTTTTACCTTCAGTGGATTACATTGAAGTATACAAGATTACTCAGTACTTTTTTCACAAGAAATGAAATTTGTTACAAGTCTTTTATTGTCAAAGTATCTATTATGTGGATCTACTGATTCAATTAGTACCTTCTTGCTGCAAGTAGAAGTTTTATTTTTCTATTTTATCATTAAAAGTTTAAATTGAAACATATATTTCATTGCTTTTGTTATAAATCTCATCTAGTTGAAACTAGAAAAAGATAATAAATGACTTGCAAACAGATGACTTTCTGGAATTTATATTGGAGCGTATGACTAATACATGTTCTAACTGAAATGAGTGGAATTATTTTTAAGAACATAAGAATGTTTTTCAACACATATCATAAAGCTTTGTTCTTCTTTGTTCAGACATATATTTTCTAACAAAAAATTAATGTATTCTTCATTTATATTCTTTCATAAGAAACAAACAAGATTCTTTTTATGAGTGTATTAATTTCTTTCGTTTAGAAATTTGCAATATATGCCACGTCAAATTTAAAGAAACTTTATAAAACAAGAATGAAGTAGAGCTCAAACGTAATTGAAAATCTCTTAAATAAAAATTGTTTGAAATAAAAGTAAGCGTATATAACATCAAAGTAAAATTATAAATTCTATCGTAGGTAAAATCTGTTTTAGAGTTTAGTAAATGGAAAGCGGAAGTACTTTAATGCCTTGGGTACTTTATATATTATATAAACATTTATATAAATTTTTTCATCTAATTCTGTATGACATGTATCTCCAGATGATTAATCCTATAATACAGTGATATATTTTTATACAATACATAACATCTACATTAAAGACATCTTAGAGTAACCTTTCATACCAAGCTCATATCTTTCCCATCCATAATCTTATTATATAACTAAATTTACAAAAATATTCGATAATAATGGATTCAAAGAATATCCATGGACCCGTTTCCATTGTCATTCCCATTCGTTCTGGTGGTTTTCGTGATGATATTTGTAGCCTGGCCTCCGATGCCATGCCGTGTTCGATTTGGTCCACACTGTGATGCAAAAAGTTAGAAAAAACATATGCATTTTAGTATTTAATTAATGTTAGAAATGAATGAGAACCGTCTACAATCTAGATTATGAAAATGTCAGTGTTAATGATGTGTACTAGTTAAATAATATGTCTCCAGTAAACCATTTTAACTCTATTTGAATTTAAATTATCAAAGTTTCGTGAAAAAGTGTACGCTCCGACGGTATTGGTACTCCGAACAAACGAGAATGCAGTAATCTCAAAATATCTATATATGGTGAATGAGAAAGATAGCAATCTTATGCATATCATCATATAAATATTTGTTAGAAAGAGATAGCATACTTTATACAATCCTATTAAATACAAATCGTGTAAAATGTGCAGACAGAAATCTCTTAGTGATGTTTTAAAGGAAATGAAAAGGAACACTATAGCACTGTACGTTAAAAAAAAGATAGCTTATAGACGACTAGCTAATAGCTAAACCAAGCCATTACTGACTTAGTATTCTATTAGATAATGACATAGAAATCTCAAACTTATAGCATTTCATTTCACGATTACTTTATCGTTAATTTAAATATAATATTCATTTTTTTCTTCCAAAGGTTAAAACAGAAACATAGCATTTAAATAGCAGTTACGTTTAAATGAAAATGATACGTAAATACTACATAACTGTGTTTAGTGGTACATAAATTATATTATTAAATAATACTTTAACTTATAATTATTTGTATTTGTGTTAGATTAATGTCACGTTTTTAATTGTGATTAACTAATTACCATTCATTCACACCTTGAGTTATAGTTAATTCTGTAGTTTAAACTTTGCTTAGCTATTAACATTGTTAACATTGTTTTCACAAAATGCCATTGTATCCTCTCACCTGCACTATTTTCCGGAATGCCTTTCTGAAGTTGTCACTCAGGAAGGCGTACAACACCGGGTTGATGCAGGAATTCGTGTAAGCCAACACGTGCGACACGATCTGTATGGTGACGGTGACATTCGTGATCTCATAAAGGTTGACACTCTTCAAGACTAGGATGACCTGCAACAAATAAAACAAATATGTATCTAAAATAGTTAGGGTAGTTGCCGTGTTATTATAAATTTTCCACAATTATAAAGGATAACCTTATCTAATTATTCTGAAAATTTGAAGTCGGTTCACCGTTTTGGACTCGAGATAAATTTCATTTGCAATGAGAACAATGAAAGAAAAAAAACGAATATGATTAATCGTTTAGTTATTTAAATAGGACTGTTAATAAATGCATGCAATATTCATATTTGTGTATCAATATCTTGCTATTATTTTTAATTAATGTTAGATTTAAGATTTCTTTGTCTCAATTCATTTATATTTTATACCAAGTTGTTTCATATACACTGCTCGCTGTGGGCAAACGACAATATTTCTTATATAAACATCTTTTGTTTATATGAGTCACTTCTATAGGGTTCGACACTACGCATTTGTTCCTAGTTCGTTCTTATCGCTTCAACACTGAAACCTACAGCACACTTAACCTTTTGGTGCATATACATAAAATAATAATTACACGTATTTTTATGTATAACTTAAACCGCGAGTTACATTTACCTAGTGTCGTAACTAGTATTCTTATTAACTAAAGTATTTAATCAATTTATATGTAATTCAATAGTGTAGTTTAAAATAAATGTAATCTAAAAAAGTTCTGATGTTTTGCTGTGTCTTTTGATATAAATAAAAAGTTGCTATTAATTACTTAATAGCTAAAAGGTCTTTCATAATCAAATTGTGCGCCCACTAAGCTATTGAAAGGAACTGAGCGACATTTACCGTTCGAGAACTTGGATACCGCCGACAGATCGCAGATACGCCTTAGCAGCTTATCTCTATAAGGTCCAAACTCCACAACCAAAGACTATTATAAATCTAAAGAAAAGTGTAGAATGGAATGGACAAATTTCCCATTAATTAGTAAACTAAGGCTCTATACATTTGAATTTATCGCAAAATTTGTAAATTTGACTAGATATAATTTGACGACATTTAAATATTAAGGAGCTTCATGCTCTCTCTAAGATGCCGAGTATATATACATATACATGTATTTTCGTATATATATACATATATATATATATAAAATAAAGTAGTATATATAAATCCCCTTCCTGGTTCTTGGAATTTTCCGACTTGAGTTATTTATGGTTAGTTACCAAGAAGATCTTAACCGAGTTAATTTCACTGGGGGCCATACGAGTATGAGTATATCACGATACTGATTTAATTTACTGCTAGTAAGCTTAGGTAAGGTAATAATAAATAATGTAATTTGAATACAGTCAGAAAAATGCTAGCTATCAGCAAAATGAATAAAACGTCTCTCTAAGCGTCTTACACTGACACACACTATCATGAGAGAAAGTTTCTATTTTAATCTTTATTAGAACACCACTATATGTGTTTGACAGATCCGTATTCATAATATGAGTCGTACGTCTACATACCGTATTATTTTTAATTAGTGTCACAAAAATCTGAACCATTTTGGCGTACATGCATATTCGTACATAACGTAAGCTGTACCAATGGGATATCCTTTGTGTTTGAATCGAAACAGTGAGAGGGAAACAAGATACAAATATACAGTGCTGACAGTACATTGCAGATGTATAGTATAGTGTTTAAATAAACATTAAAGCAGAACGATCACCTCAAGATAAAGTGCAGTAACGTTATGGGTGCTGTGCACCTGCCAGGGGATTTACAATTTGTAGTTAACGTGCGTCTTTAGCAGGTAACACTGTTCTCACAGCGTACCTCTTATAAATTGACTCAAACACAGCCTCTACTTTCAGAGTTCGATAGTAAACATTATCTAATGTAAAAATACTCGAATATATATAGAGAAATGATGATTTCTAGAATAACCTTAGATATATCCCCCTCCTCGTCTCTTTATCTTCACAATATCGTATCAACTCAACGGCCTTGCGGCTTGCATGTGTTGTTTTCAATTAAAGATAGACGAGATAAGTCGCTTAATAATAGAAGTTCAAAAGAAATAGAACATTAAGTAAATATTTAAAAGAACCTAATGGAATTTTTTTACGAATTTAAAATAGATTGCTTTAGTAGTATTAGTAAATGCTGTGTTAATGTTACAAAGTACTTTGGTGACGTGTAGCTTCTGATGTTTAGCAATAAAGGAAACGTCGTTGTTATCATTAACATAATAGTTATTAAAACCAGGAAGCACTCTCCTAAATATACTTTAAAGCAATTGCCTAAATTGTTTGAGAAACTGAGGATTATTAGTAACAATAATACTTTCTTCATAATGAAAAGATTCAAACGTGGATTTAAATTAGAGCTTCCGAATGACCCTCATTCGACCGCCCTGTCGAAACAGGGATGTTATCAGTTTTTTATTATCAAATAGCTTTCTAATGCCGGTTTCACACCAGAGAGACACTTCAACAAAACACGAAGAAAAACTTGTTTTTCTGAACAATAACACCAATGTTCTCGCGAAAGAGACAGTTCTTAAAACATTTTTGTCTTTTGTTGATGTTTTAGTAAACAAAACACATTTCCATCTGGAGTAGGTAAAATCAAAGAAAAACACGTTTGTTTTTTAGTCTGTTTGGTTTGAATACGTAGTTTTGTTTTTTGTGAACAGTTGTTGTTTATCATATTTACAATTTCTATGGGACACACAGAAAAATACTAAAAGCAAAATCAATCTGTTCAGTGTTTTCGAAAAACAGAACTGTTTTAAAATAAAACAAAACATGTTTTTGTTTTGTTTTTTGACAACAAAACTGTTTTCAAAAGTGTCTCTCTTGTGTGAAACTGTCATAAGAAAACTACAACTATATCAATTGAAGACATCTTCTGGAAGTGATTTAAATTTGTACAAATGTGTCTTTCCAAAACTGATTTAATAAATTTTATTTTTACGTTTAATACCTGCATTGCACACATTAGGTTTTTCTACCATATCACCTACTGGCTTAATAAATTCATTTTATATTCAGTCTTTAATTAAATTACATACAGTAAAGTAATACATTCGCGATGCATAATAAGTAGTCCACTCGAAACAATATTCCATACGAACATGTAGCTTTAACTGTAATACTTTTTATTTTTTTAATAAAATGCAAATATCCTAGTAAAAATAAGAGGCTGCATCTGTGTGCTTGGCATCCTGTGAGGCTGTAAGGCTTTAAGCGTGTAAGCCGAGGTTTTATCTTTTGCCGTGCTACGTGAGTATATAATGAACAACTCGCTACGTGACGTGACATGGGGTTAAGGATATGCTCTACACCGAGGGCGTCGTCGTGGTAAGGGTGGGCGAGTGGTTATTAGTTACTGTACATTACGTGGAGGCGTCAGTATTAAAGTTTTATGACGTTGCACTTGCAATACATTCTTCTAGTAATCTATAAAATGTAATTTACAGAGGAGTGAGAATCACAACAAATTCTAACTAGCTGACTGGATTAATAATGTCGTTCAGTTCAATAGGGTCACACACATACTTACGTATACATCCTATATTTATTTTCTTATATGTTTGGTTCGAATTTTGTACGGTAGCTCGAAAACGGCTTCACGCAATTTCTTGAAAATTACCTATTTCGTAGAGAAAAAGGTTCTAAGACTTTTGGCGTCCTCAGATTTTTCCTTGAATTTTCTGTAATCCCATAATTTTTGAAAAATGGGCACTTTTTGCTATATAACTCTTTATTCGTAAAAGATAGAAAAGTAAAATTTTGCATGTGTATTACGCTATTGAATGCGCGCATATTTCAGAATTTAGATATTCAAAATTTTATAAAAAGGGCGTTGAGAAAATTAGGGGGCCCAATATGAAACTTTGGAGAAAGCTAAAATTTTGGATTGTGTAATAATTGAATATCTTATTAAAAAAAAAATCAAAGTTCAAAAATTTTATTTGGGGGCACGGGAGCTGTTTTTGCCAAGAGTAAAAATTGTGCTAGAAAGTTGATATTTTTTATATGGGCTAACTTTGGTACTTAATTTACGAATTGAAAAAAAAATTTTGAAAAAAAGTTAGTCAAATAATGAATAAATTGAAAATATTTTATATTTTGTAGAAAAAAATATATTTCTTTAATCAGTTTATATGAAAACTTATTTGTTTTTATAGGTAAAATTAATATAGAACGAGTTTATATTTCAATTTAAAAATGAATTAAAATTTGAAATGAAATTCAATTCACACACAAAAGACAGTCACTGCTTGCGACGGGGGTAAACTGTAGTATATATATAATTTACAAGCTGGATATTATTTATTATTCTGTGTTCTTCGTTACGCAAAAAAAAAACAGCTGTCAAAATTTAATTTGTGTGCATTGCATTATACAGGAAATATTCTTTGTTAAAGGAAGATAAAAGGAAATGTAAAAGCGTAAGAAATGGTATTTCTCAAAGAACCCGATACAAAACACGCATGAGAATTCAACTATATGAATCTCACGCCAATGTGAAATTTAATTATATTTTCTCTTCAAGAAATACACAAAATATTGCAGCCAGTTTCAAGTTTTTAAAATTACATGTCTGTTTGTTCTTCTTCTTTATTTTTTCCCCAAACTCTTATCATTGTAGAAGTATAGGGGGTTTCAGAAGAGATACTATTAATCATAACTGAGGACTACAGAATATTGCAACTTAGAAAATAAGTGCTTTTAAATGAGAAAGAAGAAAGGTTGTTAAATCGTTGTCATAGACAGAAATAGATATAGGAAGGAGATAAATGCTTCCTATATTATAATGTTCCAATTGAAAGTTAAGCCAAATAGCAGTACAACATCTACTGATGTCTTGCAAAATATGTGTGTATGTAGTTATCCGGAAAAAACACAGCATCAACGAACAGTTACTGATTTTCAGATTGTGGGAATATGACCCAAGATAATTAAATCGCCATGTATTTAGATAATTTCTATAACATTGAAAAGATTGCAACACAAGTACGTAGTATAGAAATTTTATTTAACATATTATGTAAACCGTACCGTGTTTAGTACCGTCGACGATAATATATTAAACAACGTCACTTTTCTAGCCTATTAATATTAGCTTTAATTTTAAAATACCCTGTATTTCAACTTTAAAAGTAAGAAAAAGAAAATCTGTATAAATTTACGACTCAAGATAATAAAATATATTTGTTAAAGAATAAAACTGAAGACTTTAAATTTTGTAATTTATGTAGGTCTCTAAGATTTACGGATCTTCTGGAGAAGTAGTAAAGTGTTCATACGTCTTAGCTGAAGCTCCTCTCCAGGGTGAATTCTCTATTTTCATAATAATAAATATTTTCCACTACATTTAATGTTGATCGTTTGTAACAGTAGCGGTTCCGCGCCCCGATCTCCGAGCCCCGAGCTCCGGCACAGGAAATGGATATTTTCATTTTTGTAAAAGTGTTTATAGGCCAAAGTGCCTATCCCCCTCATCCCCATCTCCATTCTTTTTAGTGGAGGGCCGAGGAATAACGGTAGGCTGCTCTTATAATTAATAACTCTGTCAGCAAAATACAAAATGAATTATTATTAGTCAGGCAACAAGGAGTTAGGTAGGCAATTTGGTGTTTGTTATTGGAGTTCTTTCCGTAACAGTTATGAAAAATAACTTTTCAAGCAGTCCATAGTAACGACCGTTACAGTAATACGCATAAAACGGCAAAACAAAAACATGTTCATGTTTGTAACAAATGTTCGTAAAATTCATTAGATTATGTTTTGTGGAGTTTTGCTGCATGCCCTTAAGAAAATAACTAATTCCCGACAAGTACTACAGAGAGACAGTTCAATAAAACAGGAACAAAAACACCAATGTTTACACCAAAGAAACAGTTCCTAAAACATGTTTGTCTTTTGTTGCTGTTTTTGTAAACAAAACACATTCCCATCTGGAGTCAGTAAGATCAAAGGAAAACACGTTTGTTGTTATTTTTTAGTGTGATTGGTTTGCACACGCACTTTTGTTTTTTTGAGAACATTTGCGCTTGTCGGTTGTTCTTTATCATGTTTATAATTTTTATGCGACACACAGAGAAACAATAAAAACAAAATCAGTCTGTTCCGTGTGTTGTTTCGAAGAACAGAACTGTTTTAAAATAAACAAACACATGATTTTGTTTTCTTTTTTGACAACAAAACATTCTCTCTGGTGTGAAACCGGCATAAGTTTGATTTAGTCGTTTCAATATTTCTGTTTTTATTTTTTGATAACTAAAAGAGTTTTATTGATGTTCACCCAACTACTATTTATACATTTTGTTAACTCACGAAATACAATAATTTATCTACACTGCTTTAAATTTTACGAAATCTAAATTAATGAAACATCATTAGCTATTTATTATTGACGAAGTTGATGAAGTTAAATACAGAAAACACGTAGTTTATAAATATGTTGCAAACTGTTATCCCGCTTGTTATTTTTAAAATAATTGATTTGGGTTATGCACACTACCCAACTATCTGTTAGCTGTCAGAGACAAACATTTTTTAGTTGACTACACGGAAAGTTTTTTCCACCCTATATACTTAATTTTTTGTTTTTTCTTTCTTTTATTTGATATAAAATACAATTTATAAACGCAGTTGGTGGTGGCTTAATACCCCAATTAGGTCTCGAGGGACTTAACATTAGACTCAGCCTTTGATTTATTCAATTACTTACTTGATAATATTGATTGAACTGTATTTTAAATGTTTTGAACATATCATAGTTTATTATATTTCATCATATTATATTTGAATGCATAAATTATAGTTTAGAAAGATCAAAATTCAATAGTGAAATATTAGATGTGATTAAAACTTTTCCTGTTAATAGTATTAGTAGTATTAAAGGGAGGCAGTGAAGGAAAGAGGTGGATGGCGGAAATAGTAAAAAGGAAAGGAAAAACAGGACAATAAATAAGCTTGTAGCTGGGTTGCATAAGGAACATGAAGAGAGAGGAATTACTAAAAGAGGCAGTGAAGGGAAGCAGGAGAAAGAAAGAAGTAGCGAGGAAACAGTTAAACTTCAGTCCAGAAAAATAGAGGATTTTTGGAAAGGAGATAAGGACAAGAGGTAGATGACGGAGATAGAGACAATAATAACATAGTAAAGGTAGAGAGTCAAGAAGAAAGAGTAAAGTAAGACAGTCAAGAGGAAATAGTAAAGATAGAGCGTCTATGCCTGTAACAGACATAAGTGGAGAAGTGAAAACGAAGAGAGAAGGCAGGAAGGATAGTGAAAAGATAATAGAGGGTTTGTCGAGAGGAGACAAGGAAGGCAAGAGGTGATAGATGAAGATACAGGCAATAAGGAAGGAGAAGCAGGAAACGGTTTGCCGAGAGGAGACAAAGAAGACAAGAGGTGAGGAAAAGGTGAGAATGAAGGAAGACTAGGGAAAATGAAGGATGAGGGTCAAGAGAAGAAGAAGCAGAAAGTACTTTTGGAAATAAAAAGGTCTAGAATAGTTTAAATTTAATTTCAAGTTGAAGTTCTATGAAATGTATTAAGAATGTAGATTGTAAAGCCGAAAGGCGAACAATTAATAATAATAATAATAATAATACTAAATTTTTGTTAAGTGATTCAAAATGAATTAGTGAATTATTGAAGTATTTAGAAATTTGTAAAATTGAATTATAAATTATAAAAAATGTTTGATGGTGGCTATGACGAATAAAAGTCAAGGCAAATAAATAAATTTAAAAAAAATCATATACGAGTATATTGCAGTTGATAAATATAACTCATCAAAAGGCTCCCCTGTACCGGATTAAATTTAAAGATATGTTCCCATCAAACTTCTTGTGTTACTCGTTATAATTTAGTTACTTTCTGGATAGCGCAGTATCAATCTAACAATATGTCTGCTACGTATTATATTCTATAAGGATTAGGTCCTATAGAACCTGAACTCAATATAAAACTTTTGATATAATCTCTGCAGAACGAGGTTCGATTGAGACCGATCCATTCAGACGTTTAGAAAATGTATTGAAGCTCAGGTAAATCCGAAATGGTTAACTGATCAAAAAACTTTGTGAAAAGAAATAAAATAACTTTACTCGACTCTGCTCTGCTCTGCGATGCGTAGTAGTTCCGCAGAAAACGAAATAAGTTTGTCGGCTAGAGCAACGGCGGGGTTTGTATTTTCTTTAATAAATTAAATGATAGTTTGTAAAATTCTCTTGGAACACAGCGCCGCTTGTGAGCACATGACGTACTGCGAAAACTGTTTACCAAATCATAGTAATCATGCTAATGCTACCTAATTACATGATATTAATTTGTTTCCTTCTAAATTGTTCGAACACCGACGCCTATGTGTAGAACTATTTAGAACTTAGAGTATATGGAATTCATGATACGTTTAGCTGAAATGATAGAGAAATCGATTCAACTCGTATAAATATGACACTTGGAAGTCATTAATGCGAGACCCGATTCAATTCGAAACTTATCTGGAAAGGATTAAAGAGGTGTTAGCAGCAGAATTCAGGCGGATGAACTTAAGTGGTAGTAAGGAAACTCTTGAAAAGAAAACGTTTCAATTCTTAAGTAAAGAGAACAACTGAAGCATTACTTACTAAACTTAATTTTTATTTACTTTCTATAGAATCTGTTTTGTCAAAATTACACGGTGTCGATGACATAATTATATGTATATATAAATCATAAATATAATAAAATTACATTACCTAGTAATATAAGAATAATGGAGGAATTAAAAAGGGACAAGATAAGAATAGAAGCAGGAAGGAGGGCAGTCAAGTTCGAGGGGAAAATGAGTAACGGTGAAGGCGAAATCTTAAGAAAAATTAGGGAGGAGGGTGGGAGAGGAGGCCCGAAAAGAGAAAGAAGTATTACGAAAGGAATGAAATGGCAACAGAGGAGGCAGAAAGAAGAAGAGAAGAAGGCACAATTGTGGAAGTTGAGCTAAGGAGAAGAGACAGGGAGATACAACAACAGGAAAGAATGGAAAAAATTGAGAAGAGCAATTACAACAAAAGATATAAAAGGATTTGGGAAAGGGAGATACCACAATACTTAAGAGAAAAAGACACAAAAAACATGAGAAGGATTGCCACATTTAAATTAGGAAACGAGGAGAGAGGAAACAGATACTGGGCAAATAACGAGGAAAGGATGGCAGGGTATGCGGAACGTAGATATGAACATTGGGGCACATTAAGTTTTCATGTGAGAAAAAAGTAATAAGTGAAAAGAATATTGGGCAGTTATTAAAGGGAGGCAGTGAAGGGAAGCGGTGGATGGCGAAGATAGAGAAAAGGAACGAGGAAAGAGAAGGAATGGCAGAGTAGAAACAGAAGGAAGAGTAGCAGGAGGAGCGAAGCAGTAGCAGTTTTGTTTTTATTTTTATAAGGATAAATTTATATTTTATTTTTCGTTTGGAGTGAGAATGTTTAGATTTAATAAGGATCAAAATTGAATTAAGCACAATGGCATGTAAATAAATGAGTTAAGGCACAAGAATGTAGTGCCAAATGGCATAAACATTAAAATAAAATAATATAACAATATAAGCAATTTTACACGTCATATTTTACAAAATACTGACTTCACTTTCAAACTAATCGACCTAATTAGCTAACAATTGTTTACACGATTGCTAACACACTTTCCTTTAATCCAATGATTTGATTATTGATTTATTTTAAACTATTCGCGGAACTTAACAAACCAGACTAATAACATAATCACTTCACCTAACAGCTCACCTGGACTCCTGGAATTTTAAATTATAATTAATTTGCTCTCCATGTGGGTTTCGCCAGTATAATTAATTTCATAATAAAGAGAAACCTATAAATCTAACCTACATTTGTATATCAATTATCACCAATCCATTAATTAATCGCTGTTCAACTATTGTCTGGAACTAATACTCAAATTGTTATTGTAAACGATGCCCTTGAATATTATTAATTAATTAATAATTAGCTCTGATTGAATTATGGGACTAGTATAATGAGATAAAGTTTACTGTACAGTGCAAGTGCACACTGATGGATTTTCTATAGAAATAAATTAGTGGTAAATATTTTGTGTTTGAAATGTACAAACAATTTAATCGAACAGTAGGTTCAAAAACGTAGACTGCCCCTCAAAGGTCGGTTAATCGTAGAAGTAACTACAAGCAATTAATACCATGTTTAGCAGAGATGTGCACAAATGCTTTTCACAAGCATTTAAATACAAAATGCAAATACCTCGTTATTTTCCTATTTCAAATACAAAATAAAAAATAAATTTCATGTTAGTATTTAAATACAAAATACGTATTCAAAAAATACTTTTGAGAAAATTGAATACTCCTTATGTTACTAATATAAATGTTATTTTTTTAATAATTAAGAGAATTCTATTTGATAAAGACCGACTTCGCTTTGAAATATTTTTGTTTTATTTTTTTTGTTGAATTTTAAAAATAGCAAAAGTAAGGGTTTTATTAGTGTCGTATGTTTATGTCGCACTAGTCTGTACGTTAAAAGTACAACACATTTAGTACAGTCATGTCTAAATAATGTCAACTTATAAATGAAAATATATAAATGTTGGATGTCGCATGTGGGGGTAGTAGGGGGTATTAAGACAAATGTGCAGATACTTTTAGATCATACATGGTGCTAATATTGGTGGGGTTTTAAGTTTATATTCAAAAAATAATATTTACTGATTAACACTGTGAAGTAACAAAAATGAAAAAAGTATTTTGTATTTTCCAAGTAGGAAATAGGTTTGTAAAAGTTTTCAAATAAAATATAAAACTCTATACTCTTAAAAGATATTTAAATACAAAATAGAAAATAGGGATTTATTATTTTGTATTTACATTTTGAGTATATGTATTTGAAAAACGCACATCCTTGATGTCTAGCATCTTAGAAAATATTTTCTAGTTCTCGTTCTACCAACGGTTATTCCCTTATCAACTAAATTATATTGAAAGCTTTTAAGTTTGAACATTATATCGTTACATGACCATAAAATAGCCGTCATAAATATCCTGAAGCACCTGCATGACTCGCTGTTTCTTTAAAACGCGATAAAATGAGTTTAAGACGAACCTTAATACGTTTATAATGGAGGAGATCGCGGTACTTGGTATTAATACGCCATTATTTAAGAATATAATAAAAGTTAACTGCCGACAGGTAAAAGTACAATCTAAGCTAAAGCTAACGATATTAAAAGAGCACTACAGTATATTTATGTTTTGATTTCTATAGGCTGTGAGTAGATAATATTAAGTTCCGTTTAGAATGGTTTTGAAGCATTTAATTTGCACTAGATAAAATTTACATGAGAAGTATAACTTCGAAATTGTGGTATGAAACATCAAACAAAACGAAATGTGATTTATTTGAATATTGTACAAATTTACGTACTAGTATTCTATTGAAAATGCAAACTAACGTTTAGTAAATTAACAATTTGGGTTAGTTAAGCAAAAAAGTAACTGGTTGTGGTGGGACCGTGGACTCAAACCACAAATCCTCATTATTCATTGCAAACATTCCAAAAGTAAATTCTGCTTTGTCAGTTGAACTCAGAAACAAACCACAATTCCAAATCAACCTTTTTGTTAAAGTAACTCATTCGCACCAATAAACCCTTTGGGCCATTGTATTAGTAGTAAGTGGTACTTCATTTCAAGAATATATTTCATGTTAATTGGTCATTAAATTGAATCGTTACCTGACCCCACTGAATCCTTGCCACCGTAAACATGCAATTTCTAGATGATAAGAGATTTAATGGAAGGAATATTTCGGAAATATTTGGGTTTAGTGCGACGTTCGTTCGACCAAGATAAACCTCGTTATTATTTTCGGTCTGAACTATTCGGGTGTTTTCCATTCAGATAAATTACCCCAGAAAACATTAAACGATGAATATAATAAATATTTATAGTTTCTCTCTATCTCTAAATTTGTGATTTTAAAGTATCAAGAAATATTCATTGGCTGTAGGTCTTCTGTTTAACCTTTTAAGAAGAGACAGCACAGTTTTATATTATATGTAATGCTCCTATATTATAATGTTCCAAGTGAAAGTTTATTTGTATATATGCGACCGCGATTTCTATAGTGGCTCGAAAACGGCTAGGCGCATTTACTTGAAAGTTGCCTATTTCGTAGAGAAAAAAATTCTAAGACTTTTGGCGTCCTCAGATTTTCCCCTGAATTTCCTGGAAGCCCGTAATTTCGGAAAAACTAAATAAATTTTTTTTTACTTTTTGCTCTATAACTTTTAATTCGTAAAAGATAGAAAGTTTAAATTTGGTATGTGTATTACAGTGTCCAATGCTAAATTTTTTTGAAAATTAGAAATTGAAAAATTAGAAAAGTCAAAGTTCAAAATATTAGGAAACTTTGGAGAACACTCAAACTTTGGATTATTTATGAGATGAATGAATTGTTTTAAAAAAAAAAAATTCAAAATTTTTATTTGGGGGCACGTGGACAGTTTTTGAAATGAAAATTCGAATTATTTTATTGGATTCAAATCATAGACACAAAAAAGTGGGGGTAAACTCTAGTCAAGTTTATATATTATTATGTTAAGGCATTAATTGTACGATTTAGTACTCCCCATTCTTCTATTTCAAATATTCGGATTGTCTCTCTCCCTCTTATTAGGTTTATTCATTAGTCTGTAAAATTATTCTTTGGCATTTTCCATCAAGAAGCCCGATGCGTCCGTATCTGTCGCATGGCCCCTCGTCGGCTTGAGCATAACCTGTTCATATGGTGAAAGCAAAATAAAATATAAAACAAAACACGTATACCTAATAATGTTTATGTAGTTCAATTTATTACCGAGTTTGCACTACAAGCATAGTCTACTAAATTTCTAACTATTGTTGTAAGTACGCATATGTCGCACTTACCTTTTATTTTTAATGATATTAAATGTTAATTATGTAATAGAATTATATTATGTAAACAGTTTTTGTATTAGTATTAAGATTGTAAAGAATAATTATTTAAGTTTAGCGCTTATAAATATTGTCTCTGGTTTGTGGAGATTAATATTGATTTAATGCTGGTAATTCAGTATTGGCGTTCTGTGATGTGAAATAAATTATTATATATTAAATTGCACAAGACGCTGAAAGCCAGTCTTCTCCTGAGTCTCAAAGCAAGCATTACTATTCGCAACTTCGTACGTATTGAATAGTGAGCACATTTCAACTATTAATTAAATTATAACACTATAGAATTACATTTTGTTTTATATCTGTCATCTTCGTTAATCTAATAAAATACTATTGTAATTAAGTAAGCAGATATAATATTACAACGAATAAATGATATATTTTAATAAAAGTGTTTGTATTAATAGTAATAAAAAGATACTAATTGTTCAACCGTCGCATGTCGCAACGAGGTTACTTTAGACCGCTCAAGTATTCTCTAATTGCAACAATACACCGTCTGAACAAGAATCCTTATTAATCATCTTAAGAAAGATATTCGATTACTACTGTAATTGGTGTTGGAAGTCGTCAACTGAAGAATCTACTACCAGAAGCTAGCATCCCTGCAGAATGTACTAGTAAGCTGAGTAATCTCCTCCAGAACGACAATACGACACAATTTTACAACATTGGTGTCAGGTGGGGTCTCGAAGAGATATTCCTACACATAAATATCCAAGAGGTACGCCCAAAATTTTTTTCTATATATTCTACACCTGGATGCAGATCAATTATTCTGGATACCACTACGTCGATCGATTATTTCCAAGATTGCCGAAGAGTACGAGATAGAACGTCAATTCATCTGTATTTCACATAATTTTTCTACAAGTCCGGTGGATGTAAAACAACAGCCCGCTGAACCAGAAAAAAAAAGAAATCTTTTGCCCCCAGCGAATGGATGGATGCTTCTAGAACAAATGGAATAATCTAAACTGATGTTAATCGTTTCCAGAACCCTGCACACAGCTGTACATAGATCAAAATCGAAAGTTTTTTTTGTTAAGTATAATAAGACAGTATCTTTTTATCTTGTATACAATTATTATCATAAATTGATAATTGTATTTTTTTCTATTAGTAGCATCCTTGTAGTTCATTGAAGCTATTATTTTTTTAGTATTATATTCAATACTTTTGAATATTTGCTATAACCTATCTATTAGTAGCATCCTTGTAATTCATTGAAGCTATTATTTTTTAGTATTATATTCAATACTTTTGAATATTTGTTATAAAATAACAATTTTGTAGCATCATTGTTCAATATTTTTAGTATTATATCCAATACTTTTGAATATCTACTATAATATTTCCTATAATTGTTTCTACAATTATATTAATTCATGTTTAATATTTTTAGAACATCTTTATGAACGAGAAAGAATTTTGAAAAGGAGAAGTAAAGAGCTGAAGCAGTTAGATAGCAGTCTGTTCAATCAGAGAGACTACCTTCCTGTTACAACTGCGGTGTCTGAGCCCCATCGGAAATTTCCAGTGAGTTACTGTTTTCGCTAACAATTTTTCCTTGTCAGAATCCTATTTTTCGGAGAGTCGTTTATTGGTACAAAATAATCTTTAGTCTGTATATTATATATAACTTTAATTAAGTACTATGGCACCGAACGTTCATTCACTCACACTAGTTGAGAATACAATCAATCTAATTAATGAGTTTTCAAAAAATCTAGAAGTCCAATCAACATCCTTAACAATAGTTGAATTAAAAATCAAAAACTTAGACAAAGCTTGGGTTAAATATAGTAGTATCGTAGAAGCATTGCTTCCAACTCTAAAAAATGAAGAAGCTTCGGCTATCGTTAGTAAGTCTATGGAAGTTGAAAGTATTTATGACGACACTCTTATTTACTTGTTGAATTATAAGCAAACATTTGAGAATGATACACATATTGTAGACGACTCAAAAAGTATAGATTCAATAAAAAATCTGAACTTAAGTCCAATGCAACTAACCGTTTTTGATGGAGAATATATTAATTGGCAAAGTTTTATGGAATTATTTACAAATTTAATTCGTAATAATAGTAAACTATCAAGCATTGAAAAAATGCATTATTTAAAGTTAAATTTGTCAGGAGAACCACTCAAACTCATAAAGAATTATCCTTTAACAAATGATAATTACGAAATTGTTTGGAACATCCTTTGTAAACGTTATGATAACAAGGTAGCACTTATTGAAACCTGTTTAAACAATTTAATAAACTACAATGTTATACGTTTAGAGTCCGAAATCAATATCAAAAAACTACTAGATGAAATTAATGAATCGATTAGAGCATTAACCGAATTGGGGATATATTCTAATCATTCAGATTTTATGTTAATACATATTTTAAAGACCAAATTAGATTTTAATTCGTCAAAGGAATGGGAAAACAGAAATAATTCTGAATTACCAACCTTAAATGAATTTACAGAGTTTCTGGAGAGACGGTGGCGCAATCTAGAAAGAAGAAGGCATATTAAAGTCAAAACATATCCAAGCGTTCCTAATTCTAATAGTAAACCAGTTTCAAGCAAGCAAATTCCTAATAAGGTCGAAACAAAAACTAAAAATTTGTTCTGTAACCATTGTAAGAAAAGTGGTCATACAGAAAAGTATTGTTTTATTAAGAAGGAAAATCTAGATACGGGTAACCCTATTGCTCAAGTTAATACTTGTAGGGAGGCCACAATTTTATCAGAACCTTCTACTTGTTGTGAAAGATCGAAACATCTTATATCTGATGGTTCTCAAGTATCTTTTACTAACAAGACACAACACAATTCAAATAATGAATTATGTTTTTTTTATGATTTTGATGAGATCAATACGGGTAATTTAAAAAATAATAATGATATTCTAAGTTTTGACAGTAAAAATAAAAATGTTAAGGCTAAGCAAACAGTTGACACTATCCAATTCAAGATGGTCGCAGCCAAAGCTAAAACCGTATCATTTTTATTAGATACTGGTTCTCAAATCTCCTTGATTAAACAAAATATTTTAAATAACAATGTCAGAATTAATAATAAATCTAAAATTCTATTGAAGGGTATTTCTGAAGGCACGCCTTATACCTTAGGTTCACTGAAAACTTCTATAATTTTAGATAGTAATAAGTCGAAACAAACTTTACAGGTTGTGTCAGAAAATTTCCCCATTAAACACGATGGAATTATAGGGTTAGATATTTTACGGAAACTAAATGCAGTAATTAATCTAAAAATGAACAGAGTACAATTCTCAGAATGTGGCAAAGTAATTGAGCTCCCACTTATAAATATAAACAATATCGTTTTACCAGCACGTACGAGGAAGATAATTCCTATGTCAGGTTCTACAGTAGGAGTTTGTGTAGCCAGGGAATTGTTACCTGAAGTTTTTTTAGCTAATGCATTAATCAAGCCCGTCAAAAATATTTTCTATATTTCAATAATAAATTCTTCAATAAAAAATATAATACTTAGTAATTTCAAACCGAATATCATACCGATAGATCAATTTAGTATTTACCATTTTTCAAAATCAAGTCCTAACAACCGTAAGGAACTTTTATTAAACAATTTAAATCTTTCACATGTCAATTCAGAATTAGTAACAGAATTAATAGAAATCTGTGACAGCTTTAATGACATATTTTTTTTACCGGGAGACAAGTTATCTTGTACGAGCGCATTAAGTCATAAGATAAAGATTAATTCTTCTAAACCCGTTAACGTTAAACCGTATCGATTGCCCCATGCGCAAAAAGAGATTGTGGAAAAGCATATTCAGGAACTGTTGGTCAACAACATAATTGAAGAAAGCGACTCACCCTATAACGCACCTTTATTAGTAGTACCAAAAAAACCAGATGCGTTAGGTAATAAACAATTCCGCGTAGTAGTCGATTTCCGTAAACTTAACGAGCAGACAACAAGTGACGCCTATCCTTTGCCTCTTATACATGATATACTGGACCAACTTAGTGGTGCAAAATTTTTCTCTACCCTTGACTTAGCAAGCGGTTTTCACCAGGTCCCTATGCTTCCCGAAGATAAAGAGAAAACAGCATTTAGTGCGAACTTTAAACACTATCAATTTGTAAGAATGCCATTCGGACTTAAAGGAGCCCCCCCCATGTTTCAGAGACTTATGTCTCACGTTCTCACAGGTTTGCAAGGAATAGATTGCTTAATCTATCTGGACGATGTAGTCATTTTTGGAAAAAACATTTCTGAGCACAACCAAAGATTAAAAAACGTTTTTTCTAAATTACGGGAACATAATTTGAAGCTCCAACCATCCAAATGTAACTTTCTACATAAAGATTTGATTTATTTAGGTCACGTTATTAATGAAACAGGTATTCTACCAGATCCTTCTAAAGTAGAAGCAATAAAGAATTTCCCCATTCCAAACAGTCCTAAACAAATTAAAACATTTTTGGGTATGTCTGGTTATTATCGCCGACATATACCGCATTACGCAGAGATAGCCAAACCACTATATAATGCAGCAAACAGTAATGTTAAAGTATTAGAATGGTCAGACCAATGCGACGAATCATTTAAAACTTTAAAAAATAAATTAACCATATCACCTGTTTTGCAATACCCGGACTTTAGTAAAAATTTCGTTGTAACCACGGATGCAAGTAAATATGCTATAGGTGCAGTCCTTTCACAAGGTACTATTAAGGAAAGCCACCCAATAGCATATGCTTCAAGAACTCTAAATAAGGCACAACAAAATTACACAACTACTGAACGTGAGTTATTAGCAGTAGTATGGGCTGTGGCTCATTTTAGACCCTATCTCTATGGAAAGTTTTTTAGTATCGTAACAGACCATCAAGCCTTGACTTGGTTAATGAGTATTAAGGACCCGAGTTCTAGACTTATGCGTTGGCGGATAAAACTAGAGGAATATAATTACGAAGTAATATATAGACCAGGTAGTTCGATTCCACACGTAGATGCCCTAAGTCGCGTATACTCACTTCAGGTTGAAACAATGGATGTCACATACGAAAATTATTTAGAAATAATTAAAAATAAAATTATCATAAACAATAAAGTAATTGAACATGATAAAAGTTTATATGACGCACCGACGTCATTTTCATTAGTAGATTTTGTATCAAAAGATTTTAAAAATTCAATTGGAAATTCTCCTGAATTAATCAATAAATTTAGTAGTATCAATGCATTTCTAATACAAGAAAAAGAAGTATCAGAAATTGCATATGTTGAAATTGATACTAGATTTATTATCTGTTTAATAATTAAGGAATTTCATTTTAATCTACCAAATTATAAAGAAATATTTTTGGCATTAGTGAATCTGAAAAACTTTTGTACTTTACACAAAATTACTAACATAGCTATGAACAGGTTCGAGTCTGAACTAAGTAAATTAGATTTTGCCCAGTTACGAACTATGATCAGACATATCTTTGATAAAACAAATATAATAGTACACATTTATAATGACAATATACTTAAAATTAGTGACCCTGAGTTAATAAACAATGTAATTTCGGAATTTCATGTTAATCCCACAGCAGGCCACTTAGGAGTTTCTAAAACAATTAAACGATTAAAATCACACTTTAAATTTCCAAGTATGATTAGAAAAGTTAAAAATTTTATTAGACAATGTGTATCATGTCAAAAGAATAAAGTGTGCAAATTAAATAAATGCCCATTAACAATTACATCGACTTCGAAACATAGTTTCGAAAGGTTGGCTTTGGACATAGTATATCTTCCCAAGAAAGACGACAACGACAAATACAAATACTTACTAACAATACAGGATGACCTTACTAAATTTACGGAAGCTATTCCTATTATAAACCAGGAGGCAAATACTGTCGCGAAAGCATTAGTAACTAACGTTATTTGTAGGTACGGAGTTCCTAATATGATCTTAACAGACCAAGGAACAAATTTCATGTCAAAAATTTTTAAAGATATATGCAAATTGTTAAAAATTAAACAATTAAAAACAACAGCATTTAGACCAGCAACCAACGGTGCCTTAGAAAGAGTTCATAGAACCCTTGCCGAGTATCTAAGGAATTTTTGTAAAAAGCAGGATGATTGGATAAATTGGATTCCCTATGCAATGTTCGTGTATAACACAACTCCGCATACAGCGACCGGTTTTACTCCTTTCGAACTAATTTATGGACATAAGGCAAATCTGCCTTCAATTTTTTATAAAGAACCAATTGAGGTAAATACTTATAATAATTTTATAGTAGAACTCAAACACAGGTTACAAGTAGCGAGGGAACTTGCTATAAATAACTTGGTTAAAAGCAAAGAAAAAACAAAATTATATTTTGATAAAAGGGTCAATTCTCTTTTCACACCTAAAGTAAACGAACTAGTTTTATTAAGAAATGAACAGTTACCAACTAAAGGACAGTCAAAAAAACTTTTACCCTTATACGTAGGACCGTATAAAGTTACTAAAATTATATCCCCTGTTAATACAGAAATACTAATTGGTAAAAAACATACGGTAGTTCATAATAATAGGTTGAAGAGATTTTGTACCAATGAATAAAAACTTGACGAATGAAATGGATTTTGTCAGGGATGATTGTTTTGTGGAGCAGTGTTAACTCTATACGATGGGATCAGAATCGTTGTCGACACTTTGCTTCTCTTTTTGTTTTTTTCTAGAATTGTAACTCGTATATTTTGTTTTTATACGTGTCCCTTTTTTTTTGAAAGGGGGTGTTGTGATATGTACGACATCTCCCCTATCACAATTTTTCCTTTTTCTTTTCCTTAGAGCAGAAACGCATATGTTTTGTTTTATATGCGTTCCTTTTCTTTGGTTGAGGAGTGTTGTAAGTACGCATATGTCGCACTTACCTTTTATTTTTAATGATATTAAATGTTAATTATGTAATAGAATTATATTATGTAAACAGTTTTTGTATTAGTATTAAGATTGTAAAGAATAATTATTTAAGTTTAGCGCTTATAAATATTGTCTCTGGTTTGTGGAGATTAATATTGATTTAATGCTGGTAATTCAGTATTGGCGTTCTGTGATGTGAAATAAATTATTATATATTAAATTGCACAAGACGCTGAAAGCCAGTCTTCTCCTGAGTCTCAAAGCAAGCATTACTATTCGCAACTTCGTACGTATTGAATAGTGAGCACATTTCAACTATTAATTAAATTATAACACTATAGAATTACATTTTGTTTTATATCTGTCATCTTCGTTAATCTAATAAAATACTATTGTAATTAAGTAAGCAGATATAATATTACAACGAATAAATGATATATTTTAATAAAAGTGTTTGTATTAATAGTAATAAAAAGATACTAATTGTTCAACCGTCGCATGTCGCAACGAGGTTACTTTAGACCGCTCAAGTATTCTCTAATTGCAACAATACACCGTCTGAACAAGAATCCTTATTAATCATCTTAAGAAAGATATTCGATTACTACTGTAATTGGTGTTGGAAGTCGTCAACTGAAGAATCTACTACCAGAAGCTAGCATCCCTGCAGAATGTACTAGTAAGCTGAGTAATCTCCTCCAGAACGACAATACGACACAATTTTACAACACTATTGTATAATAGACAGATAGACATTCCTTAACAACGTGGGGTCAAATGGCGTAACGACTTCATGATTGATCTTGATTACAAAATAACTTTGAAGTTAAAAAAATGTTTGTTTGAAATACCTTAAATAAATGACCGCGGTGAAAGTTTTAAACCATTTTAAATTTACTATTTATTTTTAGAAGTTTTAGTAGTTGATAATAAAATGTCAGATTTAATGCTCATTTCAAAATGGCGGTGATGATATTCAACACATGGACAGATGCGTATTGTTAACAAAATGTAAATATATAGTTTTGTCTCGAACGTCATAATTGTGTTATTGTAAAAATAAACAAATACTTTTAAAGTTTTTCATAAATCAACTTATTTATGCAATAAATAGAAAAATAAGCAAACATCATTATTTAAGGTGAATATTATTTACCTTGGCTATGGGAGCCCACAGAAAATTTAACTTTAAATTTAGAGTGCTGGTGTGAAACAACCACATTCCATTTTACTCACGTGATATTTGCCACAGATTCCATTCCGATTTGTATATGTTTGGAAATGGAGTGAAGTGAAGCAGACAGATGAAAAGGAGTAAAAATGCAGATTATTGCGTGCTACTCTTAAACCAGCAGAGTACGTGTACATTTATATGATTCAATGTGTTATAGAATTACGGATTTTCGCAGTGCAAGGAACGTTTAAATCATTTTTTTATCCATTTTTTTTTTGACAAAGTACAAAGCAAATTAGGTATTGACTAAGAAAGCTCGCTGCACTCTGAAAATAAATAAGCCATAAGCCACATTTCCTATAAAAAGATGTAAAAGTATTTGTTTGTGTGCATTTGCGCTTATTCGCAATATCTGGACCCAGCGTTATAAAGATTAGAGTGCATGCGCAGTGTAGCATAGACTAGCTGCTGGTAAGGAGTACTAGGAGCTATTATCACATGTATCTTTGTGTTTGAGTGTGTGTGTGTCTTTGTAGCAAATTTGTATAAAAGTACATTGTCTCTAGCAGTGAGTTAAAGCTCTAGTAATTTCATCACATCTCACGATTCAGCACAAGACGAGGAGGAAGAGGATGAAAACGAATAAAGAGCGTAGTAAGTTTACATAAATAGCGCTGGTTTCGCCATTTTAATATAACAGAATGAATTCAGCTGTTTTAAAAGAAATGAACATTATATATCCTCCAGCACATCCTCAACGATCAGGATATCAGGATACTTCTGGCTAAACATCACAGTTTAACTACAAATAGAAAGTTATCAGATTGTAAGGATCGGGCGGAGCATTGTTACAGCGTAAGGAAGGCATTGGGAAGAGTGTCAGTTCCGCTTCAATGCAAACGCAATATCCGGCAAGTACATGCACTGAGAGAACATCGTTTAAAAACTTTTCTTATTTTCTGGAAATAATTTTATACTCCTATATTGTATATTGTTTATTTTACATTATTGTTTAGTTTTGCTGTTGTGTTTATATTCGATCATTTTATTTACAAAATATAAAAAGTGTATACGCCATAGGCTGTTGCCAATGGTTATTACCCTCTAACTGGAGTAATGTAGACTACATATGAAGGTGTCATTTTAGTTTAGGGCTTCACACGAGACGAGATAAGGCGGGCCTTTCAAACTTCTCGCCTCGTTCTCGTTAGTTTAGAAAAAAATAGATGTCGTTTTAGTCTCGGTACCTACTCGTTATTGTGAGAACTCACTCCTAAGATAGTCCTAAACAAAGTAATATTATTTCGGCTAATTATTTTTTTTCGCTGTTTTCAACTTACAACTGGTTCAATTTCACTTAATGCATCATCACTTTTATCTAATCTCTGCCTTTTTCTCAGGTTGACACTACTAACACCTACGCTCAACGACATTTTTGCGGCAACTAAAAGTGAAATGTCTTCAAACAATCGCATTGTAAATAATTTATATTCACATTTATTTATTACTTAAAACATTCGTTTCCGATCGGCTACAAAATGTTGTAAAAGACAAAATTAGAAAACAAAATATTTAACAGATGTGTGATTACCAGATTTTATATTTCGTAAATTTACGACGTAACCTTTTTTGTAATAAAAAAAAGTTGAACGTTTATGTTGCGATTAGTTTATTTTTCTAGCAATTTTTTTTTGACATAACGTCAACGAGACCAGAAATGAGACTCTCGGGTTTCTCCGTATGTGGCTCGGTACCGTCTCAATAGTTTTCAGAAATGTCTCGTTTCGTTTCGAGGAAAGTCTCGTGCTCGTGTGAAGTCCTATTTCAGTTGCAATCTTTACACGTAGAAGATCGAAAGTTTGTCGTTCGGACGTACTTTACCAAAAACATATAAAATCGTAATAAATAATATGATCGGCAAATATGACCCAGTAGTTCGAATCGCAGTGAAACAGGAGAAAAAAAGCAGTAAAGTAAAGTTACTTTAAAGTTAAGTTAAAAGCAGTATAAGTAAAGTTACTTTCTGTATTCCTTTCATAGTCGAAAACAGTGCAAAACTTTGACAAGATGTAAAACGCATCTTTAGTTGATTCACCTAAATACAAATTTATAAATAAAAGTAGCAGAATTCACCGGAAATCTTTTCCGCAGTAATATAACATTCCTTTGAATAATTTATTAGGCTATAATCCATCTCAAACAAAAATATGAAACGTATCCTACAACCAAAATAAACAATTCAAGAATTTTCCAAATATATCCTAACTTGACATTTGCATGAAGTTCTTACTCGGTAGAACATTTTATTGTTTCGGCAATCTATTTGCAAATCTGTTGTCTCATTTAATATAGTCTGACCTTTGACCTATCCATGACATGTTACTGTAACTCCAGTTGGTACTTGCTATTGACAATTTCAAGTTATTTATACTTCTCCTTGTATTTGAAACAAACTTTTTGTTCGCGTTTACGTGAATAGAGTATACAGAGATACCAGCTTGATATTTTGTAAGTTATATGTAAATTTTGTTCCTAAAATATTCATAAAATGACTGACTTTCAATACGTAATGAGATTCATCGGGAAAGTTCATTGGAAGTATCTCTTTAGATTATGTTTACAGATAGCGGATAAATAGGTGCACGTGTAGCAGCGATAGACAGGGCTGCATTCAGTGGCAAACATCATTTATAAATAGGTCCCCCTTTTTTTGTGTATCTAGTAGCGTCAGGTGGCGTTATTAGGGCTCAGGCGATATTTGGGTGACCTACCTTATTATACATAATTTTATGAATTCAAGTAATACACCATTGATTCTATTTATTTATTACCAAGATATTTTAATTACAAATGGTATCATATTACTTAAAACATCATCTCCTTTCTATTGGAATTTTCTATGACCGAACTATGTACATCTCTGAAATAGAGTGATGCTGTAACATGACAAGATGTCACGTGACACAGTTCTGTTCTGTTTGACGTCACATGTTAACATGTATGAACAAGTTCTTAAGGACTTTGAAACTCAGAAGGCTCATTGATATTTCACACAACAGCTTTCCGTTCTACGAGTTTCAAGTTCGTTCAAACTCGTTTGTATAATATATTATTTTTATAAGAATTTTCTATCGCTGATACTAGTACGTATGAACTACAAAACGTTCACTACAGCCCCCAATTTTTAAAATACTCTAAAAATAATCTGTGGTATTTTTAGATCTTGATTGATGTATTTTCGCAATTTGATTCGATGGGGAGATTGAAGCTATATGAGAGCCTAATGTCGTTGGAAATACTGTTTTGTTTTTTGTTGGATTTTAAAAATAATTTATTTTATTTAAAGTCATTCTTTTCGTCTCATTATACGGACTTAAAGTGAAACATTACTTCATGGTTATATACTTAGATATAGATGGCAACAGCGTACTAAAATGACAGTCGATTTACAACTTTGTATAAAAACGTTAATAACTTTGCACACGATTGAGCTATTTAAACCATATAAACTTTAGGAGTGGGATAAATGTTCAAGCTTTGTTTATAAATAGATCATTAGATAGTATATCAATTATTTAGAAATATATAGCGTGTTGAAAATCAAATTTCTATTGGTCAAAGTGACTGTGGCAAGCATCTTTAGATTTATGTTCCAGGTTTCAAAATTTAATCGAATTCTAATCGTTATACAAGTTTTGACAAACATCAGCAAAATATATTATGTAAGGAACAGTTTTATTGAATTTCGAGATATCTTTTTTTTCTTTTTAAAGAGATAAATATTTACTCTTCCTTTAACGAGATTATTTCTGAGGTTAAATAGAAAAATAAAAATTCCTTAATCTGACGAGAAAATAACCCGCAAAGAGGATACAACATCAAAGGGAAACAACTCAAGTAATTCACTTGGCTTATAGATCACTTATTATCCCTAAAACATCCAATTGTCTTCTATTAGAGCCTCCATTACGAAAATAGACTGGAATTTCCTTTTTTTTTTTCTTGTGAATTGTAGGAATGTTGGGAGATATTTATGATTGATAAAATGAAATACCTTTTTAGAAAAGATAAATTAATTTTAAAAAAAATAACATCTAGAGGAGAATACACTTACACACTCTTGCAATAATTAATTTAGTTTATTGCAATGAGCGCAATAAGGTTTATCAAAGAATCCTATACCCAAACAAAGCTATTGTGATTTTAGACCTTTAAAAGAAAGACGACATCAATAGGAACGATCAAGGTGATTTCTAGTTCTAATTATTGAAGCCATATTTATTTTAACAATGTAGTACATTTTCTAAAAGGTAATAAAGAAATATATTCATAATATTCTTTTCTTCTTAGAGCTAAAATAAGCTCCGTTATAAAAATGATTGTAAACTTCACCATAATGCTCTGGAGAAGACACTATAATTTGGAAAGCGTCAGCATTTTCACAAGTAAGAGCACCTCAAATTGTACTTTATGCACTGCAGGATTTATGCACATACAGAATGTAATGTAAATTTATAAATTGAATTTAAAACAAGGAATAGAGAGAACCATATCCAGGACAAAGGACTTCTGGGTATTAAATATCAACGACACACCATCACGCTTGTTTAACACGTAAAAGAACATGAGGAAAACGGAAAAGAAACCCCATGTATAAATATATGAAGAAGCCATATTTTTACACCCTTGTAATAAATATGTTTTCTTTGCTTAGGTTGTTTTTCCGCTTTTATGTACTTCCTTTATCCCTGTCTTTCTTTCACTAATCACATAAGCTGTATTTCGATAAGATTTTCTAGATATCATTTAGTGTTACGAAAAAATATCGATGATATTTTATAATTTGATCAATTTATTTTGAAAGTAGGGCAACTACTTTTTTTATTGCTAATGACTATTGCTCTTTCAGTTCCCAAATAAAGCGGATTATAATTTCTTTTGGTAGAAATATACTTTGTCTAAATCCCTAGCTGTAATTCTACTGTTAACCACTCGAAAAGTTTTTTGTTACGTACTAAAATATAATCATCATACTTTCTAACGACTTTGTCGGCGACGTGAATTTTAAAAACATAATCTTAAGCTGTGTGCTCACCAAGAAATTATAAATTCGGTTTCAATATCTACAAATTTCCATACACTAAAAACTTATGGTTCAGGTAGATGACAATCGGCGGGAATAGATACTAAAACAAACATATGAGATGTTTTAAAATGAAACATATCTTGAGGAGTACGAGAATATCCTTGTTTTTTGAATAATTTAATATCTCTTTAATATTTTATAAACGTAATTACTTTTATGTAACAGATGCAACATATTGCTGCTGGAAAGGAATTTGTTGTAAATTGGAAACATGATATACAGTTTTAGTAAAAAAAGATGCTTTATTGTTCATAAAGTGATGTTGCAGAGGAGTACGCTTTTATTTTATTAAGGAGGTACAGGACGTTAACGTAAATGATGAAAACGTCGTGAAATTTGGAGGGTCGATACAAATAGCTAAAATACATGCTGTCTCAAAATTTTAGAGACCTAGGGTTCATAGTTTTCTTTTTATACATGATTAAAATTGTCATTTTCCATACAAATCATAATTTTTAGCTCAATTTCACCACATAATATAACTTTTAGCTATGAAAAAATGGTGACACGGTTTTCAAAAACTAGGTGTATATAAAAGAATCTTTTCTGTAACTATTGCGAAAATATTTATATAAAACCTTTAAGAAACAGTAAATGTGGGATATGAGCCGGCAACGTTGCAAATGCCAATTTGAGCGGGAACTTCAAAATCTGAATAAATATTATATAAAATATAGCAATTTATTTGTCAAAAAACCAAATCTCGCATGCGTTAACACACGTAAATTTACAGCGTTGCCAAATTTATTATTCCTTTTTCAAAATATTTAATTTGAATTTAAATTAAATTAATATAAATTTGATATTAATTATAGGTAATTTTTCATTTATTAAACTGTTATATGCATAAAAAAATCATTTTAACAAGCAAAAATAAGTTTAATAGGGAATTGAAAAATTCTTTTTCAAAGGTACAGTCCCAATTCCCCGCTCGTTCCTCATGTACTTTGTATCTCGTATTACCGAGAGATAAACTTTTTACATTGACGGTACGTCCTGTACCTCCTTAAAGGGATCGTTCTTAATAGTCCTGGAAAACTGTAGGAATATGATAAAACGTTAGATATCATTCTATCTATGAGATGAAAGCGCCCCTTTTGTTCTTACATACGGACGCCCATGCCTTGGATCCTCTAGAGTCTACCCATAGCTTCCCCGTGAACATACAACCAGACTTGAATGTGTTTGTTTTATATGTACCCAACTAGATGGAAGAAGACGTTATAAACAAGATATTTGAAGTTTAAAATAACTAACCGACATCCAGCAATGAGAAACCAACAAGACAAGAATATTACGACATAAAAATGTCTGCCATAAATCATATGTATAACCACAATATGGTTATTACTTATTTTCATCAACGTGGAAATGAGAATTTAAAAGTTTCCTTCATCTTGTCATATTTCCGGCATCAGCTTGTTTAGCTACCGCTAGATGGGATGAGTTACATCTTTAAACATAAAATTGGATATCAGCTTTAATGTGCACGTTTCTTATCGTATCCTATCTGATAAGAATCTTGTGTATTTTAGAACTCGTGGGATTAATACAGCTGCAATATTACAAGATTGAACTGTCAAAATAGTTATTTGAAACTCGAAAAGAGATTATTAATCGTCCGAAGCAATTTATGTGTTTAACGTCTTATTCTAAAGTCTGTAATTGATTTACAAATAACTTCATTTTAGATAGAAAATATTTATTTGTTGCATTAGTTATGTTATTTACTGATTCTTTTAATATTCAATGAGGTCTTCTTATGATTTTTATAATCCAAAATGAACGTTTTATGATTCTATTAAACCAAGGAAAGACATTATATTGTAAAAGCATAAAATATAACATAGAACGTTATTTTAGATAAAATTTTATACGTAAAAGATAATGTTTTATTATTTCTGTGCTCTTCAATTTTTTTGATTTATAAAAAATAAGTTTTGCTTGTTACTGCTTATGTTATGCTACCTCAATCAGAACAAGTTGTTTTTTACAAAATAAGAACCCTCTAATACGATAAGTATTAACAATTTATACTCCATTGCTTTACAAGTGTTATACACCTCTTTAGTAACAAAAGCTCTCCAACTCTCCAAAAAAGCTTCAGCAAGCTTTTGATTTAAGATAAGTGGAGATCAGATGAAGCTAAAGTTCATTGATAAAATAAAAGTAAAGTGCTCCGCTTGTATTTGTTAAAATATTAATTAAATCTTCAAACATTGCTGTAGAATACATAATGAGAGTGAAGTGATAGGGGATAAAGTGGTGTGGAGGGAGGAGAAGTCGAGAGGTATGACCCTAATTTTAAAATACGAGAATATAAATATTTATAATGAAATTTCTGTAGTGGTAAAATAACAAAAATATTCATCGGCGAAAAAATGTTCTGTATTTTTGCCTGGCTCAGAATTAAGCTCATAAAAGCATAAATTTTGATTAGTTAGATTTACCTCAATCATAAAATTAACGTTGAAACTTAACGAATCAACTTGAAGTGAAATATAAAGTTTAATCATAAAATTAAACTTAAGGGTATAATTAAATGCAGTAAAAGGTTTAGATTTAACTTATTTTACAACTTGATCACAATAAAACATAAAAGCACAACTTTTAAGTTTAAAAATGACATTTCCAATGTTTTAGAATAAATGTATATAGTTCACATTACGAGAGTTCGGCGGTGTGTACATGTACATGCCAGTGTCCTCCAGAAATATCAGGCTTAGCTATGTTCCTTATGAAATATAGTTCAATGGGAAACTTTTGGTTTCCGCTGCGTTGATATAAAAAACAGTCGAAGAAAACAAAAGGAAATACAATAACATTGACTTCTTAATTTGCATATTTTGAATTGGATTCTATATTGCAAAAGTGTGTCATATCGTAACTTAGAAGGAAGAAGTTTTATGTTTTATTTCACATAGACATTTTTTTATTTTACAATGTAGGTTTGTTATTGTGAAATATTTTAGTGCAAGCGCACACTGGAGATACGACTGTTTTAACACAATTTTGCATTTGTTATTGATAGATTAAAATACATTAAAGAGAGGCACCGTTAACAATTCTGTCTTAAGACAGTAGATTTAATGTGTAAGGAGTAATAAAATATCTTTAAAATAATAAAACAAAAAAATTAGGCAAAATTTCAATCTTTTTAGTAGCAAGCGACGACTGTTTTTTATGTGTGCATTTCAAATTTTAATTCCATTTTTGAATTGAAATATTTGACTCGTTCCATATTTACATATTACAAAAAAGAAAATTTTCATGTAAATTGACTAAAAGAATATACATTTTTTAATTTATTTATTATTAACTAACTTTTTTTTTAAATTTGGGATTTAGATTTTTTTTTTCTTTAATAACATAATAACAAAACTTGAGCTTTCTTCAAAGTTTCCCACCGGGCCCCCTAATTTTCGAATTTACTTACGAATTAAAAGTTATAGAGCAAAAAGAAAAATTATTTTTTTGTTTTTCCAAAATTACGGGTTTCCAGAAAATTCAGGAGAAAATCCGAGGACGCAAAAAGTCTTAGAATTATTTTCTCTACGAAATAGGCAATCTTCAAGAAAATGCGCTGAGCCGTTTTCGAGCCACCATACGAATCGCGCAAACATATAAACTTTCATTTGGAACATTATAATATGGGATATATGTTTTGTTTTTAACGTGTCTATATATTTAGTTAAACCTTGCATACAAAAGGTCTGGATTTACATATTCAACTTATAGTAAAATGCGAATAAATTTCACTTAGCAAGTTTCAAATAATCCCAAGTGGCATAATACAGCACTGGCTTCTATAGTCTACAACGTACCAACTTCTGAACAACCTTTTCTACTTTTAACCTAATAAAACATCTTTCTTCATTAGCTATAAATCTATTATTAATTTATCGATTTTTAATTCAACAGACGCTACAAAAAGAACAAAATTGTTTTAAAACCAACAAGCAAACTTTCTGTTAGTTATTGTAGTTAGCTTACTTAGTTATTACATTATACGTAGTTAGCACGAAAGAGTTTCTTTTCACAAGTAAACGTGCTTTGTTGTTTATTTTCTTTAAAGCTTAAGAAATTAATTTTAAATGGACCAGACACTTTCCGAGTAAAATGTGCTGTTGTAAACAATAAATGGCAGTTCTTGATATTTGATATGTTTTTGCAATGTGATACGGATACGGAACGTGAGTAACTTTACAAACTGCGAATTTAAAGGACACGTAGCACGTACTTAAGGATGAAGTAGCCTGGTATAGGGTTAAATACTTTTTAATTATATTTATAAACCACACCCTGTTTTTGACAACCCTTATTAATTAGTTTTATAATTTCATTGCCATTGAAGTGATATGCCACGTAACTTTATAATCATGTTTGATGTAAGAAAAGTTTTCATTAATTTCTTCCAATACAAAGTATCTTATTTAAATTTCATGATATTTATTTTAAACTGTCTTTAGATAAATTTGTTAGCGTGGTCTCTGATTCTGTACCTTCATAAATAGTGTTGTCTCAATCTTTCTACAACAATTACAAGTCTGTCTAAATTAAGTCTTATCATGCCTATACAGGCATAGTCACTACACCTTCTTTAAAATGCAACAATTCAAAAAAATTGTACCTAAAAGGATTTTGAAATTTAATAAAAATATTTGCAGTTGAGACGCAGCACTGTTCAAGCTTACTAAAGTTGAATTAATTATACTTTAACAGTCTTAAGAAAGTCTAACAATCTTCATTTAGGCACACCCTTTAAATCGGTCGTAATTGAAATTGATGTGTTCTATAAGAATTTCTCTAAAAATAGTTAACCTAGAAAAATCTCCTTCACTTGCTTAACCCTGTAAAGCTATTATTAAATTTATTTAAGCTGCCAGTCTGTAATGTCACCTAAATTTGAATATTTCATCCTCACTTTATGTATAGAAGCTTTCCTATTTGTAAGACGATCATCTTAGCAATTTACATTTTTAAAAACAAACAACTCAAATGACGTCACCGAAGTTTTAATTATTTGTCTCTCAACTTTCAGGGTGGGAGAAGAAGAAGAAGCGCTTCAAACTTTTTAATAACTTTTGAAATAGATAATACAGGAGACATTAAATTAATTTTATATAAATTTCACTTTGTAAGCTATAAATATTTATATATTGAATAACAAAATACTTGAACGTTAAAAAAATAAAAAATAAAATAAAACAGATTACTAAATTTATTGCCTTGGAGTTGGGGACACTGGTTGAGATTTAATATGTGGTACGTTTTATGACGCTAAACTTATTTGTACATTAGATACTAAAACCACGTATTCTACACAAGCAGGGTTGACAACCTTGCCTAAACAAACAGTAGATTATAAATCTTGAATAATATTCTATCCCACAATCATATGTACAAATATATGTGAAAATTTCAATTTTTAGTCATTTACTTAGTGAAATCGATTTGTTTAATTGATATTATGACCGCAAGGAGCGCTTTAAGTCATGAGACGTTATTTTGTCAATACATTTTTCAGAAAATATGTAATTACTAAATATGATAAATCGGGCTTCACACATATTTAAATAACCCTATTTTGACTAAACTAGTTCATTAAATCGAGGTACCAAATAGGGTTCTTTTTGGGTTTTGTATCACGTAAAAGAATACACAAGAAATCCACCTTCTTTAATTTTACTTTTCAACCAACCCTATATCCATATTTCTTATATTCAATATAACAATTTTTGTTTTGTTTCAGATTTCTAACACGCTGACTGATTATTGCAAATCCCTGCACGGGCATACGAAAGACGTAGTAAAAAGGCAAGCCCTGAGGGATACATCTCCGAGATTTCATGAAAGGTAAGATCTTCCAATAAACATTTTAATATACTATTGGCTTGTTGTATTAGAAATGAAATATGGTCCAAACATTTTTATTATGTTGGTTGACTTGATAACTCTTGAATTTCATAAATATTTCAAAAACATTATCCTAAATCAAAATAATATCCTATCGTATAAATTTTCATTATTTTCTATTCACTGCGGATGATTTATTCGAAGTAGAAATTACTATCCTATTTGTTTTTGACCTTTTTTTTATTTTTAGTCTCACCAAAATTCAATTTTATTCGGTCTGCATTTTAGAGTTTCTTTAGGTATAATCTCTTTAGGTCTTATTCTAATAAAACTTGAATCCATTCCTCTCTGTGACGTAAATTTGCAAGTCATTTATATCTGGTTGCAATTCCTAACACTTACGTCTAACTGTATCTGCTACATAACTATTACGTTTGTATTTAGAAAGTTTGTAACTTCCTTACTAAGAACACAAAGTTATCTACATGTTAACTACATGATATTTAATGTTGATAAATAAAAGAAAACTATTCTATTCTATAGAGAGAACATATCCACATCAAATAAAAAAAACCTAGCTTCTAGAACAGTCGTGCAAAACAGAAAACTTATTAACAGTCATCGTGGGAGGAATAAATATTGTTGTAGTGTTTTAATCTCACAAAACTAAAAGTTAAGACGTAAAAGTTCTGTTAAGGGCACTTAAAAGGTCGAAGGGGAAACTACTGGTCGCTACATAGTTTTATATACTCTGTAAATATAAAACTACATAGTCACTCTTTGTAGTTTTATAGTAAAACTGTTCATCGTATAGCAATTTATTCGAGAAATAATTCATCGCAAAAGTATTACCAAAGACAAACACAAAAGGTAAACTCGTGTCTATTTAATGGAATATATTTTACCCAATGTTACGTTTTATTTGTTACTGAAGTTTAACTGCAAAATACGCTTCTAATGTATTACTTAAATATGCAACATTACATACTTTTTAATAAAAAAATCTATTTACGTCTATTTAGTTTAAGATAATTTTTTTATGTTAAATATACGTAACTGTATTTAGCGAGAAGCATATATTCATCATGTTCTATACGCATGGCAGTCCGCAGAAATTTTTCCAGGGTAGATAAAGTATTAAATGAATGAAATGAAATTCAAGTGATTATTTTTCGCCATTTTATGCAATGCAAATATGTGAAAAAGGTCCATAAGGTTTGTGCACGCCCATGTTTGTAGATATTTAAAATTTAAGCACGTACTCGCCACAGTAAAATAAAGTCTACGAATATTCATACCTTCTGGTTTTTATTAATATATTCATGATTATGCTATTAAAAGTTTTCTGTTTCAGTTAGAAGTACGAAATTAAAACCGTATTAATTATGAAAGTAATTACGATTTTATTTTCAATATTTCATGATTATGAAAGTAGAACTTACTGGTTCTTTCACTATTCATGAGCATCCACAATAAATTTTCCAGAGAATTGTAAAATTTGTATAATCTTTTGTAAAATTTCATATTCCAGCATACATTTGTATTTTCAAAGAGATAATTGTGTCAGTTAAAAAAATTGTTTTCCACACAGTAGCGTACATTTTTCGTAGTGTAGATATATCTACTTCTATATATGGTGTAGAAGTTGAACAGGGTCCTTCAAGAAAATAACAAATTCCGAAACAATGTATTGTCTTGAAATATCGAACTTCAACTTTTGAAGGATGAAATCATAAAATAAGTTTATTTTGCATGGCGTGAATGCAAGCAATTTTAAACACTTTTAACATATTTTTTAATATCAACACTATAAATAAATTACTCTTATCTACTTTTAGGATATGGGGCATGCATTGGGTTATCGGGTCGTTAAATTAAGCTTAGTGTATGAAGCGATAAAAAGCAACAGATAAAAATTATATTACAAAATTATAAGCTATTAAACGTACCAAAAAAAATCCAATATACGTAACGCGTTATAACCTGCAGATAAACTAATTATCAATTCTGTTATATTTATGTTCTCATTAATAATCGCCTATTCGATAAAGCGCCTATTTAGTGTACGAGTATTCATCTAAATAAACAATTTCCAACAAGTACATTCCAATAGGAACACTTATTAATGACTGGTACAGATTAATTGTTTTCATTTAACTGCCTTGCTTCGAATTTATTATATTGAACCTTAAACAATATTTATGTAAGGCACGGCACCTAAATTAAACGGAAAACAGAAAATGAATGGACGCGATGAAACAACAAAGGAGATTCGCTATTGGCAGAATACATTTATATCTGTTTCACCCAAACCTCACCCCGCAGTCGGATAGCCTCCAGGCTATGGACCAAGTCCCCTTTCATTTGCCCTTTAGGTCAGTATGGAGTGTTTTACGACATTCCTATACATCTAGAGATAAAATATAAAAGTTAACCATTGTTCCTGCTCCCTATACATTATTTACAACTGCAAATTATTTTAAGGGAGACTGTTTGCTTAAGATTTATCTTTGATGTTCCAAATACATCGATTGAAGCTGTAACATGTATCGATAAAAGTAATCGGGTGTATTCGATTCCTATTAATGGAAAGAGACAATAAACTGCATCAGTTTTTATAATAAAAATTATAGTACGGATAACAAATTGTCACTGGAAATAATTAGATAGTATCTCTACTCACATTAACTAAGGTGGCCGAAACTAAAACTAAAACTGATGTGATAAAAACATTGAAGCACATTAAGTTTTCATGTGAGAAAAAGGTAAGAAGCGAAAAGAATATTGTGCAGTTCATTTTTTTTATTTATTTATATTATTGTACAACATATTAAGTTTATTGTATAAAAAATTGAAGTCGATTGGAGTAAAACTGTCGGAGATATTGAGTTTTAAGTCTTCACTTTTCTGCTCTGCTTTTGTGTTACTTTGAAACTTTTAAATGCGGTTTCTCACACATAGCTTTTTCAGAGTCGGTGCCCTCTCTAGCTCAAAATCTACAGGACCGATTCTTTTGAAATTTTGCACACTCTTTCTTTACATAAATGCCCAGGTAACGCTGTCGAGTTTTTTTTTCATTTTTTAATTTTAACGTATTTTAAACTAACAAAGTTTCTAATTTTTTTCATGAAAAATCGGTATTTTGACTTTTAAGTGCTGTAAAAAATTTAAAAATTAATAAAAAGAAAACTCGACAGCGTTACCTGCAAAAACTTATCAACTAATGAAATCATTTTCGTTTTTTGATTTCAAATAATGCAGTGATGAGTTATGAGTGGCACCGCAATGTTACTTTTTTTATGACGTCTGCGTAGATTCGCTGTCAATGCCTCATTTCTTGATATTTATTTATGAAAATTAAACAAAGTATTCTTTAAGTGTCACTTTATCATGTAGTAATTATACAAATAATTATATATTAACTGTGTCGTCAAAAAACATTATCGAAAATAGGCTTCTTTTTTATCGTTTTGACCTTACATTCCCCCACCCCCTTAAAGGGAGCAGTGAAGGGAAGAGGATGGTGGTGATAGAGAAAAGGAGCGAGGAAAGAGAAGAAATGGCAGAGTATAAACAGGAGGGAGAGTAGCAGGAAGAGCGAAGCAGTTTTGTTTTTATTTTTATAAGGTTTTTTTTTCTTTTGGAAGGACTAAGAATGTTTAGATATAATAAGAATCAAAAATGAATGTAGTGCCTACTTCCAAAAACATTAAAAACAAATAATAATAATATAGAACTAAGGTGGTCTATCTTTAGCCTAAGTGCACACGAAATTAAGTCATTAGACTCAAAGTCTAATTGTGGATAATCTAGAAATCTGAAATCAATTCAGATTAGGAGAAAGAAACAAGGGTGACCTCAAAAACCCAACCAAAGCTCTCGGTGAATTCAGATTTGAATATCAAATGTAACTACTAATTTATATTCGTAACAAAAGATAGTATCGATGGTACGCAATATACCAATATATCATTTATTGATAATAGCCGGATGCCCAGCACTACTTTTATGTTAAAAATATATAAATAAAATAAAAGCTATATATTAAAAGCTTTTGTGAGGTATGTTTTACAATGGGTTTTATACGGCTTACTCCTCATAGCAGGAAGCAGCGTTATTCGAGCTGTGTTGGTGTTCGTAAAAATATTATTATACCGGCTATTATGTAAACGCAAGAGAAACTAATACCAGAGATTAGGGGTTGGAAAAGTTTAAAAAGTTAGGAAAAAAGGAAATTCGAAGGTTGGTTCTTTCTTATCAAGGAAACAACGAAAAAGAATTTTAAGTAAAAATTCTAACAAGATGCTTTGTACTATTTTAAATAAGTGGATATATTTCTCAAAAAAAAAAAAGAAAAAAAAACTTTTTACATTTATTTCTAAATTTAATATTAATTTATTTTTATGTTCAAAAAAAATATAATATTGACATCTAGAGCAGTGGTTCTTAACCTTTTTGTGGGACTTTTGATTCCAAGAAATAATTGAAGTGCACCAAAATTATTAATGTTATAAAAGCAACACCAAAAATGTGCATTTTACGTTAAAAAATATCGTTCTGTTAACTATTTCGTTACATAGTAACTGTATTTTACGATTGAGTTTAAGAAAAATGAAATTGTGAACAATTTAGATTAAAAATTATTAGCGCCGTCTTGAGGCTTACAACTTTTCCAACGACCCTCATGGCATGTGAAGCATATTCAGATTTTACTTAATTAATTCTATGGGTTTTTACTAAATTATTTTCATGTAAACCAACACTCAAACAATATAATATTGTACGTTTACCTACTAATTATTAATCACACAAGACTAAACTTACAAACTTTAGACATATCCACCAGCGTTAATTTCTCTTCCCTTTTTCCGCTACTCCTTCATCTTTCCCATTACTTTATGTAATCTTAACATTTCAATACACCGTTATTGGTTACAACAGACGAAACCCTTATCAATTATTTTTCCCTTCAAAATATAGCTAGCTCCTTCAATTTTCATATACGAATATCTCTTTAAGCTTCAGTGGCTCCATCTAGTTCACGGGTTGCCGTCAAAGAACATTCGTTGATTCGAGTACACATACTTTACAGGGATTTTAATTTTACGAACATGTCGAAAAGAGATTACTTTACATTTTAAAAGTTATAAATATCAGTTACCGAAAACCTTCAAGTTAAAAGCATATACCGATATACTCGTATAGGTAAATATGTACCCTTCAAAATCTGTTCTGCTTACGGTAATATATTAGACTTGCGTCTGACTGATTTTGATATAAAAAATAGTCTAGCGCTTGAAAAAATACTTTTAAAGTAAGGATTTTGAAATCTTTTTATGTTTAGCTGCTCTGTTGCGATTGTAACAGTTTAACTAGAATCATGACACGTGAGAATATAGCCTAGGTGTACAATCAGTTGCACGTGCAGAGAATTGGAAGAGATGGAATGAATAGCAATCTACGCTATTTAAATCTTAGTAGTTTCACATCAACTTAGGCATGGAATAGGATAACGTATAAAATCACAGGTATATTCTGATTTTTTTAAAGTAAATAATATGTAAAATATGGGCACTTTTGTCTCAGAATCCTCCTTCCTATATAACAATGTTTCAACTGAAAGTTTAAATGTGTATTTGTTTATATGTTTATTTGTTTATATGTTTACGCGATTCGTATGGTAGCTCGAAAACGGGGCCGCGCATTTTCCTGAAAATTGCCTATTTCATAGAGAAAGAAATTCTAAAACTTTTTGCGTCCTCGAATTTTCCCCTAAATTTCCTGGAAACCCGTAATTTTGAAAAATGGGGAGCAGTTTTTGCCGACGATAAAATTGGGCTAGAAAGTTGAAATTTTATATATGGTATATATTATATATATTTTATTATATTATATTATATTATAGTTATTTTATATACTTTGGTAGCTCATTTACAAATCGAAAAAAAAATTCCCAATTTTGAAAAATAGTTGGTCAAATAATAAACAAATTGAAAAAAAATTTTTTTTTAGTCAGTTCATATGAAAAATTATTTGCTTGTTATTTGTAAAATAAATAAGACGAGTTAAACATTTCAATATAAAAATGGAATTAAAATTTGAAATAAAATTCAATTCACACACAAAACACACTCCGTCGCTTACGACTGGGGTAAACTCTAGTATATTTATAAGACTCTAGTTCTATTATATCTTTAGTTTTATTAGAAATTGTATATTTTAATTAAACTCATGTGTTGCTTCTGAAATTTGAAGTTTATTTTGTTAATTCACATACATATTTTAATAATTACATTACATGTTTAACTTAAATCATACCCGAAATTAGAAGAAACGACATTTAAAGTTTATTTACTATAAATTGTCAATTTCTTTTAATATAATTTTATTATAATAAATTCTTAAATTACTTAAGTAACTGAATAAAAACATAAGTTCTATCCACTCCAGATATCAACTGTGTTGGCCGTTATTTATACAGTGACATTTTTTGTAGTAATGAGTATATGTTTTCACTGAACGGTCACTGTTTTACCGACAGATTAACTTAAGAAATATAATTTCTTTATATAATTACATTTTTTTTTTTTGTAAATAATAAAAATGTCGTCGTTACATTGAACATCTGCGTTACAACCGTGTAAGCTACGTCAGATAGAAGTAATGTTAATTAAATGATAATTAAAACCAGTATATTTGAATTGTTATTAAAACAATCAAGAAAATTGATGTCTAAATTAATTAACTTTCGCGACGAAGTCTGAAGTTAAATTGTACTGATAACGAGCAAACGAAGGGAAGCGGAAACTGTTTCCCTGTCAACTGAGCCGTTCATAGCTGCTTTGTCGTAGCTTAGCATGTAGCGTCTAGTCTAGCGCTTAGAGTATTATTTATATCTATTTGAATATTTTGATGAGTTTTACTGAGATTTGTTAAACGAACTCGTATTACAGTACTGCAGACTGAGTGACAAAGATGTACAACGCCATATTCCGTTAATTACAGCAAGCGTTTTACTGGAGCTGACTTTGTTTTGATAAGTGCAATCTGTTTCTATGTTTGTGTTTCGAAACTTTGAATTACAGATGAGAGATTTAGATGGAAACGCATGGCAGTACCGTTACGACACGTTTATTATGTAATGCTTATGTTGTAACGCATTTACAACATTACTGTATCGATGTACGTCCGATAAAGACGAGGGGGGTGCATAAACAAAGCTCTTGCGTATCTATAGCTTTGTCTTTGTCGTAGAGAGATAGAGATGAAACTATATGAACACACGAAAGAAACAGAGATAATGCTAATAGTTTTGTCCAAAGACAGATTTGTCGCAAGTGTGAGCGCAAGTGTGTTCCCATATATTCTCATACGTCTTCCACGTCTAAAATTATAGAATTGAGTTTTTGTATACAGGATAGAATTCGTCTACAAATTTTGTTCACATTCAGAATAGTACAGATTTAATATTAATTTTGTACAGCTCACCTGTACAAAATTAATATTAAATCTGACGATAGATGTCAATGTGGTGAAGAAGGAACTTTGGATCGTATTATATTTGAATGCATAAATTATAGTTTAGAAAGATCAAAATTCAATAGTGAAATATTAGATGTGATTAAAACTTTTCCTGTTGATACTAAATTTTTGTTAAGTGATTCAAAATTAATTAGTGAATTATTCAAATATTTAGAAATTTGTAAAATTGAATTATAAATTGTAAAATATGTATAAGAAATGTTTGATGGTGGCTATGACGAATAAAAGTCAGGGCAAATAAATAAATAAATATTAAAAAAAATAGTACATTCTGAAAAATGTTTGTTGTTGACACTTTTTTACAACTTTTTCTTGAATTCAAGTCTTTAGATTACGGTATCCTCATATACAACGCACGATGTTTCAAAATCTTATGTTATCTCGATATTAACCTTATCACGTTCTTCCGAGTCGCTCCTTCTATTTTAATAGTGTTTATAGCAACCAGGTTCTTACGTTGGAAATAATTTGTAATAAATGCTTTATATATTAACAACTATTCTGTACTATAATGCTTTTAAAGTAAGTGTACCTAATAATCCACCCCACCCCTTTCCCACAGAACACAGAGCATCCCTCACCTCAGTTTCGCACGTAGAGAGTGAAATTAACGTACGTACTCCTGTATAGAACTTCTAAGATAAGCAAGAAAAGTTTTAAACTATAATTAGTTATAATTAAAACCACTAATTACTGTGGCGTACTAAATGCTATTTTCTAATTAATAAAAGTTAATTTAATGATAATAAAATTTAGTTGAAAAGTTTTGATATTATATTATATTATAAAGGTTAATATTTATGAATGTATAAACGTAGAGTGCGGTTATTTTATTCAACATTGGAATAACATTGGACGGATACCGGCGCATCAGATAAATGAGATTAATGGACAGCGACTAATTAATGGATCGGTATCATTGCCGAGGGAGGAGGCCTTAATGTGGGTAGCACGAGGGTGGAGAACACCACAAACAATAATGTAGGAAAATATGTTCTCCATTTTCTTAAAGATTATTTAAAAATATTGGCAAACGGCTAGAATAATTTTAAGCTACATTATGCGAGTGATCGAGGGAGTTATGTCTTGGTCCAAGTTCGATTCCCAAGAATGGAATAAATTTATTATCCGATGGCAATGAAATGCTATAGAAGCGGGTGTTTGCAGAGTGCCATTGATTGTATCAAAATATAATCATACATTAATAAGAGACAGTAAGTGGATACTAGTGCTGGACAGGCGAATTGAGAAGGGACAAGATAAGAACTGAATCAGGTAGAAGAGCACTAAAATATGAGGAAAAAATGAGTAGCACTGAAAGCAAGATTTTAAGAAAAATAAGGGAAGAGAGTCGAAAGCAGGGAGGGGGTCAAAAAGGAGAAAGGAGTATTACGAAAGGAATGGAATGGCGACAAAGGAGGCAGAGAGAAGGAGGCATAAGTGTGGAAGAGGAGCTAAGGAGAAGAGACAGGGAGATACAGCAACAGGAAAGAATGGAAAAAATCGAGATGAACAATTACAACACAAGATATAAAAGGATGGGAGAGAGATATACCAGAATACTTAAGAGAAAAAGACACAAAAAACATGAGTAGGATTGCCAGATTTAGATTGGGAAACGAGGAGAAAGGAAACAGGTACTTCGCAAATAGCAAGCACATTAAATTTTCTTGTCAAAAAAAGTAATGAGCGAGAAGAATATTGTGCAGTTATTAAAGGGAGGCAGTGAAGAGAAGAGATGGATAGCGGAAATAGAGAAAAGGAACGAGGAAAGAAAAGTAACGCCAGAGCAGAAGTGATTTTAATCTGAAGTGATAAAGAGACGAAGAGACAAAGAAGACGAGGTGAAGAAACGAGAAGAGTGCAGGAGGACTAGCGAAAATGAACGGAGAGGGTCAAGAGAAGAAGAAGTAGAAAAGTACTTTTGGAAATAGAAAGTTCTAGAATAGTTTTAAGAGTAATTTCAAAGCCGAAAGGTAAACAATTAATATAATATAATAATAAATGAATAATAAGAGTCAGTGGTGCAATATATATCCGAATCCACAATATGTTTTTAAAGAAAATTTCAAATCGTAATATACCATTTTAATGGGCTGCCTTTTAAATTTTCTATCGAGACTGTAAATCACTATAAAGCAGACATTATTGAACTTTAAAGCAGCAACAGTTTGTAGAGAATAAAAGAATTTTCACAATTTTCTTTATTTTTCTTATTATTATCTATATTTTCAATCTTAAAGTATAACTTACACTAGCACTTATTTCTCCAGCAAGTATATTTATTGTCCGTTGCTAGTTTTTCCACAACGTATCGGAAAACTCTCAGAAAAGCTCATATCGTTTATCATATTTATCTATAAATGTAGTTCATATAGACACCAACAGAGGGCCAAGGTTACATCGAACCAAGTGGACTATATTTTTCTTTTGTGAATTTGTTCTAACAAAGTTCGTGGTTTACTGGATTCTGGTTGGCTGTGGCTCGCATGGTTTAATGAAAGATAAATCATAACTTTCCCTTCATAAATCATGCACGAATATTTACAAAATAGCAAAATGTGTGCTAAGGGGAATAACAGTTTGCTATCATCTTTTTTATAAGGAGCTACAGAATTCTTATTTTATTTTTGTCAACAAATTACAAAATATAAAAGACTACAAAAAAATTTATATTAAACGACTCAGCGCTTACTAAAACAAAAATATCGAGATTGTTTTCTCAATTGTTTATAACAATAGTAATTTGAAATTCGTTAATTTCAAGAAACAGTATTTATAGTATTCCATACATTTTTTGTTAATGATATCTGAACCGAAATTTTAGACCTATTCAGATCCTAAAATGGATCTTTGGTCCTCTTTTCATCCTAAAAACAGTAAAGTGAACCGCGTCTCATCCTAAACGTTTTTATATGACACACGCCTGATCCTAAATGAAACCATGATCCTCGTCTTATTTTAACTAATAAGTTTGCAAACTGTGTGAACCTCATTTGAAAGTCAGACAGTTTATGGGTGTACGACATGGATTTTATTGTTAAGAGATGAATATGAAATAATGAGTTAGAGAGAGATAGATAGATGCACGTGATTATATTTGTCGTTTATAATATTTCACTTCACTTGGTATTTATATTTCTTTGATTAAAGATATACCTTTGATTGCTAAATAATAAATAAAAGACATCAAATTAAATCAACGTTTTACTGTCACCTAACTAATATTTGCATTATTACATTATACATAAAAACATACATTACATACATTAAAAAAACTGTATAATTGAATCACAATCTCTTGATCAGTTAAATAACAATTCTTAGTTTCTGTTTCTTCACGTAGAAATTTATTTCACTTTTCACAATATATTTCCCTAATTTCCTTATTTGCTTCCTTCAGCACTTAAATCTCTGTTTCCGTTATCTATATATTCTCCTCGCTAACTGCTATTATATGTTTTTTTTTAATTCCATCCTAAAGAAAACTCTTCTATGTGATATCTCAAGTGTATATCTATAAATGTTGTTTTCCTTCAAACCTCAAATATTTTCAATTTAGAATTTGCTAAACAAACTTCAGATGCTCGGTGGTAAACTTTTCAGTTTGTTTGTCAAACGCAATAAATGTTTATCTTTTAGAATTGAAACTTACTTTTCCAATAATCCAACGCAGCTATGAATTGACGAATATGGTACATGTGCAATTACTTCTCTTGAAATGGTTTGGTTTCTAATCCCTTTTCTATTTAAAATAATCAAACTTATGAAATGTAATTATTTTCCTTCTGTCGTTTTATATTCGTTGTATTTGCTTTTCACTCGGTTTAAATTAAATATAGAAAAAGCAATTTTAAAATGAAAACTAAAAAGTATTAACTACTAATACGCAACACGCGCAAGCAAAACACGTTCTATAAGACTTTAAAAGCATATTTTAATTACAGTTACTTATTCAATTCTAGTATACATCTATTTTTTTAAATAAAAATTACTTATTTAAAATCTTATCACTAGAAGAGCACTATTATTTTTAATTTTTATCTCAATAGCTCAATGGGTAATTAATAAATAGCATCAAGGTTTAATTTTACAAAAAGAAATTACTAACATTTACATAAATACAAAAATAGCAAATTACAAATTCATTTAAACCTTTTATTTGATTGTATATTCGTTCCGCCATTATTTATATAACAAGTTAATCACATTATAATTAAGACTAGAGCTTACCTCCGTCTAAATATTTTCAAATTATTCGTTATTTGACCAACTTTTTTCAAAATTGGGAATTTTTTTTTCGATTTGTAAATTAGGTACCAAATTAACCCATATATAAAATTTCAACTTTCTAGCCTAATTTTTCCCCTCAACAAAATTCGCCCCCGTGTCTCTAAATAAAATTTTTGAACTTTTAATTTTTCTTTTTAATAATATATTTCATTATTAAGTAATCCAAAATTTAAGTTTTCTCCAAAGTTTCATACCGGGCTTCCTAATTTTCTCAACGCCCCCATATCCAATTTTTCAATTTCTAATTTACAAAAAATGTTAGCAGTGATCACTGTAATACACATACCAAATTTCTGTACGAAATAGCCAATTTTCAAGAAAATACGAGCCGTTTTTGAACCACCATACAAATCGCGGGAGCATCTAAACAAGATTATTTTAATTAAGATAGTGGTGTCGAGCATCTTCTGCGCATCTTTCTTGAATTAATTAGAAAAAATGTTATTTCCATTTCATTGTATAATTTAAAGACGGGGTGGGGTCCCTAATATGAATTGCGACTCAGGAGTCCAAAAAATAAGTACAGCACTGTAGAAAACATAAATAGGGTTAAAGCCTTTCAAATTTTATTTCATATAATAGGGTTCTTTAATCAAAAAGGGATGGTAGGATCACGAATGATGTCATCTGTTGTCAATATAACATAAAAGGAAATGATAAGTTTTTGACAAATATCAAATCGAATGACGGACAATAAGATATTTGTATGGAACAAATGGATTACGTGGAAAGGAAAACCATTGTTCAGATATGTCAAGGCAAGAATTACCATATGTCAATCTAATTGTAATAATGTAGACGTAGAGATATTATCTGTTTGTAAAATATACATATGTAAAACACCCACTAAACACAGAATATATTAAACGAGCTCTAAACATAACAAGGATGTGAAATTTTTCATCATTTAAATAACAAAATGCGCATTTAATATTCTTTCATTAAGTACGCATATTTTTATACTTAATAACAATTTTAAAATTATTTCTTTAACACTTTTTATTAGACTGTTTCTTTTCTTTCTCTTTACAAATGGTAAGTCTTCCTCCCCCTCTCCTTCTACAAGCTACAATTCTTCCAGTCAATTACTGTCTTGGCCGAATTATTTAATTTAAGAATTAATTTCTATGAAAATTACCATTTTAACTTAATTAAAGCAATAATGAAAAAATGCTACAAAATAATAATGTTTCTATGGGAGGGAAGGGGACGACTTCAACTTACTACGGTTTAGCGGCTTAGTGGAGTACATTTGTAATAATGCTAATATTTTAATATTTACAATTACTTTTCTTTCTTTTCTTGGCCAGAAAGTTTGTTATGAAAACAATTCAAATTTCATATTAACATTTTTCAAAGTAATATTTATTATCGTTTGAATCTTTATACAATATTTTGAAAATGAGTTCTCGTATCATATTCATGAGGGGCCATTTCCAAACAAAGCTTTGCGCATCCAATGCAATAAAAGTTTTTTGAAATTCTTGTTTTCACATTTTTGTAACAATAAAAAATGTTTAAATAAAATAGAACAAAAGTCACTTTGTTCACTTGTAAAATATACAATTGTTGGTTATTTTATTTGAGGACGAAAGCAGGACTCTATATTAGGAATGTCACATTTATTGCAGTAGGTCATAGTGATAGTTTTGGAGTTTGTTGCAATTTTTGTATCATTAAAGTCATTTTTCGAAACAGATTGATAACACAAATTGTCATAATGATCGTTTGTTTGTCCGTGTTTTCACTTGGCTTGACATTTCCTCTATTTCTTGTTTTCCACATTGCTACAAATTGGGTAACTGCGTTAACTGTAATATAACTATAAATAAATATACGCATTACCACATTTTAGTGCCACATGTAACTTTCAATAAAGTACATAATTGCTTTTCTGGCAACCGACTCCCTCGGCTCAGCAATGAAAGCATTACTGTACTCAATGGGCTGGTGGTGGTTTTCCACGGATGGGGGAGGGGGTGTCGGTTACTGGGTAAGCGATATTTCCTTCTACAACTCAATTTTATCGAGTATTTTATTATATATTTATATTGCAAGAGCAAACATTCGTAATAAGCTAAGAGCTAATGTAATATATTTTTTTATTAGGAATTATATACAGAACAAAATGACTGGTTGTACTCATAAAAGGATAAAGAAGAAAAGGGGGGAAATGGGAAAAAGGGAAACCCCGGAAATAGGCTTTCATTTCAGTAAATCCAAATTGAGGGGTACGATGAATGCATACCAAAATAGTTCTATAGACCTAATTCTTTTATATAGATTTAATATTTTTATATATACGAAAATATATGACTAGATATTGCATTGAAGCGTGATTCGACTTTTGATAAATAAGAAGTACTTTATACTCGTATTGTTAAGGAAATGTATTTCAGATTTGACACTAGGCACCAGGTCAGAGACAAATAGGCCTTTTTAGGTATGATAGAAGTGCGAAATTTGGTGTAGCGATAAAGTTTAATTAACCCTGCGTGTGTACACTGGGTCTTTTAAGGAACAGTTGAAATTTCAAACTCCTATTTCTCTCTCATGAGTACAGAGCGCGCTTCACCTATGCCCCCTAATAAATCTAGGTAGTGGTAGGGATCTGGCAGTTTACCGGCGAAGGCGAGCCAGTGAAACTTGCCTCTAAAAGGGTCAGTGTACAAGTATTTTCCAATGTTAGTAAATGCATTTTTTTCTGCTTTTCTCGTTGTTTTACAGTTTTTTCATGGTTAAAATAAATGTTTTATGTAATTTAATATATTACTTCTTAGATTATATATATAGATTTTTTTTATTAGTGCATCTTTTTACTGTAATAAGTTTTTGAAGATGGATAACAATACACCGTAAATTCTCTTTTTGACACTAATTATTATTAACTATTAATAATTATTATTTTATAACTTTTATCAATAAAAACTTATTTTGCGCTGAATAATCACTGTTCCGTTTATTATGACTTGTCAGAATCCGTAAAATATTCCCCACTTTCATGTACACAAATAATTCAACTTTTTGAAGCCCACGCCAAAGACACTACATTCTTTCGAAAGCTTATAATCTAAGATAAAAAAATTTACAACCGTTTTTCTTAATATTTGTTTGTTATAAAGTTATCAATTTTTTAACAATATTTCGTTTTTTCACTATTTGTGAATTTTTATTAACAACGATTTTAGACTTTGGACATTGGCAACTTCTGGACCATGTAGTAGACACTTCAAGAAGTAATCCAGAATTTTTTCAGATTTATTGAAAGCTTAGAAAACTGGAAACACTCAACTGTTCCCTCAAAGACCCTCACACAAGAGGGTTAAGTGCACAATTTTTAGATGTGAAGCGGAGCCACTTAAAATTTCGCACCCAAGTAATAAAATAAATATCTTAAAAGATTTGAATTACCAATTTTGGTTGTGTCTTGTGCCTTGTGTTTTTACAAATCTATTGATGGTATTGTTAATACACAAAAATAATTACACAACATACAGTAACGTAAATTTAGTAGCCATCCTATAGCATGTGTATACATCAGCAAAGGCCATAGTTCATCGATCCTTTTCAGAATCGACTAAGTGTAGGCTGTCATTTGATTAGATTAGAATATAGTTTATAGGTTTCGAACACTCCCAAAACTCCCGCCGAGCAAATGGAAAATTTATGGTTATTTTTTAAGGCAACCCTATTATTATTTTTCCATTTATTAGTTACAATGGCTTATCTTGCTATGGAAAATGTTTTAGTGTTTGCAGGAATATTTGGAAAATACACACCGAGGGTTTTGTTGTCATAGGCCGTTACCAAAAGCAAATATTTTATTAAAACTGGGACAGGTTTACACCCAATAGATTGGTTAGGACATATTGTACATAATGTTTAATGTTTACAATTTCTAACACTAATAATAGCACGCTACGGTTTTCAGCCCTCTTAAATTATCATGAAAATTTTAACCCTATTAATTGATTCGAGCTCGAAAAAAATATGTTCATAGTCGCACGGGGCCAACTGTTAAGACAAACTGGACGCAATTTTAAAATGGCCTCAACAAATGTATGGCTTCACACGATTACGAGACTTTACGACGCTTCTCGTCTCGTAAAAGCGATTTCTGAAAACTATTGAGACGGTACCGAAACCACATACGGTGAGACCCGAGAGTCTCGTTTCTGCTCTCGTAGACGTTACATAAAAAAAAATTGCTAGAAAAGTAAACTAACAGCAACATAAAGATTCTTGCTTTTTTTATTACACAAAAATTTAGGTCGTATATTTACGAAATATAAAATCTGATAAACAAATATCTATTAAATATTTTATTTTATAATTTTGTCTTTTATAACATTTTGTAGACGAACAGAAACGTGAAAATGTGAATATAAATTATTTACAATGCGATAGTTTGAAGACATTTTGCCGCAAAAATGAGCGTAGGTGTTAGTATTGTCAACCTGAGAAAAAGGCCGAGATTAGATGAAAATGATGATGATGCATTAAGTGAAATTGAACCAGTTGGTCAACTGTGTATAAAAGAATTCTTCAAAGTTTAAATTTTCTTTTAAATTCCATACAATTAATGGTGAGTGTAAAAAATGTAGAATACAAAAAATAATTAGCCGAAATAATATATAATGAATTACTTTGTTTAGGACTATCTTAGGAGTAAGTTCTCACAATAACGAGATGTAACTAGACGAGACGAGACCAACGATTACGAGATTTTAACGAGATTAAAACTTTATCTATTTTTTTCCGAACTACCGAGAACGAGGCGAGATTTTTGAAACTCTCGCCTCATCTCGTCTCGTGTGAAGCCCTAATCAAATTTTACGACCTTCAAACCTCTATGCATACTAACCCACTATTATTATGATTTATTATTTGCCAAATGAATGGTATCCATTGTACAGCCAATTTAATAATCGCAAAATAAATTTCGGCATAATTAAATTGACTTTCTGCCACGTATATGTCTGTCACAGTAGTAGAGTTATTTGCCATCGTTCAGAAGTAGTACCATATAATATCACTGTATTCAATCTCGTTTAACGGTCTCTCGTTCTCAGCAAATGACTAGGCTCATCTACTACAGCAAAACGAATATGACAATGTCACACGACAATTCATCTCAGCGCCAGCAAGCCTTCCAGCCTTCCAGCCTACTTCTGTTATACGACGGTATACTCCTTTGATAATACCATCAAGGCTTTTGCATGACATCGTCATATTTCTCAAGTTTTTTAACAAAAGAAAAAAATATATTTTGTTCTCTATTGATCTCTAAGAATATGTCATGCCACTGTGCAAATAATACTGAAAATTGTGAAAATAACTCAATGGATTCTCAGGATGTACTTAGGGTTATTTAAAAGACTTTCGATGTAATCTTTATTATGTATTTAAAGTACTTTGTTTTTCTTCTTTTCTGATCCAGGGACGAAAAACATTTATAATGTAAATTAACTTACTTCATTCGCAAACAGATAGAACGATTTCTTTCTAACATTTTGTAGTAAATTTGAAAATATATTTCTTGCTTGCTCTTGTACATCTGGTAAATTAAAGTGAGAGAAGTTTCTCATTACTGATGCAGGGCTTAAGTAACTACCCTTAAAGTTTTCACCCCTGTTTTAATATTTTATACAACAATCTAGTAACCACTGTTGTATATCATTTTGACAGGTACATCTACAATATTACATTTACTTATTAACTATGCAGAGATACTGGAACTTACTTTGTCAGTTGTTTATTTATTTATCGTAGATTTTCTGCTTTTTTCAATGATTAACATTTTAAGAATATCTCAGTATCGCATTTAGGATTGTTGTGCCCCTACGTAGAACCTCTGGTGTGCAGATTTTCCAAAGTAACGCTTTCTATCTCAACAATCAATATAGTACAAATATAGTACTCCTGCTTAAAACATGTTGCACCGTATAAATCTGGGAGACAACGATAAAACACTGTCTCAATAATTGCTTACAATGTATTTTTTTTTTCATTTATTAAATTTAATAGCACCTCCTAGGCTTCCGCCCATATCTGCTGCTTTTTCCACTTATTCTATCCCCCTTAATTTTTTACATTTCAATTACATTAATATATAATTATACAGGAACGAATAAAAGATGTACAAAGGAACTTATTATAACACATTTTATCTAATTTACTGTTCAATCTCATCCGCCGTGAAATTATCCCAATTCCCTTGCTCTAATTCCTCTCCTTCACTTCCTATTATTGTCTCTGCATCTCTTCTTCTTCTTACTTCATCATTCTTCAATAGCATTTTTCTAGTTTCAAAAATCTCCTTCGCATACTCATTATAATATCGATACCTAATCTCTTCATTTACTAGGTACTCTAGACTTCCAATTTCTCTGACTTTTATTCTATCTTGAAATTTTACTCTCGCTTCATAGTAGCTTATAATGTATATAGAAACGAATAAGATAAATCCACAATCGTACCCAAGATTTATACGCCTCTACGTTGTTATACAAGTGCTAAGCAAAGGTCACCGCCGATTATACAAGTACTATATTCAAATACATTTGAAAGTTTTGGTGTTTCAGTGAATAAGTCTCTAAAGAAAACAATGTACCAAGTACTTTAAGTAAACATCCCAAGCGTTACTTAGCATAATATCGGTTTTATTCTAACAGTTCAAAGTTCACATGACGTGGGTCTTCTCGTAAGTGAGCGTCGCACAATAGGCATGACATAGCACAGTCGTGCAACTCAAGAAAATGTAACACTCAAACTTGTGTATTTATAAAATAAACTTGGAACTGTGTTGAATTTTGAACGTTGTTTGTGACTAAAGTAGAATAAAATCAACATAGGGGTTTGTTTCTAATGGTTTAGAGCAGTTGTATCCAACAACTCACTCCTAAGCGATCTGCAAAGTCTTAAACTTCATAAAAAAAATTCCTTAAATTAAGAAAAACTTTTATTTTACCTAGTAATGGTATTTCCTTGGGTGTCACTAAGGTCAAAACTTTGCAATAGATTTTTAAACTATTTCTTGATTGGATATCCAAATTTTGCATCACACAATCTTTATGAATATTCTATTAATTTTTCTTGCGTTGTAACATTTGTTTCAAATATTTCAATAAGCCGTTCTTTAGATATTTATTAACAAACTTTAACTTGACCCCTATTTGTTTGTCTCCACTGATACAAACAAACAAAGTGTTGTAATCCAGCAGTAGAATGAGAGATGAACACGAGACATGGCGACAGTAAGAGGACTATTACATTCATTGCCAGCGAAATAGAAAATACGACAAAAATAAGACACCCTTAGTTTTGTATTGAAAACAGGAAAATCTTCATCTTATGTAACGTCTAGAAATGGAGAACTTTTATGAATATAAAAATGTCTGAAATCTATGGCAGTAATAAATGTTACTTTGAAAGTAATCGCAGTCAGTGAACTTAAGATGAGTCTGCACTATCTATTTTCCATAGTTTTATGTCATTTCGCATAATATTCGTTTTCGTTTATGGCTAAGAAATCGTTATCGCGAGGTTCGTAAAGCAAGTTTAGTGAAAGAAATGCATTTCCAAATAAATTCGACACTATTTCGTCAATGATGCGCCGGGTAAGTAGGAGAAGATGGGGAATGGCGGTCAGTGGGTAATGCCGGTCACATCGAAATCTTAAACTTCCAAAAACATTTCGCTAACGCTACTAGAACCGCCGTCTAGTATACGCCTGAGTATACTTATTTACCAAACACCATCATTTTACATCGCGCGGAATGTGTTTTGTGTACACATATTAATGTATCCTATGGGCTTGTTGGATTTTAAGAAAGTTCTTTACGTTTTTAGTGATCAATCAAAAAAACCATTATCGATTTTTGGAGTAATGGCAGTCATTCTTAGTGGTCACTGAATCTATAAGATTAATCTGAGAGCAAAGCGAAAGTTCTTAAGCGTCTTGATCTGTAGGTAGTTTTCATAGTACAATTATAAAATTAATAATAATATGTTTGGTTTATTATAAAAAAAAATGTTGTGGTTAATTTTAAAAAATAAAGAACATATATGGTTAGAATAAAAAAAGTTATTTTATTTGATTAATTACTTCGTTTTAGAAGTAGAGCTGTATTAATTTACTATCTTAACACCATTTGTAACATTATGGAATGCAATAAAGTTTTAAGGATTGAGTAATTTTAATGAACAGTAATACCCTAATAGTTGACTGCCATTACCTACAGGTTGCGGATAATGGCAGTCAACGAAGGGTTTTAAAAACGATAGGAAAATAACAAACGCTTAATAGATTGATAATGTGTATCGTATTTATCTAAATTCCACTAAATAAGCTATGATAAAAATTTGCATTTGAAAAGATTTCGATTACTACTTAACTGACCGCCCAGTAAACATTTTGGAAGATTTTGGAATCACTTTGACATCATATTGGAGATGCGTATGATTTTTTTGTCATGAAAGAGTTCATTTATAGTTCAATTTCTCACAATCGTTCATATGAAATGTCTGTTTTATCGGCTACAGATGACGGAACCACTCCTCCTGTCGGAATACAAATGAAAATAAAGTTGATGCGAACTATAATTGAAGTGAAATAGTGATAGAAACGTCACTAAATAGGGCACTTCACTAAATGTTTACTGGGCGCCCTTCCACCATCTTCCCCTAATATGTTTGGGCTTAGAAATTAGCATTAGGTAATAAAACGACTAGCTTTACATATGTTTTACGCTAGAAAACAAACAGAAAATGAACAATATAAGCAAATTACAATTAACCTTAATACTGAAATATGTACAAAGATTATAGAGCAAGACATTAAATCGAACAATTTCTGCAGTGCAATCGCATTCCTGGCCAATAACTGCATAAGCTTATTGCTTCAGGAATAATATTGACATAAACTGCATCTGTTTGGGTCGAATAGCTAACATTTAATTAATAATTATTGCACTTTATAGCTGTCGGTGTTTATGCTGATCAACGAAATTGTTTCGAAGCGGAGGCTATAACTAAATAGCTATGAAATAAGTACTGTTTACATTACAAGTAAAGGGTGTTTAAACAGGAACTGACTTGTTTAGTCTTAAGACTTGGAACCGTTCTATCTTTATCAACATCTTGACATCACTCTTGTTTTTCCTACAGAAATATAATAGTTTGAACACCCAAGCAATTAACGCCTCTATAAATTGTAATTGATATTTACAGTGTATTGATTTGTCATTCTATTCCTTGCCGTTCTACAGGATCCCTCGTGCTACGCCATGGTGCTGGACCATTATACTCGTAACACGACAGAAGTGTGCAAGGACGGTTTTTTTCCTCCAAGTTTTTTTATAGGCTTTTGTTATTAATGGACAATGGATAATAGATTTTTTTTAGTCGTTAAAATCTAACGTCCAGATATTGAGTGCCAGATATACTTCAACTTTCAACGCTAGTGAATTTCCACTGATTCTCGTTTTTTTAGAATATTTTTTCTTTTCAATTTTTTTCAGAGTTACTAGACGGTATCAATTGAATTATAATCTAGTGTTTTAGCATTAAAAGGATTTTTAATTATAAAAAGGTAAAATCTAATCTGCTTATACCGTGCAGACACTAAAAGGTATTGCTTCTATACAAACAGTATGTGGTCTTCTATAAATTTGCCTTCCAAATCGTAGTCTTATCCGAGTCCTATACAAGCAATGTACAAAAGTTCCATTAAAAATAGTTATGTGTATTTCAGGTTTATCTAACATATAAGAGTTACCTTTTAGGCAAGAAGATGCTTCATTATCTTTTGTGGCCTTAAAAACTACGATTAAGAGATCATACAACTTTTTAATAACATCTCTTCAACGATTAAATTCTTTTAGGTATAAATAAAGTGTCTTTTTAGATTAAATATTACTAGATTTATCTTAGTTAAAATATTACATGGTTACATGATAATGTCCATGTTAGGTGTTTGGCGAAACAGAAGTAAAAAAAATCTCTACCCAAAACATTTTCTCGTATCATTAATAATTGGAAAACTCAAATTAAAAAAAGCGTAACGATATCTATAACCGCAAAGATTGTTAATGTAATTGAATACTCGTACATTCGAGAACCAAATTAAATGAAATTGAGATTGTCAAGATCTTTTAAAATAATTTGAAAGTACGAAAATAGTGTTCCTTTTATATTTAATAAGTAATTTAAAAGTTGAATGTCTAGCCAAAAAGTTATCTTCATTAGATATTCATTGCGTGAGTTGCGATTTGTTGTGGGACTTGGTTTAAACACAGAAAAATAAATCTAATAATAAGTACACGTACAGTAATTATTTTAAAAACCTCAATAAAGTAATTAATTTTTTTTAACTGTTGTAAATTATTCTGCAAAGTTCAAGTAGTCTAGAAAGCAACAGTTCAAGTCGTATTCGAATAAATAATTAGTAAATTTAATTTCTGTTAAGATATTGTTCTAAGGTAATTACATTTGAAATTAATTTTCAAAGAATGTTCTCGTAGTTAATGAATTAGATTAGATATATAAAGTCGTATGTCGTTTTGCTACTTGCTTGGACGGTCATGACTCTTTAGAAGCTTTTTAACATTTAAGGATATTTAACTGCAGCTTTAAGAAAAAAGAGAACTTTTTATTTGTCAACAATAAATTTAAGAAAATGCATTTGAACTTTATCCATTATTTAGTATTCTTCTTCTTCATTCACACCAAATCAAAGTTTTATTTTTCCTAAATAGATAAAACCACAATGTAGTAGAGTTTGTCCTGCATAATAATTCTTTGTGGATTTATTTTTCATGTCATGAATCTCTCCAGCACTCCAGCACTCCAGCGTTCCAGCATTCCAGTATTCCAGTATTCCAGTATTTTGTTGGTCTGAGAGTTACAAATTCCCTCCAATCCATCTCGGCTTCATATTTTGCGCTATTATTACGTTCTCCATGTCGAGTCGATGTCGAGTCGGTGTCGGTGTCGCGTCGGACCTATTACTTGTCATTTTCTTTTCATATTCATTGTGACTTATTATTATTTATTGCATAATCCTATTTTGTTATTTATTTGAAGAAATTGTCAATTTATCATCTCTCATCTAAGAAATATTTCGCCCCGTTTTGCGGAAACTCGATGAAATATTTGCATTTTGATTGCAGTAGGGATGGATGTAAATAAACTAGGGTAAACTAATACTTTAGAAGTTTCGATTTTTCAATTTTTTTATGATAAAGTATATATATTGTTCCACCAGCGGCTCTCAAATATTTGCTGCGTTTTGAGAAAAAATATCTAGTCTCTAAGATATTTAAGATCCTACTTCGCTGTAGGAATAAAAACAATTTGGAAATTAATGCATTTTGGGTCCTTGAGCCTTTATCCTCGTATCACCTTAGATGTTTCTCAATCCATAATACTACTTTTTAAGCTAAGTTATATCTCACATTAATCTGTTGACTTCATAACTTGTCTATCGTACTGAGTCTACCACCTAACATCATTGGCCAACCAGAGAGCACCTTAAAAGATGTTTTATGTTTTTGAAACCCTGAGATTAATGAAAACAGTTGGGGGCCTCTAGCGGCCCCTACGGAAGATATATTCTTATCAGTTAGTTGTTTAGAACCTTACAATTTTATTGATTGTCTATATTTATTCCTCACCAAACCAACTTTATTTGATGAGTGTGGGGTTAAATTATAATAAGAATAATTTAAAATGTATATACTTAGAACACTCATTGCAAAATAAACATTTACGTTTATTGTACTGAAATGAATACCTCATTTATCCGGATCTTTCTTAAAAAATTGTCGTTTTCTAACGTAAAATTTTGTTTTAAATATTATATAAAGTTAAACATTTATACATTTAATTGATCTTCAAACGAATCACAAAACTAATGCAATTATTTGTGTTGGAATTGCTTAAAATTACCTATGAGAGAGCTTTCACTTTTTCTCATTCTGTAGTATACATGGTATCAACAAAATTTACTTCTATGTATATTATCCATAAAAATAATTTCTGCTTTTGATATGTCGTGTGTTCGATCACGAGCGTACGGTTATAAAAATTTAATAAAACATCAAAAGAAAAATGCGCGCCTATGCTCCTCGTATAACAGATTCCTAACACTATGTTCTTGTGGTACAAATATTAGCCTGAAAGCAACACCTGGGGAAAAAGAAATTCTGGAACATAACGCCAACCACTAAAATACAAAATCATAAAGCACAGATTTTTTTGGATTTAATGAACTATAAATATCAAATATAGACGGCGCTTTTTACTGTTTATTGGTAATGACGATACATGTACATTGCTTAAATAACACACACACTCACACTTCAAAATATTACGTAACATTTCTATCAGTATTGCGATTTTATGTTATATTTATTACAGAAAATAATAAATATCAATTTTTATGAATATTACATTTTTAATATTTACTTGTTTATTAACTTTTTTTTGTTACTTTTCGTCATTCTGACGATAATAGATTGTGCTCTGTATAAATTTAATTTAAACGTAGTTAAAACAAATTTAATGTCGTTAAACACAATTCTGTAGAATAGTGGGTGTATCAATATGAATTGATTGTTCATTTTTACATGTAAAAGTTATATATAATAGTATGTAGTCTAATGAAACGGTAATGCCAGACAAAATGGCAAGGACATGACCAAACGAATGGTCGCCTATTAGATAAGTCAAGTCATATATTTAAACGATTCTACAGAAAATTACTATGTATTAGTTTGGTGTACAACTAATATAGAAAATCGAGACAATCAACTTCGATTGATACACTCCACTGAAAAAATAAGTTACTGAAGTTGCGTAAATTAAAATGCAGGCGATAATTATTTCATTTATTTGAAATAGCAAAACCCCATTCCCACTCACTTAGTTTTAGTATTAATTTAAGGTTTTAAACTAAAACGTAAGTTTCAGCTTGTGAAATATAATGATATGAAATTAATTATAGTATATACAATAATTTATATTAAATAAAAATAGTAATTATTACAAAATAATGTATGTTACTGATGCTTGACGCATGGTTTTACAAGTTGAAAATTACATTTAAGGATAAAACCTTAAATTAATTAAACCTTAATTAAAATTGCGTTAAATAAAAATTGATGAAATAAAAAGAAAGTAAATAATATTGAACATACTCCTACTTCACCAAAGAACATTACTTCTATTTCATTTTATAGTTTACTTACAGTCTCTAAAAGCGGTTGTAAGGAAAATGACGTATTAGGTTTCAGTACTATTTGAACTTTTATTTATACTCCGGTAATAAAATATTTATATCTAATTAGTAAAGTACAAATGTACTTTATTTAATGTACTTGTACTCTATACGCGTTGACATAAGAAACAGAAATGCTTTTAATGTTAAAATCCATTAAACCTCATAAAAAATTCATGATGAAGGCAATAGAACCTTGACGGCGGCAAAATATAAAGCAAACTGCCACCAAAAGGTTATCCACTCGTATAAATCATGATTAAAATTAAAAAAAATTATGCCGCGATAAATTATTTCTAAAAATATACATTAATGTTTTAATTTTGCATTACTAGAAATTTTAATTTATTATGGGGTTATATACAGTTAATATTTTCAAAAAATCGATTTTTTTAATTAATTAATCATTTTCGTAATGTACATATATCTAAGTTCACACACAGAAAATTTCAAGTAAATCCGGCGATTAATTTCGAAATTATGTAAGTTGGAAAAAAGAACTTTTTACTGTATGTAAAGTGCTTTTGAAACTTTAAATGCGTTTTACTGAAAACTGCGTTTTTAAAGTCGGTGACCAAGATTTCTCAGAAACAGCTGAATCGATCAGTCTCAAATTTTAACACAAGCCTCTTAAGTATTTTTTTTAGTAATTAATCGAAGGTTTTTTGTCACCTATAAATATATTTTTTTTATAAACAATTTTGGTCAAAAATCGATTTTCTTGTTTGAGAAGCCGCCGTTTCGTCAAAAAATATATTTTGCGTATTCCTTCGATTAATTACTAAATTAAACATTACTTTAACGAAATCCGTTTAGTTTTTTCATTTAGGATTATCCAGTCCAGAGATATCGCGGTCACCGCAAGAAGCCTTTTTTAATAGAAGCCACTGGAGATCAGCTATAGCAGCTTTCAAATTATTATTTTTACAAATACAGAAATGTTCAAATACAGTTAAAAGTAACCATAATATGTGTACAATTTTTTATATTAATACAATTGATTGATTGAATTGATTTTTTCGAATTTAAAACAAACCATCTTTTAGTTTTTTAGATAATTTAATGTGTATCAATAGAAACTAATTGATTTACCATGTAAATAAATACTTAAATAACGAATATATTTTTGGTTTCTTTAATTTGTTGTAAACCTAATACATGGGAATGATTTACGACATATGACGTCATTGAAATGGTCGCCCCATTTGTTGTCACAGACGACCAACTTCTACACTTCCTAGTTTGATAAACATAAGCGAGATATATTAAAATGTGAATATTCTTTTAAAAACCTTCTATTTTTATTATAAACAATTAACAAATTTCCCAAAAATCCACCCTTTATCACAATAAAAAAGTTGGGAGCGTGGAGAAAAAGGTTTTATAATATTATTAAAGGGTTATTCATTTTACCCTTCGTTTTGTTCATCTTCATATGGAAACAAATAATAAACAATATTTAATCCGTTTGTAGTATGTAGTATCCTATTGTCGATTTTTCAATTAGGGTCCAAGCTTTTTCCATATTGTCTTTTATCTTGTGTAATAATAAAACTTTGAATTCTGGGTACTTGTAACGGTACGTACGGTGTACTCAAACAAGCGAGATAATTTGTTGGTTGCTATAGCAGCTTATTGTTTCAACGACCATCCCGACTCCCGAGGACTATCGCGGTGGACTTTTAATGGTGGTCATCTCCGGTGTACAGGGTGGCACGGTACTAGTACAATACATACGCATTGGAGAATATCCTAATCTACAACAAGCTATAACACACTGTAAATGGTATTTGATTTTATCAGTAATGCGATACGATGGAAAAGTGTTCAACATATAAATGTTTTATATCCCCCAGTATGTTCCGATGTAAAAGCCCTAGCCGTACAACCAAGTCGACGATCATCGAAGATACTCGAAGATAAGCTCTGAATTAAAAATACGAATAGATGCAATATACAGAGTCCAAAATTACAATCAATTTTCTATTTTAATTCAAAGTACAAATATATAACTATAGTTTAATAGATGATTTTATGATTCTTCACACCTCTATGCTACGGCATGCCTTGCATACTCCTGTTACGCCGGATATTGAATAGATAGATTATTAATAATAAATAAAGGTTATTAATTTAGTTTTCACGAAAATTTGCAAATATATTATCGCTCTGTTTTATTGATATAAGAAATATTGACAGCATAATCCAAAGGTAATGAAAAATCTTACCTGTATCGGACACCAACAGATGGCAAAAGCTGCAACAACAACAACCACCAATCTCGTAACTCTCTTCTTTCCTCGTCTTGATTCAGCGCTAACACGACCTCCTGGTGCATTATGCCAAAGTCTCGACAGCATCAAAATATACAAGACACAAATCAAAGTCAAAGGGACAACATAACTCGATAAGAAAAAGGAAATCTGGAATCCGGCTCGACTGTACCCGGAGTCTTCTAGGAAGACGCAAGCACTGTAAGTGTCGGATAAATATTTGTAGGTAATCTCTCCGTGACAAAGTGCAACAGGTATTGCAGTAGTTAGGATAAGAAGCCAGGCCAATAAGATCGCTTGAATCGCATTCTGCTCCGTTCTGATGTTAATGGAAGCTATTGGATGAACTACGGCTAAGAACCGATCTACCGACATTAGGACCAAAGTGTAAACCGATGCGTGGGCCGAAACTACGATCAAATATTGGACCATTCGGCACCAAAGGTCACCGAAGGGCCAGGTAGTTAACACGTAATCTGTAGCCGTGAAAGGGACGCAGAAAATAACGAACAGAAGATCCGAGACCGCTAGATTAATAATCAGTAGATTTGTCGTGGAGCGCATATTGGGATTCAAAGATACGACTAGGACAACTAATGCATTACCCAGGAGGCCGGCCAACCCGAAGATGCCGAAGAACACAGGGACCAAGGTCGATACTATCCTCTCCAAAGGCCAACCGTCTTCCATTTCTTCCGTAGCGTTGAACGCCGCATTCTGGCACATCTCCAATTCGCCCAAAGTTTCATTTTGACACAATTCGTACATTTTGAAAAAAATTTGTCACTTTTCTTTTCAATATTTCTTCGTCAATAATTTCAAAGTTCAAAAAGTTCTTTTGGAAATTTCTTTCATTTTTGATTCGCAAATTTATTTATTCCTTGTTTTAAACTAGTATAGTTATAACTAAATTATAACTATATATCGAATTTAATTTTATCTTATGATTTCTGTAGAACTACTTATATTTTCAAAATTTTTTTTTAATATATTTTATTTTATACGAGTATCAAGTGTACTTTCTTAACGTTTTATATACTAGACTTTAAATGTTTATAACTATATTTTCTTAATTATTTTTATTAAAGCTTCCAGTACCAATCAAATTAATATTTGATTTCATTATTTAATTATTAACAATAAATAAAAGTATTTATTTTTATTAACATTTTTAACAAAATAAATATTTTATATTTTACTAATTTATATGTATTTCAAAAGTTTTAATAATTTTATTTATGTGTTCATACACATTTTGTTTTTAACTTTATAAGCCAGATTATTTTTACAGATCGCTAATTTTAAAACTTTTTTTATATAATATATACAGTACGTATAAAAATATTACAATCACTTTTTAATTATTTCATTAATAATTATTAATTAAAACAACTTTAAAGTTAAAACACATAATAATTATGCTATAATTAATTAATGAATAAATCTCTTACAATTTATAAGATAAATTTTTTTTCTAATACACAACACCAATTATTAAACTATTTATTTATTTACCTACATTATCTTATATATTTAAATTTTCTTTAATATTATTTTTTTATCATAATTTTTTTTTATAAGAGATGCTGTGGCCTTTACCGCCGCGTATTTTATGTGCAATGATCTCTTATCAACCGATTTGATGTCTTGGTACTTTGGCGGGCCACGTTCAACTGATTGTTCAGACGTTCAAATGGGCGTGAGTATTGTTGCTTACCTATCAGGCGTGCGCAGCTCACGGTTCGAAATAAAATTAGTATTTCTGAAGGTCTATTTTTATGGAAACTACTAATTTTATTGTTTAAACAAAACAGTGATTTCAATATGTATATACATTTGTTTTATTATTTATATATTCTACGGTGTATCAGATTGAATGTGTCTGCTGTGTTGTTTAAATGTTTATGGACCATTTTACCATTACCTTTTTACCATTTAGTTATCTGTCTGTGATCTGCTGTAATAAAAGTAGATGGATATAAAATACATTGTAGACAATTTTGATTTACTAATTCATTGATTGCGTTCATTACTTGTCTTTAAATGTAGTCCTAGTTTCAATATATTCTAAGCGCTTTACCAACACTTACGACTAAGTGTTATTCTCTTTACTCATCTTCATTTCTTTCTCTCTACACCGTTGCCATCACATAAATAATGCGTACAATATTATTCAATATTTTATTCATAAAATTTTATCATGGTATATATATAATTATGATAATAATAATTTTGCTACATTACTTTAAATACCTTATTAATTTAAATTAACGTTTTGGTTTTTACAGATGGCTGTAGCACTGCACGTGACAAGTTGAAATCGGTGAGTTTATTTAATCGTTTTTATATAAAAATAAAGTGCAAAAAAAGAACATCTGCAATTCTGCGTAAATCCATATCATGATTTATTACTGTCTTAGTTCAGATGTGATTTATGACAGAAAATAACCTGACGGGCTCCTTCTTATTAAAAAAGTAAATTCAATATTTGGTGACTCTTATAAATTATTTAGTTATTGATACAAATTAAATTAAATTATATAACATTACCACCGGCAATATGCAAAACATGAATGTTACCCTACATTTATGTAATATTTTACTAAACTAAACCTACTAATATTTAATCTGAAAGGGTTTTATTTTATTATTTTATAGCTATTTGAATATCTTGAAAAAAAATGGATCACAAAACATTGTGTATTCAATAACATTAACTTCGTTTATATTACATAAACATTAAATATACATAACTATGTTTAGTGGGCAGTATTACTTTTTTGCTTATCGATCTATTTTCGATTATACGGCGAAACTGTTCATATCTAAAAAAAGGATTATCAAATACCTTATCTATAAATTAAAGGTTTAATATAAGTTCGCAGTGAGTCAACTTTTAAAAATTTAAAAATTTATTTCGACATTAGTTTTATTTTTATTAGTTATTAAATTTAACATCAGGCAACACTAATTCTCAGTTTAAATGTTGGCACCTATGACTTTAGGTACCGCCATTTTTATAAGAGTAAAAATTAATCGTCATTATAAGAATGTGTTCAAAGTGTTAGTTCTTTTTAGTTTTAATTAAAATATTTATAGTTAATTAGGTGTTTTAAATGTGCTAATTGTGTATCAATCATCTAACGGTTAAAGAATAGGAAAGCAATTTTGGTGAGTCTTATTGGATTTAATGCATGTATTGAAAACAATTTTATCATTTTTAAACCCCATACTTCATGCAAATATTTGACATATACATATTTATAAAAGCTATGACGAAATGTTTCTTTACTTAAAATATAGGGCTACATTAATTACATTATTTTCAAAATATGAAAGTGTTCGCTGTTTTAATTTCGATTTGAAACGTTATATCACGTTATATGTTAAAGACGGTGACATCTACTTTTCAAATCTTTAAGCTCCACCGTAGATTATTTCAACAACGATTGGAGCTGGTTTATACTAACAGCAATATGTTTCTCAATATTTTTAGATAAATTTTGACGTTAAGAGATACATCATTAAGTTTTTTTTATTAAATAACATACTACACAAATATAAAATGTTAAAACCAAAAGCTTTAACACAAGTTTTAAGCCAGGCCAATACTGGAGGCGTAGAAAATACACTGTTAGTATATGATTCCATAATATAATACTTGTCAATTTTGTGTTAATAATAACAATTTATAGTCTCCTTAATCATGAAGGAGCACTTTTAGCTTATTCTGGCTATGGTGATAAAGATGCTAGAGTTACTGCTGCAATTGCAAGCAATATATGGACTGCTTACGAAAAAACTGGTCGTAATGCATTTAAGGAAGAACGTTTACAACTAGTTCTAATGGAATGTATGAGTGGAAAAGTTGCTGTGACTCAAGTATTTTATTTATTCTAATCCACATATTTAAAAGAATTATTATTCATCGAATTGTTTATTAAATGACAGTGTATTTATCTACAGGTAGCTAATTTGCTGTTGTGTTTATATGCCAGAGAATCTGTAGGTTTTGGTTTATTGAAGGAAAAAGCGAGTGCTCTGGCTCAATATTTGGAAGGGCCTTTAAAATTAGTGGCTACTTCTTAGCTATAATGTTTATCGTTATGTACATATTTAAAATTCATATCTTGTAAACATATTTTGTAATTGAATAATATATTATTGAATAATAGTATTTCGTTTGTTTACCCTCTTTATAAATATAGATAAAGATACATAAACACATCTTTTGGGCAATTTTGATTCACAGTATAACGCAAAGGACATGCTCTCGGTTTCCAACAATCATTTTTTTCATACGAATACAAAAAATCCAAACCAAATAAAACAAATATTTTATATTACTAACATTGGAGTATATTTATTTTTAGATTTAATTTTATTTATTATAATTACGCTAGTGGAATTTAAAAAATATTTTAACATAATTATAATATAACCCACGCAATTACATGTATATATAAAATTTAAACAAATTAACATAAATTAAATCACAAAACTTTGTAGTTCTCTACAGCCATAACAATATAATTTAGATTGCAATTGTTACTCTGTTGTTTCATTACCTAATATGCTTAAACCTATAAATTATATCTAAATGTACTTCATAAAATAAAATAGATCATACGAGACAATAATAATAATAGATTCTACAATATTTATATATCATCTGTCTCAATAACTATTTTAAGCCACAATTAATAGTTTAATAAACCCATACCAGAGCATTATAATAAGGTGTATTTTTAATAACTATTAAATAAATAATGATTATACATGAAAAGTTTAACACAATTATTATTAACAATATTTTAAGTAAGAGTAATTCTTGTAGTATTAAACATAGTATTAGGATTTGTAATTATATTTTAAATACTAAATGAAACGTATGTATTATGATGTGAAAAGTATAAAATATTGGAAAATCATTCCATGCATATGAATTATAATATTTTAACGTACTAGAGTTCGATTTTTATACAAAAGTAATTAAATACGAATAGTGCTAGAATAGGTACTGTTCTTAGCTCTAAAACAAATATAAGTATTGTGCATCGGACATTTCAATACCGATTACTTCAAATAGTCACAACTTTTGCGTTATTATAAAAAATTGCCCTATTACAAATAAGTTTGTCAATTTTATAATAAATAGTCATTTGTTATTAGTGTTACAATAATTTCTTATGTATTATTATATATTTTTTCAAATCTTTCACTGAAAAAACGTAAATCTCATAAAGTTGTCCAGAACTTTTCCAGGTAACTACATAATATCAATTTGATAGAACTAATATTTTTATTTACGGAAAATTATGATATTTTATCATATGTTGATAATAAATTAAAAATAATAATATATACATGTATTTGTTAGGAGATTTTATAAATTTATATAAAACCTTGTACATATGATTATTTAAAAAAAAACGTTTAAAAATACGGGCAGTCAAGTTAAACGAACAAAATGTTTATATTGCATGAATAATACCGTGTTTTAAATAATTAAAGAAAAAAATTATAAACATTTTTAAATAAATGAAGAATGGAGGTTTAAATTTTACACTTACAGCTGCTTTATAGACTATCTTAGTAGTTAAAGATAAGTGTAAATAAACCCTTAATAAATAATTAATATGGATAGATAGTTTATACACATTACTTTGTCAAATTTAAAACACTAAATAAATTACACAAATATTTCTTCACATTCTATACATCACTACTAATTTTAATAAGAAGAATCATTCTACTAGTTCTTAATTACCAAAGTATATTTAAAAATCAACTATTAGTAATTGTTGTAATCAATATATAGCAAAAAATAAAAACGTGCAGTAATTCTCTCTACAAAAAAAAAGATCATAAACAAATATATTTACTTTGCATCAATATTTAAATGATAGGCTGATATAAAAAACGAAAAAGTTATCTCTTCTAAAATGAAAGATGTTTTCAATAATAACTGCGTTGTTATCTCAGTCCGCCCATTAACGTAATCAAATTGACCCTGCATAATCTCATGACGATTCTTTTTGTATGGTCATAAATTAAAGTTATATGATTAATAGCTGTAAACCGAATCGGTACACAGCATCTTATATAAATTGGTAATAAGAAGTAGAATATATATAAGTAATGTGTATATGACATAGAACGATTATCCATATCTATTATCTAATATAGAATTCCAAATCGTATAGAGACATTTTAGATGATTTACTTTGACGTCATTCCGTTACATTCTCGAACCTTTTTGTTGGAGAACTTTAGCTCTGTCATTAGATTCGGGTTCCTTGGAATTTAGACTTGTTCCATAATCTCTTGATACCACACAAAGAAATTCAGCTTGTTCCTCCGTGCCATAGCTATATTGTGGGCCAACATTTATAAGTTGTTCGAATCTCCAACCATCTGACATTGTTGATACCATCTAAAATAAATATCAATTCATGTTAAATTCAATTGCATATACGTGATTAAAAATAAGAGTTAAGAAATAATAAACTTTATTTCTACCTGTGTCAATTCATTTTCTTGGCACTGAAGTACTCTGTAAACTCGTTTTTTATTGTGCAACGGTCTACCATCTCGAATTGTCATACGTTCTTTAACCAAACGAATCAAATCTGTAATGTTGTAGAATTCTGCTTCCTCAAGGACTCCTTCTTCGACGAGATCGTTATTAATGACAAGTTTTCCATGTCGTAGATAGTTTAAAACTGCTGTGAAGTATGTGGGATCACGATCTATGAGATATGCTCCTGTTTCATCCTACAAATGGTTATTGTTAGATTTTAGTACATAATATTTATAGCCGATAGTATTTATTGATTGTTAGGATTGAAAACATAGTATTCCATTTTGTTATAATTGTTACAATAATCTATCTGAAATATTTGAAGAAAATATTGCTAGTATTATCCAGTTATATTTTAATGTTTTATTCCATTGAAATTCAAAACATGCAAAATAAAAATGTACAAATAGTAAATTAGGAAATAGTTAATATTTTAATCATTTAATTAGAAACATCCGATGTAATAAGATTACGCAAGATTATGTGTGTGTAATAATAAAAATTTTAAGCGTTAGTAAATTAGAAAATATGAAAAATTATAAATCATACATATTCCTTTGTGGTTGATCGTATTATTATTATTTTTTAATAAAGTTACGTTTATGGTATATTATACAACTAAAAATTCTAATAAAGCAAAGAATAATTTGAACACGTAGTTGTATATATTTCGTGTTAAGATTTCGAATGTATTTTTCGATATATAAATACTAAAGTGTTGTTATATGTTTATAGCCCGCATATTTGGCATAGTATTACAAATAATATTTATTAATAGAATCAGCACAAACAACTCAAAAATACACATAAATTCAAAATTAATTAGTACAAATAGATTCTTCCCAGGCATAAAAAATACCAACATTTTTTATTAATAAAACATAAAACAAAATTTAAGTAAATTAAAATTGATGTTTAGTTTTTTTCAATAATTTTCTTTAATGATTTTTTCTTTTGTTTTTAAATAATAATATTTTATAAATAATTCATAATAAAATAAAAATAAAACTTACTTGGTCAGATATAAGGTCAGAATCGTCTTGTATTAATCTTGCTAAGAATGAATTAGGATCTCGAGATAATGTCGTTTTAGTTGTTAAAAAACATGTTCCTCCAACATTTAACTTAACCCATTGTTTACTATTTTGTTTTAATAAATTATTTTGTTTATTTTCAGTAGCTTTCATATTATCACTACAATTTTCGTCCGCCATATTTATATATCTATATTTTTTTTAATACACATCACATGTGAAGTTATCTTTCTTTGTGTCATTTGTTATAACGTTGAGTACCATTGAACTAGATATGTTGGGATTCTCTAAACATGCCAGTATGCCAGTCGTCTGCTATTCTGCAATAGGTGGCCTGTTAAAAATATCACCATTTATTAATTATTGGTTTTACATATAAATTTAAAAGGTAAATTAAAAGCATCATAACTTTCAAACATTTATGTTTTCTTTATTTTCTTTATGTTTCTTTATGCGAGTTCGTCTCTTTGATAGGTTCGCGTCTGGTCTAAGTAACGCTTTCAAACAAGTAAAAAATGATTACAATCTGTTAATCAGTGTTTTAAAAATAATTTATTCAATGAACACATGCTTCAAATAATATAAAATATAACTGACACTTCTATTTTGTATTTTTTCAAGGGCGCTCTGAAAAAATTAGGCAAATAAATTTACGTAAAGCGATTAGCTTAATTAACTAAAGGATTATCTCAAATAAATTATAAAAGTCCCATATCTTGGAGCGGACGTAACAAAGTAATTCTAATTTACAAAATACAAGCCTTTGAAAAATCGCCTAATATTAACCGGCACTCTTTAAATTTACAACTAGTGGTTTTAGTACAATTAATGCTTTTTAGTTTTTATTATCTTTATATTACCTATTTACTGTAATGAGACGAGCCCCTTATAGATGTCAAGACATATTTTTACACCCTAAATTCGAGATAATATATAGTAAAACTTTATCAGAATTATGAATTGATTGAATTTTTAATTAGTATACAATTATATTACTTAATAAGATCTTTAAACTAACAATACGTTTAAACCATAAATAATTTTAATAACTTTTATAAAAATATCGTACTTACGTATAATATAGCAATTAAAACATATATGTTACATAAATGATACGTATGTTACATATGGTACCTTATGTTTACAGAGATATAATACGATTTCTACAAATAGTTATTTGGTTTTTTTAAAGTTTACCCTCATCTATTTAGTTGTCTAACATTTCCTCATAAACATAAATCTTCAATCGTAAAAGTAAATTTACAAATATCTATAGTATTAAAGGAAACTTAATAAGATTTATACTCTATAATAATTCCAATAACATATAATTATAAACTATCGCGATAAAACCATCTATGAAATTATTTAGAAGAAAGAGATCTCCTGCCAAATGCTGGATTTGCAAAATGACTTGTTGAAGGTTTATACAAAGGATTTTCTCCTCGGTCCCATTTAGCCTTAGCACGGTCTTGCTCAAATTTAGTGTACTCTCTTTTATCGTGAATGGAAGTAACAACTTTCCACGCCAAAAGCATCAGTAGTCCTGCCAAGAGAATGCTCCCAATAAGTCCCAAAACGAGAGCTGTAATGAGAAAAGTGAGAAATTATTTTGCAACATTCTATACAGAAATGAAAGTTTCTTATATTTCTTTAAAAAATAAGGCTCATTGTAATTTTATTCACATTATATTTTGTTATAAATTATATCTTTACCCAAAACATCAATTTCTTTAGCACACTCTTGTGTTTGTTGAACTGTGATTACAAATTTATCGGTTGTTGCATCGTACTTATATTTAAAATTAATGTTGCACCCCGCTACATGAAGACAAAACTTCTCATCTTCCTTGACATCGTTTTTAGTTACAGAATCCACCGTCACAATGGAGTGAGGACAATTAATGTGGCAGCTTTTTTCATCCAGTGATCCAGTTTTAAACACCTGTAATAGTTTATCATTAAAAAGTCGATTTAGAATAAGATTTTACGACTTAAATATATAGAACTTTTTTTTCATACCTTGCACTCTACGCAAGCACTTAATTCATCACATCTTTGTCCTTTACAATTGGAGCATTCCTCACAATATTTTCCAGTGTATCGTTCAGTGCCATTAGTGTGGCATTTGCAACCACCGCAGCTACAATCTCCTTTACCTGTAAAGTAATTGAGATGCTCTAGTGTTTCTTACAAATGACAATGGGTGTCTAAATCCATATTTCTAATTTAAAGGAAACATCATACCTGAACATATCTGTTGACTTCCAGGGGCAGTGCACGTTGAATTTGTATCCGAGCACTCACAAGCGTCTCCTTTGAATCCTGAGTTGCACTTACACTTACCGCAATCGCATTCTCCTTGTCCGCTGCACAACATGCTTCCCACCCTGTTGCAGGAATAGTTATCGCACTGACAATGTTTTCCGTAAATGCGGTGACTGGGATCTTTATTTTTCTTGCAATGACAAACGCCACATTTACAGGTTCCTTGCCCGTTACACAACAACTCTTCTCCATCCTTTGTCTTATACTTACAGGACGCAGTGACGTCATTATTTACAGCTTGGGTTCCCCCACATTCGCAGTGTCTTCCGTAAAAGCCGTCATTGCATTCACAGACTCCGCAGTTACGAGTACCATTCCCTGTGCAGCTAGGACTGTTTCTTTCAGTGTTTTTGCAGTTGCATTCACACTGCAAATTTAGAGTAATTTCAAGAGTCTCGTCTATTGAATCAGGCTTAATTTTAATCTTCCTTTGGTAGTTCCCGTCCTTGGGGCAATCAACTGCGGTTATTACCGCAGTAAAATTGATCAAAGTTTGACCTTTAAGACCCTCACAGGTCCTTGTTTCAGCGTTCTCGGAGGATAAACAATTGGAATAGTATTTTATGTTTACGAATTTGTCCGAGTTGTCATTTAATGTGACACTGTCCACAATTTTCTGGAAATGTAATGAAGGCTTGTAATAACGTCATATAAAATTTAATAATACTTGCAAGAGTTTGGTTAAAATGATCTTACCTCGTACTCCTCTCGAACTAAATTAACAACGTTAGCTGAATCCCGATCTAAAGTTCCATGACTAGCTCCTTTAATTTTGTCCTTAAGTAAGGAATACAATTTACCTTGACGTTCAGTCACAGCAAATATTATATTGATATTATAATCTATTGCCAATCTATTAATCTGCCCGATTGACGGATAATCCATCTTCAATGCATATTTCGTGTATTCATTACCGTCCAAATGACATCTTAAGTCATTCTTTTCTAAAATGCCTGCCAGTTTTCCATCGCCTGCAATATGGGACGGAGCATCTGTTGAAAATACTATTATATGTCTCGCTTTCTTCCTCCATTCAATTTCCCTTTCACAAACGATTGCTTGGACCAGGGCATCTAGACCACCTTCAGGGGTGTCGATGTTGCCTGATATATTAGCGGCCTTCACTTCCTTGGAAAATTTTTCTGTATTCTCTGAGAGGGGTAAATTGTTTATAAAACCATAGGGGCGAACACATCCAGCGCAAGGTTTGGCTAATCTGAATGAAATAATAATTACGTAAAATTAACAAAATAATTATATTTATTAATTACATTTAAATATTACTTACTTTTCTGGTAAAGTATTAACAAAAGGTAATTCAGTTTTATCAACAAAACTCCCAAATCCTAGACGAAAATTATTGGTAATAGCTTTCATAGTTTCTGCTAAACTGTTGCCTAAATCTGCTAGTTTTTCTTTATCATCTTCCATTGATTTGGACAAATCCATCAAAAAATATAAATCTACTGGATAATCTTTGGCTTGTTTGAATTGGATTGGTATTTGAATTTGTTCTCCTATTCTTACGTCAATTTCAATTTGTTGTGGTCTTAGTTGCACAGGATCTGTTCCTGGTACACCGGGATTTAAAGGATTATCTTGTATGGGCTTTACTCCTGAAGTCAAAGGTGTTTCTATCCCATCTGGGTTGCAGATCTCTTGGATTTTTTCAGTTAGTTGACATTGTGGAACGGATACATCACTTTCATTCTCAATCTGAAAGCATTCTATAAATTAGTTGCCTATTCCATTCCATGAAAATCCATCGTAAAATCAAGAGGAAAAAACATCGCAAAATATATAAATTCAAAATTAAATTAAAAAGAACTAGTATTGAAATCTATATATATAAAAGAAAGTCGTGTTAGTTACACTATTTATAACTCAAGAACGGCTGAACCGATTTGGCTAAAAATTAGTGGGGAGGTAGCTTAGAACCAGGAGACGGACATAGGATACTTTTTATCCCGGTCCCGTGGGACGTAACACGAGGTGATGATTGATATTTAGGATCGGGAAACTTGACATTGTTCAATACAGTGCTTAATTAGGAAAAATTAAAATTTTAGAACAAAATAAAGGAACATAAATTTAAAAAACATATATTTTAGCGAAAATTACTAAAAAATAATATTTTGCATTAAGTTCAATTTACCAAATAACATTAATTCTGAAAATCTGAGTTGATCATTGTAAAAATAAAACCAAATTTGTATATATGTTTTATGTGACCAATTACACGTTTATACAAGGTTAGTTTAATCTATTACTGTGTAATACTGGTCATACTCATATCCCGTGAGTAATATTTGCATAGAGCTATTTTTTATACAAATATGCATATCTCAAAAACACACACATACGTATATATCCTGTTAAACTTACAGATAAATGTTCTATACGACTATTTAAATTTTAGGCAAATTGTACGTTTAACAAAATACTCGTATATATATTGTTTTTTTAATTTATGTTACATTTCTGCGTAAACAAAAACTTTAACTTAAAATTTAAAATGTTATTTAAAATTTTAACTTAAAACGTTGTCTTATTGTCATTTAATTTTTGGTATATGCGTATGCATCAAATTACGCATTATTTTGTAACTTTTGTAACCACTACCGGAAAATAATCCGGGTTTTTTTTAAGGATCGTTTTAGAGCAAATCTAGGCTGTTTATAACGCACCTATTTTGAAACTTCGATAGCTTTGTGCTAATTTTAAATATCTTAGTATTGATGTGTTCGTACTTATACACAATCATTATGACGTCATAGAGACTTTGGTTTTCCTGTCTCTCTAAATCACACTTTTAAATTGCAGATATTTTTTTAACTTAAAAATAATTGAGTATCTTTAGATCCTAATAGACAACTTTATCAATTTAAACAATATTTTTAAAATAAAGGAGGCAAATATTTGTACTTACAAAACTGCTGCACCATGAGCAGCCTAATTCTTGGAAGCACGCATTGCAAGATTCTTGAGTAATACATCTATCTTGCGAAGAAACAACGTTAATTAAGACTAAAACTAAATAAATTTTTAACTCCATTTCGGTTCAGCAGTTAAACTTTACTGTTCCGAATTTAAACTAGCCAAATAATTATTGAACACAACGAATGTCTTTTTTAAACAACTGCGGTTAGTAGCAACCGCATGTTTCCGCCGGAATATGAACTATATTTCATAAAATCAATTTCGAAACTATATATTTATAAATTGTAATATTTAAAACACTGCTGTTGTCAGTATGATATTGCTACTGAGTCACTTGTATACGAATCAGCGATGAAAACATGTAATACCGCAAAGAGATTAGACCGCTAAGTCAATACCGGTGAATGTGAATACACATTCGTTGTATTTATTTTGTACTGCTATGAAGTTTTTATCTTTCATGACAATATATCGAAGTAAATTTTATTTTACAGTTATGGTATATTTCACAAGTTTCCTGTAAAGGGGGGGGGGGGGGGTCGCATCTGCAAACATTTTAGAGACATTATAAATAAAAATAAAATAAACACATTGAAATAAAAAAACGTGAATTTATTATAATTTTATTAATTAATTTTTCGAAAATTTCAGATATGTCAAATTTGAATGATTTCTTTATTCAAATTTGTATATATTTCTTTTACTATTTTGGCGACCTTAAATCAATATTTATTTTACTCGTATTTATTTTTATAATAAATGCATTTTCCGATGTGTTTTCAAGCAATTTTTTTTTTTAATTTCACTCAAAATTTTAATTATAAAGAAATTTGTGCTTGTATAAAATAGATATTTTAAGAAAATTATGAACATCTAAACAGCTAAAATATAAATACTGAAAAAGTGCAAGGTCTGTCCTAGCAGTGGAAAACTAAAACAGTTTCCTACGTATCGATTAAATATCGATTAGTAACTTTCTGAAGCGAATTAAAGTTTTCTCTTTCAATGAAATATAATTAACAAAACAACAAAGTGACATAAAATTTGAACGATTTCCTAATAATAGTTTTCGAGAATTAATGTGGTTTATAATTTTCTTAAAAATCTGTTTTGTTATTTTTATCATAAATAAATATTTGATTAGGAGAATATATTTTAGCTAAATATTTTTTGCTTTAATATTTTATAATCTTCAGTAATTTTATAATTTCCATTTTTATTCAACTACACAAATAGATGTAATGGCCCAAAATTTCAAAACCATTTTTTTAATTACTCGTTAAGTTACTCGTAAGTCATCTACATATTTTTATGGCAGACAAAATTTCGCTTCACATTTATTGGTACAACTAAATATATATAAGTTACTATTTTCGCCACTAGATGGTACATTTATATATTAATTATTTCCGTATTATCTTCTATTCAATATATCACTAAAATGTTCGTAATACGAGCATAGCTGGTATACATATACATATACATATATATAACATCATTTAGGACTTCTACTTCAGCTTAATATATAATTCCACATTAATTTTTGTAACGTCAATTCCTTTAAACAGGATTCAATTGTATACAATGAAAATACATTTAATAATTCCAATATTTCACTAATAAACTCTTTTATTATCAAATTTTATTGTCCTAATTTAGCAGGGGTTAACACTAGCTCTTTACTTTTGTCTTGTTTCAAATTTCCCGCCTTTCCACTATATGCTGACTTCGTCGTGTTCGCTGCTGACGTCATCGGCGTGTTCAAAGATGGCGTTGGTGTGATTGACGGATTTATTAGCATCAAGGAACTATCTAGTAGTGTTATATCATCTATGGTTTCACTTTCTCCTAAGGTACCCTGATTGTCTGATGAATTTCTTAATAATGGGGCACGATTCTTTGAAAGCTTTTGACTATTTCTTCGTTTGTTGTCCAACATTGTTATTGAATCGTTCTCTTCTTCGCCGCTTGATTCGCTGTTGTCGACGCTTCCTATGCTTAGGATATCTATCGATGTATCGGCAACCATTCTTTGACCACTTCCGGGGTCCGTTTCGTAGGAACAGTGCGGTGTAACCTCATCCAGCGTTAGTAAATCAGGAATGTTGATTGTCGGTATTGGTTTCGCCTGAAATTAGATTAGACAATAATTTACTATCTAAATTTATTAATTAACCTTATTAATACTCGCAATTCCTATTCTTGTTAAACATAATACTAAAAATTAATAAACGAATTTTTGTATCCAAAAGAGTGCAAGCCAATGAAAAGTAAACTGAACTTTTACAATCTGCTATATAAATATTATATAGATGTTACGTAATTTACTCACAATCATACTCTTTGTTTGTTCGTTTTGCAAAAACAGCGAGGTGGTAGCTATTTTAACGGTGTTATTGTCTTCATCCCTAGCACCGGTTTCAACCCCATTCCTAGGAAAACAAGCTCTTAATTCGTAGGCCCCTTTAGCTTCATAGCGACAAGTCGTTTCGCCCCCCATTTCAGGCCCCCCTTCGTGTTTGCTTCTGGCACTACTTTCGTGGGGCTGTGCTATCGATACCCGCTTTTTATTATTCTTCGTTAATAACGACGTGTGCTCAATCAACAAATAATCTTCGCATCCGGTGCAGCCACCTGGTGTGTCATTTGGATAACTACATTTATTTTCATTTATCGATAAATTATCTTCAAAATGTCGATTATTTTTTTTACTAAGTCGTTTTTTGCGACGCCTAGTTAGGCATGATGACGGACATACACATAACAGAATTCGAACTAGGCAGCAGAGGAGTCCACAACCTGTAAAACATTTAATAACTATAATGAATGCTTGTTGCAAATTACTATTACATCTAGAAATGTTTACTACATAAGTTTCTTTTATAAAAGTGTACATATGGGTTTTTCAATCACTTATCTCTTCTCAATTTCTTATCATTTTTGATAACAGAAAAATAATATTTATTTAAAAGTAATGTATTCGATAGAATGCTCTACAATGGTTACCAGTGTCATCATCCCCACCTACAGACATTCCAACTCTATCTGGTTCTCAGTATGTCTACACCCTTATATGTTACAAACTCACATGAAACCACGAATTAATCTTACGCCTGATAAAATATATTCCCTTTGTAGTAACTCTTGCAGTTAGGGCGTCCGTACATGGGGCGACTGGTTGCAAACCTTAGCCCTGAATCTTTTTAACAAACCTTAGCCCCGAAGATTTTAAACTGGTTTTGAGCATATATTCAGCGACTAGATTTCTCGGTCGCAGGGCATTGCTGGTTTCATCAACAGAGATGTTTACGAATACTATTGAAAAGTATTTAAATACATACATACAATCAAATATAACACAATAGAATCCCCTGTTTTGCTATTGTTAAAAATTCTATAGAGTCACGATACACGGATCGACATGGCTCGTGCTCGTTTCGTTTCGCGTTTAATTTCCAATCAGCCGACTCGTGTGCCTTTCTCCTGTTTTATCTCACACGCATACACGTTCGATCTCTCATTAACAACATTTGTAATCACAACTGTCGCAACGCACACGAGTTGACTGATTGCAAACTAGTCGAGCCGTGTTTCGTGACTCTATAGAATTTTTAACAATAGCATAATAGGGGATTTTATTGTGTCGTATTTGTATGTATTTGTATTGTATTTAAATACTTTTGAATAGTATTTGTGCACATCTCTGCTCATGATGTCACCATCAAAACCATGCAACCAAGCATGCCCTGTGACCAAGGAACATAGTCGCTCAAAACGTTGTCAAAACCAGTTTAGTTTCGTTCATGCCGTGTGTTTTCTCTCACTCGTATACACATCCGTTCTCTCACTAACAATACAGTTCGGGCAGATCGGTTTGCAATCAATCGACCCATGTGGGGACAGTTTTAATCTACACATGTAAAACAAACCTATCAAAGTTGGACCAATAAGTCTTAACTCCAGGGTTTTGAAACCTTTCTCTCCCGTGCCAACAAACGAAATGACTAATCCGATAGCCACAGTTCCAAGCCCAACGTACAATACTGCGTTAGCGGCGTTGCTTTGATGGTACAGTCCTAAAAAGTCTTCGTCATCCGAACTTGATCCACCAAATGAAGAATCGTGTATCTAAAATATAGATAAAAATTAATTAACAATTCAGATTTTTTAGATTGGTTATATTTTAGAAAATAGTTACTCGATTTCTCTTCATCCATCTTCGGTGAGCTTCGGATTGCTTCGTGCGATGACATTGTGCGGCTTCGGTTACACTACATCTGCGCCCTCTGTCTAGCCAAGCTGCTTTTCCTTGAGCGCACTAGATTTTAAAATATTTATTAACTAAACAAAGTTATTTTTACATTTTGGAAAAAATTAATATTAAACATTTTACTTATTTTGGATGCAAGAAACAAGATTCATATACAACAAAACTTGTTACATACAATACGAACTACTCTTGCTTTTTTTCTAGTGTTAAATTTGTATCCTATTCTTATCTAATGTAATTAATTTTTACATATTAATTTTAAATTAAATATTACGTTCCTTATGAAATCTATATAATGCTCGCCAGGAATTTTTGTAACAAAAATTACCATAAAAATGAGTTGCCTATATTTTTTCTTAAAAGTTAAGAAAGTTATTAAAGAGGTACAGGACGTACCGTCAATGCAAAAAGTTTATCTCTCGGTAATACGAAATGCAAAATACGAAGTACATGAGGGACGAGCAAATATTGGGACTGTATCTTTGAAAATGAATTTTTCAATTCCCTATTAAACTTCTATTTGCTAGTTAAAATGATTTTTTTATGCATATAATACTTTAATAAATGAAAAATTACCTATAATTCATATCAAATTTATATTAATTCAATTTAAATTCAAATTAAATATTTTGGAAAAGGAATAATAAATTTGGTTACGCTGTAAATTTACGTGTGTTGACGCATGCGTGATTTGGTTCTTTGACAAATAAATTGTTATATTTTATAAAATCTTACATTTACTGTTTCTTAAAGGTTTTATTTAAATATTTTCGTATATAGGTATCTTTTTGATAATTTTCTTTCTGCAATTGTTACAGAAAAGATTTTTTTATATACACCTAGTTTTTGAAAGCCGTGTCACCATTTTTTTATGGTTAAAAGTTATATTATGTGGAGAAATTGAGCTAAAAATTATGATTTGTGTGGAAAATGACTATTTTTAATCATGTATAAAAAGAAAACTAGGAACCCTAGATCTCTAAAATTTTGAGACAGCATGTATTTTTACTATTTGTATTGACCCTCCAAATTTCACAACGTTTTCATCATTTAGGTTAGCGTCCTATACCTCCTTAAAGATAAATTTGTTACATTCAAAATTAAAGATCTAGAAAGTCAAAAATTGAACGATCTCGGCTACGTTGTTGCTTATATTATCTGTTCAATCTTGTTTCTTGATATTTGATATATTTATGTATACCATATGTCAATGAACACTGTAGTATTTATATAGTCTTCTATCTTTAAACGTATCTGCTATATAAATGCTACGTTTGTGTTCACTCGGTATACACGTAATGCTTCGGACAGATCATGCAGATTCATTGTAACAATTGAAAAACAGTAAAGAGGCTATTTTAATTACTTACTTTATTTTGAATTGTACAACATTTGGGTTGAGTTTTTCTATTAGGAGTATTTATTAAATAAGATATGGAAGTTATATTTATCGAATATTATAATAGTAGTAGTGCGCAAGAGATAGAGTATATTTTCTTTATCAGATTAGAAAGAGAAAAGAATATTAGAATCTGATAAGACGACCACTTTATATAAATAGTAGTATTAAATAAAAATAATATTGGCTGTAGAAAAGATTAGTATCTGTAACTACTTATATTTATAGTTTATTATTGTATAAATATATATAATTACAAGTTATATATCTATGCTAAAAATATTAATATTTAAGTAACAAGTAGCCCCTGATTTGCATGCAACCAAACTTACATTTATATACAAAGTTTATAAAATTAAAAATACAGTTAAAATGTAAATGCATGCTAATTATATATTATTTATAATATATGAGTGCAAAATAGTTGTAGAAAATGTAGTGAAATTAAAAAGATAGTAAAAGTAATGTATAAATTGCATAAGTTTTACTTTCTATGAAATTATTTTTAAGTTTATTTATTAATACGATAAGATACAAAGGCGTTTTAAAAAATTACAGTTATTTATACAGTTATTATTATCGCAAAAGGAATTTGACAAAATTTTAAGTCATACGTTTTTAGAGAATATTTTTATACTGAAATTATTTAATGTCGTAATGTCATTTTATTATTTAATAAAAATAGATAATGAATTTATAACACTTAGATGCATATAACTATCAAATAATCTATTTCAACACCATGCACACTATGATAAAATGACGTCATTGATCATTTGACTGAATTAAAATAATTTAAATTTGGCTATTTTTTTAATTGAATTACAAACTAAATTATAAGAAAATTGACCCAATGAAAGAAACGCTTTTACATATGAATGGGCTTGTGTCCTCATTTTTTAGTGGTCGATTTTTAATTGTTGATTGAAATTTTTGTTAATAAATGTGTATTGGCGTGTCTATTTTATTAAATATCTAAATGTTGACAGAGATATAGCAATTAAAAATTTGAATTGTAGTTTTAGCGCTAGAGATGGTCGGCCATTTGTATGACGTGAATGTATTTTAACGTCAGTTATTTGTTGAGTAGGTCAGTGCTGCGGTAATGTTTTGTAGCTGTTGGTAGTCGAAATAATCAAGTCAAGTCAAAGAATAATTAGTTTTTATTTTAATTAACCCTATTACGGCAGACATAATATTGAAATATTATTGTTCCTTGAAATAGCTGTAAATAATATTAGATATTTTGATATATAAATACATATAGCAGAGATTTATGAGCTGTAAGGTTGGTAACCTGTAAACTTGTCAGAGTTCTGTCACGAATATATCTCTTTTACGCTCTGTTGTATAAAAAAGATAGCAATTAGCGAGACTAATCAAAGAGACTAATTGACTTTGTTAATTGTTAATATCTCCTAACATATAAGGAGTTATTAAAAAATAATTGAAGAATTGATTTGAGGTTCTAGTAACCCACTTTATCAATATATAGTAGAAATTAAGACATAGGACACAAGTCCATTGTCAAAGTCGTTATAACAAAAAAGTATTATCTCATTTAGAACACTTTATGTACTTCTTATGTATTACATTTTAATTATTTGAAATCAATGAAATGTATATTTGTACGGTTCATTAATCAGATTACTCCTAAATTCACATAATCCATTTTTGTCGCATAATTTCAATGTTCCCGCGTCCGCGTGTCTACGTGTAACATGTAATTTTCAACTTATACATATTTCCCTGAATTTTGTAGTTTTTTCAGTGAATTTCACATATTATAACAATTTTATAAGTCCTGCAGCCGACCGTTAACAAAAATGGAGCTTTACAGTTCGAAAGCTCCAAACCCGACACGCAAAGCTTTTGCAGTAAGCCTTGACCGCGCCTCGAAATGGTCTAATCTTAGCATTTTGTGCTTTTATAATCGTGGAATATTATCAAACCCTTAAAATAATAGTGCGGCATATTGTATTCATATATTTAAACCGCTAAAGAACCGTTGGGACATACCACGGGGCCGGAGCAATGCAGGGCCGGCAATCTAGATGAGGAAATCTTTTGTTTAAATGGTAAACACAAAAAGCCTCTTATTACATTTTTAAAATGCTTTTAAATGTTTATGATATATAAGTGAGTTAGAGGGTAATAGGATCCTAAATGGAAGGTTAGAAATCGAACTAATATCTAATAATAATCGAACGAATAAAAAATTAGGTGAAACGTTACGCTTTATAGAAGTTTTGTCACTTTTGCCCTTCAGTTATAGTTGGTATCAACTTTTTCGTACATTGGATTATAACAGGTGAACTGTTTTCTCCATTTGTAGTCCATAAGAACGAGGATCTCTTTCACGATAAAAACTAATTTGAGATACTGAGTAACAAAATTGAAAAAACAAATTAAGTAGAGCTTAAAAGAAAGACTAAAGCCACATTCCCACTCACTGAGTTTTAGTGTTAATTTAAGGTTTTAACCTAAAATATAAGTTTAAGCTTTTGAAATATAAAGAAATAAAATTAATTATATTAAACACAATAATTTATATTAAATAAAGATAGTAATTATTACAAAATAATGTATATTAATGACGCATCATGCATGATTTCACAAGTTTAAAATTACATTTAGGGTTGAAACCTTAAATAAAAAATTAAAAACAGTAAGTGGGAATGGGGCTTAAATTTATAGATACAATTAATTATTTATTTTGAAGGTTGTGGACGCCACTGCAAAGCGCAGACTCGTTTTTACAACAATTGCGGTTATTGTAAAGCCCTTAACTTTGAGTTGGATAGATTTTATATGAAAGGAAATATTTGATAAGAAGATCGGCGGCGAATGATAACAGATAAGGCACGAAACACGGTTCATTAAGCTGATTCAACTGTTTTTTACAAGTAGAATCAATATAGTACAATAGCATAGGTACTCAACGGGGTACAATAGATGTAGAACATAGGTTTTGTTAAGGGGGTTGTCGTGCAGCAATATGATTCAAAAGTGGTGTTGCCTATACGTTGATTAAAGCTGAGGAAGCATAAACTTTTGCCAAAGTTGTTAGACAAACAAAGTGTAATACTAGTAATATCAAAGTGCCAACACTATTCTTTACTAGGCCTTTACACGAGTTTCGGTCTCGTCTCGTCTCGTCACTTTGTGAGAACTTACTCCTAAGATAGTCTTAAACAAAGTAATTCGTTCTATTTTATTTGTTCATTAATAGCAAATTTAAAAAAAAATAAACTTTGAAGAATTTTTTTTATACAAAGTTGATCAACTGGTTCAATTTCACTTAAAGCATCATCACTTTTATCTAATCTCGGAGCTTTTTTCAGGTTGAAACTACTAACACCTTCACTCAACTAAATGCTAAAAGGTCTTCAAACAATCGCATTGTATATAATTCAGATTTATTTTCGCTTTAAACATTCCTTTTCTTTCAGCTACAAAATGTTGTAGAAGACGAAATTATAAAATAAAATATTTAACAGATGTTTGTTTACCAGATTTTATATTTCGTAAATGTACGACCTAACCTCTTTTTTTGTAATAAAAAATATTAGTTTATTTTTCTAGCAATTTTTTTTTAAATAACGTCAACGAGATTCTCTTGTCTCGCCGCACGTGATCTCATTAGTTTTCAGAAATGTCTCGTCTCGCATCGTTTCGGTTTTATGAGAAAAGTCTCGTGCTCCTGTGAGCTTTATTGTTTACTAATATTAAATATTCTACTTTGCGTTATATACGAGTAAAATGCATATATTTTTATTATGTAATTTTTATACAAATACTTATTTAGTTTTATGCACCTTTTGCAATTACAACAAACTGTTACCCACCCTACTCACCAACACCAACATGTTTTAAATGGACATGCATGCATTACCCTTGAAAAAATAACAATGTAAAGTAATTTATAAAACTGTTGTAGGCGTGTTTAAATTGTAAACGCGAAGTTTGCGTGAACTTAAACATGTTTATCATTAACAGAAACAAACATTTGCAAACTAATTCATCAGTGGACCTTCTTTTTTGACCTCTGACCTGCACGTGTCGACTATCTATCTGTAAACTATGGTACATGTACGAGTACTCGTATTGTATATAAAGTAGGGTTAATTCAATATCATTATTCTCCTCATCAATTATTCGTTGACATTTTGGATAGTACCAAGTGTCATAGCCAGTGCCGGACGCGTGTATTGTTTTAGGGTACCTAGATACTGAAAATTTACATTGAATATACTGTAATTTCAGTGTTGTATGGGAGGATTTACTTAGGGCACCGTTTTTGTAATTGTAGTTTACAAATTTTGTCATGAATAGGGCTTCACACGAGACGAGATAAGGCGAGAGTTTCAAAAATCCAAGACTCTCGGGTCCCGCCATAAGTGCTCTCGGTACTGTCTCAATAGTTTTCAGAAAGCTTTTTCGCTTTCTATTACTATTTACGGGACGAGAAAAGTCTCGTGCTCCTGTGAAACCCTAGTCATAACCGACAAGAACCCAACAAACTATTTTTTTAAGTTTATAGCGATCTAGTTTATGATCTAAATCGACACTTGAGTGCAACGGTAATTCCGTTATCAATAAAAATATATAAAATAAATATATGTCAGAACGACTCGCCATATCGTAGATACACGATATATATCGTAGATTATACATTAATAAAATGCCGGTTTCATACCAGAGAGACAGTTCAATAAAACACGAACAAAAACTGTTTTTCTGAACAAAAACACCAATGTTTACACCAAAGATACAGTTCTTAAAACATTTTTGCCTTCTGTTGCTGATTTAGTAAACAAAACACATTCCCAGCTGAAGTCGGTAAGATCAAAGCGAAACACGTTTGTTGTTGTTTTTTGGACACACAGTTTTGTTTTTTGTAAACATTTGCGCTTGTCAATTGTTGTTTATCATGTTTATAACTTTTTTGGGACACACAGAAAAACACTAAAAACAAAACCAGTCCGTTCAGTGTGAACAGTATGTTTTCGAAAGACAGAACTGTTTTAAAATAAAAGAAAATATGTTTTTGTTTTGATTTTTGACAACAAAACTGTTTCCAAACTGTCTCTCTGCCCCTATTAACTGAAAGGGCCCAAAGTAAGACATCGAAACTTTTCTTCAAGACGAATTTATAATCGTGGTGCTATTCCCATGCGTATATTCGGTTTCTTACCGTGTGCAATATTTTCACGAAACTATTATTTGAAATGTTTTACAAAATATAGGTTTCGTGTCGTTGTCACAATCCAGCGGACGAATGGAAATGAGAATTGCACTTTGCATGTCAAAACAGAATAAAATAAATAGAACATTCGATCAGTTGGTCAACCACAAAGAGCAGAACATAGAATCAATGCGACCGATCACGATCACGCGAAAACCCTCTGGTGGTGGGGTTAATAAATATTTTATAACGCAGAACAAAATTTCTAATGTAAATACCTATATTAACTTATAAGTATATAGGTTACAATAGAATTGACTTTTTATTACTTTACTTTATTCGTTATTTACATTTTATGAGTTTTCTGTTTTTAGATATATTTTATTTTAATTATTGAAATGTTAGATTGTGTTTCTTGTTTGTATTTTAATTTTACTTTGTAATTATAGCTCCAATTATTGTAGCGATTTATCTAGTTCGGCAATGAAACTTTATTTTATTTGTGAAATTGACGTTTTATGTTCAAACCAGACATTTTACAAATCGTTGTAAAAACTAAGTTAATAGTTATTGTAATTATAGTATATAATACATAAAAAAGAGTCAGGTTTATTTATCGATATTCTTTTGGAGCAGTGAACTATTTGTGATTATCCATTAGATCTTTAAGTAATTTTTTTTTTTTTGTAAAATTATAAAGATGCATTTAAAATTGGAATTTTTTTGGTCAAGTATGAAATACCACAAGACAGTATTATTTAAATTTAGTAATGGTTACTGTAATTACAGTACATGTTATTACGAACCCGTGGTGTTGTAAAATTACATACTTATTTACATTTGAACAACATGCTGAATTCCAAACATGCAAAAAGTTTACTTACAAAGTAAAAACTTTAAATAAGAAAATATGAACATAAAATAAAAATAATAGAGAGACTAGAACCAAATTAATAAAATAACAAAGATTTAATTAACAGTATTAGTGATTAGTAATTATAAACGAATTAAGAATAAGTGCAGACTAAAAAACCAAACTAAGGTTTAGAACTATTACTTTAAATACCTATTTCCTATACCTGTGCAGTTTTGTTTTTTTATTTTAGGAAATCGTGATTTTTTTAAAGTTGTCTGTTTTTTTGAAAGCGACAGAGTTTGTGCTGTAAGCAAATATTTTGGAAGGATAAAAATTTAATAATTAGTTTATAGTGACATCTAGATCTAAAGCTATGTACTAAATAACCATTACAGCTCTCACTGGATGTGGTGGCGAGGATGGAATATTTTGATAACTAGCAGTTATCTAGCAGTAACATTTATAGCCACTACACCGAAAAGTTGAAGTTGTTTGGTGTATACATATCGAATATATGCTAGACCTTTCTAATTCACTGCGGAAGCAAAAGTGAAACAATTTATTATTATATTTTGCAGATTCTTTAAATTAGAATGATCTATTACATTTTTAGAGAAGGTCTAGAACAGATATCCGTCCAGTAAATTATTTTACTTTAATTAAATAAAAATAAACATTTAGTGAACTCGAATTCACATGGATTTCGTAATGAATTCAAAGAACGAACTTGATTTAACAACGAATTCTCTATTAATTCATACCTACTAGCATTTCGTTTTAAGGTTAACTAGAAATCGATTATTAAAAGAATCAAAAATCATGTTCTTTTGGATTTTTTTTTCAATATTATTCAGTAGATATTTATAACTTTGTTAATTATTTTACTTTTTAATTACTTATAATGATTCAATAAATTTTGTACCATCGGAAAATATGCTGTACTTTGTGAGAGCTATTCGGTCAAACCACAAGTGCTGTAGTCTACTTTTTTTTTATTATGTACATTTTATGTAATATATATATCAATTAATATACTTGTACTTAATAATTTTGTGTCACTATTTGTAAACCTATTTTCTATTTTGAAGAAATTTTGATAGAGTTTTTATTATTTTATAATAATCAAACATGTTTTTACCCAACTATCGGGTGGATATCTTGGAAATGGTTGAATTTCTCGTGTTGCGACATTGCTAGGAAGTTCCGGTCTGCCACGACGCATTTTTTTCCTACGCGCAATGCGTTGTTTCGACCGTAACATCAATGCAGCCTGCATTTTTGTATTCTATGATTTTCACTTGTTATATTAAAATAATAAACATTAGCTCGGAAGAGAGATTGCCTGGAACCAGCATCGGTGCAAGTTTTGTAGTTTTTAACATAATTGTTTTAATTGACTTATTAGTAAGAAAGTTTCTTTCTTAATTACCGCTAATGCTTCATCATGCATAAACATATTATGTTTATTTTATGGTTTTGTTTTATTTATTCGTATATTATCGGTAATTTTCGGATCATTTCGTATTTGACGAAATTGATGAACTAATTTTAATAGACGTTTAATTGCACAACATTTAGTTTTTATTTAGCTAACACCGATGGAAGATTTAAACACTTTTTTTTATCACTTTTTCGCATAATTTCGCAATTCGAGATTTTAATTTAGAAATTTTATCATTTTGTTATTATAAATATGTCGTAATTTACGTTTGATTTTTAAAATTATAAGAAAATAAAAATATTTTAGTGTTTTTCTCATTTTTGTAATAATATTATGTTGTTTTATACCAGGGTTTTAATTCTTTACCTAAAATTATATATTTTTAATAAAAATGTGACGAAGAAGTTATCCAATTTTATATCTGTGATGTATAACACTAGACAAGTCTGTCTAAAGACTGTTCTATTTTACAACCCACTCATCAGTAGACAGTGCAGAAAAATTGTCAAACACTGGGTAACATTTTTATGGTAAAATTAAATTTATGATAAAATTTAGATGACAGTCATTTGAAAATGAAATATTAAAGTAACTGCACTGTTATTTACTAGAAAGTATGAACCAAGTGTTTTCTTAATAGAAAATTCTATAAGATTAAGAATTGAAATTAATAACAAATGAGAATGCAATATTCAAAAATATTTAATTTCATTTTGATCTCTGATTTTCATATAGTTTAGGTAAATCAATGAAACCTAAATTTATTATTTCATATTAACTATATTTAATTTATAATAAATATTTATCTACATGTATTTCAATTATTATGTAATAAAAAATCAAAGAATCTAACAAAATAAATGTTATTAGCGCTTAATACATGCTCTTGCTACAAATTTATGTTGTATTGTTATGTCTGAAAATGTAGTAGTACGTCATTTTGCACCCCACTGCTCACCCCTCCAACTAGCATCCCCAACCACGACCTACAAGCATTGTAAATATATTTTTAATTGACGCCTTAATAAAATTCCAAATCAACTGTCAGTTATATTAAAAAATAAAATTCTATTCTCGTCGTGTAAAATGTCAAGTCTATTAAATTCATATTTCTAAAAGATTTGTGTTTTTAGAGAGAAAGTTCATATTCTGGATTCTAGAATAATTAAGTATATTATTAATAAAAAAAAAATCAAAATTTCAAAATTTTATTTAGGGGCACGGGGCAGTATTTGCCGAGAGTGCTAGAAAGTTGAAATTTTGTATATACGCTAACCTTGGTAACTTATTTACGAATCGAAAAAAAATCCCAAATTTTGAAAAAAAGTTGGTCAAATAACGCATAATTTGAAAATATTTTTTATTTTGATAAAAGAAATATATTTTTTTAGTCAATTTATATGTGTCAATAATGTATATGTGTGCGAGTTTATTTATTATTTCAATTTAAAAATAGAGTTAAATATGAAATGTAATTACGAATTATTTTATTGGATTCAAATAATACACGTCAAAAAGACGTAAAGGGGTAAACTCTAGTAGTATTAAAAAGGTATAACCAAAATTGACTTTTTGCAAGTTTTGCAAGTTCGCCTGAACATAATAGAATAGTTTTTGTAAACTGTTTATATATTTTATATACCTTTTAGCTGTGTAATCGTGTAAAGTTTTACTAATTATTTGTCGTTATTGTTTTAGATGAGACAAACTGCTTGATTTAGGAGCCAAGTAGAGATATTTCCACAGGAGAGACCTTCATTCTACTGACGCGACCGTAAGTTTAATTTAATTTTCTTATAAAAAGTCTTGTATAATTTTCCTAGGCAGTGGCGGCCTAGGCGAATGTGTACTTCCCCGATATTACCAACTCCACTGTTAGGATATTGACTCAATACTGCGTTTCTTTCTTTTTGATCCTTTTAAGGTTAAATAAACGTTACAACAACAAAAACAAACTTTTATAAAATATTATTATCTAATGTATTACTTTTTGGAAAATGAATCTTCCTCTACTTGAATGAATACGATGAAGCACGATAAAAGTTCTAAACTGTACTACCCCCTTAATTTCAACTAAAATGTTTTATTTGTAATTAGTAGAATGCATGTCCATTGACAAATCTCTCGAGAGTTGTCTTCTGGTTTGTAGCTCAAACATTTGAATAATTAAACACAATCCAAATGTGTCCAAATGTGAATCCAAAAAGCTAATTCAACGATTCAAAAACTCATGTTTTTAATAATTAAGCAGACAGGTATTTATAATTATATGGCATATAAAGTTCACCTGCAACTTCAAGGCTCCTGGTAAACAAATTATAGAGAATATTTGTACAATACAGGGTGTTCTAAAAAGTTTATATGATACATAATAGATCTGTTTGTTTATTTACTTTGCTGCAAGTTATCCTATATAATAATGTTCAAGGTGTATATTTATTTGTTCATATGTTTACGCGATTCGTATTTCATGAAAATTGTCTATTTCGTAAAGAAAAAATTCTAAGACTTTCAGCGTCCTCAGATTTTCCCTTGAATTTCCTGGAAACCGGTAATTTTGGAAAAACTAAATTTACTTTTTCCTCTATAACTTTTAATTCGTAAATAATAGAAAGGTGAAACTTGGCATGTGACATTTTTTGAAAATTAGAAATAGAAAAATTGGAAAAGGAGGCGTTGAGAAAATTAGGGGGCGCGGTAGGAATCTTTGGAGAAAACTGAAATTTTGAATTACATAATAATAAAATATGTTATTAAGAAAAAAAAATTCAAAATTCAAAAATTTTATTTGGGGGCACTGTGGCGGTTTTTGCAGAGGGTAAAAATAGGACTAGAAAGTTGAAATTTTATATATGGATTAACTGTGGTATCTAATATACAAATCGAAAAAAATATTCCAAATTCTTTTAGTCAGTTTATATGAAAAATTATAAGTTTTACTCATTTAAATTTTTTTTTGATGTTTTTGTTCTACTTTTTGATGAGCGTTATCAACGAAGGAGTGAGGGAGATGGTGCAAGAGATAATATACCTTCAACGCAATTGAATGAATGAACGTGAGAACAAAAGAAATATGCTATTTCGAATATAGTATTCTGCAATTATCGTTGAACGTTGTTGTTTTGTTGCTCGGATGGCTGCATATATTTATAAGATATTAGTTAGTTATTGTTCTGGACTGTAATTTGTACAGTATCAATAAAACACAGAAAATATAGCAGCCCTGGTCTGTGAATCGAACCCGAAGACATAAGTATCTAGCATGAAGTACCATCGCTGTCAGCTACTGTGTCATCGAATGTAAAACTTTATAATGTTGATCAGCCATTAAAAAAATATTTCTTTAAATCTTTAAAGTTAAAGAGAACATATACACATTTTCGCGAAAGTGCATTAAGCGTTTGCTACGTTATAGAAAATAACTCATTTCCACTACTTCGATTAGATAACAGATAGCTATCGCTTGATTGTTTTTGTAAATATAAATACATACTTTACTCATGGATGGATGGATCGGGCTGTATGCCAATCCAATGCTAGCAGCGGAAACGGAATCAGTTTGTTAATTAGGAATATATTCATATCCAATCTGTCATATAGATTGTATATTTCCTCATTTCCGTTTTGACACGACACGGTAATTATCGACCCAGTCAATGTTAGTAACTACGAGTATATCGTTTAATAAACAGCGCCAGTCATACTCAGTTACATCACGGCGCTAGTCCAGCTGCAGTATCACTAAAATTTAACTCTCTTGAGAGTGGGGGTGGGGTAACGTTTATTAAGTTTATTATGTGAAAATTTGAAGTCGATTGGAGTAAAACTATTGGAGATATTGAGTATTAAGTCTTCGCCTCTCTGGTCTGATTTCGTTGTTCTTTGAAACTTGTAAACGTGTTTTTCTCACACATAGCTTTTTCAAAGTCGGTGCCCTCTCTAGCTCAAAATCTACTGGACCGATCCTTTTGAAATTTTGCACACTCTATCTTTACATAAATGCCGAGGTAACGCTGTTGAGTTTTTTTTCTTTTTTAATTGTTATGTATTTTAAGATAACAAAGATTCTGATTTCTTTCTTGAAAAATCGGTACTTTGATTTATAAGTGCTGTAAAAAATTCAAAAAACAATAAAGAAAAAAAACTTCGACAGGGTTACCTACAGAAACTTATCAATTAATGAAAACATTTTGGTTCTTCGATTTTCGCACCGCAGTGTTACATTCTTTTATAACGTCTGCTGAGATTCGCTGTCAATTCTTGATATTTATTTATGAAAATATTACAAAGTATTCTTCAAATGTTATTTTATCATGTAGTAATTATATAAATCATTATATATTAACTGTGTCGTCAAAAAACATTATCGAAAATATGCTTTTTTATCGATTTGACCTTACCCTCCCTTTAAGTTATGAGCGAGAGAATTTCTAAAGCTCTCCAACATAAATTCATTCAATTCAATTCAATTCAATTGTATGTTTTAAATTATTCAAAACTTCATTAGCTACAAGAAATATATTAAAAGTAATTCGTCACACGGAATTCGTTACGATAGTCATGGTATAATAAATAATTTTCTCATTCGTTAAATAAACGAAATTGAGCATGAATACAAACTGGGATTAGTAATGAAAGTGCCAAGTAATTTATTAACGTTATGAGTTCCGCATTAACACTAGGGATGACATGGATTGCAGGTCAGGGGTCAATTTATACACCAATTACTTGTCAGATGAGTTAACGGTATATATTAATTATAGCTACTATCATTGTAGTGTGTGCCAACGCAAAAAGTTAAGTTATTATAAAATTATATTAAAAAGAATTGACAATTTAAATAATAAACTTCAAATGTCGTTTCTTTGATTTCAGGTAAGATAGTATGATTTAAGTTAAACAGTGTGATTATTATAATGTGTATGTAAAATAAAAGTCTTCGATTTCAGAAGCAACACGTGAGTTTGTTTAAAAATTTACAATTCCTAAAATGTCTTATAAATATTTAAATAAAAAATCAGGTTCCAAATGTATTTCATTTTTGGATTTAGTTATAACCAGTTTTTTTATTACAATTCTTAACATTTAGTTTTTGTGCTTTGTTTACTGGACTATAACTTTGTTGTAGAACCGTTACGTAGAGGTATAGGGGATGACGATGCCTACTCTCTGTACAAAATTGACCTATGACCTCTCGTGGAAAATATATAGGACTATGTATATAATTATATATACAAATAACATGTAATGTACAGTTATATCAAAAAATATCCTATATACGAGTACGAGTCTTTATATACACGAGTATTTCTTTTAAAATTCTTTATAATAGAGCTATTGTTGTACATATTTGAATAATAATGAGCAAAAAATCTATTACCATGAAATAGAATAATGTATTTATTTCGTTGAGTTGAGTGGAGGTTATACAAATATACGTGGATTCGTGGATTGAGCAGCCTGTCTCATGTTAAGAAATTACTATTGCAATGTTATGCCGGTTTCACGCCAGAGAGACAGTTCTTAAAACATTTTTGTCTTTTGTTGCCGTTTTAGTAAACAAAACGCATTCCCATCTGGAGTCGGCAAAGGAAAACACGTTTGTTGTTGTTTTTTAGTCGGTTTGGACACTAGAACACGTTTGGGCTAGAACACGCATTTTTGTTTTTTGTGAACATTTACGCTTGTCAATTGTTGTTTATCATGTTTATAATTTTAAAAACACTAAAAACAAAACCAGTGTGTTCAGTGTTAACAGTCTGTTTTCGAAAAACAGAACTGTTTTAAAATAAAACAAAACATGATTTTGTTTTGTTTTTTGACAACAAAACTGTCTCTCTGGTATGGATCCGGTATTAGAGACTCTTTCCGGTATATAAGTCCTGTGCACTATACAAATACCTAGATACTCACGTTACACGTTAAAAAAAATATTTTATAAAAGTAATTGTGAACTCGCTTTTTAACAAAAAATTAAAATGAATAAAAATATGACGAGATATACTTTTCTGTGTGTTCTTTGGATGTCCAATTAAAAGAGTCCCTTTTCCCTTAAGGGCCATTTGCTCGTAAAACTATAGAACGTTTAATTAAAACATAAAAAATATTTGAATATCTATGATACATGACTCACATACCACAAATATATACCTGACAATATTCCATGCCTTTATTTCTATGTCTTCTCTAAAATACTAATAATATTAAATATTTAATATATATATTTATTAAATGGATACAACTTATAAATGAATAATATTTGTTGTCGGTAAATAGACCAAAATAAGCTAAGTCCTGAAGTTCTTTTATTTTATTTTAATATTTAAATCCTTTGTCAATAACAAGATACATATTTAATGATGAAATTATTTATATTCCATATATACCTTAAATGTAATGTAATCCGATGAATATAAAATATAAATTACGTTAAAAATCAGTCGGCACCAATTTTGTTTTATTTAAGTTGATTATTACCATAACGTCTTTACATAAAATTTCTTACACTAAATGTAATATGTAAAATACGAATATAATTTCTTTATGTAAACATTCTACGTAACTAAAATTGATATTTTACATAAACTAAAACATTTTTTATGTAAAATACAAATAACACAACTAATTTTAGCGATTGGAATAGTTGACATTTTGTACAGCTATTAATTAACTACTTTATAAATCCATATCCGTTCTAGATGTCTATTCTTATTTGTTTTGTTCAGTGCTACACCCTATTGGTTACTTCGGTTCGGTTCGGTGCTAATTAATCAGTTTCCGATCTTAATTACATCCATACCACTAAAACAAACTGAACATTGCTTGTTATTAAACCATAACGCGTGCACTTAATTGCGTACAGGTGGATGAAAAAGTCATTACAAATATTTTGATATTAGTGGATTCAGATAAGACACTCGTACGTTTGCTTTAACCGAAATATTTTTAGTAGAACGGAATTTTGAACGGAAAGATGTTAAACTTCCAGTTCCCGCGGCTCCAAGATTTGAAATCACTGAACGCATCTGACGTGTATCAGTTTTCATGTCATTTAGATAAGCTGATTTACGCATAAGCTTAAAAATAAACTTTTGCGCGTCCCTTGTGACCTCCAACAGTCGAAATTCGACCGGTGATACTGACGTAGGCGGTAATGTATTTCATGCAATTCCATTTGACATTTCGTATATCTTAAATTTTATATTTTAGTTAGGCCTTATTTTAATATTTCTAAATTTAAGCAGTGCGGGCTCAAAGGTAGAGCCAGTTGAACTGAACAATGCATAAAAATAGGCTGAAATTTTTCCATTGGGATAAGAGCGCAAATATCGCTCCGCCCTGATAACAGGCTAGGGCAACACGGCTGTTACGTAACATAAACATGCAGCGTACAGAACTAACTTACAATCAAGTACAGAAGTAGAATTCTAAAACTATAAAATATGATGTAAAAATTGATAAAAATAATAAGTAAATAAAATAAAATAACAGTAAACACTGAAACAACAAGTACCATTTTGATTTTGTATACCTCCGTTAAACCACAGGAACAAGATGGCGGCAATTGTGGATCATGGGGTAGACAGGAGTTAAAATCATAACCATTAGGAACCATTTGTGGACAATTTGATAAATTATAACAGCTTAAATTTAATTGTTTATCAACATTATTAACATCAAATCTATCATTAAAATCTTGTTCTAATTGTAAATTCCGATTTACACTACATTGTCGCTCGAGAGGTTTCGAGATCGAATCAACACGTCTGGGTGGTATAGGCATGCCATCTTCCCCAATAATTTGTTGACCCTGATTACCGTCCAATTGGTTAACATCAATTATTGGTATGAAAAGCTCTGGTTTCTTTTTACCTGTTTCGTTTCTATCAGATTGGTTAATATCAGTTGAGGAATCAAAGTCATCTATGTTAGGTATAAAATCAGTTCTGTTTAGGTCAAAAGCGGATTTGTTTATTCCTTTTTTATTATTATCATGTTTACTTCCGCCGCCTTCCGTTTTCTGATGACTATTTCGATTTAAATTTACGTTCACTGAACTCGACTTATGAACCGGTGTAGATATTTTTAAATTTTTACATTTTCGCGGGGTTTCTGATGCTGATTGTTCTTCTATTGTTAGTAATGTTTTTGAATGACTGAATTGACCACTTAGTTTACGTTCGTGACCGTGAGATGGTAGCCTCAGCGTTGAATCGCGGTGATAATTATTTGGTAATTGATGAAATGGTTTTGATTGTGGGACAGGTTTTTCTACTTTTACTGGTGGTACTATTACAGGTTTTGTTACTTTTGGTGGATTTTTTATTTTATTTTGTTTTTGACGCTTTCGCGCGCTAGCTAAACTAGCGCCTCCTGCTGCTGCGTACATTTTGATTTATGAATTCATAAAAAAAGGTACAAAATTTTATTATTTAAAAAAAATCAGTCATTAGTTTTTTTATAAATATGGTTTTCATATAAAAATATTCTAAATAATTAAATAAGGATGCAAAAATGGACTGTTGGAAGGATTAGTCAGGATATTTGCCATCGTCGAGCTGCAAGAAAAGAAATTAATTTATAAATATAAAGACTTTTATACGTTAGTTAAAAATTAATTTAAGATTATGTACAAAAGGAATTCAAGTCCAAGAACTTTTAAAAATATTAAGAAATTGCATATTTTTTTCCAAATAGAAACGTGAGCAAAGATTGTTTACAAATCTGCTATCATCTTTAACAGCATTTTGTTGCTCTGCTTTATATATTCCATTAATATTCATCATCTGAAAAATATTTTTTATCTCCCTGATAATTTTTCTATCATATATTTGTAATATTTCCTCTACTTTAAAAAAAATATGCAAATATATCTCATAGAATTACATAACGATTTGTAAAATCGCAGGATACCACTGTTTAAATTTACATAAAAGGGTGTTGTAATTAATTTTATTATAATAATATGCTAATGTTATCGATAATACATGTAAAAAAAATTAATGCGCAGACATTTATAAAGTTAACATGCAAACAACAATAGCAACAATTAAAAAAATAAAAACTTAGCATGCAGAAAGTAAGCAAAACGAAATGAGCCCCATTTATCAGCAAACTTCAATCTTCAAGGAAAAACAGATCGAGTTTCAAATGTAAGTGAGATACCACCACTAGTTTATAGATTACCTTCTTCTATCTTAAACGACAAATATCTGAATACCGGTTCTACATAAAATACTTTCTTTACTGTAATTTCCGCCCCAGAGGAAATAATATTTATATTTAGCAAATATCAGCTAGGAAAATCTTAAAACAATATTTATAAATCTCCTAAGGTTTATAAAAGACATATTTCTTCATTACCCAGACATTTATTTAACTTATAGTTCTTTTTCTATCTCTATAGAATTCCTTACGAATCCTTCTAACCTATATTTGCATCAGTTAGTATTTACTTGACTATATTTAACATATATGTATGTATGTATGTACTGAAATACTTTTATAAAAAACTAAGGTACTCGTATAGTGTACAGTAATATGACCTTATAAATTAGATTTTTATGACCGATAAAATTTCATTACACTGAAACGAATGACGTGTACAAGAAATGCATTTTATAGAACATAAAGCATAAGCCTGCTATATAAATCTGAAAACTTTTTCCTGTCGTGATATAACAGTAAAGTCGATCAACAGGGGCGCACAAGCTTATGCTGCGCTGATTAAGATATAATAAATATTAAATATGTAAAGAAATTATACTTCTTTTGTTGGTACAAAGCTCGTCTGTCGGTTAAACAATGACCGTTCCGTGAAAACATATACTCATGAACGCCATAGATAGCACTATAAGGATAACGGCCAACACAGTTGATATTTGGAGTGAACAGAACTCACGTTTTTAGTTATATTTATATTTATACATATCTAAATTATTCTATATCAGTATAATGTTATATTTAACAACTGTCTCGTATTATATCTAAACAGCTCCGACTTTACAACTGTCACTTTCGACGCATGCGCATAGAGAATAAATAGGAACATATACCTTTTTCTCTCGCACACATTTTGGACACACTTTCAGGTCTCTCATTCTCTCTTCATATATATATATATATATATGCTCTAAGGTCAGAACCCATGCGTGCCCCCTCGCTACGGTTCTGTTAAAGGCTATGTTTAATATACTCAAAAATAGAAATACACTCATTACACTTTAAAGTTATATTAATTTAAATAAGATGAGTTCTTTAAAGCTATTTTTTATTTTAACAATTTTACTTTAAGCTAAGTTCACCGACTAGGGCATTTACATAGTATAGTCATAGTATATCATAAATGGATCTTATAAAGAATACCGAAGAGATCTTGAAACCTATTCAACAGATATACATGTTTATTGATTTAGAAATAAAGTTATATCTCATTCAAATGATGACGTAGTTTCAACCCTTTCTGCTTCAGTTTTTACGTCACCGCAAGTTTCACTAAGAACTTTGATAATTATTTTTTGTTTCTGGTTCAACCCAGTATTGTGGGTGGTGTGGCGATGACCCAGTAGGAGCGTGACGTAGAACACGGCTTAATTTTAGCTATGTCGGTATGAAGATGCCTTAGTAACTAGGCCGGGTAGGAATAACGTGAGCCTTAGTTTTAGAAATAAAAATAAAAAAAGCCTATTAAAACAATATTTGATTTGTCTATGAAAAATTCTTGTACGATTACTTCAAAGTTAACATAATTGCGATAGCCAAAATTAAGAATCTCCGAGTTCTATTACTATTGCATTCAAACATTATTCTATACTAATATTAATACTAATTATATTAAACAATAACGACTTAGTACATTTATGCTTGACTCTAGACTGCTTTACTTTCTGATTCTATTTCAGGACAGCGCTATATTTTTTAATTTAATTTTTATCAGAATTAATTTGATTATGTGCTCGTAATCATAAAACTTCTGAGGTAGCAGCCCCCACATGCGAGACAATAAAACAATAAATACTGTCACCATTGTATCAGATCAGTGATTAGACTAAGTACGGTAATTAACATTAAATTAAAGAAATGTACTTATTGCAAAATATAAATACTCGTTTTAATATCTAGTACCGAAATAACACTATATACCTACGCTACCTATAATAAATTCCCTTTGATAAACCAACTCCTTATATCTTTACTTTATAAATAATTAAATACGTGATTCACCCAGTGGCTAGTCGTAAGGGTTCAAGATACCGCTACACCCTTAATATAATAAATAATTACTCCATTAATCCATAAATCTGTAGTCAATTTGGTCAAGTTCTTAATCGACATAAATTTTCTTTATCTCCACCCTTTTCTTTTTGTTTTTCTTTTTTTTTATTGCTGTTAACATATCTCTATATCTTTGTGTTTTTCATTTTTCCAACACACAGCTAGTTGAGTAGTTTTTATATTGATTTTTCCACCTGATACTCAGGTTGAACTAACACAGATTGTCTGTATTTCATTCTACGTTTATAGTCATAGCCATAGACACCTGTATTTCAAACAACCGTAGCCCGTAGCCCTTGCTTTGCTATAGACACGTATCTCATACTTATACCATAGCAAAGCTCGTATACCTAAATGCAATACATACAGGCGTATATTTTAAGTGCTGGTCAAAGAATGGCCCGCATTCTATTATAATTGAAATCTCGGAAGTAAAAACTATTACCTCGTTAAACACGTTTACAGGTATTTAAAGTTTCTTTAGTATAAAAATATTTACCCTTTACCAACGTCATAATATTTTGTATCTAGATACAGTTTCGAACACTTAGTTACATTTATAACTTTTAAGCATATATAATGCTTGACATTACAGCACTGACTTTTATAAAATATTAAGTTAATTAATGTAATGTCAGATTACATTTTACACAAGAATATATGATGCTACATGACAATACACTGGCTGACATTATTTACGCTTGACACAAGACTCCTGTGTTTATAGGTGTAATTCCCGGACCAGTGCTATATTCTCTGGGTTTGGTTTTTATCAAAATTGATTTAATTATGCTAGCTTATAAATGTAAACCATATAAGTCAGCCGTATTTAAAGCCATGACACCATTAATACGGCCAACATTATAGGAGATCGTCGGTGATAGATAATAATCGAAAATAAGTCGACGTTAAATAAGAAAACTGTTTTGTTACTATCGAAAATTGTTTCGATTTTTGTTGTTGTAAGTAAAGTATACATTGTTACTTTCCGAGAAGTGCACAAATGCTTTTCAAAACCATTTAAATACAAAATGCAAATACCTCGTTTTTTTTCCTATTTCAAATACAAAATAAAAAATAAATTTCATGTTAGTATTTAAATACAAAATACCTATTTTAGAAATACTTTTGAGAAAATAGAATACTCTTTATGTTACTAATATAAATGTTTTTTTTTATTAATTATGATAAAGACCGACTTCGTTTTGAAACATTTTTGTTTAAAAACGTTTTGAGACATATTTGTTTCATAAAAATACTACCTAGAATTTTTAAAAATAGCAAAAGTAAGGGTTTTATTAGTGTCGCATGTTTATGTCGCACTAGTCTGTACGTTAAAAGTACAACACATTTAGTACACTCATGTCTAAATAATGTCAACTTATGAATGAAGATATATAAATGTTGGATGTCGCATGTGGGGGTAGTAGGGGGTATTAAGACAATTGCTCAGATACTTTTAGATCATAGATGGTGCTAATAGTGGTTGGGTTTTAAGTTTATATTCAAAAAATAATATTTGCTGATTAACACTATGAAGTAACAAAAATGAAAAAAGTATTTTGTATTTTCCAAATAGGAAATAGGTTTGTAAAAGTTTTCAAATAAAATATAAAATTCTATACTCTTAAAAGATATTTAAATACAAAATAGAAAATAGGTATTTACTATTTTATATTTGCATTTTGAGTATATGTATTTGAAAAACGCACATCTCTGGATACTTTCAATTTTAAAATTAAAAATAAATATTTTTATGTTAAAATAATAAATGATAAATATTTGTTTACCAATGCTTTATCAAACCTTTAGCTCAAGGGGTAAAGTTCAAATAAAAACGACTAGTTGAAATGACAGGATTTTTTGTTATACAAAATAACTATAACCATACAATAAAATTATGGTATAAAAAAATAACATCTACTTATTCAAAAAATAAATGCTCGATATTCTGTCGGACCGATAGCTTATCTGACACGATCTATTGTGTTATTGTTTACTGCTGTACTTAACGAACACACACACACATACTTTTATACACATTTATTTATATATACATATATATACAAGTCGTTATTCGTCGCCTAAACGAATTCTCCAATAATCCTATCCAGTTAGTACTCACTGTACGAATATTGTAAAACTGATTGAGTAGATTTTTTATTGTTTATTGAATATTTTGTTTTTATATTGAAATTCTATCTCTGATGCACATAATGCGGAATTATTATAACGCGTATTACGTCTAAAGTCTAAGAAACGTGGTAAACTCAAAATGTATATATCACCTTGCACACTGATATAGTTCAAATTACGAGAGTTCGGTGACGACTCATACTTAAAACAAGTTGTGGAATGCAAACTGCCAATATAACTAAAAAGCACTGACTCACTTATATTTTTATAAAGTATATAGAAACGAATAAGATAAAATTAATTATCGTATTATAGATTTATACCGCTCTTATAACCTCTTTTAAGTATAAGTCGGCTTAAACGAAACCTAGAAAAATTTAATTGCGTCAGAATTTGTTTTCTTTATAAGATTTTAAAATAGAAAGACACATAAGGGTCTTTTATTGTACCAAAAATACAAGAAAGGTCTTTTTATGACCCTAAAAGATTAAGAACTTTGCAACTGTGTATCTGTGGTTTTGATATTTAGAATAACTTAAGAAAGAAATCAAAAAAAAACTATTTATTATTAAGAAAAAAATGTGACAAAACGTTTTAGAACAAAGATTTGCTTTTAACGTCCTCTTACAACCCCTTCTCCTTTATCAAAAAATTGTATTGAATTTGGAAAAAAGAAGAAGAGTTTCCATCACGTTACCAGTGAACAAAAGGCCCTGGTACTATTTATTTTCGAAAGACACTATATCTCAGTAGTTATGAATCGTTATTTATTTTTCTACACTCGCTATCTCTACCCAAATGTGTTCGATAGACTGCTTACTCACCTCTGGTCTAGATAGTATCTCCATCTAGACTCGATGTATACCATATTTATATTGTGAATATTATAGTACCAAAATATATCAACATTCACGAAATAACTTCATATTTTTTCAATACATAACATACCTCGTTATATAGCAAGATAGGCATTTGCAATATCTTGCATATATCATACACCCTTACTACCCTTTATACTCTGCCCTTGGAATAGACACGAGCATGTATAGTAATATATACCTATCTCTTTCACACTCGCTATCAAATTACCTCCTTGTCCTATATAAATTTTAATACAGTTTTACAGAGTTCTTTAGAAGTGGTTGCGCGCTTATAAGAACATTTCTGCGATGAACAAAAAATTAATTTGTGAGAGAATGTCTAATATTTATAAGTAGCTGCTTTTATTGTTTGCTCAAAAAATTGTACGTTTTTAATTATTCATCTTAGAAGTTCCTACACTTTTGTTGTAGTGTTGTTGGCAAGTTAAATAAAAGAAAGAAAATTGAATATTGAAATACATTTTCACTATTTTACAGAGGGTGCTTTGAGTGCAAGGAATCATGGCCCCGAATTCAAATAATAACAACAGCAAAATGGGATTGTATTTCATCTCTTTTATTTACTTTCTCACGTTTTAGGTCTCTTTTACAATGTGTTGTATAAAAGAGATGGAAATTCAAGAAGGAAAAGGGTAAAAAACGAACTTGATTTCCAAAAAAATATAACTACTTACTTTACTTGTTAATTTCTTCCACAATATTTCAACTCACTAACATTTGCGGTTCTGACAGCCAACTTTGTCAACATATTGTGAAGCTCTATAGTAATTAAGACATGGACAAATTCAAATTTCGTAAAAGAAAACGATCATAATAAAAGAATTTCGATAAATCATCTTCTTAATTTTTAATTTAAAAAGGGTATAAACTAGGGAATTCTTCTTAAAAAAGATCGATTTTCTAATCGATTCGAATCGAAGTCTAAAGAATCGATTTAGAAAAAAACCGATTTTTCGATTCTTTTTGAGTTTTTATATAAAAGAAGACTCTAACCCAAAAATAAAACAAACTTTTATCTATGTTATTTTTATTAAAGTTGTAAAAAAATACAACTCTTTCTTATAATTAAAGAATAAGTGAAGAGTGATTTTTTGATTAAGGAGGTACAGGACGTACCGTCAATGCAAAAAAGTTTATCTCTCGGTAATACGAAATGCAAAATACGAAGTACATGAGGGACGAGCAAATATTGGGCTTTTTGTTTGTTAAAATGATTTTTTATGCATATAATAGTTTAATAAATTAAAAATTATCTATAATTAATATCAAATTTATATTAATTCAATTTAAATAAAAATATTAAATATTTTTACAAAAAAGGAATAATAAATTTTGCAACGCTGCAAATTTACGTGTGTTGACGCATGCGTGATTTGGTTCTTTGACCAATAAATTGTTATATTTTATATAACATTTATTCTGATTTTGAATTTCCCGCTCAAATTGGCATTTGCAACGTTGCCGCCTTATAACCTACATTTACTGTTTCTTAAAGGTTTTATTTAAATATTTTCGTATATAGGTATCCTTTTGATAATTTTCTTTTTGCAATAGTTACAGAAAAGATTATTTTATATACACCTAGTTTTTGAAAGCCGTGTCACCATTTTTTTATAGTTAAAAGTTATATTATGTGGTGAAATTGAGCTAAAAATTATGATTTGTATAGAAAAAGACTATTTTTAATCATGTATAAAAAGAAACCTGTGAACCCTAAATAACCCTAGGAACCCTATGTCTCTAAAATTTTGAGACAGCATGTATTTTAACTATTTGTATCGACCCTTCAAATTTCACAACGTTTTCATCATTTACGTTAACGTCCTGTACCTCCTTAATCAATAAAATCATGTACGTTAAGCTTTTAATAAATAATCTAAATATTTGTATAGTTGCATTCTTACAAAAATAAATCGAATCTCGATTTTCGAGTGTTTGAGATCGATTCACGGGATCGATCCATTGTTTGAGATCAAAGAAAAGAATCGATTTTTTCGACTCAAAAAATCGATTCTTCGATTAATCGATCTTAGATTGCCATCACTAATATAAACTATTATCCATCTTATTACAATGGATGATGTTTTAACCTTTTGAAAGCTCTAAAACGTTATCTCCGTAAAGTTTTGACGATTATATAGTATTTTAAGTGCTTAATTAATACAAAGTTACAACTCGGGCAAGTGTAATGTTCCGTGAACATTATTAAATGTATGAAGTTGATGTAACGTAGCATACGAGCAGAGCATCATGGATTATCGTTGTTCAGAATTCAAATGAAGAACCAGGTTAACTCAACCAACGGTTAAACTCAAGCTCTGTTCCAAGTGAAATATTAATGTCGCTCAAAGGTAACTGATTTATTGATTGAACTATTTTGCGAGCGAGTAAATCTTAAAGGGTAGACTAGCATTTAACTAGTGCAGTCATATTTATTATTCATCACTATGAAACATATATAGCAGAACTATTTTTGTCTTGTAAATACAGTTAGGCCCTCAGCACACGACGCGACTGATTGCAAACCTTAGCCCCGAATCTGCCTGAACCGATTATCATTACAACTGTGTTGTTAATAAAAGAACGAAAGTGTTTACGAGTGAGATAAAACACACGGCACGAACGTAACTAAACTGATTTGAAACTGGTTTTGAGCATATATTCAGCGACTAGATTTCTCGGTCGCAGGGCACTGTTGGTTTCATGATGACATCATCAACAGAGATGTTTACAAAAAGTATTTAAATACATACATACAATCAAATATAACACAATAGAATCCCCTGTTTTGCTATTGTTAAAAATTCTATAGCGTTACGATACACGGCTCGACATGGCTCGTGCTCGTTTTCGTTGAAAACTTCGTTTCGCGTTTAGTTTGCAATCAGCCGACTCGTGTGCCTTTCTCGTGTTTTATATCATATCTCATATCTCGATTTCTCACTAACAACAGTTGTAATCACATTCGCTTCGGGTAGATTCGGGGCTAAGGTTTGCAACCAGTCGCCTCGTGTGCGGAGGGCCTTAATATAAATAATGCCGTTCTCTGAACAATAAACGCTGCTCAAAGATTATGCTGAGTAGAGATTTTTCCGAGATGTATTCCTTTTTATTCCTTCTTTTGATTTCACTTAATAGTCATTTATTTGGTATAAGTATTCCATCTAGAAAACATCATTTTGTCCGGAATTTTAAAGCAATCTAGGAAGACCATAATAAATAAATTATTTTTATATTTAAGTTATATTTTTATTCATATTCTTTAATAAAACTAAGGAAAGTAACCCTGATTCGATCAAGTTCATTCAATAACCGGCTGGGAGGAATGTACCACCTCTTTCGTGAACTTTAACCTTTAAAATCTATCTTTGTGGCCAGGCAGGTGTATCTTTATATAGTTGTATTTACTTTTAAATTTTAGGAGTACTAGAAATGTGAATGAATGTTTTTACCATCTTATAAAAGTAGATCAAAAGAAAATTAAATATTAACACTAATTCAGAATTTTCATTGTGATAATTTACTTGCTTATTATTACAAATAATTTATCGGAATTTTTAACTACTTTGTTTTAAAAAGTTTAGTTGTTATAGACTCTGTCAGAGAATTTTGTTTTTGCTCTTGAATGTTATGTTTTATATAGTTCAAATTACGAGAATTCGACGGTGACTCATACTTAAAACAAGTTGAACCTATAAATCTAAGGTACAATGAAAAAGCAGAGCAGTTAGTTGGTGCTCAGTCAGTCTCATAGTCAGGAAGAGAATTGATACTGAATATAGCAATATAACACCTCACTGCCAATAGCAACTGCAAAAAGGAATTATAAAATATTTCTCATTGTACAATTAATGTTTATTTTAAAACTATAATTACTTGAAGTAAAAAGTTTTGAGGCAAAAAATTCAAAGAAAAAATTAAGAAGGTAAAATGTTTCGTAGCATCCCCTAATAACTAATAATTACTCCAATTATTGGTGGTAAAAAAAATCGTATTTAACAAAATAACTTTTACAAATATTAATACCTGTGTGACTTTATAAGGAGATATAATACACCTATGAATATGTTATTACATAAATACAGGGTTTGTTTTGTTCCAGGGGTTACAGAGGCTGGAGGGTTGTTTTGACGGCTGAAGAGTGAGAGGGTGAGTATCTGTTATAAGTCTACTTAATTACATCATGTCTCATTAATAATGAATACTCTAAATGAATACCAAATGATATAGAGCTCATAGCTAAGAAACACAGCTTTAAAGCTCTAAAAGCTTTAAAGCTTTAATTTTATGGTTGTTGACAAGTTACATGTCGTAATATTATTGTGTATCATTGTCGAGACACTTGCATCTTGTATCTAAAACATATCCGAAAGTCTGATATTCAGAAAGACTACGAATCCACAAAATTTTTGAAAAAGTGTGGTTACAGTTTTAGAAAAGAACTTTTTAGTAAAGCATAAAAAAATCTGACTAAAAAAATTTTACTTTATGTAAACTTGTATTTAAAAATACTTCTTCAACTCTTTTGATCATTGCTAATAATGAATAAGTTCGTGACGAATTCTATGTGACGTTATAAATTAATTTCAAATATTTAAATAATATTTTCCTGTATCTAAAAAAGTATTATCCATTTCTCCATAATAATTTAAACAAAAAATTATATGTCATAAAAATTATAATTTACGTATTGAAAATGTTGAATATAATGTTCATGTAATATTTTACTTGCATGTTACATATTATATACGTTTGTTTTATGTTTCAGTAACGTAATGTTATGCCTAATATTTCGTGTAATTGTAATATAGTTACTCAAATGCACTAGTTATCTTTATTCTGTGGAAGATCTAATATACGGTACTGTAGCAGCTATGTAACAGCTACATAACTTTCATAGCGAATTTTTTGTATACTTTTAATGTAAGTCACCATTATAATTATTATTAAAAGTAAATTTCTATATTTAATATTATTTTTAAAATTGGATAACTTCTTTCAAATTACTTTACCAGCAAATTCGAACATCATAATAAAAACGCTATTTTCATTTTAACAAACTAAAAAAAACACCATTTTTTAAAAAACATATTCTATTAATTATTTTATTTCCCCGTTAATTAATTAATTCACAATTTCATTTAAAAAAAGAACACACAAAATTAATAATTATTATTAAATCATCATATAAGCGAACATAAATTTATATTTAAATTTTAATTAAACCTAAAAGCACTAATTAATTAGAAATTTAATTAATTAATTAATCCCCATGCGTGTAGACATAGAGTAAATATATTTTAAAACATTTTTAGAGACATTGAAATTTCAGTACGAGATTCGAGTATATATCACGGCTGGAATCTAAGTTGCAACTAACAGATTATCAAGTTTCCCGCGCACTGGCGCTGCTGTAGCGGTGTTGTAACACAGCTTTTAAAAAGTGGGGTTAAACTACATTCTGAGGTAACTAGCTTTCGTACGTTATAACGAAACTTTATTGTGTTCAGTTGTAGCCCAGGAGGATTATGTCTAAAATATTTCTTTTTTTCGAACTAGCAAAGAAAACGATAGTAATTTTATCTCGAGACAGTCTTGTTGCTACTATATTAATCTGTATATATTCCCATGGTAATACGCAAACTTCTCTTTTCTCCAATAAACGCCTTAAAGAGTGCAATAGTCTAATAACTTTTTATGAAATTATTTTCCAAAAAAAATATATTCATCTTTTATTAAGAGAATTTGCTAAAGCGTAATTAAGTTATAAAAAATTGAAGAATTAAGGCGGAAGCTGGCTGAACTACCAACAGAAAAAACATTTATTTTTTATAATTGTTGTTTCTTTATTAGGGTTTGTGATTCGTTTCTAGTCACCATTTGAAAATTCGTCAAACATGCCAAAGCTTTTTTTATGTAACAATCAACTTCTAATCACTTAGTCTTGATTGGATCAAAAGATAATCAGAATATAATTATTAGTTGTTTATTTTAAAAGTACATATTATAAAAGTAATTATTTTTCGATTATTATATTTGATTAAACCGTCTGAAAGAAATTGAAAATATGATACTTGAAATGGAAGTAATTATAATTCAATTAAGCACTCAATATACTTTTAGCCCCCCTCCCACATTATCCCTTACTTCTCTTTTAACTGTTTTTACTGCAATTTATTTTCCGCAATTCTACTTACGACAATGTTCTCTTTGTTATATGTAAATTTATTTAATGTACAGGGCCGGCTCAACCGGTAGGGCTATTTCCCGGGTTACCATTTTAGATGGGCATCAAATTTATAAATTTATTGATTTCTTATTGTAATTATTTTATCTGTGCAGGAAATTTACTATACTGTAGCTGAAGAAGTTTCATTTTAAAAATATATGTATTCCCGTACGCAAATATATAAAGATAAATTCATCAAAACAATAACCGCGTGTATAGGCAATCAATTGTTCAATTATTAATACGTGAGTATTTACAAACTCTTTGTGTCACTTGTATAAATATAATCAATTGTTCGTTTTATACGGAAATGTGATTAATAAATCATAAACAGAATTGATTAAACGTGACCTATATATTCAAATTATATTTTTTTATCATCCGCTAACCGTAGTGCCATCCACTGAGATAACAGAATAAACAAAAAAGTTCTCTGTTGTAAATGGTTTGAATCTTGGCAATAATAATTTTAAAGCTTTTAAACTTTCTTATTTATATATTTTAAATATATTATCTAAAAACTATTAGTTTCACGTCGATTATTAATTACGATATATTACTTTAATTATGCTCCTAAATTAATGTAAAAGTAAATTCCTTCTCATTAAGGTTTGGATCTTTAATAAACTGATAATGTTTTTTAACTATAGATGTCAGTAGAAGATTTATTTACTAGTTTTTTACTGTGATGTATATTATGTGTAATAGACATTGAATCAATTAGGTTACTAAATGGGTCAACTTCTTAAAATCAATATGGCCACCTGTATGTGGCTGCCACACGGTTATTAGATATATTACCTTTAAGTATGTGTGGTCATGGTACTATGTAAACATGATAAATATACGTTTCGATTTCAATATATACAGCGTACAGCGAAATAAGCACATATGTTCTTCGGAGGAGTAAATCCACCAGCCACTGTATGTGTACCGACATGCCCGCAAATTTTAAGTAAAGGTGGTCACGTGTTTCTGGATATTGATGTATTTTGTTATTTCTTTTGAGTAGTTTCCGATTTGTAGAACTCGGGTAAAGTAAAATAAGATTTTATTGTTTTTTTACGATATCGTTTTGGTATAAACATATGGTACAATGGGCTTGTGTCCTATGTCTTAATTTCTATAAAAGTGTACTATATATTGATAAAGTGGGTTACTAGAACCTCAAATGTTCAATTATTTTTTAATAACTCCTTATATGTTAGGAGATATTAACAATTAAAAAAGTCATTTTTTCTCTTTAATTATTAAAGGGATTCAACGTTGTACAAACTCCAAATGCATGTGACATCACAATCCTTGTGTAAGATTACCAACCTTACAGATCATAAATCTCTGCTATATGTATTTATATATCAAAATATCAAATATTATTTACAGCTATTTCAAGGAACAATCAAATTTCAATATTATGTCTGCCTTAACAGGGTTAAATAAAGTAAAAACTTATTATTCTTTGACTTGACTGGATTGTTTGAGTACCAACAGCTACAAAACATTACCACAACACTGACCTACTCAACAAATAACTGACGTTAAAATGCATTTCATGTCATACAAATATGAGTGACCATTTCTAGCGCTAAAACTACAATTCAAACTTTTAATTGCTATATCTCCGCGGTCAACATTTAGATATTTAATAAAATAGACACGCCAATACACATTTATTAACATCAATTTCAATCAAAAATTGAAAAATCGACCACTAAAAAATGAGGACACAAGCCCATTTCCTCAGAATGTTCCTTAAGTTTATAAAGAGATGATACAACCTGAATATTCTCGATATTCTTTCGACGTATTGAAGAAACTCTAAAATTAAATAAGAAAAAAGTTAAAGTATAAGAGATAAAGAAAAGTGTCAAATCTTCAACAGCTCTGTTAAAACCACGTATTTACACATAATGTTTAATATATAGCTTTAATTAAACACAAAGCGATTTCATCAAAAATGAATAACATTGCGTACTTTTGTATGACTAATTTTTTATTAGATTAGATATTGTTAGTGTGTTAAATATCCTCGTATTTTAGATAGAATCGTGTAATTAATGAGGTAACGGTAAAAATGGCCATGAATTAAATGAGTCACGACTTCCCCAGCCCTGAAGCCATAGGTCTCGTCACACCCTGGGGCTCTGCTTGGCGTACGGCGTACGGCGTCGAGGGATGGACGCGTGTTACACAGAGTGAGGTTATGTTGCCAGTTACAGCTATGCGTCAAACATTTGCAAATATAATGTAATCAACACTTCTTTCATATAATGTATAGAATTATATAATGTTATGAAACATTTCAGAATTATTATTCGTAATAAATATTTCTAGGTTACATATCTATACAGGGGGACTTATAAAATGTCACGGTCCCTTTAAGGGGCTGTAGGGGAGGTCATTAGCTATTAAATGACCTATTAAACTATGGTAAAAGTGCGCCATTTTCAAGATACCGAATTGACAATATTTAAAATTATTTGTAAAAAAGCAACCGCTTGAAATAGGTTTTTATTATTTTTCTTTATTAGTGGACACTATAATAAATGATAAAGAACATAAAACAAAAAACCACCCTTAAATATTTTAAAATGAGGACTCCGAAAGTGTATAAGTTTGTCAATTTTTCTAATTTCCTTCTGCATAAGTTATGATACAGTGAAAAAATATGTAATACTATTAACATTAGCGTAGCATTTGAAAAACATCTACAATTTACTACTCCAACAAGATACAAAAACTACATTATAAGTTTTAAAAAAATGCTTGAAAAGACAAGTAATTGCGAACAAGGAAAAATAATTTAAAGTATCAGTTAAATTTTGAAATTCTAGTTTGTTTTCATCAAAAATTAAAGAAGATCAACATTTTCAAAATGTGAGCCTCTATTTCGATCGTAAAAGCGCGTTTTTTTCGTTTAATAGGCTTGTGTCCTCATTTTTTAGTGGTCGGTTTTTCAATTGTTGATTAAAATTGATGTTAATAAATGTGTATTGGCGTGTCTATTTTATTAAATATCTAAATATTGACGGAGATATAGCAATTATAAGTTTGAATTGTAGTTTTAGCGCTAGAAATGGTCGACCATATTTATATGACGTGAAATGCATTTTAACGTCAGTTATTTGTTAAGTAGGTCAGTTCCGTGGTAATGTTTTGTAGTTGTTGGTAATCAAATAATCAAGTCAAGTCAAAGAATAATAGGTTTTTATTTTATTTAACTCTGCTATGGAAGACATAATATTGAAATTTGATTGTTCCATGAAATAGCTGTAAATTATATTTGATATTTTGATATATAAATACATAAAGCAGAGATTTATGAGCTGTAAGGTTGGCAACCTTACACAAGGATTGTGTAAGGTCACATGTAAGTGATGTCACATGCACTTGGAATGTGTACGTTGAATCCCTTTAATAATTAAAGAAACAAAATGACTTTTTTAATTGTTAATATCTCTTAACATATAAGGAGTTATTAAAAAGTAATTGGACATTTGAGGTTCTAGTAATCCACTTTATCAACATATAGTACACTTTTATAGAAATTAAGACATAGGACACAAGCCCATTATCGTTTAAGCATAAAACTGTTGAAAACCACTGCTTTGATTTATACTACAAAGTTCAATAAATTAGCATAAACTCATTTCACTAATGGTCTCGTATTCTCGTAAGCATATTCAACAGGCATTAGTAAAATATTTTATAGCTGTAAATTTTCTTTTGAATTAATATTCAAAGCTACTCATAATGTATACTACTACACTACAATGCCTGACAACAAGTGTTTGCCTTTAGCTTTAGTGTTTAGTGTTTGTCTTGTACGACTATCTCCAAAAGAAAGAAAACCACAACAATTTTTGTTTTATACTCATTGTATATATTTACTTTAGATATTTTTCTTTTGTAAATAAAAATTATAAGAATAGTTCAAAGCGTGAGCAACTGGTGTTCAAAAAGGAGCACCGTGTTATTTTTTAATTCAAACTGCACATGCAAATCGTGCAGCGAGAAAAATGCAAACACGTACAAAAACCTTTATAGTAATTGTTTTAGCTTTAATAAAAGGTCAGGGTTAAAAGTGCATGACACTGACCGATATAATAATCGTTAAACACAGCGGATGGACACTGTCTTAAAATTGAATGTCAGTATTACACACTCGTTGCGTCACTCTGTGGTGTGAAAGAGATAGAAAATCATCGAATATGACGTCACATGCAGTCTTATTTTTTATAACACTGGTTCTCTTTAATAATTAAATGACAGTTCTTAATCTCTTCTATAATATTGCGACTTATTAAAAAATAATTGGACATTTGAAGTCGTGATAGTCAACTTTATCATACACTTGTATAGAAATGAAGTCATTGTTCACAGATCCATTTGCGAACTGTGTAAAAATAAAAAGCGTAGAAATTGAAACCGTTTATTATTCAACCAAGCATTCAAGTACATCTCATATAGTAAAAGTATAAGAGCGAATTAATTACGCCCTTAAGTGCATTACTTAATTAAAAGCTTCAGGCAAGAGAAGTGTATATAGTAATTAAAAATACTGGGAAAGAATTTTAAATATCAAACTCACAAGGAGTTTACAACTGTTCGTAGGTAACGGAATGTTTGACTATTATTAGAATATTTGCGTTATTTTTCAAGAATTTAACTTTTCATGACCTTACATATGTATATGTATTATATTTCAGTAAGTTTCTTAACCGTTTAGTGAGTCAATAGTTTGGTATACTCAACGAAAGAAAAGTAACAACTGATTTCCTTCAAAATTGTTTTTCCGTGATTGATAATCAATATTTGCATTTTCTCTTCAATTATTTCATAAGAAAAACGAAACATATTTAAAGTTGTATACTTTTTACTATTTGCATTTTTGAAGTGAAACATCTTCACCCAGTAAACATTTTGGAGTCACTTTGACTTCATATTAATGATATCATACTTGACATATTTATTTGATATCGTATTTGACATCATATTAAAGATGCGTATGATTTTTTTGTCAAGTAAGAGTTCATTTACAGTTCGGTTTCTGACAGTCGTTCATATGAAATGTCTGTTTTATCGGCTACATCTGGCGAAACCGTTCCACCTGTCGGAAACAAATGAAGATAAAGTTGATGCGAACTATAATTGAAATGCAATAGTGATAGAAACGTCAGAAAACAGGACACTACACCAAATTGTTTACTGCATTGGGATAGAAATGTGTTTTTAGGAACTTTTTTTTTTAATTAATTCATATTTAATTCGTTATTACCGTGAGGCTGATCAAATTGAAAAGGACCTGGTGGGACCCGGTTTCTATGAATTCTATAATAAAAATATGTTTTTCACCTCTTTTTTATAATTATAAAATCAATTCTTTCCGACAGAATTCTACTTTCTCTTCGATTGTAATATATGACAAATCTTTAATCCCTAGCTTTAGAATGTATGTGGCTAATTTAAACTAGAATAAAAAGAAAGTATAATATCTTAAATTTTACATATGTATATTATATCAAAGAGTTTTCTTATCTTCTTATTTTCTTGAACTATAGTTAATAATCAAAATGTTACTAAAGATCTATATCTCAGTACCGTGACACTTTCGACAACTGTTCCTTTTGACCTTCTCTATCGTTCTTTTGACATTGGAGTACCCATCACCCTGTATATGCGTGTGATTACATAAATATTTAAATAAATATCAAATAAACGAGAGAACCTAAACTTGTCACGTATAGGTGCCAAGTACGAGAATTTCCTTTATTTTATTGAATGTAGTTACCCGGAGGTTTTTCATATTATATTTACCGTGTTACTTGTGTTGCCGTGGTAAAATTGGTAAGGGGTGATTCTCCGAACCTCATTTCGTTTTACTTTGGCCTCAGGCCTTCAAGCAACTCATCTGTGTATTCTTTAGTACACATGCACTAGAAATACGAGATGGCTTTCAATATTTTCAGCGAATGCAATCCAAGCGATAGACAAGTGTTAACAGTTTCATATAAATGCTGACACTTATAGAACAAAAGTTATTTATTTACAAGCGTTTTTTGATAGCATAGAGTGTACCAATAAGAACTGACAGTTTTAATTTTTAATGAAACATAAAATATCCTGAGTATTCTTGATTCTTTTTATTTATTGTGCAACTAATATATTGGAGTTATTTATGGAGTATTACATTTTTCAGTCAGCAATTTTTACGCTGGATTTCATATTTCACCTTGATAAACCTTGCAAAGTTAACAATATAGAGTTGTTTTTTAAGAAAACTATTATGGAAAAGTCACTGTATTAAATCTTATGATCTTGGTGGACATATCAAGAAATTTACAAGATATTGGATAGAGCCATAAAATATTTTCATCAATTATATGGGTTGTATAGAGTATACCTATTTCATAACTAATTTCCCTTGCTTGTACAATATTTTTGTTAAATTTCAAATGTCATACTACCAGTTGTACAAAATGGCGGCATTTTTAAATCAGTCAGTTTCCATTGGTACATTCTTTACTTAAAATGTTCCGCGTAAAGTCTTATATTTCTGGATATAGATTCAGAAGACTATTTAAATGCAATATTTATTACATTTCTCATTAGACTTTGAGAATAAAAGTCAGAAAAATGTCTTTTAGAAAGGCTTGTCTAATTTCTTATCAAAAATTTAAATATTTTATTTAAGTATTCTGGCATTTGTAGTTTAAGTTAGATCTGCAACACTATTTTTAGTCATATATTTGCATTTACATTTATATGAAACCGATAGAACAACTGTAAAGAATCTAGAAAATAATGCAGAGCAAATTATAGCATTTAACCATATATTAGCTATATTACATCTTAGCCTAAAGCTTTACTTTCGTTTAATGCTACACAGTACATTGTAAAAACTAAACAATTCAGAATTCTACTCTCTTCGAAATCTCTATGAAATAAAAAGCTACGTATAAACATGTTATTTTTATTATGTATTTAATTTTGAAAGCAGGAAGTTAGTTACTAAAGCAAAGAATCATATTACTAATGAAATACATACATTAAAAATTACATATGGTAAAAACACATGCTAGAAGACACGCTAGGGCCACACATTAGTTTGTTAAAATATTTAATGTAGGTAATTACATGCATAATTGAAGCCATTTACAAGCATTATTATGTAAAACACCTCACCTTAATAATTCCATTATATGCACATTTATATATAAATTGTTTCTATAGAAAATATGTATACTTTCATTTGTGCGTTTTCATTCTTTGAAACTTTGTTTTTAAAAGTAAAGGAAAAATATTAATATTGACTTAGATATTATTTGTTATCACATCCCACTAATAATTAATGCTAACTAAATATAAAATTTATATAATAAAATAAATTGTAATAAAAATTATGTAATATTATTATTATATGTAGGTGCGTTATACATACAGTATTTATATAATTGATAAAAATATAATTGAGATAATTACTTATTTATTTATGAAATGAACGTCAAAAAAATGTCACCGACCTGTCAAAAATATAATCAATATTTTTCGACTATTTCTCTAAGAAAATATAAAATATTTTATTTAAAAATATCTAAGTTTTTTTCAACTATTTTAAAAATTAAAAAAAAAATTAAAATTATTATCTTTTAATGACTACAAATATTATAAATAAAATTATTAAATAATTTAATAACAAATAAGATGACTTCTTATTGAAAAGTATAAAATCTTGAAAATTATATTATTTACACTTCGCAACACAGTTTTCACATTTCCACTGTTTAATTTATAATTTCCACATCAAAACATCACACACAATACGACGACTTTTCCATTTCTAGGTTAGGTGTAAATATAAAAGTAAATATTACAGATAAACTGTATATTTCAACGAAAAAACCTTATAACATTAAACAAATAATATTTACTCCTAATATTTACATCATTTTCACACATTTTCCGATGCTATTTGTAGGTTTCTTTAATCAAAATTTTATCCGGGCGTCGTTTTCCAGCTCACCGTTTAACAATATATATATTTTCTTTATTGACTCTATATAGAGTACGATAGAGATAGATATATTTTATTATATGTGTTGTATAATGTGTTAGAATGAGAGAAAATTATATCTATACATCGACTTTAAGGTAATGTAGGCGTGTCTATTTTCCTCAAACGTAAATTTTCTAATAACAAGCTATAAACATGCGCATGATGTAAATTGTATTAATTTTTATTATTTTATTAATAAGTATTGGTCTATTAATATTAAATTCGATAATTATAGTAATTACTAGCCAGTAGTAATGAGGGTAGTGATTGTATATTACATTATTTTTCTTTGATAAGTGGAAGTACAAAGGAAAAACGATTGAAAATTGTTTAGTAAGACATGAAATATATTTCATTCAAAGTTTATTTGCTCTAAAATTCTAAAAACCATAAAAATAATCAAATGTTTTATTATATTTATTAAATATATTTATTTTTAAATATATCCTAATAACTCTTATCTTTTGCTATTAGAAAATGGCTTTGGGCTATGTAGAAACTTTTCTCGCGTTTTCTAGTACATATTTTTATAATTTTTTTTTATATAACTTCGGTTTAGTTTCGACATTAGCCGATCTCATACTATTTTGGCGGTTTTTATTGTGAAGAACTATATGTGAACCACGCCGCTGCTTAATTATTGCATGTGCTCCAAGGCTCAGAGCTTTGCCGCAAAAATTATGATCAAATATAAATTGATAAAAAATTGATTCCAGATTGGATGACCTTATTAAATGTGAAACAATTAGATTTCAAATGAAATCAAAACAATTTTTCCGGGAAAACAATACCGCCCTGATTATATGAATGCATGTTATTTTCATTATTAGAAAATTTCACCAATCACGATTTGTATAGTAGGCTGTCAATAATCTATTGGTTTTCTTCGTGTTTTCATGTTTTCACAAATCTGATAAATGCATTTTCTTTGCCTGTGTATGTATATATTGACAAAACAACATGTACTTGTAAAACCAACTGCCTCCGCTTCCGCTTTCGCCACGCCATTGTGATAGCCGTTATAAACCATGGAAACAAATATCTCCAGAACGTATGAAGTGTGTTAAGTCAATGAGCTACACTAACATTCACGGGAATCGGAGGTTTCGAATCTAAATCACTGAAAGTAAGACGAACTAGTCCCCTGCTAAAGATGTCGAAGTCGAAGAGTTGTTCATTACGCCTTCCTTAAGAAACACAGTAACTTCAGTTTTCTTTTTGTCAAAACATTTTCATAAACCAATTAATTCTGCTTCTTTCTTTCCCGAAGATTTTTTTTAGAACTCTCGTCCTAGTTCGTTTCTCTTCGGCCACATGTTCCGTTAATGGGGCCCACTTTATCTGGGGCATACTTGAAACAGGACAGGTTGCTAGTGCGTCATATTTATGATAGACAATAATATCCATGACAGAGGAAGTTTCATTTCAACGTGATTAATTAATTAGAGGTAGCGAATTTTTAGTCAGAATATATCTCTTAAGGGGTTATTAAGTTATTAGACACAAAAAAAGCAATTTTTTAAGAATTTTTCCTGAGAAGACTTCTCAGAAAATTTGTACACATATTACGGTAATTTTTAACTGTATTTTAACATTTTTATATTTGTAAAAATAATAATTTTAAGCTCCAGGAGCTCCTTTCAAAACAGGCTTCTTGCGGTGACCACGATATCTCTAATTAATCGAAAGAATAAGCAAAATAATTTTTTGTCTTCTCAAAAAGAAAATTGATTTTTACCAAAATTTTGGCCTTATATTGTTTATAAAAAAAAATATTTATCGGTGAGAAAGAACTTTCGATTGATTACTAAAAAATATACTTAAGAAACTTTTATTAAAATTTGAGACTAATCGGTTCAGCCGTTTCTGAGAAATTTTGGTCACCGACTAAAAAACACAGTTTCAAAAAAACGCCTTTAAAATTTCAAAAGCACTATATGCTACATAGAGTAAAAAAATATTTTTTTCAAGTTACATAACTTCGAAATTAATCACCTGATTTACTTGAAATTTTCTGTGTGTGTATTTAAATATATGTATATTGCGAAAATGAAATAAAAAAATGAATTTCTTTTTGAAAATATTAACTGTATATAACCCCTTAAAACCGTTCTTTAACTTTTTAAAATTTGATTCGAAACCTTTAAAGTTTGTTCCTGTTAATATGTTTTATGAGTTTTCGTTTCTCTTTGGAAATATGAATTCGCACACAACGTGGGAAATTATTCAGCATAAACACAACAGGCAACAAGTTTTATCAATCATTGACTAATTTCCGGTGTATATGGAATGGAAACTCAACTGAGAGCTGAAAAACCATTTCCGTTGTTCATTTCCTATTTAATTAACTAATAATTATAACTACACATATCTCTTTAAAGTAGTAATAACCAAATCCGTGTTATATGTAACTTAGTTATACATTGCACCATCACCTCCTCCTCTCCGCTTCGCTCCTTGCTCCTATTTTTGTGGTGCATATGCCTTTAAGTTCATTTCGGTATAAGACTTCTCTACAAAAACTCTATGGACCAAGAAAGGGTAAGATTTGCTGGTCTTATATCTCATAAACTATAAATGCTTTTTGTCCGTATCTAAAATAATAAGTTATGCTACTTTTTACAGTTAAGGTATAATATTTTAAAACCAAGTATATTAGTTTTATCAAATATATAATTAACACCAAATAATCTATTTCTAATGGTCTTTTAATTATTATGTTTATTTTATTTATCGATTTAGTATCTCTGTCATTGAGTATCCCTACTTAGACTATCAGTTTATTTCAAAACTCGAATAATTTCCGTCAGTCAAACAACTTCCAGACATAGTAATAGTACATAAGCGATTCATGTTTAGAACACGTTATTATGGTTGCCTACACAACATAATTTCAGGCGCATTCAAAACTAAACAATTCTATAACAAAACTTATGTATAGAATTATTCGATAAATATAATATTTTATGGTGTTATATTTATAGAATAATATATAACTAGTGAAATTGAATAGCAATTTATATATTATTTTCAAAAATATACCAAATAAAATACACTAATTTTTTGAAAGTATTAATTCTATTATTAAGGCTTGTGACCTATGTCTTAATTTCTATAAAATTGTCCTATATATTGTTAAAATTGGTTACTAGAACCTCAAATGTCCAATTATTTTTTAATAACTCCTTGTATGTTAAGAGATATTAACAATTCAAAAAGTCATTTTGTCTCTTTGATTATTAAAGGGATTTAACGTTATACAACATTCCAAAGGCATGTGATCTCACAACCGCTATGTTGGTATCTCCTTTATACAACAGAGCTGACAAGTTTACAGGTTACCAACCTTACAGCTCATAAATCTCTGCTATATGTATTAATATATCAAAATATCAAATGTTATTTACAGCTATTTCGAGGAAGAATAAAATTGCAATATTATGTCTGCCGTAACAGGGTTAAATAAAATTAAAACTTATTATTCTTTGACTTGACTTGGTTATTTCGACTACCAACAGCTACAAAACATTACCACAGCACTGACCTAATCAACAAATAACTGACGTTAAAATGCATTTCACGTCATACAAATATGGCCGACCATTTCTAGCGCTAAAACTACAATTCAAATTTTTAATTGCTATATCTTCGTCAACATTTAGATATTTAATTAAATAGATACGCCAGTACACATTTATTAACATCAATTTCAATCAACAATTTAAAAAACAACCAATTAAAAAATAAGGACACAAGCCCATTCTATTTTTTGTACTTACATGAGATTTGCGTCTTTGATTTTTAGCACGCTTCAAACCAAACTTTAATCCCATGTTTCGACTTTAAAAAATATAATGAGACTATCATTGTTGAACTGAAATTATTTCTAAATGGAGTCTAGTTCATGAAGTCGCAGTGGGCCTTAATTATTCAGATCATTTTTGTAGTTTTTATACAAACAAATATATCCCCCAGCCCCAGTGCGTGATAGTTCAATTTTCTCTACAAAAATAATAAAAAATGAAACAAACAAAATTAATTTTCTTTTCTCTATCTAATGTATATCTATCCCATTCGCACGTTATAATAAAAATACCATAAAGTTATTATAAATTGTATATTTAAAGTTTTTTATATACATAATTACATATTTGTCATAATCTAAATTTATAACAAAGTAGTAATAATAATTAAGGAATATTAATGGCATTTTTCAAACTTTATATTAATATTGTATTTAGTCAGTAGCGCACACAGGAGGTGATCAAGTAAGTTTAGAATGCAATCTCATATTTTGCAGAAATTTAAGTTACGCATGCAAATAACTTTTCCGTGTTCCGACAATCAAGTTTACCGATTATTAGATAATTTATAGTCGAGAGATTCAAACTTCTGAACTATGGTACCAAAACATTTATTTAGTGCCATACATATTTCTAAATCAATTTATTTATCTTATTATAATAATTTTTTAAGATTTATATCAATTCAAGTGACTGTACCTCCGACCTTATCTATGACATTTTGATTTTTTGTAAATGTCAAAACAGTTTTTTTTATTTTAATGAATTAATAACAAATGTATAGTTCTATCGATTTTCTTATGCTTACGGACAATAATAACATGGTAACGTTCACCCAATTCAACATTGCCTCTTACTCGTAATAACATGCAGCTATCTCTTTCTCACTAACAGGTTATTGGTATTTTGAGGGCAATATTAAAATGGTGAATTATTTCATATATAATACAAATCCCTACACAACCCTTAATACATCCCTTAGGATATAAACATTTCTGTTATATATTCCGGCATATTATTACGTGATCAAAGCAGTTGTGTTTGTAAATATATCACATATGTTTGTAACGGAAAGCGAATAGCAAAGAATGAATGTCATTGCATATTACTATTTAAAATTCATCTTTTATCGATTCGCGCTGTTGTTAAAATAGATATGTATATGGTTTTTTTTGCAATTTTACACATTTTGGAGAAAAATGGAAAGCAGTAAGATTCAAAAGGATTTAAAAAGCAAACTAATAGTTTGAATTTCACTAGATGATGTAATCAAATAAGTATATTTATCAAAATTTTAACATAACCATAATGCGGTTACTTCTTTTATGGATTGTTATATCAGATAGATTGATTTTAGAAATTAACATTAGGTAAAATGATCGTTAAAGAGAAAACAAAAACATTTTTCTAATAATAAAGAACAATAACAGAAAAAACGTTTGGTGTCCTAAATATTGTGTTTGTTTGATCAACACCATGTTGAATGGTATTGCCAGAATCTTTCTACCACAAAGAAAAGTCTGTCTAAAGACATCCTTAAACATCAATCACCTTCAATCAATATCAATCAGCACATAACCTTGTATTAAATATAAGTTTATTAAGGAATTCATGAGAAATTAATATTAAGAAAATAATCTTTATCGAAAGGTATCGAATTTCTTAATAAGGACAAATGTCCATAGTAAGAACTGAGGACTGTGAAGTTGTCAACAACTTAACCAATAAATACTGTTTGACATGTTGTTTACATTGGCTCCAATATTTATTATAATACATTGCCTTTTCTGATCAGGCCTCTGCTTCCATATTTCTTGGTGGAATTACAGATGCGCAACGACGATCGATTGATCCTGAACAGAGTCGTATTAAGCTTACCCGTGATAAAACTGGGCCTCCTTAAAATAATGTGTCATACCAGATTTAATCGCAAAGTTAAGCTGAATATTTTATGCAGAATTCCTGATTTCAAGAATACTGTGGTGTATACGTAAAGCGAAAATTAGTATCGTTTAAGGAGGTACAGGACGTACCGTCAATGCAAAAAGTTTATCTTTCGGTAATACGAAATGTAAAATACGAAGTACATGAGGAACGAGCAAATATTGGGACTGTACCTTTGAAAATGAATTTTTCAATTCCCTATTAAACTACTTTTTGCCTGCTAAAATGATTTTTTATGCATATAATAGTTTAATAAATTAAAAATTACCTATAATTAATATCAAATTTATATTAATTCAATTTAAATACAAATTAAATATTTTGAAAAAGGAATAATAAATTTTGCAACGCTGTAAATTTACGTGTGTTGACGCATGCGTGATTTGGTTCTTTGACCAATAAATTGTTATATTTTATATAACATTTATTCCGATTTTGAATTTCCCGCTCAAATTGGCATTTGCAACGTTGCCGGCTTATATTACCTACATTTACTGTTTCTTAAAGGTTTTATTTAAATATTTTCGTATATAGATATCCTTTTGATAATTTTCTTTTTGCAATAGTTACAGAAAAGATTATTTTATATACACCTAGTTTTTGAAAGTCGTGTGCCCATTTTTTTATAGTTAAAAGTTATATTATGTAGTGAAATTGAGCTAAAAATTATGATTTGTATGGAAAGCGACTGTTTTTAATCATGTATAAAAAGAAATCTCTAAAATTTTGAGACAGCATGTATTTTAACTATTTGTATCGACCCTCCAAATTTCACAACGTTTTCATCATTTACGTCAACGTCCTGTACCTCCTTAATATTATAAATATAAATATATATACTGGAAACACCAACGCGTTTTCTTGGAGGATAGATTTCGTGGTTTTTGCGGTAACAACAGAAACACAAACTCGAGAATGTAGCAATAAACAATTATACCCACTTCAATAGTTATAAGAAGGTACAGAAGTGTTAAAACTTCTGCCAACGGGCTGTTACTACAAATGTACGACACCCAAAACCAAACGAACTTTAAGAGAAGGACAGAAAATATATACATAGGCAACAAACGTATGCATCAAGTAGTCTGCAGCAACTAAAAAAGCCACATACCTTTAAACTCGTAAGCTTTGATGTGTTTTATTTACCGCTACTAGACCAAAAACGTTCGTGTGTTCGTACCCCTGCATATCGGTATCACGTTACAAATAACCCATAGAGCAAATACTTAATATATAGTTCAGTGGCGTAGCTACTGGGCTACATGGACCCCAAACGTGTATAAGCAAAAATTCTTTAATTTCTTCACTATTTGAAATCATTATTCCTGTTTCTATAGCTCATCAGCATGAAATTAATGACTTACAGGAAGCTAGCCTTTTGCAAAGTAATCTTTTGAATAGACTGAGCGTGCCTCTGTTACCTAAGTAATATGTTCGAAGTATTGCAACCGGAGAAACTCTTATCTTTTTCAAACGAAATAATCAGTCAATAAACTGTCTGCTAAATACAATAAAGACATGTCAGTTGATCTTTATGAAGAATGAATTGCTTTGAAAACATGCTTTAAATCTGAAATTCAGAAAATTCATTCCATTAAGGAACTCATGGAATTATTGCTGATAAAATTGAATAGCATTGCCGGAGGTAATTACAGCATGCTTTCTTTTATTCTTGACCCTTCCGAAAGAAGTTTTTCGAAATTAAAACTGATTAAATATTATCTAAGCAGTTCTATGGGATATGAAAGGCTATCAGACTTGTCTATAGAGACAGAAAATTTAGAAAAACTGAAATCGTCTTCAGCTATGAATGATTTAATAAATAAGTTCGCCGAACAAAAGGCAAGAAAAGTGTATATTGGATTTGAATTGTTTTGCTAGCTTAGTTCCTAGTAGTATTAATTGTAAGTAATAACGTATAATCAATATATAATTATTTTAATTCAATGCGAGCGTGTTTGTTCCTTTTGTGAAAAATCTTTACCCATCATTTGGGCCCCCAACAAATTTTTATACAGGTCCCGTTTAAGGCACGCTATGCCACTGATATCGTTGTGTATCGACCTCTGAAGCCTGTGCTGCATCTGTTCACGATTTCACTTTATCATTTTTTTAATAGTTAAATGAAGTAAACAGTATGACTCATCGTCACTGCCGTTGCTGCTGCGTCATACCCAATGCCCTGCAGACAGGCGGGTAACCACGGCGGGACAGGTATCACTAGGTGCCAAAAGTTTCCGGCCTAATAACAGACTAGGTATGTTTCAGAGAAGCTGAAACATTGGCGCCCACCAAGTACACACCAAGGAGCAAACCGCGGTATAATTATTCATGTTTTAGTTCCAGCATTATTGCACATATTTCATTCCGTAATTTCACTAGCATACTCCTTTACACGAAGTGAAACTTCTTTGTCAATAGTCCTGTAACATTAAGCAATTATAACCACTCTCGGCCTTCTATACTGAGAATTCGGATACAAGCAACTTCAACTTTCATTAATTCTTCCTTTATTAATGTATTGCTTTAGAAATGTCTTTTAGAAAACATATGGAGAATGTTTTGTAGCTGTTGGTAGTCAAATAATCAAGTCAAATCAAAGAATAATAAGTTTTTATTTTATTTAACCCTGTTACGGCCAGACATAATATTGAAATTTTATTGTTCCTTGAAATAGCTGTAAATAATATTTGATATTTTGTTATATAAATACATATAGTAGAGATTTATGAACTGTAAGGTTGGCAGCGATTGTGATGTCACATGCATTTGGAATGTGTACAACGTTGAATCGCTTTAATAATTGAAGAGACAAAATTACTTTTTTAATTGCTAATATCTCCTAACATATAAGGAGTTATTAAAAATAATTGAACATTTGAGGTTCTAGTAACCTACTTTATCAATATATAGTACACTTTTATAGAAATTAAGACATAGGACACAAGCCCATTGATATCAAAATCAAATTTATATATTACATAGAATATCGGGTATGCATTCATACTTTTAATAATTAAAACATATGAACATACTATCTAATGGTATTTATTAAAACAATAAATTATAGTAGCATATTATATACGTACATACATTTCTAATAACACGTGGACAAAACAATGAATCACGTGACCATATTTACCTGAAACCATTATTCACCTGTCAGGTAGCATGTTGATAAACAAGATATCTGTTATTGTTACAAATTTCATTATCTAGCTTGACTAGGCGACTAGGTTAGTCATTTACAGCAATTTGCACAAAGTGAATCGTGTGGGGCAGTTCACCAACAAGTGTTCGATCAAAATATAAAATATACTGATCATGATAACAATACCTGAAATTTGCTTGATCACTCGACAAAGAGATACAATTGTTAGGGTGTAAGAGTTAAAATAAAAGTATTTAGATACATTAACTATCGTATTGAAAGTAAGTATACAGATACGTATCAGACAAGTGTCGTTAACTAACGTACCTAACAAAAAGTATCTAGATACATCTAACTAACGTATCTAACAAAAAGTATCTTACTTTACCTTACAGTGACGTTGACGTTACGTTTAAAAAAGTATATAGATCATTTGTTGGATACGTTTGTCCTTACCTTACCTTACCTTACCTAACCTTATATTAATAATATACCTTATACTATTATTATTTTTATTCTTATTTTATTATTATTATTTATTACGACTATACAGTGATTCTTATTTAAATAAAAATATATTATTCGATACTTAGTAAAACCGGAAGACTACGTAATTAAAAAAATCTATTGTTTTATGACTAGTGATGAATATTAAATCGGAACCGGATGTCCCTTTAATTTATAATTGTACAAAGAGGAACAATTAAACCAGTTATAAAATAAATAAAACAGGTAGATAAAACATTGTGAAATGCATGTTTTCAAGAAGTGCAATGACATCATGTTGCTGTTATATACACATGTTAATTTGTTGTAAATTGTGAAATAATTGCGAAATTCTGTATTGTTAAATATATATAAAATAGTTATAGTTTGAAATTTAAATTTTATTATGAATGTTGAAATTATAGATTTCTTAATCAAATGTTTGTAAAATATAAACGATTATATTTTCAAGAATTTTAAATTGAGTTACTTATATGCGAGTATCTAGTTTTACGGAAGTGAGGAAGAGATATACATACTCGATGAAAAAGGAAACAAAAATTGGATTGAATTGGATTGTCTGCTGAATCATAAACCTTGACTACTACAAAAAGCCTTGTAGTCGGACAAAAACTCGAAAGAGTTGTATATGCTTTATTGATGTGTTAAGGTTTAATAATACATTAATTTCAAAATATATTAAGAATAATATAATAAATTTAATAGTTTATTTGTTTTTCTTCTTTCACGTATGTACCTTACCCTAACAAAATATACAATAAGATATAAAATAACAAAATAAAAAGATTAATCATTAATCACTATATAGATTAGAAGAAAACAATTGCCAAACAATTTCTTGTTGTTGTTATTATATTTTTACGTAATGATTATAATTATTATGAAAATGATTACATATTATTCAAATAAGAGCGTGCTGTATGCGCAGCTGCAAACCTTAACATTCGTAATGACCTTACGCAGCTAGTAACCATTTAATCCCTAAGCTGAGCACATTGAGAGTTCTTTATGAAAAGCATTAAGAACATTAATTAAACAATAATACTTTATATTGTGTTAAAATAGTTTTTAAAGTAGCTGCAATTCATTGATTAACTTAAGTTAAAGACTTTAATGTAAGTAGATAATATTATATTTACATAAATATTACTTTAAGGAACTTTTATATGTAACATCTTTTCTGACATTTGAAAAAAATATTGTTTTTTTTATACGTTTTTCTAAAGAGGTAACTTTAAATAATGGAAATATTGTTGGATTTTTTTAATGTACAAGTGCAAGATGTAAAGTATTTCGGCTGATGTTTTTTTTTTACTAAAATCATTAATAACTTAAACTTAACCTAACTTTGAATAGGCATATTGTTTGAACATAGTAGAAGTGATATAAACTCTAAACCCAATGAAGAATTTTTAGTTTTAATACAAATTTTAAATTCAATGTGATTATGAAGCATGGAATTCAATAATGTATTTTATTAATACGACTACATTCTGACTAGAATCTTCTGTGACAAAAAATACATTTTATTTTGAATTTGTATCATGTAAATAATAAATTATGACGTTTGTGTATTATTATTTGGTACGTAAACATGAGTAATTCTAATTATTTTGAGTAACAAGAGTGCGTTTAATGATTTTTGAAATTGCTGATATTCACACTGTAACCTCGATTGCTTCAACCATAGGTTTTTATTTATTGCTTGTTTAATAAAACGATATTTCTTGCAATTCTTTTCTTGTATAAGTAACACTTAAACGTGATATCAAAGATCATTGCAAAACATATTGTATGTTTTGTGATAAGATTTGTCTACCATGTTTGATGGAATATACAGGTCAATATATTTTTGTCAAACATCTATAACATTAGCTGCCAAAAAGTAATTAAAACATTTATGAAAGTGCGTAAGAATTACAAGTTTTAGTATTCCTAAACATCATTACATGTAAATCCTCTATAAACGTATTGTTTACTATTGTTTCTATTAATATCTACAGAAGCCATAAAGATGCCAGTAAGTGGTCCAGTGTATCAGCCAACAACAGTAACTTATGAGGAACAACATTGTTCGGATCGTGATCGAGATACATCATGGCGTAGGCCTCTAGGAGGCAGCTATCTCACGCAGACAACAATGGCATCTACAAGGGCACAATTGTCTCGACCATTTATACAAATTGCCATTTTGGCACTAGGACTTATAATATCTGCCATCGGTAAACTATATTTTACTTCATAGTTAAATAGTTAGTATGAAATATTAGGTTTTCATAATATAAATTTTTACTTTTAATGTCTTATTAAAATTCGTTTTAGGTGTTATGATGATAGTAGAAGGATCTGTTGAATACAGTGAACCCAGACATCATTCAGTAAACATGCCTTCCACTAATAAAAGTGAAACTACTTCACCAGGTGCTATAGAAGTACCAGAAAATGGTGTTGATATAGGAGTCATTGTTGGCGGTGTATTTATGCTGATTCTAGGATTGTTGATCATAGGTATACGAGTATTATGATCATCTAATTTTCATATTTAAGAAACGATATTAAAAATACACTAAATTGGCAAAGTACTAAGAAAATTAATTAATTTATTTATATTTTAGGCTTCTATGTACGTATATCCGGTTGTCGTCGAAGGTGCTCCTGTTTGCCAAATTCTAAAGAATGTCGTCTCTCTGGTCTACCAACACATAGTGGTAATCACCATGGAGGTGGCGCTCCTCATCAAGTTATGACTTCAACCATGAATCCATCTACCGATCTATTGGTTTCTGGTGTACAATATAGTCCAGTAAGTGAAATACCTGGCCACCTAGAGGAAGAAGCGAGACAACTTATGGCTGCTTGTGATAACAAAGAATGGTAAGCGATATGCATTCACTAGTTACATATAAAAATCATTTTTTACATTGCGTTTGGTTATTTTCCAGTTTGAGTAGTGCAGAAGAATCTGATAGAATGTTGGAAACTGATCCCAGAATTGTCCTAAGACCCCTAAGCAAACACATTGAAGATGCTTAAGTTCTTAAATTACGAAGAAGAACATGTCACACAAAATATAATACTTATGAATATTTTTTCTGAAATAGAAAGAATAATTATCATAGAGCATTCGTCAAAACAACGTTAAGTATTAATAATACTTATTTTATTTAAAATATTTTTTGTATTTAAAATAATATTTTTTAATTAACGTTTAATTTATTATTTAATATAAGTTTTTTTTTATTATATTATTATATTCCCGAAAATTTAATCAAATTTTTTGTTTACTTTTTTAAAAAAAGGAATAAGACTTACAATTGCACTGATACTTTTTACAAAAAAAATCATATTTTTTTAGTAATTTATTTTTAAAACGTTGCACAAATATGTAAAATGTGCAAAATTAGTTAGATTAATTAATAAAGAGATTTAATATAATTAAAGCTTTATTATAATATATTAGTAACTACATGTATCGAAAGTCATGTCAAATAAGTAATACTTGTTAAGCTGATAATATGGGGACTTTAACCTTTTTTATTTTAATGATTTAACAAGATCATTTAAATTTACATAACAAATTACTAAACATAATTTATCGCAAGATTGAAAATTAATGACAATTATATTTATTTGAAACTTTGAAGTTATCTTGAAAACAGCGATAACTTTAATCAAAATAATTTGTTATTGTCTATTGTAAAAGTGAAATAATAACCGTTATTATTATAAAGTTATTACACTGAAAGTATTAAACTAGGAACGAAATCCAAATTATCATTTTTGATATGTAGTTACTCATGTATACTTACATTATTCTATAAAATAAATCTATGCTGCTCTTGAAGTCATAGTTCGCATATACTAATTTTCGTGTTATCCTAATTGGTTTTTGTAATTAGGAAATTTGTAAAAATGATATTGTTGTATTACAAATTATGAGAGTATTATTGTTTATGATATAGATTGTAATGCAAATATTGAAATTGATTGTTTTAAACACTAGGCATTCCATAAATAAGTATTAAAAAATTATATATATAAATAAAAAAGTATTTAAATTAATATTAATAAATAATTTCACTAATATATTAAAAAAAAGTCTATGAATATAAGAAGTTCTTTAGAAAAATTGTATATGATACAATTCGTTGAAAATATGTTTGTGTCTGTACAAAGACTCTTTATCCTACCTGTTTAAATAGAAATAGTATTATATCCTTTAATAACTATGGAGATTATGATACTCAAAATTTATTTTCATTAAACAAATAATCTTTAGAAATAATTAATATCAAGTATTTAAAATACAATACATATTTTTAACCTAAACGTTTTAGATTAAATTTAATATTTATAATAAAGAAAATTTTTCTAATTTTATTAAAAGTATAGACTTTTTTACTTAATATATAAAATATATGAGATATAAAATTTTTTGCCTTTGCTTCAAAATCTAAATGTATATTAAAAATGCAAAGCATTTAAATATTTGTTTTAGTTACTAATTATTAAGTAAATATAATATTAGATTAAAAAACCTTTATTATCTTTCTCTAATATTATGAAGTACTTATATCGATATTGTAAATCTTTAGCTACAAGTTAGAAATCTTTTTTTTGATTGTGTTTTAATTTCGAATGAACTTAAATGTCCAATGACCCACTTTTAATCTTTACATAATTATTCTTAGTATTTCTTAAATAAATTATTGAATTTTTTTCACAGTTGAAACGTTCTGACTATTGCCATAAAATGACTACTTATATTTACAATTACATTAGAAAATTGAGGTTGTTTGGAAACTGAAACTGCACTAATAGTGACGATATATTACTTATTAAAATGCATAACAACTTGTATTAATCCCGATGAATAAATAAAATTCAAAATATATTTCTTTATATATATACCTTTTATTATTTAAAAATTAATATGTCATTATTAGATACAATATAACTTACTAAAGACTAGATTTTTTAAGAGCATTACAACTTATTACAAATTTAGCTTAGTTTTGTTTTATAAATTCACAACTTATTTCCTTTCACCGGTATTTTTAAAATTACAATTGGTTATTTAATGCGTTTACTTACAAAGTGGCAAAAAAAATTGTATAAAAATACTTGGTAAGATTGTTTATAAAAAATAATGTTTGTATGATTAATATTTGCTGTATAAAGGTTAGTAAGGTAGAATTTACATACTTATAGAAAATGTTATAAAAAGTATTATTAAAAAATTTGTCAGACTTTTGTTCACGATATGTACATAATGTTTAGAAACATTTCTAATTGAAACGAAGTAATTAATACGTAATTAATTAGTATAGGTAACGATTATAATTATTTAAATAAATTAATAGCTATTTCAATAGGAGATTGAAGCATGATCTTCTGGAAGAACAATTAGCTTATATTATTTAATGTCTAGTTTCTTTTACAGCTTCTCTTCGCCACCAAGGAATGCCACTGTGATCTTCAACATGGCGTTGACGAGAGGATCTGAAAATAGACCTCATAAAACATCCTGTTTTGTGTATGGTTGCAAGCGGAAAATTGCGGAATTACCTGTATGGTTCAGTTCGTTCGAAGTTGTGAGTTGTTGGCAATACATTCGATCCTGATGTTGTTGAAGAACGGGTTGGCAATGGTAGTGCTTCTCGTGTGCTAATTGTAGCATGAGTATGTGCTTGATTTGTTTGTTGTTGTACCAATTGTGCTAATAATGGTTGCAATTGTTGACCATGGAAGCCATGTTGACTTTGAGCTGCAGCCTGCTGTGTGGGAATAGCTGCACGTTGTAAGGTTGCCATAGGGATTTGTTGACCAAAGGTCTGTAGCAAATGTTAATATGTAGTATATATTAGTAGTAGTATGTTTTAGCAATTTTAAAATTATACCGTAGTTCCAATATATCCAGCTGCGCGTGGTCTCTGCAAAGCACGCTTCCTAGCCTTAACTTGTCTTCGTACGCAGCACTGTATTGCGAGCAGTAGCGCACACACCATAGCGGCTAAGGCACCAATGTATACAAGAACTAATAGATCACCACCTCTGTGAGAACGTCTCAAAACCCCACCAGCTATACAAAGTGAAACACCAGCGAGAATACCAACAACAAAAGATATCTGTACAACAAAAAAATATTATTATTATAAAACAATAAACCTTATGTATTATAGGCTAGTATTATAGACTAACTGAAAACGTACTTGCAAGCAATAATAACAAAAATTTTCAAATGCTATACAGTGGCCTCCACAACCATGCAAAGTTGCTCCGTGTGTTCCATGACTTGGAGAATGTGCTTCTTCTTGAGGAGAACTTTGTGACCTCAATGGATCTCGAGCTAAACTACCGACTGCAAGTGAGTGATCTGTTAATTTTAATGTATTTTGTTGATGGTAGTTACCACCAGGATGTTGTGAAGTCCTTTGCGTTTGATCCACGTTTTGTTTCATATGATGTTGAAGATTTGGTTCATTTAAATCATAATATTGTCTATGCTCTTCTGGAAATGGGCTGTGGTAAACCTTAAATTATATTAATTAATACCATTAGGAGAGTTCAAATTGGGAATAGCGATTAATTATAAACTTACGGGTGAATTCATGCCATCAGAATAATTAAGTTGTGGAAAGTATCCACTGTAATTGCTACTTAGGTCATCAAAGCCGCATCCATCATAACTTTCAGAAGGTGGTGGAGGTAACCATGGAGATGGTCTCATTCTTTGTTGCTGAATATTAGTAGCTGATGTAGAGATAGTTCTAGGCATCGCTGATTATTTACGCAATATTTGAGTATTTCAAGCAATCTAAAAGTAATAAAAATAACTATAATCCCTAAATATTTTAAAAACTAAACATAATGGGTTGGACCGCGTCATCTGGTTTCTATTAAGGACATTTGATCTACTTAAGATAATAATATTTGAGAACAGCCATAAAGAAATCATAAACTTTATTACTTTATTATATATTATCTTACAATAACTTAGAACTTAAACTATATTCCATGTTATAGTTGAACACTATATATTAATTAAAAAGAAATTAATTAAATAATGAAAATACTTACTTAACTTTTTTGCATAATTTACTTATATAAAAAAACGTAATTCAGGAATCAATGTCTATATATTACTTTAAAAGTCATTTAAGTTTTAATTTTTGTTTAACTGCAATAAGAATCATATTGCATTGTTAGTTACTGTATTTTTTTATGAAGTTAGGGCTTATCTTATTAAATATTTTATCAATTATTTATTATATAAAAATTGCTTTGTTAGGACTGAAGAAACTGTCAACATAAAACAAAATTATATTATCTTATTTTTAGGGATCTGATTTAGATTTGTATTAAATTTAATTTTATAACCTAATTTTTCACATACAATAAAAATAATAAATACATCACTTAAAATGAAACAACAAATATTCTACATTATTTAAAAACACTTGTTTTAAAATTTAAATATTTTTAACTTTTTAGTTATTTTCAGTTACTCTTTATAACTAAATAACAGCAGCGTCTACCTAAAATTAAACCTTGAAAATTTGTATCCATTTGTACCATTTGTATACAAAGTGGTTACAATTTTTATTGTTATGAAAACACGTCAAACACAATTCTATTTTTAGTTGAAACTAAATAGAACACAAACGGAGTAACTATCAAATTTTTTTTAATTTGGTAATGTGAATATAAGGATTCTGTATATTTTAATAATAAATTAATGATTTAAGTAAGTATATATAACTTTAATACATAAAGATAATTGGTAAGTATTTTTATTGTAACTGACATGTTTTCCAAAAAGAATCTTGGGTTATAGTTAACAAGGGTCAAAACTCAAATTTTCTACATAAAAAACATGAACTACTGAAATAATATAAAGGATATTAAGGACATTGGGTAGAAAGCCATACATTTTTATATATAGAATTGTAAAGCACCCTCTCTTTGTGATAATATTGAGGGTGTGGAGGGGTGTTCAATAAATGGAATATAGAAAACACAAAATGAGCCAAAATTCAGTTGTAATGTCAATATAAAAAATGTATATATATATATGTTACACCGGATATTTTTTTTAAATTAATTTGATTTGTATTGTCATAATCATAAAACTCTTGAGACAGCGGTGTGGTTCACATGCATGAGTCACGTCACCATAAATACTGCGAACATTGTAGAAGGTTCTCTTTTTAATTTTAATTAATTAATTAATTAATTAAAATTAATAGTTAATTTTTTCATAGTACAGGGAGTACAGGTTGAATAGATAACAATGTGGTTTAAAACTTCTTGTCAATAATAATAGATGTCTTCAGTGTCAAGTTAATAAAAATTGTGTAACCATGTGGCCACATTGACATCAGAGATAATAATTGACATTTCTGTGGTCGCCATCTTTGTTAGTAAAAAGAATGGCCGCATTCCATAGAAAGTATTCTTTTGCTCGTGATATTTTTAAGTAAATGTCAGTAAATGTAATGAAGTGGTTCACTAATATGAATAATTACTATAATTAAGTAATATTATTATTGTATCGATAAATCAAATTCGTGAAACGTGCAAGTGTCAAATATATTTTCGGTCAGTTTCAATTAGGGTTATGTCTAATAATAATAATCTTTTCTTTCTACTTGTAATGTTATATGGGTTTGTTACTGTACATTTATAGACTACAACTATTAATTAATGGATTGTATAATGAGCTGTATATAAGCCTTGGTTCATCAATCATTATTATTTCTCCTTAATAAAATAATCTTTGTTTACTTAACAATGTACATAATTGTAAAGTGTAATTTTTTTTTATGCTGCGACCAGTAAATTACACAAATAATTTCCTATTTTCTATTGGATTTCTTATTTGTTGTGTTAAATGTTAACATTTATTTTCTTCTTGTTGTAGCTGCAAGAACTCCAGCAGCTACTGGAACACTGCAAGGTCTACTTACAACATTTCGCTGTTAACTTCGCTATTATGGATGGATTATTGTCTTTTAAGTAAGTTTATAGTTTGAATAATATTTTATCTATTATACATTTAGGGTTTCCAACAGTTTCTTTTCATTTTTATTCGGGTCGTTTTTTTTAATTCTCGATTAAAACTTTACATAAAACATTAGCTAATTAGTATTCTTATATTTGCAGGGTACATCAGAGTATTTACTATATTTGCGTCTATATCGAAGTTAGTCGCTGCTTCATCAACATATTCTTATCAAGTAATTCCGGCACGATTACGAGATCATTACAACTTCTACAATGGCATGGAGTGTTTCACATTGCATTAAGCCGACTTGGACATACGAAGGCGTCAGAGGTTTTTAGAAAGGTCTAGCCCCATATCACACTATGTCAATATGGGAAAAATTTAAAAGTGATTAAGTAGGGCTTAAACCTAATTTAAGTAATAATAATTTTATTAAGAAAGTAGCTCAATTAAAAAATTTATTAAATCTAATGAATAATTGTGATGAAAAATGTAAATTATGTTTAACTGGAATCAAACAGAATTGTTATGACGAAAGAGTGGATAGTAAACGAAAAAGCTAGAAAAGTATTAGTAACTGGATTCTTTCAAGATAAAATATGACACAGTTTTTAATGTTTAAGTATTTTGATTATACAATAATTTAATTGTTTTACATGTTTATTAAAATATATGCTATTTATACTTGGTAAACTGAATTTAATGAAGTTTGTCATAAACAGTAATTTATATTATTCTTAATATCAATATTAATGCTGGTTATTAATTTATAATATTGTATAATTTAAATACTCAAGGATAATGGCTAAAATTGATGAGAAACTAATAATTGCTGCGATTGTTTAGAAGAAAAAGATGAAAATAATAGTTCAACAATAAATACATTTAGAATATTATCGAAAAAATATTAAATAAAAACAGCATAAAACGTAAATTAAAATATCGTTAAATGTAATATTTGAATGAAAGTGATTTTCTAAAGTATTTACTATTGAAATATCAAAATCTAAAACTGTCATTTATTAGAAATCTTTCTCATATTGAGAATTTCCTACTAATTAATTAATTAAACAAATGCCCATGAAACAAATTTTATACAACGAAATTTTAGTTTATATTTGAGAGAATTTCAAATCATTTATAAAGTAATTCTTGCAATACATTAATGCTTTATTAATTACAGTAATATTTGTTATAAATTAGAAGTTCATTAATCATTTGAGATGTTATTTAAACATGTCTTAACGATGTAATAGTTTCAATAATTTAAAAATTAAATCACTGACTGATCATTTGTTACTACTGAAATACAAAGATAAAATTTGTTTCAATTTATAATTGAATGTATGTATGTATTACTGTAATACATTATTATTTTAGTTATAAACGTTTTGGTATTTTTTGTATATAATTATTAAAACATTGTTACATTGCAAGAAATGGTTACAGGTGTCTGGAAAACCTGTAACCCGTTAAAAAGAGGACTATGTATTTAGGGAGGCAGCAATTTTATGTTTTATTATGAAAAGTAGTTAAACCTAGATTTATATTGGAATATTGGATGGGGGAGGGAGGCAGTCCTCAGCTACCATCCCATTAGAGCCTTATTTTTATTATGGGAGGGCCCCATCCCAAAAATTAAAATATAAACCCAAGTTTGAAAGATTTTTCAGAAAGAAAGGGTAGTGGAAAGGCAGATGACTATATATAGATCATCTATATATATTTTATATATATATATATATATATAGATGGTTAGATATATATAAGGTCTAATAATAATAACAGGTATATTGACAGTATAAATTAATCATTTCTAATGTACTCTTGACGGATAGGTTGAGATAGATCTTAGAAACTAAAGCATTTAGAGATAGGTTATGTTATGTGTAAAATAGTGCGTGGTAAACCAAGATTTAATTAAAAACATGAGTTCTCTTAACAGTTCATGTTGATTTAATAACATCTATAGTTTTAAGTTAACTAAAAGATTTTCTTGTTGTATATTTAATACTGCACAGACTATAACCAAATCTCATATTCTTATGTTCTCATTTTGTTTTATTTTATATTTTCAGAAATGGCAGAAATGAAAATGGGGAATTATTATAGGAGACTTATAGATCGGAAGCTATTTGATAATCGACAGAACGAGGGGGATCTCCAAGAGCAGAATAAAATTACGAACTTAGATGACCACCATCAACAGAAAAACTTCTAGCGGTGTATCAACATATTTGAGGAAAGCTCAAAGGTAAATATAAAAAATTATATTAATATTTGGTCCTTGTTACATTGTTAAATATGGGGTGCTCCGTATATGATCAGTCTTATTTATAGTTTTCATTGTTACAGACATTTCTTTTGGGGGCGAAAGGTGATTATGCGACATCGTTTGGTTATTTAAAATGAAGATAATATTGTAATTTAATAATAATATATAACATAAATAAATATAATATTTAGATTGTAATTATATGTAAATATATTTATTAAAGGCTTATATCCTATAATTTTTTTTTAATTTAGTAATAGTACATAGTAAAAATATTTAAAATTATTTGTGTAAAAATAAAACAGTTCTAGAGTTTACTTTTATTCATCATAGATGGCAGTATAATTTTTTGTTCGAACTCGAAGTCGTTGTATGTCTCGCACTTGATAAACCAAAGTATAGGAGTAAGGGTGTGGACGAGCAGACGTGGGTGGGGCCACACACCAACGTAGTTAAAAAACGTGCTTCTTAAATTTAACAAGCATTGGCACCCTACGGGTGCCATAGTCGCCTTTGGCGACTATGTAGGATGCCGCCGGCATCCTATAGGTGGCCGCGAAGCGGCCACCAAAATATTTATGCAATCGCAAAGCGATTGCATTGGCACCCCACGGGTGCCATAGTCGCCTTCGGCGACTATGATAGGATGCCTCTGGCATCCTATAGGTGGCCGCAAAGCGGCCACCAAAACATTTATGCAATCGCGAAGCGATTGCATTGGCACCCCACGGGTGCCATAGTCGCCTTCGGCGACTATGTAGGATGCCTCCGACCACTAACTACAATACTCGCATTCACCGGAGTTGGTAGTTGTGGGTGGTACCTTAGCGGTAAGCTGCAGTGTGACGCCATACAATGATATATATATACTATCATATATATATCAGTGGCGATTTCGTGTGTTTTTTGTTGTGTAAACAACAGGTTTTTGGTGGTGTTTGTTGTGTGAACAACAGTTTTGTGTTTTGTAGATTCTGGAAGGTCTGGAAGGTCTAGAAGTTCTAGAGCAGAGTATATGCAATGTATGAATGACACTCCGGCCCACACGTTGTCTGACCGTCCTCAGAGCTTCCACCAAAGTATCTGCTTCATACAAATTATATGCTCTATAGGCTCTCTTATAGCTATGAGAATAGCTACGTGTATATGCAACCTTAACTTTGTACGAAGCAAGACTATTACTAGCCTCCCCCTCTCTGACGTCTTCAGAGCTGCTTGGTGCATACTGTCGTATGCATACACAACCGCTTACAAGTACTGGTCACAGTACAAGTGCATATACAAGCGGTCATGACCTAGTAGTTCCTAAGGAACTATTGAATAGAATCTTGAAATAATATTTTAATTAATTAAAGTATTATTTTTAGATTCGAACGCTGGATCTTATTTAGAATCAAGGCAGAGTTAGAAAACCCGAACCGACACTTTGCCAATGAGCCACGGTGGCTCGAAGAATCAAGACGTTTTTAACTTATATAAGCATAAGACAAACTCAATAATAATGAAATTAAAATAATTAACTTGGGTTCGAACTCTGGGTTGGTTTGGAGATTCGATTTCAAGTCTGGCACTTTACCATGGTGTGTTAATCAAATAAAGTTTATATAATAAAAATATATACAAAACAAATAAAATATATAAATTAATTTGGATTCGATCTCTGGTTTGATTCAGAAATTCGATTTCAAGTCTGGCACTTTGCCACTGAGCCACGGTGTCTTAATGAATAAAAGTTAAAACTTATATAAGTATGTAAAACGAAAGATAATACAATACCAATAGAAATAAAAGAAGTAAATGTCGCTTGAGTATTTTTATTTTCATATATGTTTTTATATTTTTTAACATAGTATTTTTCTTTATACTATTTCTTCACATACTACTTCTTTCTGGAAGCCCACAAGTGTTGGAGAGCACGCATCTTATGACTCCTGGAATAAAAAGTAAAGTTATATGAATTGTATTGCGACTAGTACTAGACTAGTTTCTTAAAAAGTAAGAAATGTAAGAACTCTTGTTAAAAATGATAGAAAAATTTAATTTCTAATTTTAACAAAAACTAAATTAAACTAAATAAACCAAGGAAAAATTGTTGAATTTTAAAGTTTACAAAACTAAAATTTTATCTTATTTATGAGATGATAGAAGTGTATAACTTATAACTTAAAAATGTTAAAAAACTAAAAATTTTAAACTTTAGAAAAACTTTTTGAATATTAATTTTTTGTCGAAAGAAGACTATAATCTTGTTAAAAATGATGAAAAGGTTCACTTTTATGATTTTAAAAGCAATAAGATTTTCTTAAAAACCAAGAAAAAATTGTTGAATTTTTAAGTTTACAAAATTAAAATTTAATTAATTTTTGAGATGATAGAAGTGTATAACCTTTTTAAAAATGTTAAAAAACTTAAAGTTATAAACTTTTTGAATATTAGTTTTAATTTCTAATTTAAACAAAAACTAAATTCTCTGCATTTCTTCGAGATGATAGAAGGTTTATACTCTTGTTAAAAACGAGAGAAAAATTAAATTTTCAATTTTAACAAAAGCTAAATTCTCTGGATTTCCTCAAGATGATATAGGTATAGTCTCTAATATATATTTTTTAATTATTATTTCATACCTTTCGCATTGTGTAATTTAATCCATGGTGATTTATCCATTATATTTGCTCCTTGTACAATCTACATTCTTCAGCTGAAGAACATCCTGTTCCAAATAGCTACGAAGCTTCAAAGTTCAAACGCAAGAGGTCTTTATGTATTTGTTGTCCTCCAATACACAATGTTGCTGCTGCTCCATGAGTATAGAGAGGATTGCTGAGCTGATCCTCAAATTGGACTCAAATTACCACCAGATCGTCCTTCTTCATCGCCTAAAACAATTAGGCAACAATTAGAAATTATTTTAATGAATGCATTGTAGTGATTTCTAGTATGTTTGCTATACAAAAACACCTAATAACTAATAAATAATAAAGAAGCAGAAGTTTTTATACAATATTCATTTCTGAACACGTACCCTAAAATAAACACCTTTACAGGCCCTTCAGGGTAGTAATATTTATAATAAATTAAACATTACTACAGTGGTTTAAAAAATAATATTTTCCTTTAAAATGAATGGCAAATGATATCAATTTGCGTATGTAGTGTTTAAAGCGCCTTCTGTTATTTTGTAGGCAACTACAATAACACATCAACTAATAATTGCAAGCAAATTGTGTCACAAATACATTTTGAATAGAATTTCCTATAAGTTCGTCTTACTGCGGACTTTTAAATAACATATGATTATATAATAATCCCAACTTACTATGAGTTTTGCTATAAAATAATAACACCGACCTAATTGCGGTATATCCGGTTCTAAAACACGTTGTAATTTTAAAATGATTATTACATAATATGACATACGCTGAAATGTATGTGCCATGCATGACGAATTAAATTAAACATCCAAAATATTTCATAACTCTAAATTCATGTCACGGAAGTTGTTAACTTATCTGCTGTACGGCTGGACCCGTTTTTAATAACAGGCTAAATAAACTTGTAACTGAGCTATTATAAAGCAAAGATATTTAACAGAAAATGCAGAAAAGGTTTGTTAATAAATCCACACAGCGTCGTTCATATATTTTTTAATTAAACTACATTTTTCCGCGTCTTGGTTGCGTCCCAGTTTCTATATAATTCAATAGCTTTAATTTATTAGTTATGTTTTTTTCTGTTTCAGCAAAGCAAATAGTTTTCTGGATTATAGAAGCAGTAGGTTAACATCTGAAGAATGAGGGGAGATGAGAAAAACCACTATTCAGATGTCCAGACCACTGATGAATGGAGCTACATGATTTGTTTTTGCAATTTGTTTTCTGAGTTCACTTGTATTAACGAGTCTTACAATCTGGGTCAATTTTCAATTTTCAGATATGATGTACATGTATTTTTAAAAATTAATGAACATAAAACTTTTAAAAAAAATGTCAGTGAACATGTCATCAGCATCGAACCACTGATGAAGACACGAAGCTCGTCTGTCATCCATCATGAGATGACAGTTTTGTGAGATGGGATGCGGCACTTATGGAATATTTATGATCCAATTAACTTGCGTACCTTGTTTATTAAACGAGACCATATTTCCGTGTCTAAATAATGTGACGTCATGCTGGTAACGAATGGAATATTATTAAGATTTAAGAGCGTACAACATAACCAAGTTTTAGGAAAATTTTGGAAATAATCATAAGAGAGAATAATACAGAAGTATATATAGCTACCAACCGAAATGAAGAGATGTTATTTTAATAATTAGATGCTCCATAAAAATAATTACCATCTCAAACAATATTCATGATTAAATTTGACCTATCGCAATAAAACAGACGCCTGCTTGCTAAGTGTTTATTAAACAACTTAGTTAATTGCAATAATATTGTCTGAGTAGATGTAGAGAGAAAGGGGGAAGGAGACTTTGTGGAGGGTTCTTCGTATACATTGCTAATTGAATCGCTGTTCTTGTTTGGATGAATTACCGCACATGCGCAAATTGACATACTATATTTCTATACATCTTACTGTTACTTTAAAATGAAATGAGTTTTGTCACCATCTCTGCGTAATTAAGATAAGGAGATGAAAATTGGAAATTGTAGTTCAATAGGGATGGGATATAAGGGAAGCAGGGTTGTATTTAAACACCCAAAACCCCCCGTTTTTAAACTAATGGTAAATATTAGAAAGCATAAAGATTCTTACCTGTAAATATCTTGATATTTTTCTTTGGTGCGCCACGGAAGCTGTGCTCCTTTCATTGATGGTTTCTCACTGGAAATAATTAAATTGAGATTAGAAAAATTGTAACAGATATAACTAAAGCCCGCAGCAAGTAATGTAATGTCAATATATACAATTTTTACTTTGAAATAATGCGTTCCAAAACATAAAGTTTATGCAAAATTAATGAATATTTTATATACGGATTGGAAATGACCTTGGCCCATACTGCAATCTCCTGGTGCATGTATCGATCTGTGCTGAAGCGCATCTTCATCAGTGTACGCTATGCGGATGCACCAATACAAAAACGATATTGTAAATAAAGATAATAAGGACATTCTACTATGCAAAATACAAACACTACTAATAATGGGCTTGTGTCCTATGTCTTAATTTCTATAAAAGTGTACTATATATTGATAAAGTGGGTTACTAAATATGTTTTTACAAGTCTCTGATAGAAAATATACAAAGATATTACTTATATCCCTTCACACACACTTTCTATTAGTTTAAGACATGTTATGACTGATCATGAAAATATAGTGTCATAAATATGTTAATGTAAATCTCAATGAAAGAAAAATTATTGATTTTTGTATATTATAAGCAAAACCACTTGTAATAAAATCTGAAAAGGCTTACATCTGGTGATCGTAGTAAATTTAAATCCGATTTGCAAATGAACATACCATACCACATTGAGCAATAAAGTTAAGCCGACGCTTATATTACACTTTAATACTACAAAAAAGACCTACTAGAAAAGATAACATTACAAATCTAACGCAAAGGAGAGAAGAATAAGATTTCATTAAAGATAACCTTGAAACGTCACAATTCAATAAACGTCAAATGACGTATAGCCTAATTAACGTGTTCATTTGTTTTCTACCACGCAGTTTTGATACTATATATAAATAAATAAAAACACTTACTACAGATGAGAAAGAAATGACATAAAAATCTTACCTTTTTCTGCACGGCTTACAGCTCCTTGACGACAGGGACAATCACAACTGATTTAAATGTTTATTAAGTAAAGAAACATTAAATTATTTAACTATTCACTTTTAAGCCTTTATTACACAATACACATATTAAACAAAGTCAAACTACTGTAGAAATCTTGGCTCTGCTAATAAAAAACTGAGTAACTATTTTATTGATTGAAATCTTTTAAAAATAAATAAATTAAAAAAGAATCAAAGCAACACGATATTTTTATGACTGTACAAACATTTTTATCTTTCTTTAGACAATCAACCACAAACAACACAATATCACATAATACAATGATCCGCAATGATCGATAACATCAATACACAAAATAGTCAGAGTCAGTCAGGATTACTAATAATAGCATGTGATAGCCAGAGATAATATGACTCCGTCGGAATTCTGGATTGTTGGCTAGAGCCATCTGTGATTCTATGATGTAGCATCAGCATAAATTTTGATAAATTTGTTATTGACTTGGAAGAATGTCATGATTTTCAGAGCAATCTTTTGTTAACATTAAGTATTTTTACTTACGATCAAAGATAATATATATAATACGATTGTTAACAAGAAGTACGAAAGACATAAAAATATTCAATATTTTTCAATATTCTAAACATTAAAATTTAATTAGCTACAGCTCAGAGATTTTATATTATCTGTCTCTTATCTCTTAATATTAATTAATTAAATAGAGAACGTCGCACCTGCCATCTATTATGTTTACAATGCATAATATGACAGTTCGCCATTTCTGTCACTATTGTTTTTCTAACTTTGTTATTGTTGCTAATTATTGCGTCATTAGCGTAAAAAACGTAGGAAGAAGGAGAGATATGGAGTTATTTGTTATTATGACATAAATAAGTTTACATTACATGTCAATTATCTTAATTGCATAAATTATGCATTTTTTGTGGTTATTGAATTGGAGTATAGTATGGCCAGTTGGGTGCTCAATTGTTATATTATTTATTTCTATAAATATCGTAAAGTACTTAATAGATGACAATTCTGTACCAATTCGAGATTTTAATAAAAGGCATAATTGGCAACCTTTAAAACCCATGGCTCATGTAATTATAAAATAAAATTTTGGTATTTAATTTTTTTCAATATTTGTTAAATTGTTATATTTTGTTTACAGGCTAGTTATTGTTCTGTATGTGAATCATTACTATTGACAACTTTAAGTTTTTACTGTGATTGTTGCGGAGTTTGTGCAGATAAACAATGCGTAAAGAAGGCTGATCTTATTTTAAAATGTAAAGAAATTATAAGTTCTGCAGAAGACACCATGAAACACCATTGGGTTAAAGGTTGCTCCAAAATTGTATTTTAATCCTAATTGAATATATATTATTAGTTTTTAACACATAACATTTTATAGGAAATCTTCCAACTAATGAAGACTGTACAGTCTGCTTTGAAGAATGCAGTGTGGATCCGGGGTTGGTGGATTTACATTGTTGTTGGTGCCAAAGGAATGTACATGAGAATTGCGTCGCGCAATTAGATATTGTAAGGTTTGACACATGCAGAAAATAATATGCTGCAATATGAAGTAGTGATTGCATGTGATGCATCATCAATGACTCTTGATAAAGTATACAAATATTCTTGTTTAACAGGAATGCGACTTTGGACCATTTAAGTTAATGATTATACCTCCTAACTCCGTTGTCGCCAATAATATAAGTAGAATGAATCGTCGCATTAAATTAAAAGATATAAAACCAACGAATTGGCCAGGATGGAGCCCACTCATTGTTGTGGGTAAGTTGCAAAAATAGACACTCGTCAGGTTTTTGCTTCTTGTACTGCATATTGAATTTATTTGTAATGTTGTTAGCTAATGCAAAGTCTGGAAGTAGCGATGCTGATAATATTTTATCAACATTTCGTTCAGTTCTAAATCCCATACAAGTAATGACTGTTAGTAGCCAAAAATCGCCCAAAAATGCTCTACTATGGGCGAAGCTCGTTGCACCTAATGTGTGCAGGTAAATAGATATTTTTGTCAATACGAAAAATATTTTCAAATACAGTAATGTGTGTATTTATACTTAAAGAATACTAGTAGCAGGAGGAGATGGTACAGTCGCATGGGTGCTGAATGCAATAAATGAATTGGATCTTGATCCCCCTCCTGTTGTTGCCATTTTACCATTGGGAACAGGTAACGACCTTTCAAGGTCATTAGGATGGGGTCCAGAGCCTCCTGAACCACTTTGTCCTTCAGAAATTATGCAAAAAATACAAAATGCAGAAACAATTCAATTGGATAGGTAATAATATTTCTATGGTATAATCTATATTTGTATAAAATTAATTATATTTCACTATTTAATTTTTTGTCTTAATGCAACAATTTTTTTTAGATTTTAATTATATCGCTTCTTGTAATGCGCCTTCTACTTTAGTGTATACAATGCGATCATTATAAATATTTATTATTGTAATTTAATAAACTAATTGTATTTATATTTTTAGATGGCGTGTTGATATCTGTGGTTATGGAATTCGTAGTACAAAAAAGTCTTTTATGATGTATAATTATCTAAGCATTGGTGTTGATGCTAATGTTACGTTGAATTTTCATAATGCCCGTGAAAGTAAATTTTATGTAATTAGTAGCAGAGTAATAAATAAGGTAATAAAATAGAATACGTCATGTTACATACGTAATACATTATGTAAAAGACATTACTTACTAAATTACATTTTCAGCTAATTTATTTCGGGTTTGGTACTCAGCAAGTAATGGCACCTTCGAATAGAGGATTAGAACAACGCCTAGAGCTCACCATGGATGGAATGCGTGTTGAACTTCCTCCATTGGAAAGTATTGTTTTGTTGAATATACCTTGTTGGGGCGCAGGCGTCCGTTTATGGGGTAAGTATACGTACTACTTTTTCAATAAAAATGTTATAGATATTTAAGTGTTTTTATTACTTTTTAGATTTAGGTGGTCCGGACGGTCCTCAACAGTCATGTTCTGATGGGCTCTTGGAAGTTTTGGGTATTTTCTCTTCCTTTCACATAGCTCAGCTACAAGTTGGCATGTCTCAGCCATTGCGAATTGGTCAAGCGCGTTCTATCCAGGTAATAGTACGCTAATAACTTATCTGAATATATATATACTGACTACATAAATAACTACTCCTTCATTGCTCTTCAGATAAAACTAGCAGGTAGTGTTCCAGTTCAAATTGATGGAGAGCCTTGGTCACAACCTCCAGCAATTATCAAGGTCATTCATTGTGGTATGACAAGTGTACTTCAAGCTGGACAATGATTTAATTAATTTTTGTAAATTATATATTGGTTATAAGTAACAATATTTTTTAATTAATACTGTGATTTTATTTTATTATTGTATCTGCATGGACCAAAGATTGCATTTTAAAAGTATTTGCAAATAAAGTATATATTTTATTTATTTAACTTCATTGGTATTAACCGAGAAACTTTACTGTAATAATTATGTATTTATATAAATTTTACTAAAAAAAAAATCTATAAGTGTTTGTATCAAAATAGATTTAATGTATAAGAACTGTAAATGATAAAAACCAATTAAATAAACAAATAAAATGTGAAGTAGCTGAAGAATTTCTTTGTTTATTATATATCAGATTTATTCCTGCGTTTTTGTTTTCTAATATAATAAAAATTAAATATTTTGTGTAAAAATTAATTTTATATTTTCCATTACTTTCCTTTTCTTAAATAAATCGTATTAATATAAATTAAGAAAATCATTTTTTTTAAATATATGACACTATATTATATATAATACATATAATAATTTTATTGCCCAAAACTATTTTTATTATCCAACAATTAATACATATATTTCCTATTTAGCTATATCACCAGTTATGTATAAGAAATGGCGATATTATATTAATTACATAATTAAAAACTATCAAATAATTAAACTAAAAATCTATTATCTAATTAGAGGAATAGATTTCAAATATACAGTAATAGAAATTACAATTTCTGACTAAAAAAACAGAATATCGTTTTTTATGTTTAAGATTTCTAGTAACTTTTATTATTGATTGAGATTATTAATTTGTTAGATAATAGGGAGCCCCAATCTCACTTCTTAATAGCCCTTTTATATTTTTATGCACGAATTTGAACTTTTAGAATCAAACAATCCCTGATAAATTCGAGATTAAAAAAGTGTATTTAAATTGCTTAAATAATAAAACTAATTATAAATGCTTTTTAATTGATCGCCATTTCTAATACTAATCTCTTATTGCTACATGTTTTTAAATATCATTGTATTTTAAATCGAATATATTAATTATATAACAAAATATATTAGGAATATTTTTAATTCTTTTTAAGGAATGCGTTTAAATAAATCTTTGTCCCAAATATAATTGGATATATTTGACTATGATCACTATACTTATGTTTAACATTTTAATATCTATTGGAAAATATAAACATCATTAATCAGGTCATGATGTTTAACAAAATTACAAAACTATTTAAATTTTTTAACCCAATATTTTGGCAATATTAGCACCAAATTCTTATACATGATTTTAAAAATTTCAGTTTTTGATTTTCTACAAAAAGAATTTTTAATATTTTCCAATATTATTTGGAATATTAATATCATTTATCTATATTACTGTTTTAACTGTAATTTTTCAGGAAAAAATCCAAAATTTAACCTTAATTGTTCCAAAAATAGGAATGTTAAAATAGTATGTGGACCCAGACGAACAAATGCTGGTATAAATCCTTTATAAAAACCAAAAGGACCTGAATTTTTAAAGATATTTAGTATAATACTCGGAATTCCTGTAAATTCGCCAGGTTTTGCATTCATTGCACGCGTTTTAATAACATCTAGAGGCTGCGTAAGAGTGGTTGCAAATCCTCCCTAAAAATAATAGGGTACAATCAATAATATATGTTTTATCGCAGGGATCTTCAAATTACAGCTCGATTTTTTGTAAAAAAAACTATGAAACTAAATTTAATGAAGAATACAATACGCAGACTAGGAAGTAAAGGCATTCATAAACACTACTGACATTTCAACATACTTTTTTTTCGTTCAGTGCACTTATCCCAGTTTAGTTCTAGCTCTTTTTATGCGCTCCAAAAAGTGATAGATTTATGCGCTCCAATGATAATGAATTTGAGATGGCTGTTTTTGCTTTATGTCTAAAGTATAGGGTGGACGAAGAAAACAATCATAGCGAAATTTAACTACTTTTGCAATTCCCATTATTACGTATTATTTATATTATATATTTTCTTGAATCCGACACAAATAGTATTTCCTATACCTCATATGACCGCGACCTCCAAATGTTTGAGGACCTCTGTTTTATCGGATCGATAAGTTATGTTTTAACCCTCCACAAATTGTTCAATAAGAACACAAACTCCAAAGCAGGCTAAGGTCTTGAATTAACTATATACATTCTCTAGTACGTATATATGGTATAAGCATAAACACACAAACTTGAAATGTATTGCAATAGTACTTACTGCGGCTAAGCTGGCTAAGAAATGAGTTGTAGTGTTGTCCTTAAAATTCAATTGTAATAATTGTGCTTTCACTAGATCATAGAAAGCCAGTTGACCAACAGTCATAAGAATAGCACGAGATGTAGCACTACTTGCTCCAGAAAATAGACCATTCACTCCTTCAAACCGGTAAACTTTGATAAGTCCATCTATCACGTTCTTGTAGCTGGAATAGTACAAAACATTACAAAAGAGCTAGAATTCTAGGTACAAATCTCAATTTTTAACTTACTTTCTTCTAAGCTCCGGAGCTAATTTGACGTCATTTTGCATTCGTACGTTCACCATATCAGCTGGAGTTCCCACTAGTCCACCAGCAGCTCCGGCTAAACCAGCTATGCCAGCCAGCATAGGAAATGAAAGAGGTTTTCCACCACTTTTCTTATCAGCGGCTTGTTTAGCTACTTCGTATATACCAAATCTAGTTGTTGAATAAGTCATTTGACGTAGTATGGACGCAGAAATACCCGAATACAAAGCCATTACTCCTATACCAAGCATTAAATATTTTATTCTTATAATTTGTACATATACTAAAATAATATTAATAATTACTCACCTTGGGTTCGCAAGATTTTCATAACAAGAGAACTTATTGAAACCTTTCCCGTTTGTTGTGTTTGCAATTGTACTTTTATTAAATCCAATGGGTGAGTGCAACAGGCCGCTCCTGTAATCGCGAATGTTGTAATACATCCTTAATATCACTTAATATTATTTAAACAATTAATACATTTGCAGTCGTACCTGCACTTGCAACGCCGCCGAAGTACCATCTTGATTTCTTGGAGTTCCTTGAATCTGTCACTTGCTTGGAAGAAAAATTCAAAGAATTTAAATAATTGTAATATAATCAATGTTATTTATCTGAAAAAAATTATATACTTCTAAAGCTAGATTCGACAATCTAACAATATTAAAACTGATTTATAAATAATTAAATTAGTAATTAAAGACATGTACTGACATGTATACAAAGAATAAAGTTTGTAACTAGTACAAAAGTTTCTTACCAATGCAGCCATCTTGTGTTGAAATAATTTACTAAATGATAAAATAAGGTTATGTCCAAACTTTTTGTCAAAAACTTTTTAATTTTCAAACGAAGTAGTAAAGTTAAAATTAAGTTTAAATTAATTATAAGTAACTTTTTTCACAGTTTTAAAATTATTTATAAAGTATGTAAGTAATAATTAGATGTTAACAAGCTTCATATTTAATTATTTAAAAAACTACAATACGCACGCCCTAGTATTTATAAAATGACGAATTGGAAAATAACCCTACTTTAAATATAGTTTATAAATAATTTATGTGTTTATTTAAAGTTTGAATTAACACGTTTAAAATAAACATTAGTTAACTTTAGCTCACATGCAATTGTAATAATTGTGTCCCGTGTTTGCACTATTAATCTCTAAGGTGTCGATACATTCCCTTTCGTAATTTTTCGTACACAATTTTCGTTTGACCTCCAATCAACTTTTTCAAGTACATTAATTCGAGGATTACTGCTCTACAGTGGTAATTAATATTATGCATGACAGTCTACGTTATCAGCATTATTTAATAAAATATGTACATATTAATGTAGCATGCATATTTAAACCAATTAACTTGCATTCATTGAAGAATTTGTATTAATTACAGATACCAGGATGTGAGTTCCTACACCTATAAATTATGCAATCTATTTGAAATCTATCTCTAAATAATGATTTTCAGACTTCAGTAATATTGCATTCATGTACTGATAAACATTTAGGTCAATAGAATTTTAATTAGCAACTATATTTCATTTGAAACTATAAAGTGAGTAGCGTACATGTTTATGTAAATAGACATAAATAAAAGCAATTATAATTTTCTTTATTGTTAAGAAGTTGATTATATGTTGTTAATTTTCTCTAAAAGTCATATTTTTGTGATTCTATTTATTTTTTCCTTTTCAACTTTTTCGATATGTAAATGTTGCTCACAATTTTTTAAATTAATAATTAACTGTTACTCCGAATCCACACATATACGAGTATATATAATATTTCCTTGATTACATATACAGATTAAACTTTATCTAAGATGGTCATTATTTTTTGTGGTCAATATTATTTGGCTATTGAGATAATTCTTGATTATTTATTTGGTTAGTCTTAGTTGATATTCACCGTTGGACTTTAGATAATTAAACACTATCGAATTGTCAACATAACATTAAACAATATATTAAAATTAAATGTTAGCTTGATAAAGAATTTAAAAAATTGTATTGTTTAAATACAATAATCTGCTTTGTTTCAGAGAAAAATGTCAACTGAAGTCATATCTGCTCTAGGATTAGACACAACTCCTTTACATAGTAATGTGATATTAATTGAAGAACAACAGAATAGCGATGCTTGCTTCTTGATGTCTAGCATTATTTCGAAAGAAATACAAAAACAATCACAAATACTACTGATTACTTTTCACAACAATTTTGGTCATTTTCAAAACATTGGCGTCAAGCTAGGCTACAATTTACATGCTCTTCGTGAAAAAGGCGATGTACGGGTGATTGAAGTTATGAAAATATTGCTACAAAATATTCAAGATGAAACAAGCGTTGTTAATTTCCTAACAAATCCCATTAGTAACAATAACAAATTAAAGTTATTACATGATAATGTTAATGATTCTATTACAATGTTTGATACCAGCAAACCTATTTTAATAGTTATTGATGATTTGTCTCATTTATCGGATTTAAAGTTGACATTGAAAGATATAATGCAATTTTTTAATGATCTAAGAGCACTGCAATGTGGAGATAACAATATAAACATTGTAGTAAACATACACGTTTCATCTGAGATTGATAAATTATTATCTAATAATATGTTTTTTAAGAGTGATGCCTTTATAAAATTAATTGCATTAAAGACTGGAAATAGTTCCGGTGTTTCAGGAAAATTTGAATTTTTCAAAAGAAAAATGTTGAATTTAGATAATTCAAATTGTATAAATGATTTTGATTTGTATCATTACAAATTACTTGACCGGCAAATAAAAGTATTTTCGCCAGGTGTTCAATTTTAAGCTGTAATTCAATTATTTTTTATTAATAAACTTAACTAAATTTCTTATAACAAATATTCGTTTTATTTGAATGAGTCAAGAAAATTAAAAAATATTATTTAATCGAAAACTTATCGTTTTCATGAACGATAATTTGTTGAAGGTTTCTTTAAAAAGACTCGAATTAAGTTAAGGAGATATCAAAAAGTTAAATAAACGTTTTCTAATTCTGGTACACGAAAACAAAAATGGTTTAGTGATAAGATAATGAAGAATTCAAAGAGCAATATTTAATGATGGTCTACTTCCGATGCTGGGGTCTATTATAAAATATATCCTGCAAATAATATTAGTTCTGTTGAATCAATGCCACGTGTATGTGCACTACCCACTGCTATATTAAATATAATCCCCTAAACAACAATTAAACTCGAAATACATCTGGCCTATGTATCATCCTGTCATTAAAAATAGTGTAAATGGTGCGTAAAGTGGGATTTAATTAATTTAATATTTTAAGCGTATAATAAATAAAACAGTAATATAATCCAAAAAAATATCTTTATGTCATTTCAATAAACAAATGTAATATTTATTGCTTAATTATTAAATTTACAATAATGGAAATAATTCAAAAAAAAATTATAAAATTAATATTTCTAATAATATTTAAAAATCACCTTATTCTTAATTCATTGTAGTTATTTTATATAGTTGTCCCTCATTTACGTCAGTAGATAGTATCCTCAATCATTTTGCTTTTCGGAATATGGATTTCCATGTTTTTCGCCATATTATAAATGTAATGTATTTATTGGTAGAATTGGGGCTCACCTGTTATTTTTCGCAGCTGGAAAGATCAAGAACTCGTCACAGTCATTTTTTGTTTGTTTAATATTTAATAGATGTTTGGCGAAAACTTTCTTTTTCCTTGGGGAAATTTATATACATAAAAATTAAACAAAATACAGAATTGTCTGCTTTTATGTATTACGGCATAAATACCTCTAGAAGCTGCATAGCGCATCGAACGGGCTGTATTTGTTGTATGTTTTTTGTACTCTAACACGTATTAATTTGTTAAATCAATTAACTCAAAAATCAAATTTGGTTTTAAAATAGTTGTCTATCAAAATACTTTTCTAAACATTTTATGATCAAGAATAAATATAATTGCACAAATATCTGTAAACTATAAACTGTAAAATACTAATTGTCGAAGAAAAATAAAAACAAAACGTGTGAGAGTACTATGAAATGAAACTTAGAATTACTCTACTATAAAATAGTAAGTCATTTAATTCTAAATTTCATCAAACATATAAGTATTAACAGTAGGATAATATTAAGTAAAAAGTGTTGAAAAAATTTGGGTTTTTCTTAATGTTTTTAGCATAAATATAAATACCTCCATAATAAACAAATTTCCGACTTTCAAGATTATTTTTCAAGGAGACAAACATTTTTCTGATGACAACGGCAATTAAGCTGTTTTAATTTAATTCAAAAATTATTTTTGATTAATTAGTTATATGTATATAATAAATGCTGAAAATGTTTAAAATGAATAAGCATATATAACTTAGTATATGTTAAACAATTATATTTTAAATTGATTTTTTGCATAGAATATATTAGTTATATTTGTTTATATATATTTTCAGACGATTAATTTAAAAAATCAATTTAACATATTTAATAAGAGAACTTGAGTAAACGAGCTATACAAAACATATTCAAAATATTTTATTAAATCATCGTCAAAACAGATTTAAAAATTTAATTTTTGTGTTAATATTTGTAAGTTAAGTTAATATTAAATTAGGATAGTTTTTCTCATTGTACAAAATATAATTAAATACGTAAGCAACTCAATAGAAAATTGTTGTTTTTACAAAAAATAAACGTATCATAAGTAATTGTATTTTAAGAAAAAAAATTGAAATTTTGATTTAAATATTTGAATATTGTAAGTGAGTACTATGAATATGTTCAGTAGATCATAATCTTTAATATTTAGTATTTTATCAACCCTTTATAACCCTGAAAAAAAAATATGAAAAGCAACATTTCGTCAAATATTCGTTAAATACAAATATTTCTCTTATAGCATTTAACTTATACCAGACTAACCTGCTCTGTAGAAATCTGTAATCTGAAGTATTTTTATCATTATTGATAAATAATGATTAAAAAATAAAAATTGATATCACTTACCTGTAATTTTATTCATAATAAAATAAGGGTAACTTGATTTTGTTTTTTGAGAGCACCTTTAATATGTCGAAAAAAAACAAAATGATGACTGCAAGACGTATGATGGGAATCCTATAATTATTACTGAAAGCTTCCGTCACGACGAGATCTACTTCGACTTCGCCGGCGATCTCTTTGCGAAGACCCTGCAAATTATTTCAAATCATCAAAACATCAATAACAAACTAAAGTTGATTGTTTTCCACCTCTTTCAAAATTCTCTTTTTTGGATTTATTTCGTGGTAGTTTTATAGTCTTATGTAGTTATTCATGCACAACTTTTCAATAACAAAATACCTAAAAAGAATGTTTTCTTACCTCTTTCGCGTTGGTCACGATTTCTGCGATTTCTGTGATCATCACGACGCTCCCGGTCATCTCTACGTCTTTCATCACCCCTACAATCAAATAATAAATAAGTAAACAGTATTATTTTAGAATAATTGTGAACAATCTCGGCAGTGGTCGGTACTCTTGATGACTACCTCTCCCGTCTTCTGTGATCGCGATACTCTCTTTCATCTTCACGTGTTCTAGTATTTCTATCCCTTTGTCTGCGATCACGATCGTCATCTCTATGTCGTCTGTCTCTCTCTTTATCTGCATCGCGTTCCTTTCTTCGTTCTTTGTTCATTTCTTCTACCGCAGCACGGAGTCTAGCGTATCTAAAACAAAAATTGTTATTATAATTATTGAATGATAAATAAAAATGCAATGTACTAGTGGTCTAAAATAAATACCCAAGGTGTTGCTTCCCCATTAAATGATCGTCTATTCTTTGCTGAGCGTCCCCGACAATTAAAAATGCTCCGCAAATATCACAAACTTCCATTTGTTTTTCCTGAGCAGCTGCTAACTCAGCAGTCATACTCCAATGGCTTAAATTAATACATCATATGTTTATACAAATATAAGAAACTATTTACAAAAGCATATGAAACTTACCTATTATCATTTTGCTTGACTAATGTTTCACGCTCTTCTTTCAATTGATCACAAAGTCGCATAAGACCTTGAGCTTGTTCCACATCGCCTCTTGTTCCAGCAACTTCTGCTTCCGCAACTAAAGCAGTTATCTTTTCCGAAAGAAGAGTTATTTGTTCTTGATTCCTTTTGCTTTGTGCTGGTGTTATCATTTGTCCTGATTCATTAGAGCTCATCAAAGCTAACCGCTGTCGACCCTTTTGAATTTTACCTGAATGTAAAACAAGAACGTTAACATAGTTCTTTGTTTTTATAGTTGTTTATAAATAGATGTAATAATATGCTCACGGTCAACGTCAGATATCATATTGTGACAAAATCTTGTAAACTCGTCTTCATAAAATGCTTTACGGTAACTTGCTTTTGCTTCATGAAATAATTTTTTCGCTTCTTCATCATGTATCTTTGAACATATTCCCAAATCAGCTCTGGTATTTGTAAATAAGTCATGTGGACAAAATTTCACCAAAAAATATTTACAGAACTAAAAAATGCGTTAAAAATTTAATAAATAGGATAAAATGTAAATACTGAAGTTTTAATATTGAATATTTACATAAAGTAAGGTTATCATACCTCCCCGTCTTCCCAATTTAATTCCGTTTTTCTTTCTGATGGATGGGCGTTTCGATTTCTTCCCATTAATTCATCTAACAAAGCTCGAGCAGCATCTGCCATTGTTTTGTAATATACTCAAAGATCAAGATCGTTAATGTTAATAACGTAATCTAGGATAAGTTTACAGCATTGAGCCACATTGAGCTTAAAATGGTCAGTAAGTATATCATTTACACAACACTTTTCGTATTACAGTTTTCCACAATATCTTGTCCGACTCATAAAAAAAAATTATTCTCTATTCAATCGCCATATGAAAAAACTATATGCAGTGAATAACTTTTTTTAAGTAACAAATATTTTACCTCCAAGCACCTAACATTTTTGTTTCATATCCTACTACTCAGAACAATTCAGAAAGATAAGGAGATTTTGCTAACACAAATTACCTTGACTTTTGTATTGCCAGATGAAGCAAATTGAAAGCATAGACGAACGCTATAGGTTCTCTTTCCGGAGCATTTGAGACAGAACAACTTTTTCAATTTTTTCCATTTTGTCTTTTTATAAATAGAAAAAAATATATATTATATTGAATACAATAATTAAAATTATATAAAGATAGTAATTAGTATTGAATAAAAAATATTACTGACACAAAGTATGCGCACTAAGAACTAGCGAAAATAAAAATTAAAACAATAGGTGCTTGAGAATAGGGCTTAAAATTATCGTTTTTGAAAATTGTTAGCGTTATTTGTTTGTTGATGTCCTCATTTACATAAAAAAAATGATTAAAATATAGAAAACTATCAATATTTATTTATTGTGTTATAAACACTATCTCAACATTTCCTAATGCCTATCATTATATATTAAAATCAATGTGAAACAAAAATGTTAACTATATTCTAATTAAAACATGCACACATAAATATTTGCTTTTAAAAATGATCTAATTTCTGCAAACCAGAATAACAATGATAAATTCTGAAAAATTGAAAGAGCTAAAGACCAAATTGTAAAATTGTATAACACAAATAATTAATACTGCATTTGGTAGATTGAAGAAAATAAAATAAATACTTAAATTTTAGAAATCCAAAAAGAAGCCTTGTAGGCTTAATGTGTTTTTTCCTTTAATTCTTATCTATACGATAACAACTTTTCACTTAATGTTCCTACTTATGAGATAAATTTATTAAGATCTACGTTGTAAATCCTGGCGATTGCTTTGTCGTAGGTGAAGTCCAGCATGTGCACGTACTCGTCACTGGCAGCAAACATTTGGCAAGCGTCGAAGCTCACGCTGTAGATGGGGGCCGACTGCTTCCTGGGTTCGGAGAAGTACACCTAGAACATAGCAGTACAGATTAAAGATAGTTGACCATTGAACACAAATATAACAATTATGTAGCAGATATGTAAAACCAGATGATCAGCGTGTACCTGTTGTACAATCCCATTGGCCCGCAGATCGTATGCGTTCACTCGTCGATGATGCTGCGTCCCAGATAACACAGTATTCTTATCATCGCAGCTCAAGCAGTAGAGAACAGAGCCGAATGGATCCTGATATTGTAGCTGGGGGAGAATCTCAGATCCTCTCGATAAATTAGGACTCCTGGTGTCCCACACAGATAATTTTGCGTCATAGCCGCAAGACAACAACAAATGACTCTAAAAATTAAAGCAAATGATAAATAAATATGTATTTTATGAAAATACAAAGAAAACCTATAGAACCCCATTGTGTTGTTGGTAGTGTACAGTATTTTACTTAAAGCCTGAGCTGATAGCTGTTGGAGGCTTTCCAAGATAGCATTTTTTAATTGAACCACAAAAACTTCATTAATTAAGATTAAAACATAAACTTAATACCTTTTGTTCTTCGTGTGTGGGCAACACAACTACCAAATAAAAATGTATCTATGATAATATTTGCCTATTATTAATGAAGTTAATTGTTAATTGTTTTTATTCTTCAAACATGCCTTCTATTGCAGAAAAACAAAGGAATACCTACATGTTCAATCCAATGAAAATCTAGTGCGTTAAGAAGTCCTGCGGGTCCTAAATTCATGATAACACTGCCACTGTAATTAGATAAATTGATAAATATTAGAATGAGAAAGTTTACGAATACCATTAGCTCAGGAACCCGACTTACGTTTCAATGTCCATAATATCTATGCATCGTCCTCGCACACTTGTTGCTAGCCATTTATTGGTGCTATTCAATTTTAAGCTCAATAAACTGTCATCAATTTGAGCAAGACATTGCGATTCGTTTTGCGGATATTCAGAAGTTATAGCATGGAATGGCCATATTTCTATAGTACGATTTGTAGAAGCTACAAGAAGGTCATCATTAGCATCCAAACTGTGCCACCCCATGAGCCGGTCTCGCAAACTGCTATCCTTCGTCAACAAGTAATGGCAGAATATGGTGTCGTTTAAGTTCAGATCGTACGCGTACAGGTAGCTTCCATAAATATACGTTATTATATTGTTTGTCTTTATAAAGCGGGATACATCATCCGTGGTGCCAGTCATTCGTCCATCTAAAAGTCAAGAAATTAAAATAAAAAAATATTCACTTTTTCATATTTATTCTAAATGGTTATTATGTTATAGCTATTCTAAAAGTATTTAAAGTAAAAAGGATTTTGTAAGAAGTTTTAAGTATGCAAAAGCGCAAAGGGGAAGATTTATTTTAAAAAAATAAGTCATAAATCGTTTGTATATTATGTAAAATCATTTATGCAACAGGTAACTTTTGTTATGTTACATAAACCTTAAATACAAATAACTGTGTTTAGCGGGAGTGTATTCAATTTACAAAAAAATATTGACAGTTTTTGTTTTAATTAATAATATGAGCAATATACCTACGACTCGAACAGGAGTTCTTGCTACTTCTCCGTAACTACGTGCATATGCATGAACAGCACTTCCAAAAGATACCCATAGAAGATCACGTTCCAAATGAATTTGAGGCATGAACTTTTTCCAAAATCGCACCGGATCACATTGAATGTACTTAGCCTGTTTCCAATTATAAGATATTCTAAGTTTTTCAAATGGACTTAATTCATGTTGGGACCTGGTTGTTAAATAATGAATAACTTGAGTTAAATTATGAAATTGTAAAGTATTTTAAATAAACTACCTTTGGCACATAATTGGGCTTAGTTGATTAGTAACAAAACTCTCTTTTGCCATAGGAATCCATTTTCTATGCCTAGAAACAAGAAATCTAAATCTTTTGCATGTTTGACTCAAACTGGCTAAATCTTGAATTGAACAAAAGTCGAATATTGTTATTAAAACGACATCAGGCGCTGAATAAAGCATGTTTACTTTTTAGCAGTCAAACAAATTTAATCAGTCCTATGCAATGATATATACTGTTGGTTTAAGTCCATATAAAATTAAATGTTCACTTTAATAAATTTTGCAATTGAATATAGTATAAACGTCATGTGTCTTAAAGGTTATATTGTGTTATATCTTAAAGAACATAATGATACATAACAAGCACAGACAACAAGCATTGACAACTGCTGATTGACAACTATGTCTCTTGCGTCTCTACGTCTGTCGCGGACTTATTCATATGCGAGTGTCTCTGTTAATATCTTACTAAATTATTTATCTTATAAAATCTCTATCAAATAGTTGACAGATATTAATAATTAATTTTCTAAAAGTAATTTTTAACAATATTCTTAAACTTAAGTTGCGCCATCTATTAAACAGTAGATTACTTTTAAATACAATTGCTTTATAAATTTAAACCCCTGATCAGAATGCAAGCATACATTCAAATATATAAAAGTTCAGTTTTAAAATAGAAGATTTAAAGAAGTTAAAAATAACACGGTTTAAAACGCCTGAACGTCACGCTAATACTATAACACAATGATTTACATAATGAGTACTTCAAAATAACGAATTACTTCATTTCAATTTTATTTTTTATGTTTTTCTGGTTAATGATTTTATGGACATTTTTTCTTTAAAAATTACGTTTCTTTGATATTTCTTTATGCAGTTATGTTCGTTATGCTATAAAATAAAGAACTGTGTCATTACATTTTAAATATCTACGATTTTCTGGCATTTATGCAACCCTTTATAAATTCATAGACCGTCAACTATTTTGGTCCATTTACAGACTTTAAAATGCTAATATCTTGTAAGAAAATATATATCACATGTCAAAATACAAGAGTTTTTTTTAGTAAAAAGTGAGAAGAGTACACTTTTCTCACTTTTATAATATATATATATTAATAATCAATAATAAAAAATATATATCTTTATTTTATAGCGGGATTTAACATAATTTGAATGATGATCTAAATCTGCATTTCATTATCAGGTAAGTGTTTTGGTTTACGAGATATAAGTATTTAATACTCGAACCGTAAAAGATTTTTAAAAATGATTTTATTTATTAAAATCAACATAAAAAACTACGTTAAAAACCAAAAATAATTTTTATAAATATAAAAATTTCGAAAAAATTTCTATGAAATTAAATAAAAGTTGCATAAAATCTAAAAACTTCATCATTCAACTTCATCAATTTAACTTATTTATAGTAACTTAACATGCGCCAGACATAACCCTATCAAAAAATTTAAAAAATAATGAAATTTACCTTTTAAAGAAAAATAGCAATAACTGGAAACTTGATTTTAGACAACGTAATTAAGGTTGCCAGCTTTTCAGGGTTAAATATGTATTAAAAACAGATTGCGTCATCTAGTTAGCAGTACTACATAATGGTATAATTTATGATTTGTTTAACAGTTGTTGATTTGCTCTTCATAATGTCTGACACGCGGTTTTGATTTAGCCAGCGCGGGGTTTCTAGCAAAAATATCATTGTAATTATTAAAATGTTTACTGAATGGCCATATTTCTATAGTACGATTTGTAGAAGCTACAAGAAGGTCATCATTAGCATCCAAACTGTGCCACCCCATGAGCCGGTCTCGCAAACTGCTATCCTTCGTCAACAAGTAATGGCAGAATATGGTGTCGTTTAAGTTCAGATCGTACGCGTACAGGTAGCTTCCATAAATATACGTTATTATATTGTTTGTCTTTATAAAGCGGGATACATCATCCGTGGTGCCAGTCATTCGTCCATCTAAAAGTCAAGAAATTAAAATAAAAAAATATTCACTTTTTCATATTTATTCTAAATGGTTATTATGTTATAGCTATTCTAAAAGTATTTAAAGTAAAAAGGATTTTGTAAGAAGTTTTAAGTATGCAAAAGCGCAAAGGGGAAGATTTATTTTAAAAAAATAAGTCATAAATCGTTTGTATATTATGTAAAATCATTTATGCAACAGGTAACTTTTGTTATGTTACATAAACCTTAAATACAAATAACTGTGTTTAGCGGGAGTGTATTCAATTTACAAAAAAATATTGACAGTTTTTGTTTTAATTAATAATATGAGCAATATACCTACGACTCGAACAGGAGTTCTTGCTACTTCTCCGTAACTACGTGCATATGCATGAACAGCACTTCCAAAAGATACCCATAGAAGATCACGTTCCAAATGAATTTGAGGCATGAACTTTTTCCAAAATCGCACCGGATCACATTGAATGTACTTAGCCTGTTTCCAATTATAAGATATTCTAAGTTTTTCAAATGGACTTAATTCATGTTGGGACCTGGTTGTTAAATAATGAATAACTTGAGTTAAATTATGAAATTGTAAAGTATTTTAAATAAACTACCTTTGGCACATAATTGGGCTTAGTTGATTAGTAACAAAACTCTCTTTTGCCATAGGAATCCATTTTCTATGCCTAGAAACAAGAAATCTAAATCTTTTGCATGTTTGACTCAAACTGGCTAAATCTTGAATTGAACAAAAGTCGAATATTGTTATTAAAACGACATCAGGCGCTGAATAAAGCATGTTTACTTTTTAGCAGTCAAACAAATTTAATCAGTCCTATGCAATGATATATACTGTTGGTTTAAGTCCATATAAAATTAAATGTTCACTTTAATAAATTTTGCAATTGAATATAGTATAAACGTCATGTGTCTTAAAGGTTATATTGTGTTATATCTTAAAGAACATAATGATACATAACAAGCACAGACAACAAGCATTGACAACTGCTGATTGACAACTATGTCTCTTGCGTCTCTACGTCTGTCGCGGACTTATTCATATGCGAGTGTCTCTGTTAATATCTTACTAAATTATTTATCTTATAAAATCTCTATCAAATAGTTGACAGATATTAATAATTAATTTTCTAAAAGTAATTTTTAACAATATTCTTAAACTTAAGTTGCGCCATCTATTAAACAGTAGATTACTTTTAAATACAATTGCTTTATAAATTTAAACCCCTGATCAGAATGCAAGCATACATTCAAATATATAAAAGTTCAGTTTTAAAATAGAAGATTTAAAGAAGTTAAAAATAACACGGTTTAAAACGCCTGAACGTCACGCTAATACTATAACACAATGATTTACATAATGAGTACTTCAAAATAACGAATTACTTCATTTCAATTTTATTTTTTATGTTTTTCTGGTTAATGATTTTATGGACATTTTTTCTTTAAAAATTACGTTTCTTTGATATTTCTTTATGCAGTTATGTTCGTTATGCTATAAAATAAAGAACTGTGTCATTACATTTTAAATATCTACGATTTTCTGGCATTTATGCAACCCTTTATAAATTCATAGACCGTCAACTATTTTGGTCCATTTACAGACTTTAAAATGCTAATATCTTGTAAGAAAATATATATCACATGTCAAAATACAAGAGTTTTTTTTAGTAAAAAGTGAGAAGAGTACACTTTTCTCACTTTTATAATATATATATATTAATAATCAATAATAAAAAATATATATCTTTATTTTATAGCGGGATTTAACATAATTTGAATGATGATCTAAATCTGCATTTCATTATCAGGTAAGTGTTTTGGTTTACGAGATATAAGTATTTAATACTCGAACCGTAAAAGATTTTTAAAAATGATTTTATTTATTAAAATCAACATAAAAAACTACGTTAAAAACCAAAAATAATTTTTATAAATATAAAAATTTCGAAAAAATTTCTATGAAATTAAATAAAAGTTGCATAAAATCTAAAAACTTCATCATTCAACTTCATCAATTTAACTTATTTATAGTAACTTAACATGCGCCAGACATAACCCTATCAAAAAATTTAAAAAATAATGAAATTTACCTTTTAAAGAAAAATAGCAATAACTGGAAACTTGATTTTAGACAACGTAATTAAGGTTGCCAGCTTTTCAGGGTTAAATATGTATTAAAAACAGATTGCGTCATCTAGTTAGCAGTACTACATAATGGTATAATTTATGATTTGTTTAACAGTTGTTGATTTGCTCTTCATAATGTCTGACACGCGGTTTTGATTTAGCCAGCGCGGGGTTTCTAGCAAAAATATCATTGTAATTATTAAAATGTTTACCAAAAATTTTACAAGCTCAATATTTTCTGTTCTAGGCGCGGGGCATTTGCTACTTCAGCTATATGGCTTATGGGGCACCGATTACAGCCTTATGTTTAGATACGAGTATGTCATTCGTACTGATAAGAGCTATCAAGAAGTATAAGCTCTCAGTAAAAATGTGAGGTAAATAAATATGTTGAAGTGCAGTTTCCTGAACTTTTGAGACCGATAAACTGAAGTCGAAATGGATTTTCCAGTTTCAAATTTTGGAAATGTAACAAACGCCGAATATCACAATGGCACTTGTCCGATATCCGATAAGCTACAAAGATTGTGATATCCACTCGAGATTGGCGGACGTACCAAGATATATAAAGGAGAGCAATTTTGACACAAATAATAACATATTTTAAATATAACGCAAGTAAGTTACATTCCTCATTATTCAAGAAACAATATTAATTACAAATTGTTCGAGATTGTTAAAAACTAATTAATTTTAGAATGAAGGTCTTCGTGATTCTTGCCACTGTGCTGGCTGTATCCAGTTGTCTACCACTAGATTCTGGATTTGTGCCAAACTCTCCAGAAAATTGTAAGTGTTATCGTTTTGTAATATCCAAAATTTTAATTTTCTCCAAAGTTTCCTACCGGGCCCACTAATTTTCTCAACACCCCCTTTTCTAATTTTTCAATTTTTAATTTTCAAAAAAAGTTACCATTAAACACCGTAATACATGTGTAAAATTTCATCTTTCTATCTTTTACGAATTAAAAGTTTTCCAAAAGTGCGGGTTTCCAAGATATTCAGGGGGAAATTCGAGGACGCCAAAAGTCTTAGAATTTTTTTCTCTACGAAATACAGTTTTCAAGAAAATGCGCGGAGCCGTTTTCGAGCCACCATACAAATCACTGACGCATATAAACAAATAAACATATAAACTTTCACTTGGAACATTATAATATAGCAGGACAAGTAATCGATTTTAAATTTCGCTTTTCACAACCTTATTAAATTCAAAATTTGATGTACTGCACGAGCTAATTGTAAGTGCAACCGACGTATTAATCACACTTGGTAACGTTTTACAGAAATGATGACATATTTCACAACCCTATTACGCTATTACGATAGTCGTAGGATAGGTGCAAGTATCTGAAAAGAACATATGAATTGAACATTCTTGTCCCTTTAAATCGCACTTTTAATTGATAACATATTTTTTTATTTGTAATATATTTTTTACATATCTACCGTGTATCACAGATGATTGAATAGAAATTATTTGAATTAATTTATTCTTATTTCAGTGGCAAAATTGGCTTCCGGTGACGACAAACAAAATGCATGGGAGCTAAGTGGACAATTTGAAGGTGACATGGTCTTGTCTCTAGAGCAGCTGCAAGCATTAGTAGGATTAGGAAGAAATGGTCTAATCAACACTAGATATAGGTGGGCCAATAACGTAGTGCCCTACACCATCGAGGAAGGCTACTTTAGTAAGTATTCCATCAGTTTCCCTACAAACAATTTTGATTGGAATTCAATTAGATGCGAATCGTATCACTCTGAATGGAGATTGGAATCCTATTAGACATTAGTGAGACATTACATGAAGCTTTGGACAGCATGTCTGAACCGGCCGGAACGCTCCGTACCCCCTCTGACGGCCTTCGTAATACTTTCTAAACGAGGTTTGCCGAGGTGCAAGTCGTGCTACTACCCAGTACTACCACAGTACTAACATATGTTCTCCCGAACGCTGTTTGACTACTGTCTTACCACTCTCAGTGATACGAGATTGCTAAGAATACAAATTGTTTGTAGGGCTTAAAGAAACACTTTGCAGCGTACTGACATATGTTGAAGATCTTTTATTTTACAAATTAACTTTATGTTCTATCCGAACAACTAATATAAATTAAAGTTTCTATCTCCCAAAAAAAAGTTGATAAGAAATATGACAACGCTGTAATGCTACCTTTGCAGTCTAGTCAACTATGGTGACGCGCGCAAAGTATGACGTACGGCAACATACTACGTTGTGAAATTGATATAGCAATAGCCTTCATAACTTTTATATAAACTGGTCAAACAATATCAAAAACAATCAAAACTTTCCTAATTTATTTGTCTACAATACTTCCGTCTTTTTTCAATCTGTAGAGACGTTCTCGAGATATACGTTAAAACTATGTCCTTTTTATACTTTGTACGCATCCTGCATGTAAAATAAGCGCATGTTAATTATTAATATTCCGCTTTACAAGTAGTCAAAGCAGTTGACATTTTGTAATTTTGTAATTAAATTAAAAGACACTTATATTAATATCTTAAATGACTTGCTGGATGTTGCATATATCTAAAATATTTATTTATAAAAATATTTTATTATCTTCTGATAAAACATACTATTCAAATAAGATTTTGCTTCTGATAAATACTTTGTATAGAATTGGATTTTCCCAATGCGGACAGTTGTTTTGGACAGAATGACACGCAAAATATTTCAGATCTTTATTTACTGTTCATGTTATCATTCAGATGTCGATACGATGATTACAACAAATTAGTTAACGATATAATCATTATCAACTAATTACGTTTATTGTTGAATCTCTACAATCTTCTATCATCATTATTTATTACAAAATATCTCTTTTCTAAATCACAATTTTTACATATCTCAGTGCCTCACATTCCCTGTTACAATGTTATAGTTGTAGCATACGTACAGGCGCCTGAACAGTAAACATAAATTGAAACTTTTTAATCCTGTAACTGATTTTTCTTTTAGCTCAAGAACAAATTGACTTTATTGATTATCACTTGAAGGAGTTTGCTGCTGTTTCTTGTGTCACCGTCAGAAGGAAGGTTGACACTGATGTCGACTACGTGTACATTACTGTAAGACAATGTCCTTACATTCGCATTAAACCTGGTCTTAAGTTTAATTTATAGTAAATGAATTTGTCAGGGTAAATCCGATGGCTGCTACTCATCAGTAGGAAGACGAGGTGGAGCACAGAACCTTAATTTGGCTCCCTATAACGTCACTGAAGGCTGCTTCCGGTCTGCCACCATCCTGCACGAGTTCCTCCATGCTCTCGGCTTCTACCACCAGCAGTCGGCCAGCGAACGCGACGACTACGTCACCATCATGTGGGAAAACATCACGCCAGGCATGGAGAACAACTTCAATAAATATAGCGACGATGTCGTTACTAACTTCGGCGTGGCTTACGACTACGGAAGCGTTATGCACTACGGAGCATACGGATTCTCTAAAAACGGATATGCAACTATCGAACCAAAAGTAAGTATTATCGTATTAGTTAACGTATATACTCCTTCAGCCATTGTGCTCCCTATTGTATTTTATTAATACTTTAACTAATAAAATTTTTAATTATCTTTTCAGGACCCCACTGCCGAAATCGGACAACGTATTGAAATGAGCTCCAAAGACATCGAAAAGCTGAACCTAATGTACTGTCAATAATGACTAACTGACGAACTACACTCTTATAAACAACTTCTATTTCTATTATATAAAAATATGAAAAAAATTATATTATATAAAAAATAAAATATTCTATAGAAAATGAGTTCACAACTACAGCTGTGGTTTATTATTAATCTTTATTGAAATATAGGTTAACATATTATCATTGGTACTTTTATTTTTTTAACTATCCAAAAATTTACTGAATTAAAGAGATCTTTCTACCGGAGTTTTAACACTAGCGCAGAAAAAATAATACGCCAAATTGAAAATGACTTTTTTTTAACTCTCCCGAGAAATTAATTATCCTTTTGGCAAAATGTATGTATCTAGTCACAATTTCCTTTTGCCGAAATCAATTCTATCCTGTCACAATTACTTGTCGGAAATATCAATTGTATCTAAACCCAATTCCCTTTCGACGAAATCAATTGTATCTAGTTACAATTTACTTAAACAATGGCCATTTCAACGGTAGGTGTAATACGTAATTGCACTGCGGTGGTTAATCTATGTTTTGAAACACAGAGTGGTATGGCACAGCGTCCTGAATTACTAAAATTGCATTTGGAAAGCAGGGAACTATTGTATGTTGTTGGCTATACTGATTTTCCTTTTGACATTACATTTTTATTAATTACGTTGTCATTTAATTGATAATCATTTTTATTGGTTATTTTAATTCTTAATGTTAACAATTTAACTTGATATTTAAATTAGTTCAACTTGGCAAACATGTCTTACAATTATGAAGAAACAAGCTGGCAAGGTATATGTCAACATTATAAAGGAATAAAATCTATTAAAGTTGATTTGGGTTATGAATTATTAATTGAAAATGTAGAAATATATATAAATGATCTACCATTAGGAATAATACATTTATATTTATTAAAAGAATATTTAATTTAAACATTTTATTACGCGAACAGTTGGTACATATTAACTATGATTGAAGAAACATTAAAAATCTATCTCATTTAATTTGAAACACAAACTTCTTTCTTGTTAATATATTATTGTTGTCTTTAAGGAAAAATTAAATAAGTATTAATGTGCACATATATACATCGTTATCTAATGCCATGCTTGTTTACTTACCACGTCTACAGAGAAGATACATCAATAAATAATAGAATAATATTATATGTTCTTACCTTATGCTATTAAATTGATAACGTCAACCGTTTATGCCGTTTTAGATGTGAGAGACTTATTTCGCAAATGGAGAGAATCAAACGAACGTCGTAGTGAGGAAGTAGTACAATTATGGGAGGCCGTTCTCGAAGATCAACAAAATAATCTGGGGAATGAGAGTATGACTTATAGTTATGAATTATTATCCTAAAATATGTTATATTAATTTGACAATTCTACTTTTAATTCAGAGTATATGGTATTGGAGCAAGTAACTTTGAGTGCACTAGATTGTGGAAGGTTGGATCTTGTTGAGCAAAACTTAAAGGTTCTGTCGAAGGCATTCCCCAATAGTTTGAGGGTATTAAAATTCCAGGCTATGAAACTAGAAGCATTGGATAGGTAAGTTTGTTATGCAAAGTCTACCTATGGTTATTCATGTTTCTAACTTTTTATAATATCTGTTGTATCCAATTTGCTTAGATATGACGATGCACTGGATGTTTTGGATAAAATAATCCATCTGGATGAGACCAATGCTGGTCCGAGAAAACGTAAAGTTGCCATATTAAAGGCCCGTGGTCGCAATAGTGATGCCATTAAAGAATTAACAGAGTATCTTAAAAAGTAAGTTGCGTAAAGGTTTAAACGAACTAGGTCGGACCGTATATCCACCCCATCTTACAACTTATGTTTATTAATCTCTTCTTCCACGGTCAAGTACTAGTCCTAGAAAAAAGTTTATTTCGACATTTATTACAAAAAATTACGTAACAATGGGTTTAATAATGTAATATACATGTACAGCTATTAATATGCACGACGAATGGGTAATGACCTACGAACTACTCTAAATAGAACATTATTCGAAAATATTGACCTTATTAAAGGTCCACTAAATAACAATAGTAAATTTTATAGGTTTATGTCTGATCAAGAAGCTTGGCAGGCACTTGGAGATCTTTACCTAGCCGAAGGAGATCTTTCCCGTGCTGCTTTTTGTATAGAAGAACTTATTCTTCATAATCCACACAGTCATTTACTCCACCAAAGACTGGCAGATATTAAATACACTCAGGTATATGTTATTACTTTTAACATACAATTAACTTAATTTTAAAATGTAGATCAATTATCATTCATGAACATTGTTTTAGGGGGGTTTTGAAAACATGGAAATAGCAAGATCGTATTACAACCAATCGATAAAACTGAATCCTAATAACATTCGTTCTTTGTATGGGTTATTTTTGGTAGGTTTTGTTTAAAAGTACAGACAATTTTAAAATTTAAATACTCTTAATAAATACTTCTTAAAATAATTTTACTTTTTTAGGCCTCTACAAATATAGCAAACTCCCAAAAATTAGCAGCTGGTAAGAAGAAAGAAAACATGAAACTTGGCCAATGGGCACTTCGACAAGTCAAAAATATTCATGAAACTCAACATTCAAATTCAAGTTTGACTGCGGGACTAGAATCAGCACTAAGTACCTTGCAACTTTGAATATACTAATACTTAGAGCTTTGAAGTTTTAATTTATGTTTAAAATGTAATAAGTTCTGCAATATACATTAGCTGGTTGTTAGCATAATAATTAAATTTATTTCCTTCCTGCTAAAGTTCCTCCTTCAGAAATAAGTGTATAGTATTAAAACCACACAAATATATGACAATTTGTATTCAAAATATAAGTTTTATAGGTTCGATTTATGATAGTGCAATATCAAACGAATTATAAAATATAAGTTTCGTTTTAAATTATTATTGAAAATACAATACAAATTACAAACTGAAAAATCAATCTTCCTCATCATTAAACAACATCTCCACCAGCTCCTGGTTCTTGCAATTCTCCCCATCAAGTTTCATTACAGTTCCCCACCGGAGAATACTTGGTATAACTAGCAAACGAGTTCTTCGGTCCGTACGGAATTTACAATTTGGGTCTTTCCATCTAAAAGCAAAATTTGATTAAGTTTAATGCAATTATTTACAACCACTTTAACTAGTTCCTAAATTTTGTGCAAACTTACGTTGATCTGTCACCAACAAACACTGTAATAAAATGAGAGTTTTCTGGAGCAGATTTTAAAGCGGCTTCTATAGCCGGATGTGCTGTAAAAAATGAATAAACACGGAGATAAAAGTTACTGGACATTTTGTTAATATTCTTATATGTTAAAAAAGAAAACGATGAATTTAAAATATGTAAATACCTTCATTGCAATCGATGCACCAGCTCTCTCCACTTTCAAGCTTATTTCCAGTAAACAAGTAAAAAATTGGTTCCCCTTTCGATTCGAAAGAGGATAAAAATTTGCAGAATTCCTCATATCCGTAAACTGAATGTTGTTTTACCATTTTTAATAATACCTTTAATTTGTAAAACGCCTCCTAATCGCGTGACTGATAATATTCAATTGACTCCAATTATATATTGATATGCCCTTTGAACCAGTTTTGTTTGTTTGCTTTAATTGATAAGATAACTAATATGAATAATCAGCTATACAAAAAAAATATTATTATTTATTGCGTTCAAAAATATGCAAAATATATAAATTTACATAATTAATAATATATTTTTTAACTGTTTGAACTTCAACACGAAATGCAACTATATTTGGCAGCAGCTGTCACTTTCAAAAGGATGACCTTAGTTGGCCTTGACATCTATCCTTTTTCAAACGAGCGACCCCACATGTGAATCTGAAATTTTTTTGTGTAAAACACAGCTTTGTTTAAAATAATACTTACAAAATATATGCTGTCTGGATTTATTATGGAACCTTATAATTAAACATTTAACTCTTCGTATATATTAAATATTAATCTTTATTATTAGACCCTTTTTCAAATTTCCGCGCGAAATTTTCAAGTAATTTTGTGTGTAAATAATTAATAGTTTACATGTTTTGGTTTGTAATTAAATGTCCTCATAAACATCTATTAATTTAAATTCTTTATTATTATGGGCAATAAAGGGTAAATTATATCTAATTGCCTAATATGTAAATTTCCTATCTCGGTTGTATAAAACATGACTCCCATAATTTTTCAATTAGTTCAATCTGTTAGACGTAGTCGTGTTCAATATTTGTTTAGTCATTTAAAAAAAATTAGTTATAGGAATATAAAATCAACAAAGTATTCTTATTGCACCGTAACAACTTCATCTGAGGTAAATATTAACGGAATTGATATTTTTTTAGTAACTTGGAGTACCTAACCTATTTCATATGTCATATATATCGTATAAAAAATAAAATTATAATAAAATATTTATTGACTAACTTTAAGAATCAGAAGGCTATTCCCAAATATAAAATATTTGAATATTATTTTCGAAACATGAAATTTATCTACCCAGAGGCTAAAAGAGATGAAAGTGTTGTTGATGAATATCATGGAAGTCAGGTAAATATATATATTTGCAGATAATATTGGCCTTAATTTTCAATTAAACTATTAAATCATTCTATAATAACTTATAACATATATTGTAATTTATTTAGAGACATTTTGCATACGTAACAATTGCAAGTAATCGTCATAAAAGTTTTGTTTATCTCCAGAGAAATTCATCACTTAAGCTAATTTAAGCCGTTTATCTAATGCTTGTCATGTATATAAAACTCACAAACAACTTTAACCATTTGTTATTTTTTTGTATTGAACCCCAAATTTAATTATCAAGGTTTCTTACTAATTTTGTTTTACTATACCAAGGTTCCCGATCCTTATCGTTGGCTAGAAGATCCTGATTCGGAAGAAACGAAAGCATTTGTAGATGCTCAAAATAACGTTACTAGACCTTATCTTGAAAGTTGTTCAGTTAGAGGGGAGCTTAACGCACGATTGACTAAACTTTGGAATTACCCAAAATATTCATGTCCTTACAGAAGAGGTGAAAAGTATTTTTATTATATGAACACTGGACTTCAAAATCACAGGTAAGATATTATATTAATATTGGTTTCTTTTGTTAATGATATTTACTTGCATAATTACTTTTGTTTAGCGTTTTATATATGCAAGATTCGTTGAACGCTGAGTCTAAAGTATTTTTGGATCCCAATACGTTGTCTGAAGATGGCACAGTGGCATTGTCGTCAACAAGTTTTTCTGAAGATGGTCTTACTCTTGCATATGCACTGAGTGCTAGTGGTTCAGATTGGATAACTATTCATTTTAAAGATGTTCTGAAAGGTATAATCATCTAGAATAAAAATAAATATTCTTTATTTCTTGAAGTTTATTGACTTATTTCTTTTAAATAGGTACTGATTACCCAGAGGTTTTAGAAAAAGTCAAATTCTCCAGCTTAGCTTGGACGAAGGATAACAAAGGCATTTTTTATGGGGTGAGAATGGCTTACTTTAATCTATCTTAAATAAGCGGTTGTTAATTATTAGTGAGGTTTGTTTTTGGAAGGTGCCTGATCTTAATGGTGTTGATATAAATTACCTTCAAGAATTTTTATAATCATATTATTTAGTTATTTTACTAAGCTACCATTAAGTTCGGTTTAAGGAAATCATAACGAAATCCGTAACTTATAATTCTAAATAACAATTTGAGAAAGTTGTATTACAATATGAAAAATGTTATGTATTATATATTGTTTATTTCTATATTTAATAGTTGAAAAATAGACAACTAATATTATTATTCGTTTTCAGCGTTACATTGACCAAGAAGGAAAAACTGATGGATCCGAAACAGTTAGCAATGAACACCAAAAACTATTTTATCATAAACTTGGAACTCTACAAACTGAAGATATCTTAGTTGTTGAATTTCCAGAAGAACCACAATGGAGGATGTAAGTTGTATTAGTACCATTAAATAATATGCTTTTAAGTTTAAGTTAAGTAAATTAAAAAATATTAAAATGATATACAGAGGAGCAGAAGTCAGCGAATGTGGAAGATATCTCATTATTACGACTATAAAAGATTGTCGTGATAATCTGGTGTATTATTGTGATTTAAAAGAAAATAGTGAGATCACCGGAAAATTAAATTTAACGCAAATTGTTTTTAAAATGGAATCCGATTACGAAGTAAGAATTATGTTTTATTATATGTAATGAAATATTATATAATATTTCAATTATTTTTTAAATATCAATGTTTTTTTTTTGCTTGGTTTTATAGTACATTACCAATGAAGGGTCTATTTGCGTATTTAGAACAAATAAGGACGCACCGAATTATCGCCTGATAAATATAGACCTTGCAAAACCAGCTATGGAAAACTGGACTACTTTAATCAAGGTACAAACTTTCATACTGTTTTCTTCTTGTGAAACAACTTTCTTACTGACCATTGTTTATATTATTTTGTTACAGGAGGATCCTAAAGATGTTCTAGATTGGGCCCATTGCGTTCACGGAGATAAGTTAGTTGTATGCTATATACATGACGTTAAGGTAAGATGGTAATCAATATAAATTCTTGCTAGCTGTTTTTCCTTTTTCTAAAAAAGAAAACAAAATTCTACAATTTATTAATATCCCAGTTAAAATTGCATTACATAACTAAATGTATTTTCACGTAGTATACGTAATATTTTACATTTATTTTTTACAGAATATTATGCAACTTAGATCTCTGTCAACTGGCGATCTTTTAACAAGTTTTCCCTTAGATGTCGGAACTGTTCAAGGATTTTCTGGAAAAAAGAAACATTCTGAAATATTTTACCAATTTGCGTCGTTTTTGACACCTGGTGTAATACTGCACTGTGATTTGGCAGAATCTGCAATACCAGTGCCTAAGGTATTAATAGAAATATTAATTCTCTTTATACTAATTGTCTTAATAATATTTCTAATAAGCGTTAATATGAATTAATGTATCGTGTTCTTTCGATTTGTTTGTTGTAGGTGTTTCGTGAGGTTACAGTTGATGGGTTCGATGCAAGTCAATATCACTCGGAGCAAGTTTTCTATAAAAGCAAAGATGGTACTGAAATACCAATGTTCATCGTCAAAAAAAAGGTACATTATAACATTTGCAAAAGTTTGCGAACACCAAAAAATATTATATATATAAAAATAATATATAACATTTATAAAAATAAGATAGTACACATGTAGATTTTGCTTGCTTGATATTTATATTTTAAACGAACGATTAATTCAGGACGCGCCGCTTGATGGATCGAATCCTTGTCTTTTATACGGATACGGAGGTTTCAATATCAGCGTTCAACCAACTTTCAGCGTGACCAGACTTGTATTTATGCAGCACTTAGGAGGCGTCTTAGCCATTCCAAATATAAGGGGAGGCGGGTAAGATAAATTCACAACTTTAAAATTCTTATATGTGAATAATTAAATTTAAATATTATTTTAAATATAACACCAAGTATAAAGATTAAGACTGTTCTATTTCCTCATTTCGAACGGTGGATAAAACCCGACATTTTTTACTAAAAGCTTGAACCTCCTATCGACCTTTAAATAAGAATACGAATTGTCTCTCTGCATCTCAGCACAAGCATACTTCTCATAATAGCGGTAAATGACCGCACTAGTTTATCAGTATCTATAATATGTGTTTATTTAATATCATTTGGAATATAGATAACATTCTAATTTTTGTAGGGAATAATTTTGTTAGTTTTTTTAAATTTATTAGCAATTATAATTATGTTATAGCGAATACGGTGAGAAATGGCACAACGCGGGACGTTGGTTTAACAAGCAAAATGTATTCGACGACTTCCAAGCTGCAGGCGAATATCTTATCGAAAAGGGATATACTTCCAAAAAAAAGCTCATCATTCAAGGAGGCTCAAACGGTGGACTGCTAGTTGGAGCCTGTATTAATCAAAGACCAGATTTATTTGGGGCAGCAATTTGTCAAGTGGGGTAAGATTGAATATTATAAATTATTAAAATTATAGTACACTATATAGTTTTTGTTGTTTGTGTGTTTTAAAGTCGCACTAAAACGTCTACATCATATGTACTCCTGGCCGTCCTAGCTTTCGAACGTATAACTGTAAATATGTTTCAGTGTTCTGGATATGTTACGATACCACAAGTTTACAATTGGATTTGCCTGGGCTTCTGACTATGGAGTATCGGATGATAAGAAACACTTTGAGAACCTTATAAGATATTCACCTCTTCACAATGTTAAAGCTCCTTCGACTGGTAAGAAAAATACCGATCTTGCAATAATAACTTTTTATTATGCCTCTTGTAGTACTTAGAGTATTTGTTAAAATTATCAGTTAAATTTCAGTTATGATATAATTAAAGTTAAAATTAAAAAAATTAGTTCTGATTCTAGTTTTGCTAATAGAATTATCACAGTTAACTAACGAAAAATGTAACCTATGGTTGAAGTTACGAGAGTTCGGCGGTGACTCATATGTAAACATGTTGTGGGGTATAAACTGCTGATATAACTAAAAAGCACTGACTCATTTATTTTTCTATAATGTATATAGAAACGAATAAGACAAAATTCATTATCGTATTATAGATTTATACCGCTCTTATAACCTCTTAAGTATAAGTCACAGCCGATCTATCGTGATTTTGACTATAGTTATTTTGTTTGGTTAAGCTACAATTATGTTCGACTGGAGCAAAAATCACAGCTGAGAAATAAGGTTAACAAAGCTACAATTTAATTTCAGCCAAGCTTCATAATAACCCCCAGTTAACTGAGAATTGAAACATCGGCCATCATTGTTGTACTTGTTACATTTTCGAATATAGCAACAGTTTAATAATACCTTTAATTGTATTTTAACAAAAAAAACTTTTTTGGAATCTAAGATATGATTTGTGAGAAACTGTATGATGAGTGATGATGAGTTTCAAAACATTTAATAATTACTTACAATTTTAGAAGAAACGCAATATCCGGCAACTCTGGTACTGACGGCCGATCACGATGACCGTGTCGTTCCTCTTCACTCGCTTAAATTTATTGCACAATTGCACTACGTGTTGCGTGGAAATAGTGTACAGAAGAACCCGGTTATGATCAGGGTGGACACAAAGGCTGGGCATGGAGGTGGCAAACCAACGGCTAAAGTTGTAAGTATATAATTAATATCCTCAATTAAAATGGGCGGACAATGGTCCGTCACTATTACACACAAATTAATTTTTGAAATAATGTGTGTGTCTCATGCTTTGGGTGCACAGCAGAGATAAACAATAATAAACAAACCTAATATAATGTTTTATTTTTCAGATTGAAGAAGCAACAGATATTCTGTGTTTCGTCATTCAATCTCTGGGGCTAACGTTTAAAGCGGAAGCTAAATAATACAATGGACAGCATTTCTGTACTTTGATTCAAATTCCTTAAATTGCCATACTTTGTAATTGTATTGTGATGTATATATATATACATTATTTAAACAAATAACTGAATTGACGTATCTAATGTGTTTGTGTATAAATGAAAAATTTATATAATTATTTATAAAATATTGAGTAATAAATGAATATTTAAATACACGTGTTACAATATTTTATTATGTTATTGCAGCTTGTAAATGATGCCATTTTTTCAATTCTTAGTTAATTCAGGTTTGTTACTTTTGTTTTCTCTCATTTCTATTAGAGCCAAATAAACCTAATTTGTTCCTAGTTTACAATTAACTGTAGTCAGTCTTTGACAAAACAAGAATTGAAATACGTTATACCCAACTGAATTAAAAATCGGCTTAAAATTATCTTATTCTTAAAGAGACCCATGGCTTAAGGAATAAGCTATATGCTATTTACGAAGGTGCTTTTATTAGATAATTAATTTTACAGCAAATGGAATTAAATGGAAAATAATTAATAACATAGCCCATAAATTTATTAATGTATTCTAGAAGGCATATTTTATATACCGCTGATATTTTAATCAATAATTACGTGTAAAGTTATTTGAAATACAATAATTATATTAAATCATAATTGTGAGCGTATAAATGGATTTGTAAATTCTTCTAAAATCCTTTTTTAAACTTCCTGCTTTCAAGAGTAGCTTGCAGTTGCTCCAGTTGTTGCTTAGCTCCGCATTGAGGGAAGTTGTTCATATCGTAGTACTGCGGCGCAATCTTAAGCAGCCACTCAGCTGAAATAAAAATTATTAAATTATATCACACACTCACATCTATTATCTAGCTCTAATATAGACAAATTTGGAATTTAACTTACGCTTTATATCTGTTACAGAGCGGATGTAATTCTTGGTTGTCAGTACAAACTCATTATAAATAACCCACTCGGGCTTGTGGTCTAGACATGTACTTGGATGAAGTTGAACAATTTGACTATCTTTGATTGTTAAATAATGTCCAGTTCTTTCAAGATGGGCAACCTGTATATAAAAGAAACATCAAATTTATTTATTGTTCACTATTTATAAAAATTAAGTTTATTATGATCGAATAGAGAGAAAGTAATACTCTACCTGCATGAAAAATCCATTAACAAGAGCCTTTCGAATGTTTATGTAATAGTCTTTCGAGTTAAAGTCCGTACTCGTTCGTTTTAAATTGAACCGATCCATAATTCTGGAAAGTTGAGAACGTACATTATCTGCAGATTTCAATGAGCGATAATTTACAAAGTTGTCGTAGCACCATTGAGCCTCCTCCATGTCTAAACAATAATTCGATATTATAATAAGTAATACATAAAATACTGCAATATGATATGAAAATGATAAGCAATACTCACTTTGTTTAAAGGCATGATACACGTTCAACAGGGTCAGATGGTCACCGTCAATATGAGCAAATCTCATCTTGGCATCATCCGCTGCTTTTCTAGCCTCATTAGGACGAACAAAACACTGTGGGACTAAATAAGGCGAGGGGGACACAGGGCCCGCATCCGCCAGATAAGCAACACTCATCTCAAGAGAAAAGGACAACCTAAAGAGCTATAACGCTCGTTATAATTTAGTAATTAAATTGTCTTGGAAAATCGTAACGTCTACCATACAAATATTATGGATAATTCTTTATAGATAAAAATAAAAACGTAACAACAACAAGACATACAATGACATTGTCACGATTCTCTAAAACATTTAATTCCTTGGATATTCATTATGCTTCATAAATGTCCTATGCTAAATGTATACAAGTACATAAATACTGCATGGTTCGTTTTTTTATAGTTTACCTGAAAGCATAGCCGTTATTGAAAGTATCTCATTGGAGCAATTGTGATTACAAGAAGCAATTAACATTTTGCCCAATTGTGGATCCAGTGGAAATTCAGCCATAACTGCTCCTAAATCAGTTAAATTACCATCATCATCCAGCGCTGCCAAATAATTAAGTAGTTCTAGAGCACGCATAAGAGTTTCAGGTGCAGGGGGGTCCATAAAATCAAAATGAACCAAATCATCGATACCTAAAAATTCAAAATATATATATATATTGTTTAAATATATAAAAAGATAAATTAAATATAACATATTATTACAGTAAGATTATAGTATAAGATATATAGTATTTTTTATTTATTTATTATAATGTTGGTCTACTTTGCGGACGACCTCCTACTATGTTCGCAGTTTTTGTGGTTATATATCTTTTAACTTAATAATAATTAATCCCAGAAATAATAACTCTGGTCCGGGATCGAACCCGAAGACATAGCGATCAGTGTCAAGTATATACTCGTAATATAGTAAAAGAAATGAAACATGTCAAGGACTCCCTAAAATTTAAATATTAACATACCAAGCTTTTTCAATTGCAAGACAACGGATCCTAAATTAGATCTCAAAATTTCTGGGTAAGTATTATCTTGCATTTCATTTTTGAAAGCCTTTTCTGTGTATAAGCGGAAACATTTTCCAGGTCTCGTTCTTCCAGCTCGACCAGCCCTTTGTTGTGCCGAAGCTTTACTTATAGGAGACACTAAAAGTGACTCTACTCGAATACGAGGATTATAAACCTTTTGCTTTGAAAATCCTGGATCAATAACAAATACAACGCCATCAATGGTTAAAGATGTTTCAGCAATATTCGTTGAAACAACCACTTTTCTCCCAATAGCTCCGTTGGGTTTATTTGGGGGAGCAGCTTCAAAAATTCTTGATTGTAAATTGGGTGGTAAGGTTGAATATAAAGGAATGCATAATAAATCACCAATTTCTGGACCCAAATTATTTAATTCTTGTTTAATACGTTTACATGCTTCTTCTATTTCTTCTTGGCCAGTCAAAAATAATAAAATATCTCCTGCTACATTTTCACACATATGTATCTGAAAATATATAAAGAACACATTAAACCAAACGTTTCTTTATCAGATTCCTTATCTATGACCTATTAAAAAATCAGATAACGATTTTCTTAAACTCTCAATATCTAAAATGTATCCATGATGTACAAAGAAATTATCAGCAGAAATGTAGTGTGTAATCCCGAACTTTAAGATGCTAATTATTTACAAAAGATGCGTAACAAAAGACCGTTAAACATATTTAACTGTGTTTAGTGGGCCATTTATTAAATGTTTATTTTATTAATACTGTATCCTAATTATTATTTAATTACTAAAAGCATGAGTTGCATCCCAAATGCATTGCAACAAATTAAAAATTACCGAATTAAAAAAAAATAGGAACAAAAATAGGTTCAAAAATTCATAAATTTAATATACTGCTTTTTTAATGACTTTTTTTTAAAAAGACTTATATTTATATAATTATTTATTTGCTTTTATCAACGACTGACCTGAATAACCGTCCTAATTGCAGCTTCCAAATAATCTCTCTCCGGTTCTGGAGTGTAGAAAATCTCTACAGGATGTGTACGACCAGGAACATTCATAATAGGCGCATTATCAAAATATTGCTGGAATTTACCGGCATCTAAGGTCGCAGACATAATAACTAATTTTAAATCAACGCGTTGACGAACCTAGAAAAATTAATTATAAATAGGTTATTAGATAATATATAATTTTTTGTATTTAAATGTTGCATATCGCTTTTCAGATTCAAATCCTTACCACTTCTTTTAGTACACCCATCAAAATATCTGTAGCCAATGTCCTTTCATGAGCCTCGTCAAGTAAAATAACTTGATATGCCTCTAACATAGGGTCGCTCATGGCTTCTCTTAACAACATACCGTCCGTCATATATCTAAAAATTAAAAATATTATGATTATTAAATATTTCTAAATTTAAGTAATACACCGCGGGTATTATTATTACTTTAAAACTGTTTTTGCAGAAGAACAATCTTCGAAACGGATACTGTAACCAACTTCCTGTCCTAAAACAACATCCATTTCCTCAGAAACTCTCAGTGCGACAGACATAGCAGCTACCCTTCTAGGCTGGGTACATGAAACTCCTTTCTTTCCAACACTTCGGGAATATTCAACGCACCTAAAAATTAAAAAATGTTTTATAGCATATATGTCTTATAGAATACTAAAATCATGTTTATACAACATAATCTAAAATGTTAAGTTATGTATTAGTACATATGATATTTTATAAACTTTAAATATAATTACCATTGTGGTATTTGTGTAGTTTTTCCAGAACCTGTTTCACCCACAAGAACAATACTCTGGTTTTCAGCTAACAATTTCATGAATTCCGTTCGATACTCAAACACAGGAAGTTGAATACGCTTTTTGTAGAATTCATGATATCTTGGAGTATATGGGAATCCAGTAAATGGATTTGTCTGTCCTGATTTACCAGGTGTTATAATTGATGATTCCAACACAGATGTTGGTAAACCACGTTCTTCCCTGTTAAAAACATCAAATATTAAATAAGACAATAGAACTATAACCTAAAATATCTTTTACGTTCAGAATTATTGACATATCATCCTCGAAAAAGTTTAACTACTCATCTAGAATATATCGATATGAATTATTAATAAAACGACGAACAACGTTTAATAATAGCAGCCATGACAAAAGAAGCCATGTATTAAATATACATTTTAAATACCTTTTCTTCTTCAAAAACGGGTCTGTAATAACTTCAATTCTTCTTTTAGACATATTTATTTTCTTTTAAATATTATAACGAAACCAAAGATTGGTCACTAAACACAAATGAACAGGAATGTGTTTTTTGCAACAAATAACTACAAATTGCTACAAATAATATGAAACTGTATAAAACGCTCAACGAGGACGAGGATTGACGAGGATATTAGATAGGAATTTCATCAATACACCATGCGATGCATGCGACATAATTTTCTACACAAGTTATATGTGAACCAGAGAATAATAATACTACCGTTATCCGTCGCTAGTACCGCCAATGCCACACGTTCGATGTGTACCTTTGTTAAATCAATGGGCATGTGTCTTCATTTTTTAGTGGTCGATTTTTCAATTGTTGATTGAAATATTTGATATTTTAGGTTGGTGTAAATATTATTTACAACTATTTCAAGGAACAACAATAAAATTTCAATATCATGTCTGCCTAAGCAGGGTTAAATAAAATAAAAACTTATTATTCTTTGATTTGACTTGATTATTTGACTACCAACAGCTACAAAACATTTCCACAGCACTGACCTACTCAACAAATAACTGACGTTAAAATGCATTCACGTCATAGAAATGGCCTACCATTTCTAGCGCTAAAACTACAATTCAAACTTTTAATTGCTATATCTCCGTCAATATTTAGATATTTAATAAAATAGACACGCTAATACAAATTTATTTACATCAATTTCAATCAACAAATTAAAAATCGACCACTAAGAAATGAGGACATAAGCCCGTTGGCGTTATATGTCTAATGAAAGGTTTGAGGTTTTACTAAGAACGAACATATACTTTTATTCAATAAAACTTGTCTTATTCTATGGTTATTTTAATTTAGTATTAGTTACTTATATAAATTTATTACATTATCGATCCATTTTCGGAATTTTGCTACGTTGACATAAACTCCAGGAGTGCCAGTCTCTCCACAGCCGATGCCCCAGGCTACGATGCCGGCTTGTTCATAACGGGCCGGGTCATTCTTAAGTGGGCACACCAAAGGAGATCCACCATCACCTAAAATACAATTATTTCATTAGTATATGTAACATCGTTAAATCATTTCGCCATTTTACTTTAAATAATCTTTGCAATTTAGCGGGATTTTCCTTATATTTTCTTTAAGAGATATGTGTGGAATTTTGCCAGAATGAAACATGATCGACATCAAAAGAAATACATTTAGGAGCATTATCGGTAATATTAAGATAATACGATTATCAGATTAAACTCAACAACATGTATATAAATATATTACTTCAAAAAAATGTTTCAAAATGAAAACGAACCTTCGCAAGTATCCTTTCCAGGTTCTCCTCCAGCGCATATAAAACTCTCATGAAGTTTAAAATATTTGCCCAATCTGTAAATACAAATACTCGTATTACCAACATTACAACATCTATATCAAAGACAAGAACTATACCAAGAACTACTTTTTAAATTTGAAAGAATAGTCTAGATATAAAGATATTGCTACTGAACTTTAGACAAAAGAATCTTAGTTCATTAGTTATTGATGTTCAAATAATATTTTATAATTTTTTGCTAATTACACAGTGTTTCTCAACGCCGCTTCACACTTCCGGTGTGGCACAACTGGTAGTTCCACGCTTTTTAGGTAAGCTTGAAATCTGCCTTCAGGTCCGTATGTATCCTTTCCCCATCCACTGGCAATGCATCTGTATGAGATAATTCAAAAATTAATAAACGCAATGGGGAAATTATTCTCTTTTTTAATTTTGTAAAGCTAATCAAATAAAAGAATTTTCAACTTAAATTTATTTTCCATAAGTCTATATATCGATTAAGTTTCGACTAGATACAATGGGCTTGTGTCCTCATTTTTTAGTGGTCGATTTTTCAATTGTTGATTGAAATTGATGTTAATAAATGTGTATTGGCGTGTCTATTTTATTAAATAGCTAAATATTGACGGAGATATAGCAATTAAACATTTGAATTGTAGTTTTATCGCTAGAAATGGTCAGCCATATTTGTATGACATGAAATTCATTTTAACGTCAGTTATTTGTTGAGTAGGTCAGTGCTGTGGTAATGTTTTGTAGCTGTTGGTAGTCAAATAATCAAGTCAAATCAAAGAATAATAAGTTTTTATTTTATTTAACCCTGCTAAGGCAGACATAATATTTAAATTTTATTGTTCCTTGAAATTGCTGTAAATAATATTTGATATTTTGATATATAAATACATATAGCAGAGATTTATGATCTGTAAGGTTGGTAATCTTACACAAGGATTGTGATGTCACATTCACTTGGAATGTGTACAACGTTGAATTCCTTTAATAATTAAAGGGAAAAAATTACTTTTTTAAGTGTTAATATCTCGTAACATATAAGGAGTTATTAAAAAATAATTGAACATTTGAGCTTCTAGTAAACCACTTTATCAATATATAGTACACTTTTATAGAAATTAAGATATAGGACACAAACCCATTGATTGTATACGCGGAGTTGGAGCGGATTTATATTTTGTCTATGGGCTACTCTCACGGTGTAAATCTTTAATTAGAAAACTGCACGTATATAACTTTTGAAAACATTTCAATTTTTTTACCTGGAGGTATCGAACACCTCGTCTTGCTTAGGCAAACAGATCAGTCCAACATTTAGAGTCAGTGTTACGGGCGATGAGAGTACCAACAGGGCGATGTCGTTGAAGGCACCCCCCGGGTTGAACTCCGGGTGCACTATTACCTCAACGACTTCTTTGTTTTGATAGGGCAGAAATTCGGTGTTAGAATGAGTGTCCCATTCGCCCACGCGTATCATCAACTTGCCATGCTTTTTCACGATGCAATGGGCAGCAGTTAAAACGACCTGGAAAAGAAAGACAATAGGGGTCTTATTTTTGTAGTCTAGTAGAATAGGATAGACTTCCATGTCTGGGATAATAACTCTTGAATGACCAATTTTTAGGTTCCACGCCAAATTCAATTATATCCAGTCACAGTATTTGTAGGTGTGTCAACTCTCGTCACTTTATTAAATGTTTAATTATCGAGATATTCTCAGCACGCCTAATAAACACAAATTATAATCCAAGTCATCTGATCGAGTTACACATTTTATTTAATTGAATTCATTTAATATGAAATTATATTCGAAATAAAATTCAAAAAATATTTTTTTTATTTGTTACGTTAAAATATATAATTCTAAAATGACAATGCCAATGCATTTGTATAGTTTGGTTCTTATTTTATTAGCAATATTTCTCGTAGTTAAAACTGAAAAGCTGCAAATTGTGGAAGACATTGAAGTGTATCATTGGACCAAGCGGGAAAGACACCTTGTGGTATTGTTCGGTATGTTTCTTAATGTGGTTTTGCTGACTTGTGACAAACACCCCACCCCAAATTCAACCTTACCTTCACTACATGTAACGGACATGTTGCTGTTGAGAATTAAAATTGGGGTGACAGCAAAGAAGCAGAACTTAGAATCCTAACAAGGAAAAGATACTCTCATCTACTCTCTCTTTTCTCCTACAACATATATCGTTCTTTATTAAACTTATTGACATTGATGTTAATATCTCTTTGTTATCAAGATGGTCATTAAAATAAAATTTATTTACAACACATGTATTACATAAACAATATTCGTTATCACTTGCTACTCTATACTTCATAAGACCAACTTTGTATTATACTATATCTCATGGTTTAGTGGCAAAATATTTTCAACGCCTGCTCACAAGTCTGTTGACTAGACTCTTGTCGAACTGTTGGAAATGAAGAAAAAATATTTAAGACGCTAACGTTTAAACTAAAATCACTGCTTACAAAACTAATTTTCTTTTCTAGCAAATAAAAATTGTACAAAAAGCGATATTATAGAAAAAGAGCTAATCGGTATAGAGAATGATCTTAAAAAGAAGCTGAAAGGTGTTATTATAAAAACAGTTAATAATAGTTTAGCTCCTTATTATAGTGCCAGTCTAGAGGTTGTACCACTTCTCATACTCTTCAGGCGCTCAGTGCCGTTATGGTATAATGGTTGGTATTGAATCTAAAGTACGGTATTTGCTTTTTTGTACTTTTCTAAGATGTATCAAGTAATATTTAATACTGCAGGTACTATAGAAGGAAAACGGATATTACAATATTTTATGGAAAATATAGAGTCTACAGTTACAGTTCTGACTGACAGTAACTTTGAAAATACGACTCAAGCTCAAACAGGGGCAGCTGGCGGCTGGCTAGTTTTTTTGTAATTATATTTATTTCTAACGAACACTAATACATAAGATCATTTTAACCGAAATGATTTAATAAAAAAACTTTACTATTTTGAGTTTCAAAAATGAAATTTATTTAGAGAGGATCTACCAAATTGATGATTTCTCATAATAACTTATACTTTATTTAGTCATTCAGCGAGTTGTGCAGTTAGTGGAACTTCTAGAAGTTTGTGGCAGGCTGTAGGGGCAGCTCTAAGAAACCGTACAAAAGTCGGTCGCCTTGAAACAACCGAAGAAGGCGCCGCAATAGAAAGGAGTTTAAAACTGGGCACATACTTACAAGTTATATTGTTAGTAACTAGGAATAATTGGATATAGCAATATGATATATATTAGTAAATGGTACCTATACTGCATCTCACAAATGACATTATTTTAGATTTCAAAGAGGCCTCATGTACAAATACAATGGAAATAAGTTTAACATTCAAGAAATTATTAATTTTGCTAAAAAAGGATATAAAAAGGTAGTTCCGAAAAGTGTGATACAAACGCAAAAGTTAAAGTAAGTTCACATGAAAATAAATAAATGATAGAGAGACATTTATTTAATATCATTAGGTTGATAGCTTGTAAATTGTCGTAGTTAATTAAAAAAAACTATGCAGACAAAGTACATTAAAAAGTAGTTAAAAGTAACGTTAAGGTAGTTCACTAGTAAAATCATTTTTCTATAAAATTTGATTAAATTTAAATATGCTATTACAAAATTTCAAATATTTTAACCAGCTGCAAAGCAAGTTATTGAGTAAAAAAATGATTATATATATAATCCTATGTACGTACCATTTGTGCAAAATATCCGACATTAGCTTTTGTTTTTCATTGTCTTTGTTTAGATTAAATTTAAATTTAAATATTTACATAGTTTTGAATATAACAGAAAAGAATATCATTGATTATGGATTCCTGTATTTTTAATTCCAGCAATGAACCCGGGCTGGAATGGGTTCCTAAGGAAGAAGATACGCATCATTCCAAAAGTAGAGATAAGCGTTATGCGTTAACGTTCCAGATATTCCTGGTGGCTCTTTCAATTGTATTGCTTATTGCATACATCATTCATATTTCTACAACCAGCGAAGGAAACGAACAAAAAAGTTATAAAGCCATTATGAAAGAGATGAAGCAATTATGAAAGAGAAATAGACAAGTAATGTAAAAATTACTTGTACATTTATAAGTAATTTAATTATAATTAGTAACTTTATAAAAACTCGTTTCCTTCTTTTACTTCGTTCACACCTACACTCTGCCACTAGTATTGTCATCTATGTCATACGACAGTGTGCAAAAGAAATGATATAATTATATATTTTCTGTAGACGAGTATGTTTAATAATATTTGCAGTTATCTTGTGCAACACAAATTTTCGGTATTAGGTGATGGTAAACAAAAATTAAAGAAGAATAAAGAGCTACGTTCGAATAGTGTAAGAGTATACTAGGTTAGATAAATCTAAGAAAAAATAACTACAACATACCGATGGGTGAATTAAAGAACCTCCACATTGATAAACGTTGGGCACCGGAGCTGTAGCGTCGACACGGAAGATGACCACCATCCAGGGAAATTCTCCGTATTGGGCTTCGTTGTCTCTACCTGAAGCAAGAGTAACAGTTCTAGCAAAATGCTTACAAAACTAACATGCATCTTGGTGAATAGTGAACATCTCACCTGTAATTCTTAATACAATGCCATTATTGTTGCGGACGCCGCACGTATTCTCTTTAGTCAGAACCGAAGCAGGTTTTACTGTTGAGTTGGATTTACAGCAGACTTTTGTATTGTCGTTACAGGGGTCTATGGATTCCATCCTGCAACAAATTTGTAATTCCAAAAATTATCTAGGCAATGGAATAGAGAGAAGAGAGAGGATTAGATTTTATAAATCATACCTGAGGCTAATGATTCCAGATCCATCAATGTTTACCGAATGGCTCTTACAAAGATTGATCGGCAGGCACACGCCTTGACAAAACGGGCTACCTTTTATTGCAGTTGATGATTCTTGAACATATTGATCTTTGTTTGGATTTTCTATGGATCTGAGAGCTTTATACGAGTGTGAATAAACAAGTTTGTCAGGTACAACCTTAAAAGACCTCGTAGTTACAGTGCTGGAAAAAGCAGCAACAATCGTCAGGAAAAACAAGAGCTTCATTGTAGAGCTAAAAGAATATTATAAAACTACGATTATAAACATTATTCATTACGTACATTTGAGTGTGAATAACTCGAAAAATACTTAAGTTGCTCGTCCTCCCACAGAGGGAATCAAATAAACTTTACCACCCTAACCTAAAAATAATGATTTTACAGATATATTTGATATTATATTAAATATTTACACTTGAAATAATGGAATAAAATAAAACTATACAGCATATGAATATTAATTTTTTCATAAATTTTACTTACATTCGAACATATAAAGTCTTGTCAGTAGAGGCAAACGAAACACTTGTTCTAGATTTTGAAAATTACAAATAAAATTAATAATAAAATCACTCGCAAACCATTAAACTGAATAAAAATATTTTAGATTTTAGCATCAATGCATCAATAATATTTCAGGTTTTGTATAAAAACTTTGTGTACATTTTAATTACGTTATTTAGCAATTTTAATTAATTTATTTTGTTATACTTTGAAATTTAAAATATCTATAAATTAATCTAGTGTTCCTTTTTAAACTTCAATTTAAAATCTGGCAATACAGCAATAAGCACATGGTTTTTAACTGACGTTAGAGCGAATAAGAGGTTATAAGATTAATTTCTAACCGCTTCTAACCTCAAACTTGGTTATGAGATTAATTCATAGATCATGAGTGACTTAATAGATTTGTATAACTCTTTTGCTGAATCTCCCATTCAAGACTTAAATATTATCTTCAATGCATTTTCAGAACATCAGGCTTTCCGGCAAGCGGTAAGTCTGAAATAATTATTTGTGTTAAAATTAATACGTACTATATTGTCCAAATAAATTAAATTTATTTTCATGTATAGGCAGGACGTTTGCAAAATGTATCATCACATATTACTGAGACAATCAGTAAAAGTACTACTCGATATGAAGGCCTCTTACATTTAGAATCCTTTCTTCAACAATGTCCGCACGATGTACTTATTGAGAAAGCGACTATTTGGCTGTCAATGACAACAAAAGCATGTCAATCTGAAGATATTAGTTGTAAAATACAGGGATTTAAAACATTAGGTAACACCTCGGTTTGTCATAAATTCTTAATCAAGATTTGTCAAATATATATGTTACCATTTTTTTTTTTTTTAGATAAATTACTATTGTCTGTGAGTGTAAGCCCTGAATCTAAAAAACTTGTATCATCAGGAAACTTAGGAAAGATTTTCGAATGTGTCTTATTAACATCAAACGCCATTCAATACCATGCTCTGAATTGTTTGGAGACGTGTTTACGAAACTTCCCAGGTGCATCAGGGTCTCAGAAGAATGTAAAAGATCTTGAAAACCACTTACTTTCATTTGCTGATTCACGAGATGTTCCTAATGTGAAACCTGCAGCAAAATGTTTACATTTGTTGCAACAGGTACTAATTTATTTGAATTGCTAGACTTTATTGTAGGTATAATTTAAATTCGGAACTAAAATATTTAGGTCAAAAGTGGAGGGATTAAAGCTCATAAAGCGTTATGGACCCAACAATTTATTTCTTGTTTTGGTTCTCTACACGATTGCTTAGACAATCTTTTCGATAACCTCTTAGAAGTAGAAAATTCTGCAGAAGTTGGAATGTCTACTCTTCCACTGGATATTCTTGAATTTACGGATACAGATACTGAGGTGTCGAGATACGTTAAATATTTTCGCAGATTTAATAATATATGCCACTTTGTGCAGGCTATGTTGAGGTGAGGACATTACTATTTTAAATATATAATTTTCCAAGAGGTAGTATATAGTAAAAACATACTTAATTGCAGTGAACCGTTCCCAGTGGCGAAAGGATTTCCAGCAGATTTTGATTCTATTCTTCAACTTATAACCAGAGGTTTGGCGATGTCTGGTAATGTGCTGGGAGATAAGAAAACTTCATCAGTTATTGTAAAACTTGCATTTCTACCGCTTATTCAAACTCAAGTTTTACAAGTATTAGATTCGCTTATACGATGGTAAGGAAGCATTGATTGTTTGTACTTTACCTTGTGTTCTTATTAGGGGTCGTCGGACAATGTCACAAGTGCCCAATGAAAAATTCAGGTTCCATTTTATCCAGTGTAAATATGCCACAGCTTTTATTCTAAGCAATGTAAATTTATGAATGCTCCACAACCAGTTCATTTAACCTCATCATTCTCCGCCCTTTCGTCAGGCCTGATTATTATAATGTAATATAAAATATACTTTTTCAGTTTGCGTCTAAACTTACTTATGTACGGAGAACAAATATGTAAAGCAGTATTTCGAGTTTTACAATGGACCTCAACACGTGAAAATAAAGACCATATTAAATCATATAGGTAAAAATCGATTTATTAGTTATTGCAAATATAAAATGTGATTTTGAATAATATTAGCATACTGTATTTTCAGTGGTACTTTTAATTTATATTCTTAACTGATCAGACACTAATTAATTTTTATTTACAGGAATTTACGTAGAATTGCTTACTTGGTTCTTACTGGATGGTTACGGTTGTCAACGAGTGGAAGTTCTGTTGAATTAGTAGTTGATAATTTATTAACTGAAATAATTAATGATATAACGCCATTCAAAGATTATGTGACCCTTTCGGTGAGCTTAAAAAATTAGGTTTACGTAATTAGGTTCCTTTATATTTTGTTATTTATGTTTCTTAATGGGAGAGTCCGGAAAATTACGTTTGCTATATTATTGGAATTTCTTTCTTGAAAAAATTGACTTTTCAAACTTGCAGAGATGTTGAGAAAACACGTCCAACACAAATTTATTAACACCGATCCTAATGTGTGCTATACACATTATAATACGATAATTGCTAATCATTTCTGCAGAATCAAAATAATTAAAGACGCTTCTGTTCGGGATACACCTCTATAAAAATTTAAAGCAAGAAATTGTGGTAGTTATATTTTTATTTTAAGTCATTCAGACTGTTTTATTTTGATGTACATTAATACGGATTAATTCTTAAAAGTCAGTATAGACTAGAGTTCATTCCCGGAAGAAATATTCTATCTTATGATTAATTGTTCAGCCATGCGTCGACTTAAAATAAATCTTAAATAAAAGTTTAGAGTAGAAGTTTGTAAGTTACGTATAAACGGCAGTTTCTTCTAGGTTCCGTAAGGATTCCATTTGATAATTCTTTTAGGAAAATAATAATATCAGTATAATAAATACCTTCAGAAAATGTCATGCATTTGTAAATTTTTAATAAACAAAATTCTATATAATATGATTCTTTTTAGATACAAACCGGAGCCAATAAGCATATGAGTAAAGCGGAGAGACAGAAATTAAAGCATACTAAACATATCAATGGCAATTTTCAAACACCTAATATTAAGTAAGTAAAAAAACATTTTTCTATTTTGAAGAATATTCTTGACTTAGTGACGTGTCTATAATCTTCAGGAATGAAAGTCCAGATGGAGGCAACGAAACACTTTGCGTTGCTGCACTGCAGTGCCTACAGGCTGTGTTAGTTGCGACAGATCCTTGGTTGAAGCCAGATAAATATGAAGTAAGATATTAAAAATTCACAATTTTCGTAATGTATCTAATAATTATTTTTGTTATAATAAGCAATTTAAAATTAGTTCTCTAAATCTATTTTTACCTCTAAAGTTAGTTTTAACGTTAAGCTAACGTTGGGCATAGCAAATTGTTCAAATTATTTAAAAATAAAATTAATATTGTAGGAGCTGCTATTGAAAGTGGTTCTTCTTCTGTTCGATGTGCAACGAGCTGCAACAAAAGAAGGACTATATGCAGATGCAACAACACGGTTAGAACTATATGGAGTACTATTTGCTCTGGTTCAGAATCCTGTACCTTCCATAGAACCACCAACATGTATATGTATACATTTATTTACAATTGGAAAAAATGACACTAATTTAAAAGTAAGACAGTTTTGAGCAAGGTAATGATTTAAACACATATTGTTATGCATTTCTATATCTTTTCAGGTAGCACAAGCTTGCTCAAACTGGCTAAGTATCTTGGTGAATGCAAATAAATCTCGACCTCAAACATTACAAGCTGAAATAATAAGAAATGCAAATAAAAGTCAACTAATGAAAAAATTATTGAATGATCCTAGTCAATATGTATTTTTTGAAGGTCATATTATATCCACCCAGGTTAGATTTTAAATGATATGTCTTTCTATTTATGAAGTTGTTTTTGTTATTAAATATATAATGTCTAATTTCAGCGCTCAGAAACGAATAATACGGTAGATATTTCTAAAAATGGTATGTAACTTTAATTATATTAAAAAATAACTGTTAAATTTATGAACTAGCTTTGAAATATTTTCATCTTATTTTGTGCTCTACATACTCGTAACTTATATTTAGATTTTTCTTATAAAATATGTATTTTTTTAAGTTGATAGAGGTGATAATCATAAGCAAAAGTATAGTCGGATAATCAGTACAACCTTTACGTACACTCCATATAGCATATAATATTATATATTTCGGAGATTATTCCATCAATGCAAACATTTTATACTTACTTATAAACTTTCTTAGTTTTATTGTAGAGTCACCTAAAATCAAAGAGTAAAAAATATATTTTTTCAGAACATATCGAAGACAGAGGAAATCCAGAATTACTGGAAAAAATGAAAGTTATTTTGAATTCTGAAAAAGATTATCGAGAAGATGCAAATTTAAAAACAATAGCAAATCAAGCAAAAGAAATAATACGTAAGAACTTGAAGGAGTCTGACCATCACACAGTCAATTCAGAAGTAGCGCAAGATGAAAAACAGGTTGTCGAAGTTGGCCATGCAAATGATTCTGAAAATAATGAAAAAGAAACTGCAGTAGATGATGTAGTTGTAACGGAAAATATTTCACAAGAAACTGTAGTGGATGATGTAGTTGTAACGGAAAATGTCTCACAAGAAACTGCAGTAGATGATGTAGCTGTAACGGAAATTGTCTCACAAGAAACTGCAGTAGATGATGTAGCTGCAACGGAAATTGTCTCACAAGAAACTGCAGTAGATGATGTAGTTATAACTGAAAATGTCTCACAAGAAACTGTAGTAGATGATGTAGTTGTAACAGAAAATGTCTCACAAGAAAATGAGATAGCCATATGTTCGGATTCCACAAAAGTATCGCATTCCCAAAAAAGAGATGCAGATGAGGTGGACGGTGACAATATTTCAGTTTTAAAACCCGCACCAAAAAAATTAAAAAAAGAATTAGATGTTTCGGCAGAAGTAGAAGCAATGGAATTAGAACATTCATTAGAAGATTGCAACATTAGCATTATTTCTCACATCGAAGGTAAAACGGTTAAAACGATTAAAACAATGGAATTAATTGAAATGGATGCTGCAGAAGAAACTGCTCAACCAATTATTGTGCTGTCAGATGATGATGATAACGCAGTTACAGCTGAAGATGGAAACCTAACTGCAGACGAAATGTTGAAATCATTTGTCGCAGATATCGATGATGATACAACTGTTTAGATATAGTTACAATTTTTGCCTAAATTTTTTTTTTAAGCATAAAATTTCATTACCGAAATATATTAATTTAATATCATATTGTAAAATTTAATATTGTTTATATAATAAATGTCTTTTGCAACATTATTTGATTATATTTTATAAAATAGAGATGATTGATAAACTGAAGTACGTTTGGTACTCAATTTTACTATATGACACAAGTAAGAAAAGGTATAAAAATTTAATTATGTAAATGCTAGACAGTGCTGGTATTATACAAATTCACAACTCCAGCTTATCTGAAATTTTTTTTTTTATCTTAAACGCGAAACGAATTGTATGTGGTCACAATTGCCTTCTAGCCTATCCGATATATTTTTTTAGCTCCCATGCGAAATCAATTGTATCTAGTCATAATTCAACCGAATTTTTGAAAGCCTATGCTATGCCGCGACGGAAATTTGCACACATTCGTATAAATTATACATTATTACTCTCCAAACAATTTTGTTAAGAATGTGTTCAAATTCTCCTAATGTAATTATAATCTACAGTGTGTTAACTGAGATGCTGAGATGTTAACATGTAGAATGCATTAAACGATAGGCATGCCACCGAGGACTATGAACCCGAAGAGTGCTCATCAAAGATGATATATACTAGTGCTCATTAAGAGACAATTTGAAAGTTTTACAGGTATTACTGGATTTTATTACTAAATAAAATAAGTCACACACAATTTTGTCCACAGATGTAGCTAGCTGAATTGCAAGGTGGCGCTGACAATGCAAATTAAACTAATAAAGTCTAACCGAGTTCCCATTCTAGATTCTAGCCGAGTCAAGCCGAGTTCTGCCGGGTTCTAACAAGTGACAGCATGTGGTATCACATTTTAAATTTGACATGTAGAAAATTACAATTTTAATTTTAATTGAGTTTTCTTATTTAAACACAATTGACATCCACAAACAGCAGTTTATGGAAAAAGACAGTGATTATTCTAAACGTATAGATCTGTTTAGTTTATATAAAATATATTTAAAGAATCCAAATCAGTTATTATAACTCGAGGTAATGTCATTTATTATTTTAGTCTTAACAATTATCCTTTCATAGTTAATATTTTATTATAAAAAATAAGACCTTTTTTTATAATATAAAACACGTTGCAGTATAATAATTTAATAATCAAATAAATTTTTGATGGTTATGTGTTTTCTATCTTTATATTAATATTTTAGGCATGGCATCTGGTTCGTTAAATTTTGACATGCCGATCAGCTCTTCTAGTCATTCATCATGGTTTTCTGAAACATCCCTGAACAACAATATATCAGAAACTTCCAATAAAATAAATAATGAACTATGTGCGAAATGTCAACAGACTTTAACAGAGCCGTTTATTGTTTGTGCAGAGTGTGAAGATGTTTTCCTTTGCATAGAGTGTTTTCGAAGAGGAGCGCAATTTGAAACACATAAAAATGATCACAAATATAAAGTTCATAACAGTTTATTTCATTTATTTGATCCTAACTGGACAGCGCAAGAAGAACAATTGTTGTTGGATTTAATCTCGAAGTTTGGTTTTGGAAATTGGGAAGAGATAAGTAGACGATTACGTACAAAAAGTTTAGAAGAATGTAAAAGACATTATGAAGAGTATTATATTGATAGAATTAGTCATCCTAATATGCCTGTACTGAAACCGTCAAATGTACCTTCATTTTACGTTCCAGAAATACCTTTTATGTTTAAAGTAGATAATTGCAATGACCCTCCGCGGTATCTACCGGAATCAGCCAATTTTCAAATGACAGCGGGGTACCGTGCTGCACGAAATGATTTTGATACCCCATTTGATCCGTCTGCTGAATCAATAATTAGTGATATTAACTTAGATGACTTCCTAGATGATGATGACGATGTGGATCAACAATTTACTTCAGAATTGCATTGTGCTGTTGTCCGAGCTTACAACAATAGGTTAAAGGAACGTTACCGCAGATATGTGATCATGCGTAGGTTCGGACTCCTGATGCCGCGTTATACTGTGGGGTGCATCAATGAATTAAATAGCATCTTGTCGTTAAATGGGGTTGGTTTAGCACCCTACATGCAACTGATGTCAGCAAATGAATTCGATATGCTGTTCGAAGGTTTACTAAAAGAAAGAGACTTAAAAAATTATTTATATTCTTTAATAGAGTCCAGAGAGCTTGGAATAAAAAGTCTTGCTGGTATAAAAACTTATAAAAAACTAAAAGAGATGCGTGAAAAGCATCAGAAACATCAAACTAAAGTGGAGAACGCTATAATAAAAAAATTATACAGTGAAAATAAATCTGAGATCATATCCGATCTGGTGTCCAATAATGTGAGTAGAAGGAAATCTGTTCCATTAAAGATTATTGGAATGCCGGGCTATGAAATACTATCTCCGGAGGAACGCGTGCTTTGTGCAGAAAATAGAATTATGCCAAATAATTTTATAGCGTACCGTGATATCTTAGTGGCGGAAAATCAGAAAATAGGATCTTTGAAACTAGCAGAGGCGAGGAAACTGATAAAAATAGACGTAAATAAAACGAGAAAAATTTATGACTATTGTTTAAAGGAAGGGTTTATATCAAATGGAAAATGAAATTTGATATAATAGTTGGTTTGTGATATATAGAGTATTTTTATTTTTGTAAAAAATAAATAAACGATCAAAGATCATTTGAATAAACTTTTAGTTTTATTTAACTTAAATTTTATTTTAAAATATTTAGTACTGTAAAAAATGATATAAAACTATTTATATAAGGAAATATAACATAGCAACACTTAAAATACAATATATACGGCGTGTGATCGAAAACTTTGTTATTAAAGGTGTTCGATCACACCTCATATTTTGAATAAAATTATCACAATTGGGTTCACTGAGTCGAAAGATGGATAATATAAAAGTTTCGACGAATGCTTTATGTGTATAACAATTGGGTAACTTGTTTACTTTAAAAGTTGATTTAATTTATATATTTATCAATTAGCAAGCAATATACAAAGGTATAAGACCATTTTTTTAAAAGTTGTTTATCTGCGAGTCCTGCGGATAAGTTTGAATATTTACATCTTCTCATAATTTCAGGCTATTAAAATCAATGAAGCTACCCAATTATTAAACCTTACTAGAATAATAGATTAAATTTTTATATACAATCAACAAAATACACATATTACAAAATATTTTAAGAATATATGTTTCATTATTTCTATTTTCCTATCGTATCAACAATTTTTTTTTTTGTAATTTAAAAAACTATTGACTTTGTCACTAGCATTTTTATCGTCAAAAATTTATTTCGATATAAAAATGTATTTTCGTAAAATTCTGAGCGACCATATTCATTTTATTTATTATATACCAAATGTAAATTTTTTAAATACTTTTGTTACAAAAAGTAAATGTTACGGTCAATTCCTGTTTAAAATATTTGTTGTTCCAGCATTTTAAAGTGGTAAGGGTGCTGGAGAATTCTTGTAGCGTATTGGAACTCCGATTTCGGATAATTAGCCAGTTTTGTTTTAAAAATTGAATAATATATTTTAGATATATATACAGTTGCTCTAACTGTATATGTAGTATTCAATCATATTTATACACTACATTGCAATATTGTATGTAGGAACAGCAATGGTAGTCAGGCTTAGATAATAAATTTTTGGGCTAATTTTGCTTCAATTTTAAACTAGCTCTCTCGAACACTGTCTAACTACTGTCTAACCGCTCTCTGATACGAGATTACTAAGATACGACAAATTGTTTGTAGGGTGATAGCTACGCCACTTCATTTCATAATACTGAATCAACATAATATACCTTACATTTCCGACGACATTCTCAGATAAGTAGATTATCAATAGCATTAAATTCTACAATTGTCATAAAAAACTGAAGTTGCTTTATTTGGTATGTCAGCATATTCCTTCTTGCGGGAGCATAACTTACTGGACACTTCGGTGTTTCTTTTCCTAAAATCAATAAGACACATAACATTTAGAAGAAACTAAGTGCATTTAAAGCACTTATAGTAATTGATACGTAAATATGAAACCATGGAATAATAAAAAATCCTTTTTCAGTATTTTGTTCCAAAGCTATTGTACGGATAAGTACTGTACTCTTACCCTCTTGATGGCATCTGCATTACTTCGACTTCCACCGTTCGAACATACAGGTGATCATTGCACCAGAATAGGCAAATTGATCTTGGTTCCAGAACATTCATGTCGTGAGCCCATTTCAACTCAATCTAAAATGTAAAAAATACATCACGTACAGAAAGAACTTTTGAGTATAAAAATTTCCGAAAAAAACAACTATCGAGTCGCCTAATACTCAGGCAACCTTAATAACACAAAAATAATTTTTAAAATCAAACCTCAAAACCTCTTACTTTTCCAACAAGCCAAATATAATATAAGAATATATTACACAATTGGAGGTTTTAAGCGCATGTTTCTTGTGCCTCTTAAAGAGTCTTGAACACTTATGAATTCTATTAATGTTATAAACAGAACAAAACTGTACAGAACAGGTTCTTGCGCATGGTTTTTTCATAGATAGCCATACCTTTTTGATCTTATGCCCTAAGTCCAACGGATGAGTCACCACCACTTGATAGGTGCTTCCGTGCTCCAGTCGCGCGTAACCCGAGGGCGTGAGATCAAGGCCACGGATGTGACCTTTGTCTGTGAAAATAGCTGCTGAAAGAAATCCTTGAACCCATGATTCAGCTATGCGCGGCCGGGCCAACTCGAGAGTGAAACGGTAATGTCGTTCTGTAATATGGAAGAGGAAAGATACATTCAAAATCTAGATTTAATGAGATGGTTAAAGGTATAGACATTTCTGCTTTCAATTTTTATTCATATTTTAAAACCACAAATGAAGATACCCAGTAAACATTTGGTGAAGTGTTCTATTTTGTGACGTTTCTATCACTATTTCACTTCAATTATAGTTCGCATCAACTTTATCTTCATTTGTATTCCGACAGGTGGAGTGGTTCCGTCATCTGTAGCCGATAAAACAGATATTTCATATAAACGATTGTGAGAAACTGAACTATAAATGAACTCTTTCATGACAAAAAAATCATACGTATCTCCAATATGATGTCAAAGTGACTCCAAAATGCTCCAAAATGTTTACTGGGAATTGAAGTTACATAATGCAAATTTGTTGTAAGCTCATGGTTAATATATCAACGACAAATTGTATGCAACCTCAATAACTTGCATATCGCTTACCACAATATGGATACGATTTTCCTGTCATCATAAAATATTTTCCGCCAGGTACGAATCCATTAACTGGATCATTTTGGGGCGTCACTTCATTCTCTCCGGTATTGTTCATTAAGGAGAAAGGGGCCTTAGCATGAAATCCCATTATTGCGCACCCATGTGCGCAGTTAAAGCACTTTCCTTCAATAAATTTCTGATAACTTGAGCAACGGTGACCTGGAAATATATTGGAGAAAATAATCATTTAGAACAGAACCATAACGGGAGCATTTATAAGAATAAGGCAGCGTTTGAAGATCCTATAGAAGTTAAATAAGAATAAGAATAAAAGCTGGTTCAAGTGAAATTTAAATTACTCTAGCCCTACCTATATATTGACAGTCGCCATTGATGCTATCAATGAAGAGCTTGATGGCGCGGACATGGTTGCATGCCAGAAGGACTCTAGATGCTTCCTCCAGACCATCCCGCACTAATGTAAGAGGAACAACAGGACCTTGAGTGATATCGCATCCAGGTTGTTCCTTTCCATTGTTTGGAAAGAAGTCTATGTGACCACACGGTTGAGACATTCCGTATCCCAGCAGGAATATGCTGCGACCATCTGTGTGGATGACGTCCACAAACTCTGCATCGGAAGGATCTAGCCGGATGTGTTTCCCCATGCCCTGGAAGTATGGTTCGGCGGGATCCAACCCTGTTATACGGCCTAAACCTGAATTGAAAAATAAGTTTTATTAGTACAGATCTAGAAAATATGCCGGTGTCTAGAAATTGCTTGTGCAAGCATGTGCTTCTTGGCCTATGCGATGGTTTAATGACTGGAAACGACCAATTAAACCTGCAGGTACTAGTTACCTGCGATACGTTCCCCGGCATAACCTGCAGTATGCGCCCCCAGAGAATGTCCTATTATGTGAATGGCTCCTGGATCCAGGCCATGCTTGTCTATCAAATAGTTCATGAGGTGGGACACTTCAAGTCCTACTAGCCTAGTGTTCGCCGTGGCCTGAGTGTATAGGGGCAAACTACCTCCTGAAAATATAAGATTCTTTCACAAAGTTATAAATAACTTATGTCTTTCCACGCAAAAGACCATGTCAGGATTTCTGTGAACACAAACATTGCAATTATATAATATTTATGCAGTAGACGTAAATGAAAAATATTAAATATTAGACGTAAATTAAATAAGTTTTCTTTTTAAGAAATTTACACAAACTTAAATCACAAACTTCTATCGATAGCCATCTCGTGAACAATAGCTCCAACTAACAGTGCAGTAATCGTGTTAATAAAACGCCTGATCAGAATGCTACTATTATTACACAAATTTATTCTGCAATGACAAGAAATATCAAAACGTTATATAACTCTCTTAAGTTTAAAAATATCAAATTAAATAAATGAGTTAAAATAATGCATTGGACATCGGAGATCGGTTTTAAACGTTCTGTGCCTGCGAGCAGAGTATTGTTTATTTAACTGAGCTAGAACAGTGAAAAACTGAAACCTTTAATCGCTAAACATGTTTGTACATATCAAATACAGAAAAGGTGTTTCAAAATCATAATAGAACATCATACATTATCGAGGGCATTTATTTTAGCTAGGGCTAGGGCACGCGGTCACCTAAGTTATATCGTAATGAAACAAAGGGATTCTAAGATCTCATAAATATCCAAGTGTACGTTGTTCGAATAACGATACTATTTAAATTAAATAATGACGAAATATATAATGAATACAAATGAAATGTTGCAAGTACAGGCAGCATAATGTACCAATAAAGTTCATTTAATGATGCAAATTATTATTACTGCAATCATAGTGGGTCACACGTCGCCTGTAAGTTAAGAAACAATTTATGTTAAAAATATAAAAATGTTTTCACAATGAACTTGAAGGTCAACATTTCGCGCCTTTCTTAAGGAGCAGCCAATGCAGTTGCTATGCTGCAGGCGTTGTTGCATCACAATCGACTGTTACATCATAGGAGTCAATATTTTAAATCTGGTTTGATGCTATGTTGCAATCACCAGCAAATATTCCTTGGGAGGTGAGTAGATAGAGCAGAATAGTGCAAAATATGTAAATATGTTTTTACCGAAACTAGTTCAGTAATCAGAATCCTGTGCTATCCATGTTTGAAAAAGTTAATACATTAACCAAATAACTTTACCTGCCCAATCGACGACGATCACGTTCAACCCTCCAACTTTCATTAATTCCGCAACCATCTCGGACACCCAATTGGACAAGGGCGTGTCGATGAATCCATGGATAATCAGTTTCGTCGGATGAGATGGATTGAAGTTCGATTTAGAAACGCTTTCGTTGGATGCTAACAACAGCTGACCATCCCGCGGATTTCTGTCAGTGTAGAGTATGAATCTAAAAACAATAAACATTACAAGTTTAAAACAATTAAATCAATAATGTCAATACCTTGTCCAAGTAGCTTGATCTGAATTCCTTTTTTAAGAAGATATTATTTAAGAATTGTTGATTGAAATTGATGTTAATAAATGTGTATTGGCGTGTCTATTTTATTAAATATCTAAATGTTGACGGAGATATAGCAATTAAAAGTTTGAATTGTAGTTTTAGCGCTAGAGATGGTCGGCCATTTGTATGACGTGAAATGCATTGTATAAGTCAGTTATTTGTTGATTAGGTCAGTGCTATGGTAATGTTTTGTAGCTGTTGGTAGTCGAAATAATCAAGTCAAGTCAAAGAATAATAAGTTTTTTTTTTATTTATCCCTGTTACGGCAGACATAATATTGAAATTTTATTGTTCCTTGAAATAGCTGTATATAATATTTGATATTTTGATATATAAATACATATAGCAGAGATTTATGACCTGTGAGATTGGTAACCTGTAAACTTGTCAGAGTTCTGTCACGAATATATCTCTTTTACGCTCTGTTGTATAAAAGAGATAGCAACATAGCATTTGTGATGTCACATGCATTTCGAATGTTGTTCAAAGTTAAACACCTTTAATAATCAAAGAGACAAAATGACTTTTTTAATTGTTAATATCTCCTAACATATAAGGAGTTATTAAAAAATAATTGAATATTTGAGGTTCTAGTAACCCACTTTATTAATATATAGTACACTTTTATAGAAATTAAGACATAGGACACAAGCCCATTGAAAAAAGTATTTTATTTCGTTGAAGAGTGAATGAAAGAATTTATTTTGAATACAAAATGATTGTTAATGTTGGGCTGGACCTGGTGTTATGCTCTCAAGATCTTACCGTGTGTTGATGACGTCTCTAGGCAAGGGGAACACGTTGAACGGCCGATGGATCAAGTGGTACCAGTCTCTGGTGATGTTCAGGCAGCCCAGGTCGCCGTAGCACCGGGATTCGTTCTCAACTAAATTAAGAAAAGAAAGTTCAGACTTGGGATTAGAACGAATTGTCGTTTTTCTGTTGGTAGGTAAACTTTATACCATAAGTCAATCTTGAACAGGATGAAGGAAGATGTCTAAATGAACAATACACGCGGCAATGTAAAAGAAATAATACATAGAATCTTTGTAGAGATTTTTATAAGCTTTAGTATTTATATTATAACTAAACTAGAGTTTACCCCCGTCGCAAGCGACGACTGTCTTTTGTATGTGAATTGAATTTCATTTCACATTTTTACAGAGTAATAAGAAATAACAAAATTACTCGTCGATAATAATTAAAGCGTTGTAAATTAAGCAACAATTTGTATGCGTAGTACATTTCCTTACAAATTAAAAAGTAATTACTGTCTTCACTGGTTGTGGTTGGGAAATAACATACGAGCTCTATAACTGATCTATAAAACCATCACATTAGGTCAGTCGAATGAAATAAATCGTAAAAGTAATTAAAAGTATCTGTTGTTCTTGTACTTGAACCATTAGAACTCTCTCACATTGCAGCAACTGACAATTTGCGATTCTGACTTTCTACAATACACTACCCAGTAAACAATTTGGTGAAGTGCCCTATTTAGTGACGTTTTTATCACTATTTCACTTCAATTATAGTTCGCATCAACTTTATCTTCATTTGTATTCCGACAGGTGGAGTGATTTCGCCATTTGTAGCCGATAAAGTAGACATTTTATATGAAAAAATGTGAGAAACTGAACTATAAATGAACTCTTTCATGACAAAAAAATCATGACGTATCTTCAATATGATGTCAAAGTGACTCCAAAATGTTTACTGGGTAAATATTAGAGTTGTTTCGCATTAGTACACTTTATTATGAACATTAAAGAAGGAACTGCACCTTACTGAAAAAGGGTCACGCGTAGTCTGTGTAGAGGGACTTAGGCCTCGGCCGGACTGAGGAATAATTCAATACACACACTAGCGGAAAAAATCTTGTGAATTGCTACAGAGCTACATTGAGCATATAGTTGAATATGGACACACGCACTGCGGAATTAATTACGCAAAATCCATAAGTTTTTGTCGGTGCATCTCTTTGAACATGCATTAATAAGACAAGATATATGCTGAGCCAAGTACTGCAAATAAATTGAGAAGAGCGCACCGAATTTATCCGCAGTGTGTGCTAGGTAAGTTTTAGTATTCGGAATTAAAACTCAGTGGAAAGAACCGCGCGGAATTATTCCTCAATGGGGTCTCTAGGCTTTATGGCACAATCCTACTTTTAGGAAGAGGAAATGTAAGTGTGTAAGCACTCGGGGTTGCCATTACGTTTAAGAACTACTAAAGAGTATCATACAAAACTTATCAGTTTCCTATATTATAATGTTCCAGGTGTATATTTATTTGTTTATATGTTTGTATGTTTACACGATTCGTATGGTGGCTCGAAAACGGCTCCGCGTATTTTCTTAAAAATTGTATACTTCGTAGAGAAAAATATTCTTTTAACTTCAAAATTTACTACGTCGTAGTAAAAATTGTTTTTTTACTTTTTGCTCTATAAGTTTTTATTCGTATAAGATAGAAAGTTGAAATTTGGTATGTGTATTACGGTGTTCATTGCTAACATTTTTTGAAAATTAGAAATTAAAAAATTGGAAAAAGAGGCGTTGAGAATATTAAGGGGCCCGGTAGGAAACTTTGGAGAACACTCAAATTTTGATTATTTAATAATGAAATATATTATATTATTTGGGGGCACGGGGCAGTTTTTGCCGAGGGTAAAAATTGGTCTAGAAAGTTGAAACTTTATATATGGGCTACCTTTGGTACCTAATTTACAAATCGAAAAAAAAAATCCCAAATTTTGAAAAAAAATTGGTCAAATACTCACAAAAAACGGGGGTAAACTCTAGTAACATAATATATTTCATAATAATTATTTATAAAAATATCTTTCCTTTAATATAGGAAGTCAGTTAACTGGCCAACACGTGCCGCGGGCTTTCAACACTTGTTTCAAATTATCGAATAACAGATTTTGGCAAAGTATTTGTGAATTTGACCCGAGGTTAAGTAATAACTTCCAAGGACATTATTGTTTGTAAATAAACTACGAGTAGTAGTAGCGGTGTGTGCGTCAATGACCTTGCCCCAAGCTAAAATAAGGAAAATTATAATGTTAAATAATTATGGGTTATTGCACGTATTTTCCATTTTATGGTTCACTTGAATATCGTGTCTACTATGTCGTAGAATGTAGCGGAGAAACCGACGCAGCTAAATAAATGTGTTTTGTTGTTGTAAACCATGTTATAATCGTAATTAGGGCGGCATAATTAAAGTAACCTTGAAAGCCCTGAACATACTCAACAAATAAATTAAAGTGTCCTCAAGTACTCGTATTTAGGTAGGTTAAATAGACATACATGTGTGACATTCAACTTCATTCAACTTACAATTAAAACAAGTAACCGTAAGTGGGCCCTATGCCTGAGTCTTGCTAACAATGATCGTGATCAAACAGATATGATTTATATGAGTGAAACATTTTACCAATCACTTTTAAAAGAGTATTCCTGTACTATTCCTCAATTTTATTATTAACTATTATTATAGTAAAGAAATATTCTTTTAAAAGTAATTCGTAAAATGTTTCACTCATATAAATCATATCTGTTCGATCACGATCGTTGTTCGCAAGACTCAGGAATACGAGCCCTGCTCCTAAATCTTTTGTAGCAATATGATTCAAAAGTTTTCTTGTGTTTGCGTAGTAAGAGTGAAAATATTTATAGTTAAGAGAAAACTTTTGTTAAAGTCTGTACTAGCGGTGTCGTTGTATATATAAAACAAAATACTATCAAATTCAAAGTACGTTAATTTATTAAATAATGTGTTCAACTTCACCTTGTATTATTTAGATAACGGACAGGGTCAATCATTTTCTTTTTTTTTTGATTTTGTGTGTGGCTTTAATTTCATGTCAAATTTATATTCCATTCTTAAATTGAAATATTAAACTCGTTCTATATAAATACATATAAAAACAAATAATTTTTCATATAAACTGACTAAAAATATATATTATTTTTAACAAAATAAAAAATATTTTCAGTGTATACGTTTTTTGACCAACTTTTATTCAAAATTTGGGATTTATTTTTCGATTCGGAAGTAAGTTACCAAGAACGTCTATATACAAAATTTTAAGCACAATTTTTACTCTCAGCAAAAACTTCCTCCGTGCCCCCAAATAAAGTTTTTGAATTTTTTTTTTTAATAACATATTTTATTATTAAATAATCTAAAATTTAAGTCTTCTCCAAAGTTTCCTACGGGGTCCCCCTATTTTCTCAACGCCCCCTTTTCCAATTTTTCAATTTCTAATGTTCAAAAAATTTTAGCATTGAACACCGTAATACACATGCCAAATTTCAACTTTCTATCTTTTGCGAATTAAAAATTATAGAGCAAAAAGTAAAAAAAAATGTTTAGTTTTTCCAAAATCACGGGTTTCCAGGAAATTCAGGGGAAAATCTGACGACGCCAAAAGTCTTAGAAAGAATTAGACATTTTTCAGGAAAATGCGCGGGAGGCGTTTTCGAGCTACCATACGAATCACGTAAACATATAAACAAGTAAGCATATAAATATACACCTGGAACATTATAATATAGGAGGAGGAGGATTACATAACTTATAACAAAATATATAACTTACATGGCAGCCAAGGAAGATTGACTTCGATCTGGTCGCTTCTTGCCCAGGAAAAAGGGTCCAGTGGTCCAGCGAGCCCCGGTGAAGTCCAGAAACATAGGACACAAAGAATCACATGACACAACGAGTTTTGTTCCGTGCTTGACATATTTCAGCTGACGGTTTGATAGGTACTGAAAATAAACACAAAGATGAATGGTTAAAGAGTGATTTGACAGTGTGACAGTGAGACAGTATGACAGTGTGACAGGCACTAAGCATCACGCACCAGGAGGTAGTGGCAGCGGTAGCGCTAGCAGTAGCCTGTTTGGTTTAATTAGGTGATTATAATGGACACTGTTGATTGACCAGTGACAATTAATAATTACAAATACCGTATACGTGTTATTAACGATTTCATACTGTAAATGGAGTGTTGTAAAACTGCGGTTAATTACTTCTACTCTTATCTGTTTATTTTATTAAAATTTCCGTTAGATAAACAACAGACTATTAATTTGTATGTTTTTTTCCTTTTAACGTTTGATTTTAGAAACGAATTTTAGAAATGAATCGGCCACATATAACATTAATCTACCAATACATACCAAATCAAACGCTGAATCTTTTAAAAAAAAAAGATCATGCCGTCAATGGGCTTGTGTCCTATGTCTTAATTTCTATAAAAGTGTACTATATATTGATAATCTGTGTTACTAGAACCTCAAATGTTCAATTATTTTTTAATAACTCCTTATATAGGAGATATTAAGTCATTTTGTCTCTTTAATTATTAAAGGGATTCAACGTTGTAAAACATTCCAAATGCATTTGACCTCACAACCGCTAGTTGCTATCTCTTTTATATAACAGAGTGTAAAAGAGATATATTCTTGACAGAACTCTGACAAGTTTACAGGTTAGCAACCTTACAGCTCATAAATCTCTGCTATATGTATTTATACGAGTATATCAAATATTATTTACAACTATTTCTATCCTACTCCTATCACTGTTAACAGTAGTTTATTGAATTAACCTAAACCCTGGGTATTTTAGTCAAGGTGAAGTGATTTCCGCTTGCATTTATGCATTAGCTTTGTATAACTCTTGGAGGTAAAGCAAATCGCATTGCAAATTAAAATGCATAATATATAACAAAAAAATATTCAAGGCTTTCTGGCAACAACAGTGATTTAACACAGAATTATTTTTGTTTTACTCTTAGGAATTTGTTGCACATGTTTCCTTGTTTACGCTGACAATAGAATTTCAGGTGAATCAAGGAAAGTAATTTCTTTAAATAGATTGTAAGAGGTGCTTCTTTACAGACTCTACATTTCCGCATGTACTAAAGCAATTAATTTATGCTTGTTTATCACGCTCATAATATCAAAAGTTTATGTATTGCTTGAAACAACGCTTGAATATGAAGTCTTATGTATCCCTTTTACTCTGTGTTGTATAACAGAGACGGTAAATTATAGAATGGAAGAGAGAAATAGAAATTACGATAAACTAAGAGATTCCAACCAACAAGTTGTGAGTAATGTGAATTTTAATAAAAAATTTGTTAAAATTTAATAAAGCAGTTTAACCTTTATTTTAGACCATTTTATAAATTATATCATAAATCATTCCAACATGTATGGGCCTGTTTTCAATAAGCATTTGTTGACACCCAGTAAACAATTTGGTGAAGTGTCCTATTTGGTGAAGTTCGAGTCACTCGTACAATTCTATTCTAACGCTTTACAAGTTCTCTACCTGTCACAGATTTTGTGTTAGTTTTTCATAATAATATTCTTTCTTTTTCCAACATCATTCATTAAGTATTTCTGTTTCTTTCCCACATGGGTATATTTTTATTATCCGGTCATAAATCATAAACCTACTCCGCTTTTAATTCAGCAGTGAACCGTCGTTGCAATGTATGTAGCTCATAAAAAGGACCTTTCCTTTGAACGACTGAATAGAAAACGAACACGTTCCAGACAAAAAATTCATGATATGTAATAAAAATTAAGTAGAATTTACTCCAAAATGTTTACTGGGCAGTGACATGCCAATATCACTCATTTATAAATACGAATATATTGTGACTTGTGATATACCCCCATACCCATACCCCCACCTTGTCGTACTATCCTTTAGCATACTTTGTTTTTTACCTGTACATTTTCACTTATGTTTTAACAATAATTCTGGTAGCAGTCCGAAGTAGGTCGTCGCGACATTGTCGGACATCACTACACGACATAACACGACATGACACGACAAAAGACGACAAATTGATCGTGATTCGTTATGGTTGAATTCACTTGTTTCTTAGTTAACAATAATAGAAACATTTACTTATTGTCCACGTCATCAGGGCCTGGACCAGTACCTGTTTTACGAACTGCTCTGCTTGAGTGACCCAACGACCCAACTCACTTGACTCTTGAGGGAATTGTACGATGACAAGAGTTCATGTCTTTTTCGTTGTTCTTGAGTTAGGATATTCAGTAATGGGCTTGTGTCCTATGTCTTAATTTCTACAAAAATGTACTATATATTGATAAAGTGAGTTACTAATACCTCAAATGTTCAATTATATTTTAATAACTCCTTATATATTAGGAGATATTAACAATTAAAAAAGTCATTTTGTCTCTTTAATTATTAAAGGGATTCAACGTTGTACAACATTCCAAAGGCATGTGACCTCACAACCGCTATGCAGGTTCATCAACCTTACAGCTCATAAATCTCAGCTATATGTATTTATATATCAAAATATCAAATATTATTTACAGCTATTTCAAGGAACAATCAAATTTCAATATTATGTCTGCCGTAACAAGGTTAAATAAAATAAAAACTTATTATTCTTTGACTTGACTTGATTATTTCGACTACGAACAGCTGCAAAACATTACCACTGCACTGACCTACTCAACAAATAACTGACGTATAAAATACATTCACGTCATACAAATGACCGACCATTTCTAGCGCTAAAACTACAATTCAAATTTTTAATTGCTATATCTCGTCAACATTTAGATATTTAATAAAATAGACACGCCAATACACATTTACTAACATCAATTAAAAGCAAAAAATTGACTATTACTGGCTTCAGATATAAGTAATGAAACTCGGTTTAAATTTGATTTAATTAAACACATTGTATTAACATATTACTGGCTTTTAAGAGGAGCGTACTGAATAAATAGATGACAAAGTGTTTGGCATCGATCTGAGGATATAATGTAACTGTGTTTAGTATTCTGTACAAAAAGTAACCATCATGCAACATACAGCACGATACGTGATGCACATGAAATACCTTGTTGTATTTTGAAACAAAATAGAACACAGCTCACAAATATGTAAAACCCCACTGGTGAACTATGATAGTGATAGTATTCGTATTATAACGTTATGCAATGGATGATAAATTAGCACTCCATGTAATCGAACTGTTGATTGCTTTTTGGTGTTCGCTGGTAGTAGCAAGACCATTGTTAGTTACAAAGAGACACTTTACTAAAAATAGGTACTCAACAGAAGTTTGTTTTAAATTTAAAACAGTGTTAATAATTTCAAAAAGGAGACACTCAGGACCTCAGTTTTTCTCGTTCCACTTGTTTGCGAGCGTTGCAAGCATACACTCATGTGGAATGGGTTATGGAGCGTTTTGAATGGTTTTGAGCGTTGAAAAAATAAGGATTGCGATAATTGATTAAATAGTTCTGTAGCAAAAGCTATATCTACAAACAAAATAAATTTTTCATATAAGAAATATATTCTAAATGATAATGAACATTGTTTATTTATTAAATTAGGTTATGGTATGAGGCGAAGTGTATAAATGGCAGTTAAATATGAATTAAAAATAATTTTATTAAGCTTATTTAACATAACCATATAATAAAATAAAATGTAATAAAATATCTCTTTTCGAATCATAAAAAGTATTTTTTCTGTCGTCGTTACTTTAAGTTTTGCGTTATGTTTAAACATTGCGCCGAAATGTTCAACAACGACCACTACGACCCAACTCTTCAGATGAGTCTTTGTGAGCTTAGTCACTAGTGACGTTTTCGTCGCGACCATAACCAACCACAACGATCTTGATCGCCATGTGGAACGGCTAAAATAATATTTTGGACTTTTTGAACGCTTAGTGGAATGCACCCTATATATATATATATATATACATAGCTATAATTCGCATAGAGTTGAAAGTTGGTACAGACCTTGGGTACATTATTACAAATAAAATACTAAAAGTCCTCAACGATTGCACATCTGCAAAAAAAGTTATTCATGGTCAAAAGTCAACAAAAATGGTATTTTCCAATTTTCACGGTAAAGGGTAAAGTTTATCATAAAAATAGATCAGACAAAACTTGTAGATCATGAAATTATCTACAAAAATTGTTCTCATACTTTTATTTTCTAAGAATCACCATTCCTGAGATATTGCGATTCTAAAAGTTGAAGAAGTCGTATTTTACATAATATGCACACATTGCCGCACCACAGGAAATAGTATTTTACTTCCCTTGTTTTCAAAGCACCAGAAGGGCCCCGTAAACTTTACCTTGGCAGCTGGTGCCTTATTGCGTACCTGCTCAATTGCATAAATAATTAACACAACTGAACAAGATTTAGAGAGAGGCATACAGTTTTGTAACACTTGAATTTACATTATTAATATTAACTTGAAATACACTTCCGGAAAAAGAACTTTGCGCTCTTTGCAAACCTATCAAGGTCCTTTTTTAACGCGGTCATTAATCAAATACAAAGAAACTTACATGATGGATTAGTGTCACATTGATTGACTCGAAGAGCTGGCTGAACTTCACACAAATAGCTATTAAATGAGTTAATTAGTTGGCCAATTTAAACGAGTTTAATATTTATATAATTAATGAATTTTGATCAAGCACAGTTATTCATTTTGTGTAATACGTTACGCTATGTTATGTTATGTTGTTTAAATTATAATTTAGGTAACTGTAATATTGTTAATTCCGGGCTCAACCGGAATTTTTAATTTGTTTGTTTTATAATTTCTCTAAAAGTCTAATTAAATAGCCAAGTGTAATGCCTGGCTGTCGATGCCCACTGGCTATTCTCTCTCCGAACACTTTTATTTGACTGATGTAGCGCGTGCCTCGATTATAACTGTTTACATTCTTGTTATTTAACACTACGCTTGACGCCAATGATGATTTAATGATTTATATTCGATTTATAGACGGAGAGCTCACAACAAAAATGACTACTTCATTTTAAACGATTTACTCTGTACAATAGGGATGACGGATTCTTCTTTAAAAAGATCGATTTTTTAATCGATTCGAATCGAAGTCTAAAGATCCGATTCAAAAAAAATCGAGGTCTAGAAGATCGTCTTCTTTAAAAAAATCGTTTTTTTGATACTTTTTGAGTTTTTATATAAAAAAGACACTAATCTAAAAAACACATTTTTGTCGAACTATAATAATAATTAATAATAAAATTCAGGAATACTACAGGAATACTCTTTTAAAAGTGATTCGTACAATGTTCCACTCGTATAATTCATATCTGTTCGATCACGATCACTGTTCGCAAGACTCAGGAATAGAGCCTCTGGTTTGAGTGGCATTCGAGAGATGCCCTCGTTTGCGGCGCTAAGATGTAGGGCACCATCTCAGGCTATTTAAGTATTGTAATACTTAAATACTTATAATAATAAGTATAGTATATCATTTCTGCTAACGTTTACTCATGGTACTCATGGCCGGTCATAGATGAGAGGCACCAACTATATGGTTTCATCAACCTCCATAACACACTATCGAATTTTTAATAAGATCGCTTGTGGCCAAACGTAATTCGTATTTTATGAGGTAGGTATTTATGTTGTCAGCTCCTAGACTATTATATATAAAGGGATGACAACAAACTATTCTTGTTGGGAAGTGGGGACTATCTACCTGGGTATTTGTAAAGGTGAGTTAAACAAGACGGATAGATTTACGGAAAAGTTTCATTTAAATTTTATTTTTTAACGTTTTATTTCTACAATAAACATTTTAACACATTAACTTGTTCGTCGCTTGAATTATGATAGGTAAAGTGGTTTCGTCAATTTAGACCTTAACATTGACAGTTCATATCGACGAGTGCGAGAGACTGAACTGTAGCACTCTGTCATGACAAAAAAGTATAGATTTTAAGTATTGTCCAAATTATTTACTGGTGCGAGTCTTTAAAATATATTTCTAAAATAATCATAAATAAACAAAAATATTTCTAGTAATTACAATAAATCAAGTAACTACATATATGCACTACTAAAGGTAAGTTATTATTTAATTAGGGTACTTACTGCTACTTAAAGGTAACATCCATGTTTTGTGTTTACAAGTATACAAATATTTTCTTCGGATTGTAAACGGAATTAACTTTTCCGGAAATACATACATATACACATCAAGATAAATTCATTTCCTGAATTATACAAATCTATTTTTAATAGCTTCCATTGTTCGTCTTATATATATATATATATATATATATATATATATATATATATATATATATATATATATATATATATATAAGAGTGGGGGATGACGATAAAATGTAAATTTTTATAATCTTCAAAGAGAAACCAGGCGAAAATTCAAATTGGAATAACAATTCTATAAAACTTTAAGTTTTTAAACAGAACAAAAATTTTTTTCTAAATGCTTTTATAGTAATAATCTGACGACTTAAAACACAGCTACTCATAATTGATTAATACAAAAATAATTTGAAGAAATTAAACATTAAAACCTTTATGTAATTTTTTGTTTTATAGTGTTTATATTTTTATAGAAAAGATATTACGCCGATATGTAAAATATTATTTGATGTTTACCTTTATTTTATTATATATATATATATATAATAAAATATAAATATCGTGAATTTTGAGTAAGCACCTATTTTCATTTTTCATCATGCAAAGGAATCAATCCTGGCCTTAATTTTGATTTTCGGGGTGGAGATAGCCCCATAGAATTCATATCTAAACCCAGGTTTGATCGTTTTTCATAAAGAAACAAAAACATTTATAACAAAAAAAAATGCTGCATTACCCAAAATCCACTGTTAATCTCTTTTTCTCGACGGATTTCTCCGACTAATACAAAAGTATGTATAACTTTATCTATTTTTCACTTTTAGAAATAACTCTTACTTTCAATTTTCATGCACAGCTCGGATTATAATGTTGAGAATCAGCAATTTGCACTAATATTGTTTTTATTATAAATAATAATCCCACATAAACCACAAAATATTTTAAAAAGTATATTGCTAAATATAAACGAACGAAACAAAACACTTCCACACCGTCAACGTCAGGATATGTGTTTGGCATCTAATAGTGCAATACAAGTCTTGCGATGTTTACGTTCCAGCTTATGGCAAACATTTACCGTGCCACAATAATGAAAGAAATGAAAAGTTTGCGTTAATCGACATCAACATCCGAACACCGACCACCGACGGTCGTCAGACGAACGCAAACAATTTGGAGAGTGTATTTTTATATAGGTGAAATATTTCACTTGTCTTGTCTTGTCGAGTCGACCGCGATTGGAGAAAGTCTTTTGCTCGACCAGGCTGATGGTTAGTACCAATCCACGACAGATACTAGGCTCTACACTATAATAACATGGACAGGGCAAGACTTGAGGACTGCGTTCAATTAACTTTATTCCTATTCAGTCGACTCACAGTGCATAACACAACACACAATTAATAAATGTTACATTCTGATTTCAGCAGCTGTTTTTTTCTCTGTTTATCTCATTAGTCATCTCATTCGAAATGCTGCACATTTTTGTGCTTATTGATGGTTTGTTTTGCGTTACGCAACACCTTTCTTTTCTTGATGATGCATGTTGTTGGCAATTACCTACAAATACTTGTATTCAGTAGCGGTACGTAATAGTTCGCAAGGTAATAGTCATTAAAACTGTTGTATAACAATTCATCTTAAATTATGAAAGTTTAAGCATTCATTCGTAGTTGTTAAAAAGTCATTTAAAAGGGGATGTTCGCGGAAAGGGAAAGGGGAAATTGCGTTCTTATTTTCAAGTTAGTCAAGGTTTTGATCAAAAGAAAATCAATATTTTATTTATTGGAAATTAATATCCTATCCAAGAGGTAGTCTGTTTTGCCTAATTTCAAGTTTCAGTCTACTATTCAATTTAAATTTGAAAAATTTCTAATTAATGCCATTTTTGCAAAAATTCAATTTCTATTCTATTCATTATATTTAATTATCACATTAGTGGGAGTACATTTGCCTACAGCTGTCACTGCTCTTCTACTTGATTTAAGGCTAAAGAAATCAAAACGGTTCTATTAATTTATAAAATTCTCTTTTTAAATTTCACCAGCGTACATTTTTTGCTATATTTAAGGTACTATTCATTTTAAATAAAACAATCACATTTATTTGTCAAATAACCATGAACTTATTATTACTAAGTACAGAGCCGAATTCAATTGACTCATGACCGATTGACAATTTTACCGATTCATGTGACTTTTTTTGGTTCTCTTTCTTTATTAATAAGTTATTCATTTTTAGTATTTTTTTTCCTAAAAATATAATAAATATAAAGTATAATACCCCTTTTACTATTATAATATTTATATAATTCTTACATAACACAATTATGTGTTATATAACATATATCAAATATAATATTTAAGATTCAGATATAAATAAAAAACAGAGAAAGTAATGATGCCAAATAATTTATCAAAACAAATTCCTAATATACTCGTAAGTCGTAAGTGAGTCATTAGAGATAGAACTTTCTATGGTAGCCTTATAATTTGTTTTTAACTATTGGTTTATTAACGCCGAGAATAGAACCATGATGACCTTGAGAATCTGCAGGTTAACAATTTATATACTACATTACAATTTCAGGCATTTGAATAAAATAAACATTCAAATACAAAATAAAAACGGAAGTTATCTAATGCCAAGCGTCTTTTAAGACCTTTTTCGTCAGCCAAAAGAACGCCGTGTTCCAGGCTCTAATAACTACGCAAACTTGGAATAAAAGTATAGTTCGGGGACGCAATTATCACGCTTAATTTTTAGCCATATTTTTGACATTACTAAGTTAATAATTATGTCTATAGAATAATAATTAATCGATATTATATGTCTCGTTACTACCTTTATAATATCGGAGAAACTGTTAACTAGTATCACAACTGTAAGTAGTACAACTTTAACGTAAACGCTGGTCTCAATCAATTGATTATACATCTTCATATATTCATAGAAATGAAGAGGGTACGAAAACGTCTACACGATAATAATTGAAAAATTCTTTGTACATTTTTATCCCTTAAATGACAAAAGAACTATTTTAAATGTTAATAATATTATATTGCGAATTAATAAAGAATAATTGGACTTTTGCAAACCGATTCAAGCAGTATATCATAGTTTTGTAGAAATTCAGTTATGATTCTTAACCCAAAGAATTTGTTGAAGATTTTTTTCGTAAAAGCTTGACGAAATATCGAGAAAAGTTGTATAAGCAATTTTTGGTTGCGATTCTTACTAAAGACAATAGTGTTGTTTTAAAAACTATTTTAAATGTTAAAAAAGTATAATAAAAATCCTGGAATAGTATTATATAAGAAATGCACTCAAAATTGACAAGTTTCTTCGTAAAAATATACTAAACGATTTATTGTACTAATAATTTACATTTTAATTGTATTTAACTTGTGCAGCAAATGACAATTTGGGTAACTATTCATATTACATTAAGGAACGCTTGAGTTTAAATCAATACACAATTACTTTGTATTGTTCGAGCACCAAAGCGTATTACATATAAAATATACATTGTACCTACAGTCACCATAATTGTAAATCAGTTACATTATATAAGAAAATTTTCCTATTACCAGAATATTTTTTCTTCCATATCCTATTAGCTAATGTAATGGGGTTGTGCAAAAGTAGATATTTAGTTAAAACATCCCTGGGTTACAATTCATGTACAGTGGTCCTATACTTTTGCATTTTGGACCTATCTTTTTCAAGTAAATTTCCTGATTTGTACTGTCTTTGTATAATAGCATTTTCTATTCTGTTCTGCTTTTTGCTTCTTTTTATTTTTTATGAACCAATTTCGTAGTCGTTTAGTATGCTTAATCTAATTTTGATGTGTCTTTCGCAATTCATGTTAGAACAGAACAAAATAAGTTAGCTTCAAACAATCTCTTTTAGAAAAGAAAATGAATATGAATGATGCTATAAATGAATAGATGACAGCACAACTTAAATTAAATTGGATATCTAAATTGTACCCAAGCCTATATTATTTTGTTATTTTTCATAATTTAAATAACATTTGTAACATAATTTGATTTAATTTATAAAATCTTAATATGAATAGGTGTCATGAAAAAGAAGTTAAAAATGTTATAAAAATCTCGTAATTTCTAATGTAGTATTTGTACGTTTTAGCACTTCTTGTAGTAACTGGCTCGTTTGAAGGCCCCAAACGTCCATTGGTGGTCGCGCCATTCTAGCAATCCTACAATATATACAAGATTAATAGTCGGGAAGAATAAATAACAATGCGCCGAATTGTTTGATTTGAATTTGATTAAATGGTTCACTCTACTATTATAGATATGACCATATACAGTCTAGAAAAATCATACATTTGCAAATGAATTTGAACGATTATAGAGATACGATATATGTATAAAATCAAATTTCTGCGTGATAAAAATTACTATTATTTTAGATTCGGTAAGCAAACTATAAAACTATTTACAAATCTTTGATAAATAAATAATACTCTAACTGATAACTAGCTGATAATAAATACTGAGCCACACCTTCCTCCAGATAATCCATGTAAAAACTTCCAGTAACTAGGCCGTAAATTTGTTGGTTCGATCGTAGCTGCATGGAATAGTGTGGCGGTACTTGTGCAGTACAATAATATAGTAAACCAAGGCACAGCTGGCAGAACTCCTTTACTAACGCCAGCGTCATAAGAGATCTGTAATGCAGAAATGTATTTCAAGTATTGAAAATTTATTATTAGTATTATTGATTTAACAAGTTCTGATCAATAATTTTGTAATATACCTCACACATTACTTTGTAATACCTGAAACATTTTCCACATGACATACAAGGCAATACTGTTACTACGATATTTTGAAAACGCCAATCCTGCTAATAGACCTGCAGGTAGAGCATTGAGTGGATCATCGTATCCTCGCAGCAGCCTCATTAAACAAGATGTGGCCTGTAATGACAGTGAATATTAATACCACTTCGAACTAAATATGCATATCAAGAATCTTTGGTACGTATTAAATATGCCATCGGAATCCCGTAATATTGAGGCCACTCAGAGCGGTATTGCCTCCCACACAAGAGCAAATATTTACTCGCCAAACACAAAACATGGATATCACCTTATATAGATAACTTTTACGTATTCATATATAAAGATAAATAACTTTATTGTTATAAATAAGAATCATTGAAAAAATCATGTTACATAATATGCAGTTTTTATATTAAGAAATCTTAAAACTTGATAAAATAAAACAATTAGGAATTCCTTTGTTATTAAGTTAGCACTATCTATTTAATGGTATGATAACTGATAATCAAGTACATATACTCGTTAAGTACAATGACTAAGGTATTTGTGATTGATATTTAGAATTGCTAAAATCTATTGGTGCGCCTTAAAATCGGTAACCATTACGACAGTAATATACAACTGATGTTTCGGATAATTCAACAGTAGTGAAATAGTTATTTCATCAAATTTAAAAATGTAGTATTTTAAATTAAATGTAAAGCGTATTTCTACAAAGCTCAGATGCAACTCAAATATATTTTGTCTGCGCCTTGTGGTAACTATAGTACACAAGTAATTATTCTATCGTTATAAAAAATTTTACCTTGAAAACCTATCTTTTATCTTCTTCATTTTTATTATTAAGTACAGTAAAATAAAAAATGGAATGATATCATATATTAACTACTAAAGGAATAACAATTGTTTATATTAGATTCTCATATTAAATATGCCATTATTAATAGTACTGGCAATATCTATTTGAAAAGCAATAAGAAAATATACACATTAAATACTTGCACTATATATTCCAGCAAATCCTCCAACAAACATTCCCAACCCCAGTGACGATTTATTTAAGACTATCTTCTTAAATAAGCTTGGTTTCCGAACAAGTGTAAAAAGTTGCATGAATATCTTTAAAAGTACTTGAGCTCCCACACCCAGCGAAAATAATTTTAAGCAACTCTGAAATTAAATCAAAACAATTTTAATAGATTATACTATTCGTAATGTATTTACGAATTATATAATATGTTACATTACTTTCAAACATTTTATTTCATATAAGACCTGTTAATCCAAACCTTCATTGTATTATAAGCGCAGCTATTTGGATGGTAGCACATTTCGGTCTTCCCCAAAGACTTAAATTGAATTATTAATTGTCTATAGATCATTACAGCTTTATTTAGTAAGGCAAAAAATGAATTACTTTTATATTTGGTACTAGTAGATTCTGGTTTTGGAGAGCTTTGGCTTTTAGGTGGAGATATATAGCCAAACTCTTCATGCCGTCCTATCACAAATCTAAAAAAATATATTTAAATAATCACAAGCTATTAATAACCTTTCAATAACTTTCAATCTTTATATCAAATAAGTTTCCGACTCCAGTTTGAACTCTGTTTAGTTATCAAAGTTACAAAAATATTTAAATAATATAAATACATAAAATAATAATTAACTAAAGCTTTCATGGACCGGAATTAATACATAGTTTTAGTGTGTGTCTAGTCTTATTAAACCGAAACTTAATTATATGTTTACCTTGCAACGCTTGCTAAAGAATCTTTCTTCAAATGCGTATTAGCTCTATAGTGGTAAAGAAGAACAGCTACACTACAGCTGAATATTGCCACCGAACCGTGTTTCCAAGAAGAAACCCATCCCCTTGATACGGCCATATTCCACAATGTTTCAGTAGCTTCATTTGATACATATAAAGCTAATAAATTTCTTCTCGATGGCCTTTCTATTAAAATAGCTGCAAAGCTGGCCAAAAATGAAGGTACGAAAGATACTGTCAGAAAATTAAAATTTCCCATAAGTCGTCTGAAAGCATATTTAAATCAAATTATTTATTCATACATTCTGGTTAATTATGAGAGAATGCTATATTTTTGACATCACGGTACTGAAATACTAAACAAAGTGTTTGACAAATACAGGAGTCCTATGTAATTATTTAAAAGTTATAACTTGTTATATAATTTTAAATATTGATTTCGAATAGCAAACGAAATATAAAAGTTACATAGAAAATTACATCTGCCCAAACAAAAAACATACATACAAATAACGTATTAGATATATTTAGGATAATGTAAATATGTAATTCTTAAAACATAACAAATACCAATAAATACCTTAAAGAGCAAAGAAACATAGAATACGTAAAGCCATTTGTAGTTAAAAAAGCAGTAGATTGTATTATTCCTTTTATTGTATGCACTAAATCATTTTGACTAGGCACTTTCCCACGCATAATTAGTGCAGCCTGAAATCAATTTCATATTATAGCTTAGATTAATTAAACGATAACTTAAAATATCAACGTACCGTATATGCAGTTGCATAAATTTTAAAACTTCTTTGAAGAGCCTGAATGAACAATTCTGCTGATGCATGTGGACAGCTATTTGTCCAAGGATGGACATATTCTATACAAGTAGCTTCAATAGGTTTCAGTTTACTAATCACAACCATCTTGCTTAATATCCTACAAAGAATGCTCACAATAAATAATTTAATATTCAACAATAAATAATTGTTAACAGATCGACAGGTCAAAATAATTAAAATAGATTAGAGCACTACCATCTATGTCAAGAACTGATACATGACTGATATTATCAAATGCGATAGTATGTTACAATGTTCTTATCAATACATAAGTAATAATACAACTCGTAACTTAAACTGTATGAATAAATTGAATATTAAACGTTCTTTTAACTGCACAATAATAAAAGTAATGGAATAATAACCTTCAATTTTTTATATTGATAATTATAACATCATATTATATAAAATGTTGCACGTCGTACACGCACAGCTTTAACATGTTTACTAATATCATTTTAGCTTTATAAACTTCTTTAATTTCAATAGTCATATAATTTTACACAGACTTATTACTTAAAATGCCAAGTCAACATTAATATGATTTAGGAATTCAGTTCACAATTCAAATAATTTTGACATTTCACTTTTAATTTTTGACATATGTACGTTATGTTAGGTTATGTATGTTTATATCACAAGTTATCTCTATCTACTATCTTAAATGATTATGCAACTTATTTTTTATAAAAAGAGAAACTAACAAAGAAATAAAACTACGCGTTATTGTTTAATATAATATTTAAAGTATGAATTAGTTATAATATACATGTATTGCATGTATTGCATGGACAAGAACGACTCATACTACATGGTTGAGGCGGCAAATTTAAATAATATTAATAAACTGATTTAACTAATCTAAAAAAAATAACTAAAATTTTTAAAATCTTCGTTTTCTGAAATAATTTAATGAAATTCTGAAAATGATTTAATATGTATAAAGAAGCAAAGGTGGAAACTATAAACTTTAAAGTATAGGTATTATAACATGACCTGTATAATGGCCCCATAAATTATCAAGCTATTAACATCAACTCACATCAACTGAACAGAGTAAACCTGCGTAAATATGTTATTACGACAATGTTGTAAATATTATAAGACGATATGATATCTAAGAACAAGATTTTTGATAATTAATGAAAAAAGATATATGAAATATATATTAAACAAATAAATATATATTTGTGTTCAAAAATCTGCTAGAACAGCTTCAGATAAAAATCAGAAATTGACACTGAATGTAATTAAAGTTGAAATTGACACTGGATACTATTATTCATCTCTTCATATCTCAATATGGACAGATTGTTCTAAAAGTTAGAGTATCGGTAAGTCTAAGCATGCAAGCTAGGTTGCAAACTGATTAGGCGGAACTATTTATTTACTCGTAAATTAAACAACAATTTATCTTTTAATATTTTATTTTATTAGCAATAAAACAGAACTACATATATTATCATTTAGTTTCAAATTTCTATAACATTTCACAATAAGTTTATAAATTCCTTTACGATAACATATAAATATCTATCACTTGAAGTTGGCCCTTGATATAAACAACAAATTTTTATTAACTCAGCAAAACCTGAAAATAAAATATGTTTAAAAAAATGAATACATGAAATTAATATGATGAATCATGTCCAAACTAAGTTCTGAATGACCAAACCTTTTTAAAGTTCTTGTAGACATAATGTCAGCACGCCGAACACTGTCATGCAGATGGATAGCATCAATACCACATACGAGTTATCAAATACTGAAATAGAAATGAAATATTCAAGTTATATGCTGTAATTAGTAAAAGTTCTGTGGTGCTCAAATAAATGTAGGTAGCTGTTTACTAATAGTAATAAAATGGCAAGCACAGTTTTATGTATTCGCTTTTTTAATTGTACTCCGTTCTCGATCAATCTCCAGGTTAATCTCATAGCTCTTCGTAGCTCATATGAAACAGTTTTAGTAACATGCCATGTTCTGTTATAGAACAACGTCGCTTTGTACGAACTCGTAGAATGGTAATTTCAAAATGGACAAGCGAGCTACACTTCGTTTAACGAGTTTTTCAAATAATGTTTTTTTTTGATATTTAATATATTCTATTGTTTTTTTTCTTCTCAAATATATTGCTATATCGCATCGTGCCACAACTATTTTAAAGAGTAATCATCTACTTACCAGATATGCTTTCTGAAAAAGATTGGACAAGAAAATTATATAATTAAGTCGTACTAACATAATCAAATTTAAATAATACGAGAGATGAGAGATCGCTCTAATTTGTATGAAAATTCATTCTTACCACTTGAAGTTACTACGAATTAGAAATAACCAAATTATCAATAAACAAATATATATATATATATATAAATGTACAAGTCTTTAAATTATACCATAGCTTTCATTTCATTTTTATTCAGTACTTCAGTACCGAGTTGCATTAAGTAATTGTGTCACTTGAGATTAGGTAAAAAAGTTGAAAGGTAGAATATTATCAGTGTATTGTTATCTTTCCGATAATAAGTCTCCGATATTAGATAATATCAATATCATGACACTATGGCCTTGCTTAACAACCCCTTATCAGCCTTTACGTCGAAGTATAATAATTATTACAAAACATAAATAAATTTTGAATGATTGAATGTTATAAAATCTAAAAAAATGATTTGTTAATTCAGTAGTTACGGCAAATAATCATTCAAATCATTCTAATTGGATTCATTAAAAATAAATATATATAAAAATTATTTCTGTAACTTACTGATATCTAGATTTACAATGCAAGATTGATGCAATAAGTATTATTAAAAAATTTCTGATTAAAGAAAGTTGTTCTTATGAACTTCTTATTTCACTCGCTCATGTATTGTTTGCCGCTGTGGTCAACATTTTATAATGTGGATAATTTGACAATGTTTATTTTTAGATTAAAATTATGGTAACATGTTAGAACAGTACTATTTTTATTTAACTATTTTCTGTGTAAGTGAAGGGAACAACAACAATGTTATGGTAAGCTTAAAACATCCCAGTAAACATTTTGGAGTCACTTTGACATCATATTGGAGATGCGTATGATTTTTTTGTCACGAAAGAGTTCATTTATAGTTCAGTTTCTCACAACAGTTAATATGAAATGTCTGTTTTATCGGCTACAGATGACGGAACCACTCCAGCTGTCGGAATACAAATGAAGATAAAGTTGATGCGAACTATAATTGAAGTAAAATAGTGATAGAAACGTCACAAAAAGGGACACTTCACCAAATGTTTACTGGGATTTTATTGAGACGCCTGCTTACAGTTATCAGGGCAATCTTAACAAAAGCCTTGGTATTCGAAAACAAAGTGTAATTTCTTTCACGCAATCTTGTAGTACATATATTTCTTTATTATCATTACATATAGCACAGATTTGTAAATAAGTTTTTAAAAAATTTATTAAAAATATGAATATTTTGTGAAACAAGTTTTCTGGGATGTTCAATGACTGTCGCCAGCGTAGCAACCATCCAAATTAATAAACATCCATTAATTAATAAATTAATTTATATACATATATATATTTTACTTACGGGCTTCCTTTCCCGATGCTATTTTGAAATGCAAGGAATTATTTAAATGGATGTATTTAAGATATAAATTATAATTTTTACATAGGTGTGTTGTTGAATTCAAGGACTGATAACGTAAAGATAACTCTAATAGTAACCGAATAATAACGTTGTTTACCGAGCACTCACAAAAAAGAATAACATAACTTTTTTCAACCGTAAACTACACCCGGCAGATCTGTCTAAAGACAGTCGCGAGACACTCGTATGAGTGCACACATACTTGCGACAAGTCTGTCGTCAGACAAAATTGTTAGCATTACTAGTCCTAACTATTTTTTAAAGACAAAGGCAATTGTCTTAAGGTGAAACGACACTTGGCCATTTTCGATTCGCGAAATATAGATAATTAGAAAATATAGAATTTAAAAAACTTCAAAATAAATTTAGAAAATTGAAAATATTTATTATTTTGGGAAATTTTTGTTTTTATATTTATCTTATATGAAACTATGGAATATAAAGTAGGTTTCTGAAAGATCATGAAATAGTGAAGAAACTAATATTTTACACGGATAATTTCGTTGTTCAAAATAAAAATTAATATTTAATTTCTAAATATTATCTATCTAAATATTCAAAGTTATAAGTAATATCTGGTTCATGATTGATACAATTCAGAATGTTTGAAATGATGGATGATGTATTTTTTTAACAACATCCAGTACATTAGAGAGGTAACTCTGAGAAAAATTCATAATTTCTCAATATCTCAAAACGCAAAATTCGGACTTGACTCCTTAATGAACTGACCGATCGATATATACATATTTAAAAATAGTTCATAATAAATTTTTTAAATATGTATATGTAAAAAGAAATTTAAAACCAATGGAAAATATGAAACACATATCATTGAATGCAGGTATAAAAATATTAACAGAAAATACAAATTTGATTTTCAACACGCCATATGTTTCTAAATAATTGATATATTAATTAATGATCTATTTATAAACAAAGCTTGAACATTTATCTGACTGCTAAAATTTATATGGTTTAAATAGGTCAATCGTGTGCAAAGTTATTAACGTTTTTATATTTGAAAACATGGAGTGCTAGTACAAATTTGTAAATCGATTGTGATTTTAGTACACTGTGGCCATGTATATCTAACTATATAACCATGAAGTAATGTTTCATCTTAAGACTGTTATGTCTCCAGCGTATTCGTAATTTTTCTATATTTATTATAAAGGTGCATAAATATTACGCAGTCAATAAACGAGAAGACTATTTATTCTAGTCGACGTTTCCGCTAAATGCTATGTATAAAACACTATGAGTATTTTTCTTAACTTACGGAGAACTATATATACATTTCCAGTAATATTTTATATAGATAGTAATTAGGAACAGAAGTAAATGTTAGTCTTTACAATACTGTATTGCTGATAATCGTAAATAGATATTTAAACAAATTATTATATTAATAGCTATACCATGGATTCAAATTTTTTGTTTCGTTCACAATTATCGTTAATGCTGTAAATTGAAGATATTTTGTCAAAAGTTCATATATATATATACTATCAAGAAATGTGTCACTTATTACGCAAATTGGCGGAAAACCTGGTAAGTACAATTTTTCTATATATATCTCTCGAACGAATCTTATACGATTTGCATCCATCCGAACAATCACAATGGGTGATTGTCGGCACCCCTTTAGATTGTGATCGTGGTGGTGTCCGAATGATGGCAATTCCGATGACATTGCACCCCTCGTGCCAATAGTGAACAGTGTTCGGTTGCCTTCGGTCGAACACACTTCACATACCTTAAGTTCCATCTCCTCGTACACATGCAGATGCAATTCTACTCAAACCTCGTAAGTTTAGGGTCTATAAAGACTGGCATCGCACACCTCTAGGAGTGGAGGAAAATCAACCATGATCCGTCCATCCTAACTCTGCAGTTATGTACTGAAACCGACTGAGAACGCTGCGTATTGTCCAATCACGTGAGCGGTGAATATTAAAAACTACGAACAAACAAATTAATTAAAATAACTCTCACCACCTATGTGAATAACAAAATGGGTTTTAATTAGCCAACGAAAGATACTCGTATTATAAATAATTGTGTCGTTAATATTTTGACGGCAAGACCATCATTCTACTTACACTCTTAAAGAATATAAGACTTATTTTGAGTCTACATAGTCATAGACTTCTGTACACTGATGATATTTCTTAGAAGATGACTTACCATCTAGTGTGATACACATTCAATATAGAAATACCATATAGATAAAACATACCACGGAATCGGCGCGTCTAATCGAATCATAAAGCTCTCTCACACACTGAAACCGACTTCTTGTGACACCGACTTTTTCTGTAGGTTATATTCGGAGTTATTTCGTTTAAGTACATTTTATCATGAGATGCAGCTTTTACTTTAGTGCGTATTATAAAACCACTATACTGTACTGTAATTCTACACTCTCACCGATTCGTTGCCTATGAAATAGTAAGCATAAAGGTTACGCTCACGTTATCAACACAGATGCAACATACATACATTCATAGTACAGTGGTGTATTTATAAACATATAAGTAGAAACTTCCTCTCATGATAAAGTGTGCTAATTCGACTACACCCTACTGGAAAAGATGGATGTCGCAAGTATTCGGTTTGTAACTCTCCTACTAGAAAAAGGTATAGTCGGAAGAAAGTTTAGAGTGTCAGTAAATTAGTTTGTAATAAAATAAATATCATTAAGAATGAGTAAAAGTGATATTAGGATAAAAAAATATTTGGCTTTTGGAGGTCGAGGGTCAAGCTCTGTTTGTAATAAAACAAATACAAGGAAATAAATCAGCCCATAAAAAAACAGAAGTGGAAAAAAGGCGAATTTTAAAAGAGTATAAAAACGCGAGAACCCAATGGAAAAGAAAACATTCATATTTATAGACTCTATAATATATATCACTTTAAAAATTATAATTGCAACAGAAAGTTAAAAGAACTTAGGTTTAATAAAGTTAATAATATACTCACATCCTAAGATAATTATTTAACACGAGTTTAAGCGATATAATCCCGCCAGTGTAATAGAAATGGGTTTTAATAATAATTGGATATTTTTACAAGATAACGATCCAAAGCACACAGCATGGAATACCAAGATGTGGATCCTCTTTAACACTTCAAAACACCTTGAAATACCTCCTCAATCACCCGATATTAATGTTATAGAGCATATGTGGGATTATCTTGACAAAAAAATTCGAACACGACATATTTCGAATAAAGAAACATTAAAAATCGCGCTTCGCGAGGAATGGGCTCTGATACCGTCTTCTTACACTTCTAAACTAGTTGATTCTATGCCACGAAGACTCAAAGCTATTATTAATGTAAGAGGTGGACCAACAAAATATTAACTACTATTTTTTTTGTTATTTTATCACTAACTCTTTATATTTTCTCACGAATTTATGAAATGTACGAATACTTTTTGTTTGTGATTTCGAATATATTGTGCGTATTTATTTTTACCACGCACTCAGTCTTTCTTTTAATTTTTTTCTTTTGTAATAAATAAAGTGCTGTAACCTTGAAGTGTTTGATACTATTTTGTTTTTTAGAAAATATATACCAGGAAGCCTAGAAAATTCGTTTTTCTTCTTGCATACCGAGGTGCACGAATACTATTTACACTCACTGTATACTGTATTGTACTTCATTATTGTTGAACATTTCTGTCTTCGGCTTTGCAATATATGCCTACAGTTCATTTAATTCACATTTGCACTTGCACTTCACCAGGTCAGTGCATGATAAAGTGCAGATAAGGTAACATATGCTTACTTAATTTAAATAACGTAACGTAAAATGCATAGTACAGCAATACTTACTAGGAGGAGGAGTAGTAGTAGCAGTAGTACTACTGGGTTTTTCGGTTGATGGCTCTTTCTCTTTCCGAGTAGCATTTTTTTTTCCCTTTTCTATAATTAAAAATTATTAATGATTCTAATATCAATTCTGTAATTATTAATTAAAATTCTAACTAATATTATAATCGCCTTTTCATGCAAAGTTCAAAGATAATTTATTTTATGTTTTTACATTATTTAACTTTGAATTGCAGTGTATTTTAGTATAAAGTATACGGTTTTCGGCGAGCGAAAAAACTGTACAAATAAGTTGAAATTATGGTTTATGGAAATGATTGATTTCAATATTAGGTTATATAGTATAGTGTATACTTACTAGTTGCTTCAATTTTTTCCATAATTAAAAATAATCATTAATATTAGAATCTCCAAGTAAACTTTGATTAAGATGCAGGTATGTATGTTACAATCCACATGCCGAGAACCTTTATCATAATATAGCTTAGTAAGCACATAGATTAGAGATTTGCTAAGTATTACAAGATAATACCCCGCACCTCTCTTGTAATGTACAAAACCTCTGTACACTGATTAAGCAATGTTTATTCGTGCTAGCGAATATAGTTCCTGAGAGTTAGACCATTGCCAAATATCGAATTCGGTTACAAGCAAACATCAACAAGAATTACAAGGAACAGCAAACTGTATTACGGATTTGGAATTAATAATAATTAACCAATGTAAAAGTAATTTGATTTAAATAAGAACTAAAAGTGTAATTTTGAATTAAAGCAAATAAGGTTCTTTTAAAATAAATTTATCTTTTTTTTGTTAACTCGGCCGACGCAGAAGGTAACTTATATTTCTACTTATATATTACTTGTAGTAATTGTTATACAATGTAGTTCAAATTATGATACTTCGGCAATTACTTTATACTCAAAACATCGTTCGCAAGACTTTGGAATAGGGGCCCAAGTTATGTCGTATAAATCTACGATACTATGAAAAATCACTATCTCACAGTTTTTTTTATAATGTATATAGGAACAAATAAGATAAAATTCACCATAGCATTGTAGATTTATACGGCTCTTATAACCTATTTTAAGCATTCGCCACTGTCAATTTCTTGCAATTTGAACCATATATAAAGTTAAAAAAGAATCATAATTTTCAGAATCATAATGCAAAGTTGAAAGGTCATTCTTACTTTCTGTAGTTGATTCTACGAATTAGAAATAACCAAATTATCAATAAACAAAAATGTATATATATATATAAATATATATATATATACCTGAACCATATATATATATTTGAACCATATATAAAGTTAAAAAAAATATCATAATTTTCAGAATCATAATGCAAAGTTCAAAGGTTATTCTTACTTTCTGTAGTTGATTCTACGAATTAGAAATAACCAAATTATCAATAAACAAAAATGTATATTATATATATATATATATATATATATATATATATATATATCTCCCCATATATATAACCCAACATGGGGCTCGAGATTAACTAATAACAAGGGTAAAGAACTACTAAAAGCAATGAGTGCTAAAAATCAAAGATCAATTTCAACTTACGAACCAACTTACTGGCCTTCTGACCCAAAAAAAGTTCCGGATGTGATCGGATGGGATCTAACTGGGACCTTTTTAGATCAAAGCTAAATGAGTCTATTTCGTTAAGTATACCACTGAAAACTGAACTGGATTAAATTGAAATAGCAGTAGAACACCTTACCAGAAACATCCAAGAAGCAGCATGGTTTGCTACTCCCACGCATAAAGCTATCCAAGGCAAGAAGAATGATGTGCCCCTACTCATTAAGGAGAAAATAATGGAGAAAAGACATCTACGTAAACAATGGCAACTATGTAAATCACCTGCTAATAAAAGAAAATTAAATAGAGCTATAAAAGACCTAAAGGATATGATAGAGGAGCATAATAACCAATGTATTCAAGAATATCTTGAAAATTTAACACCATCGGAAGCTACGGAGTACTCACTGTGGAAAGCAACAAGGAAGATTAAAAGACCAGAGATACACAACTCTCCTATCAAAGATGACAAAAATAAATGGGCAAGGAATGACAAAGAAAAGGCTGCGATGTTTGCTAATCATCTGCAGGAAGTATTCAAACCGTATCCTTCAGAAACGGCAGCAGAAGAAGAAAATGGTTTTCTGGATTTTCTGGACAGCCCTTTCCAAATCGACTTTCCTCATAAAAAAATTGCAACCAAGGAAACTTGGGAAACAATAGTAAAAGAAATCGATATTAGGAAATCACCCGGTTTTGACCTAATCACAGGAAAGATACTATTCGAATTATCTAAGAAAAGTATAAAACTAATTACTTTCATTTTTAATGCAATTCTTAGAAGCAACTACTATCAAAGTAGTTGGAAGGTTGCTCAAATAATTATGATTCCGAAACCTGGGGAAAAACCGGAAGAGGTTACTTCCTATAGGCCCATAAGTTTACTGCCGATACTATCGAAATTATTCGAAAAAATATACGTAAGGTTAAAATGAAAAAAAGCTAATTCCCGAACATCAATTTGGCTTCCGCAATTAGCACGGTACTGTAGAACAAGTACATCGGTTGGTTAACACAATTAATAGATATTTAAATGCTAAAAGATATTGTTCAGCAGCTTTTCTAGACATAGCCCAAGCCTTCGACAAAGTGTGGCATATAGGTCTTCAATATAAACTGAAAAAAATACTTCCGTACCAAGATTATCAACTATTAAGATCATATATGACTAATAGGCACTTCATGGTTAAAATAGGTAGCGAATGTACTGAATTGAAACCCATCCAGTCAGGAGTCCCTCAGGGAAGTGTCCTAGGACCTACACTATACCTTCTCTACACTTCCGATCTGCCAACTACAACAGAAACTACCGTTGCTACGTTTGCAGACGGTACTGCTATATTAGCATCACACACAGACCCAGTATCGGCATCACGGAATCTACAGACTAACCTTGATATGATTCAAGAATGGCTCATGAAATGGCGAATAAAAGCAAACGAAAGTAAATCAACGCATGTAATATTTACCACGCGCAGAGAAACTTGCCCGCCTGTGAAAATAAATAATTGTGTAATTCCAGAATCCAATGACGCTAAATATCTCGGTATACATTTGGACAGAAGGCTTACCTGGCAAAAGCACATTTTTACAAAGCGTAAGCAGCTTGGTCTTAAAATCAGGAAAATGTATTGCATAATTGGTCGAAAGTCAAAACTCTCTCTGGACAACAAAGTACTTATATATAAAACCATTCTGAAACCCATCTGGACTTACGGAATTCAGCTTTGGGGTACTGCATGCAACTCCAATATAAGTATAATCCAGCGATTTCAAAACAAAGTACTACGACTCATTGTAGATGCACCATACTACGTCACTAACGAAGTCATCCAGAAAGACATCCCAATAGCATCCATCAAAGAAGAAATATATCTATCCAGCACAAAATATAGTGATAGATTAATCAACCATCCCAATGCGTTGGCGAATCAACTGAACGAGTGTGACAACATGGAACCCCGCAGATTAAGGCGATATCAACCAGTAGACTTAGCTTTAGGTCCGCGATAAGGAATAGTGTACAATGTATGATATGTTATACTAATTTATTGTATATAAAATCAAGAGAGCATTCACTGGAATGTTTCTCTTACATGTCTTAATTAATTAATCATATAAGAAGCTTATTGCCTGCTGAAAGCAGTAGATTGCTGAAACAAAAGGAGAAAAGAAAAAAAAAAAAAAAAAAAAATATATATATATATATATATATATATATATATATATATATATTGTTACAATTTTACTGGGCGTAACGGAGACGGCTTGTGTGCATGTAGCAACTATCCCCTTCAGCTTCTAACACCAAATGTTACAAAGTTGTAAGGGCGTGAAAGGGGAATGAAGGGAGTCTGGCTCTGGAACCTTCTAGGACGCCAAAGATACAAATTTGTATGTGCGAGCGAGGATTAAGGGAAGGGAGACTAGGATTCTCGAACCTTCCAAATATACGCCGTAGTACGCCTGCGACTGGGGTTTTTTAAATTGCCGAGCGGAGCAATTGTTTACACTATTTAGTCGCGTTGTAACTTATTAAATTAAGAAATAGCCACCATTAAAATAATAAGAAGGATTAACACTTTTACAAAATTTATTTATTAACACAAAAACAATTACAACTTCTTTATAATTATTACTGTTTAATATTTCACTGTGATTGCTTGAATGATGTTTTCTTGCACACTGATTATTACTCGCGGACTGACAGCTGTTGTGAACTGACTCGCGACGCGATGCTCTACTCCTTTTATATCAGCGGTTTGCGCAGTATTCTACCCCTGGTCACGACACCTTTGACTTTCCAGAATATTTCTATAATTAACCAAATACGCTGTTTTGACCTTCCGACTATTTTTATGACGTTCCATTCAATACGCGTAATATTTGGTTCTAGAAAGATCACATGTAAACAATAACAGATATACGCGGAATGCAGTTGTTTATGTTATCTCCAACGAACACGCGTATTAAGTTATGCGCCGACCAGTAAACTGCTTCGTTATCAAAATGTCTTGATATTTGTACAGGGATGCGCAACCTTTTCTGCTAATTTCAGTTATTATTGTATAACTATAATTTTTGTATGCTCAGACGCCCGCAAATTCGTAACAATATATATTTATATACAATATTTATTTTATTGCAAATTAATTATCTGTATATGACATATGACATCTGGCGACGATGATGGCGACATCTGATGACTAGATTGAGTAAATATTCTGTTGACTAGATTGAGTAAATATTCAATAGATGGCGCTATGTAATGTAATATGACAAAAACGTTAGGCACAGCAACGCGTGGCCGGGACAGCTAGTATATATATATATAAATAATCCTTAATATTATAAGCACCAAGTAATTTACTTAAGTTTGATGAGAATGCAGCTGTATTTTATTATATATAACTTTTATTATTGTACGTAATGTTCAAAATTGTTATATATGTAGTTCAAATTACGAGAGTTCGACGGTTACTTGTACTCCAAACAAGTTATGTCTTATAAATCAGCGATACTATGAAGAAGCACTATCTCACAAATTTCTTTATAATACATAATAATAATAAGATAAAATTCACCATAGCATTATAGATTTATACGGCTCTTATAACCAATTTTAAGCATTCGCCACTGTCAAATTCTCGTAATTTGAACCATATATAAAATTAAAAAAAGAATCATAATTTTCAGAATCATAATGCAAAGTTCAAAGGTCATTCTTACTAGTTGTAGTTGTAGCTACGAATTAGAAATAACCAAATTATCAATAAACAAAAATGTATATATATATATATATCATATTATAACATATATATAAGATAATTAATTATTAAATATTTTTACATTATTTAACTCTTAATTACAGTATATATTTTAGTATAAAGTATACGGTTTTCGGTGAGCGAAAAAATTGTGCAAAAAAGTTGAAATTATGGTTTATGGAAATGATTGATTTAAATATCAGGTTTAGCGTATACTTACCACCGGGTTTCATTTCTTCCGTAATTAAAAATAATCATTAATATAAGAATCGCCAAGTAATTGACTGAAGCTTATGGTATACAGTAATTAATACTTACTAACTGCAAATGTTTAGAGAATTTTTTAAATGAGGGTTGAACCTAGTTGTACGTTAGGGTGCACTGTATTTAAGCAGGATTATCCAAGAAACAGTCACCTCTCCCCTACATTTAAAACAAAATGAATGAACGCATGATCGTACCAGTTATTACAGTAGCTGAGATTGTCTACCGACCGATTGTGAAGTTAGTACCCTGAAAATGCTAACGAATCCTGGGAGTTATACATTTATACGAGGAAACGTACAGATATCGCTGTCTTTGCTGAATACACTTGTTCTCCCGCTTCTCATCTCTTTCATGTTTGAACGATTAACGCTTTGCGATCGATGCTGCAGTGGACGCTTACCACGAAGCAGTGCTACAGGCTTTTGCAACTTCCGGTATTCCGTCATATTTCAACTTCAAGGACAGCCATGTTTAAAATTCGTAATACGATTAAACCAAGTCTGATGTCACTTACTAGCTGTTATTACGATTTATATCACAATTAATATTAGCAATAATTATTATTACGTTTTATTATCTTAATATTTGTTGGGTTTGTATGTCAGATACATATCCGTAGGGTGTTGCAGCTCTGTAAAGAGGAAGCTGTTGCTGGGAACTCGTATCTCTAGCATGCTGCGTACTCGTAAACTTAGGCCTGTCTCAGTATGGCACCGTAAATCGACGAATTTTGGCCGGACGTATACGCGGTACTACGCTTTACCTATCCGACCCCTGCAGATGTAATGAGACCTCGCACACTGCAAGCGGCAAAGTCGTCCGAATACGAGCGGGACCTACCTCTCACATTGGAAACGAGGAACAGCGTATTTTATTCAAGCGATACCACCACCACAACGCTAACCTATCCAAACCTTTGTAAATGCAACCAGCCGCCTCACACTGGAGAGGCTGCCTAATACCGCTCGTTGTATCGGCTAAATCCGCTTCGTTTGGGATCTATCGGTGACATTGCTTTGTGAACGAGTATGTTCAACATTCTTCAATTTATACAAACCACCAAACAAATACGACAGAACTAAATTAAAATTCACGCCAACCGGAACTCAGATATATAATAAATACTAAAGTCTCTTTAATACCGATGGTGTATCGATAAAAATTAAAGTTAAAGTTTGCTCTCATGATAAATTATGTTAGTGCAAAACAACTCCAATACACCCCCTAGAGTATACAAGTTGTTTGGAGTACTGTCGTATCGGTACGGGGTATGTATATATCGTGACACACACAGTCGGTTTGTTTTGAGAAGAGTATCCGCTCATCCAACCCGCCGATTTACGTCCGAATTCGTCGTCGTCGGACACATAGTCGTAAACAACGAATATAAATACTAAAACTTACGAACTGTATAACACATTCAAATGTTTAGTTTCAATGTTGGATTCTTTACTGATTATTTCAATTTGTGTTTTAGTTGTTGTGTCATTGAAATTGATATAGATGGCTCATACATATGTATAATAAATGATGTACAAATCTTTATTTCAATTGTTGGTTTCACTTCGTTATGCGATATCCAACATTTATATATTTTTATTCATAAGTTTAGTTTTTTAGGCATGAGTGCTACCAATGCAATGTAACATTATACGATGCATCATGGTATTTTTACTACATTTCGCCTAACCGACTGTCAGCCGGTTAAAGACACCATCCTTTGTATACTAGAAGGAACTTATTATTTGTGTTTGTATTATCGGACACGATTCATTGAACTGGGTGTTGAAAAAATTAAATAAATCTCTTTGGACAACGACAACAGACATATTATAACTGATTTTTATTAACATGGGACGATTTTTACGGTATTATACTATGTATTATTATAAATAATGAATTCTATAGAACAACGGAAGCAATTGAGTGATAGGGAAGAGTACTTACGGGCTATTTCCGGTATATAAGTTATTTTACATTTTTGTAGTTTAGTTTAGCATTTAGCTGTAGTTCTGTTGATCGATAACATTTGTCTTAATTAATTAATCATGTAAGAAGCTTATTGCCTACTTAGGCAGATTGCTTAAACCATAGGAGAAATAAAAAAGAAATTATACCGAATCTAGGGCCTAGTTTTAACACTTACATTCTGTTTATTATACAGATAATATTAAATATAAAATATGCTGTCTGCTGGCAAAGAAGCAAAGCCTATGACAGTTGTTTTGCAGAAAAGTAATATTGGTTTGTATGTTTTAACTCACTTGCTATTGTTGTGGGATAGATGTTAAACCATAATTCATTCACGGTGCTTACGCTATAGCGCGTCTAACATTAAGTTCTAGACTTCATTTCTTTAGCGAAAGAAATAGACTGACATCAAAAATAATTATGGAATTAAATAGAACAAAAAATGTATTTTTAAATGATTGTGTACTTAAATTCATATATGAGTAACAAGCAACTGCGTATTTTACTTACTGTTTTCGCCTGTAAATAACAATAATTCTTTTTATCGGATGTACATATTTATAACTAGATCTCGTGTGAAATCAATTAATTGTATCCAGTCATAACTGATTCGAGTTTTCGAGACTACTAAAACTCTAATAAATAAATGTAAATATATGTTCTTTAAGAACTAACTAACTAAGAAGGAAATAACTTACAAACTGTATCATTTAACATAAAGTCAAGTAAAGAAATCTGTGTTAGTATACAAAAGGCAGATTAGTTATTAAACGAAGTATTCATTTTATTTACCACCTTTTTTTTTAAAGTTTTATATATTTTTAATTTTTATAGCACTAGCTTTAATTAAACTAACTGTTTTGGTAAGACGATCTGATAAGAATTATTACAGCCGTTGTTTTTTGCTGTCCAGTAATCACCCTTTGTCTTCCATTAAAATCTTGTAAGATTCGGAAATTATTTGTGGGGTATAAATACAGTAGTATTATAAGTAATCCGCGGGAATCATCCTGAAATTTCTTTTAAAGTTTCTTTTTGAAATTACTATTAAAACTACTTCTTGTTGGGGTACGTACAAAACCAGAATAAGCGAAATGCGGTAATTTTACTACTACGTATTATTTCACAACAGTGGTGTATTAATAAACATAAAAAGTTTTCAAAATAGCTCTAACAATCGATGTGACCCTAAAAGTATGTAAAGTATGTAAAATAGAAATAATATTTACATGCTTCATTTTTAATATAGAGTATTGTACCAAAATAAAATATATAATAATATGAGAATATTACAATAATATAAATGTAACATAATTTGTACATGTTAGGCATAATTGTAAATATTTCAGTTTTTTATTTATGTCACTTACGATCTATTTTTCAACATATTTAACATATTTAATAGCGAGTAAATTATAATTTACCTTAATCCAACTCCAATCCTCTGATCTTAAATATCAAATTTGTGTTCAGATTACCATACGAAAATCATTGAATATACAAATTCAGTTCTACTATTTCTTGTTTGTGAGAGTAACGTTGTCATAGTTTTGACTGAAAGAGCATAAGAAAATAACAAAAAGGAAAGGAACCTTTTTACCGAAGAGAAAACGCCGAATATTTAAACGATATTGGAACGATAAAATTAAATGACTCACATTCTATTTTGTATAGTTATGAACAGAATGTTATATTTAGTGAAACCTGAACTAAATCATGATTATGTATTAAAAACAGATTTTAAGGGACCAGGCGCCCCCTCCAGCTGTGCGCCTGATCCTGGTTGATAATAACTTTCTTCTTAAACGCTAACAAGAAATTATATTAGGTTAGGTTGGGTTGTTTGCTTACGTCCTGGAAAATGTAAGAATTTTAATCGATAACATTTTATGATAATATAAGGCCAGTAGACCAATTGGACGCTTAAATGTTTTCTATATTGCATTTATTGATACTGGTATGCTACTCACCAACTGTTCTCGTTTTATTTTAGGAGTTATGATTATTTTATGCATTAAGGTGACTTGAAGATTTGTGTTATTTTAAGTTCTCCCCCTTAGGTAGAACATAGATTATTTCCTTGAAAAATAAACAGAAAATCTGGTGTTTGCATAAGAAATCCTTAAATAATTTGAACAGAGATAAGAAAAAAGGTTATGCTCTTAAAAGAAATATATTAATTGTGCCAAATAGAGTTAAAATGACTGATGAGAGTTCAACTTTATGTTTAATAATAAAGAATTGTTTCATAAGAAACGATATAATTAATTTGTTAAAAATATTAAATATTATATAATTGTAATCATAATATCTTACGTTCTTTATAAGAAAAGCCAATTTAGTTATAAGCCAAAATAACGTAAATATATTTTAAGTATGAAATTAAGATTATAATAAGAAAAATAATTTAGAAGAATCCTCTTTAGAAGTGGTATTAGAAGTTCCTTGAAAAAGCTGTAAAGGAAAATGCTGGTTCATTTTGAGCTCTTTGCGCATGCCGCCCCAGTGGCGATTGGTCTAAGGCCTGTCTCAGTATGGGACCGTATTTAAGCGACAGCGTATTCGGACGTAAATCGGCGGATTGGATGAGCTACAAAGCAAACCGCCTATGTGTGTCACAGATGTCTGTAGTCGTGTATTAGGGGGTGTATTGGAGTTCTTTAGCACTTATATAATTTATCATGAGAGCAAACTTTAACTTTAATTTTTATCGATACACTACTGGTATTAAAGGGACTTTAGCATTTATTATATATCTGAGTTCTGGTGGGCGTGAATTTAAATTTAGTTCTATCGTATCGGTATCGGTATCGGTGTCCATGATTCACTGAAATACAAACATAAACTGCATGCAGAACATACCCATGTCACCGATAGATTTCATTTGACCCGTATTGCAGCGAAAGAACAAGCGATGTTAGGTACCCCCTCCAGCCTGAGGTGGCTGTTTGCATTTACAAAGGTTCGGATGGATATCGTTGTAGTAGTGGTAACGCTTGGATGAAATTCGCCTTTATTCGGTTCTAATGTGCGAGGTAGTGCCGCCCGTATTCGGACTGCTTTGTAGCGTGCAGTCTGAGAGCTCCAGAGCGATCTCATTACATTTACATGGTTCGGATAGGTAAAGCGTAGTAGCCCGAATACGTCCGGCAGAAATTCGCTTAAACACGGTGCCATACTGAGACAGGCCTAACAGTTCACTATGCGCGGATTTATCCTTGTTGACAACTTCAACTTACCAACTGGTTATTAGATGATCATGAGCCATGTTACATATAATGAAATAGTTACTGAAGGATAAAATATTCAAATAAAATAAAACGCTTACTTTCTAGTCCCTCTGTTTGTTTTAAAATGTTATATTATTTAAATGAATTAAAGTGGACTTCAAAGTTGACTAGAGGTTGTATGTGATATTCTGTTGTCATTATTTCAATGGTTCTGTATAGATACTTGATAATATATATAATTATATACTCGTATATGATATTATATTGTTATATGTCAAATTTTCAATAGTTTGAAGACATCGGAAAGAACGGTGTGTTATTTTTTTAATATCTGAATATACAACGAAACAAGGTTGGCAAATGATACCGTGTTTTGTGGCCACACGTTGGAATGGGATGCTGTTCTTATTATTTCATTATTTTGTATTTATCTAAAGTAAAATACTCACTCACTAAACACAAAACGTAAACTCTTATAATATTTAACGTAATATATTTTACCTAACCTTATGGTTTATTATTTACAATTTATAACTATATTATGTTAATTAAACGTTACATGTACGTAAACAAATAAGAAATTGAACCTAATTTTATATATGTAGGTATTTCAACTTACGAACTTTATATTATGGAATATTTAAATCAATATATTCAATGAATCAATCAATTATTAGTATTACTTAAATATACACTGACAGAAAAGAATGTTAATACTTGTATATGCCGCTAATACTTGATGTAAATATTATATTTGAACACTTACTTTCTAATAGTTTATACAGTTACATAAATAATCAATAAAAAACGTGTAAATAAATTGAATTCATTAAAAAAAAATGTGAAAAACTCGTACTGCCTTCAGTGAATAAAGTAATTAAATTGCAAGACTTATTCTTAAGTATTATTATTACGTTTGTACAAATATTTGTTTCTTACAGACTAGTGTGTAATCACAAAATGCATTAGAACAGATCATAAATAATTATTTTAAATTTGGTTTCTTTCAGTTGTTAGCATAGAATGCTATTACATACTTTAATAAGCACGGACATTGTCTTAAATCTTTTGAAAAGTCAAAATTAATTGTATCTAGTCGCAGAATAACTGAGATGTTCTTTTTCAGATCACTTGGTGGTGGAGATCACTTTGTGGTGGTGCGGGCCCATAGGCTGCAGCCTGCTTAAAACTTTTCTTAAATGAAATACGTAACCTACTGAACAGCACATATAAGAAATATTCAACATGATCTGGGAGTAGCAACAGTTTCCGTAGCTCAAATTCAAGGTGGGGCACGTTAGGAACATAAAAGAATGTCTTAATTTAGACTTACATTCTTAGTTAAATATATGTATTACATATTATATCTAGGAAATACTACCTTGCATTCGAATTTTTCATTTCGAATACATTTGAAACTGGTTCAAATCAAACAGATCTTATAACTTACTAGCTATTGTCATCGGATTTTAACTTATCAGTACTTTTGTTTTACTACAATTTTGTTACAAAGTAACTCAAGTAACTTTAACCCTAAAACTGAAAATAATTTTATTAATAAGATATTCAATTATGACACAATCCAAAAATGAACTTTCTCGTCCCTTTTATGAATTTTTTAAATTTTAAAGTTCGAAATATATTAGCATTGAATACCTTAATACACATGCAAAAATTCAACTTCCTATCTTCTACAAATTATAAGTTTGCTTGTATAACTTATAAGTAAAAAAATTTTTTTTAGTTTTTCCAAAATTTTAAGTTTCCAAGAAATTCAGGGGAAAATCTGAGTACGCCAAAAGTCTTAAAAAATTTTCTCTACGAATAAGGAAATTTTGAAAAAATTCCCTTGTGTCGTTTTTGAACTATGAATCGCGTAGACATATAAACATACAGTTAATTATAATATATACGGAACATTATAATATAGAAGGACAGTGGATAAAGGGCATTGACTTCTTTTAATAAATTTATATTTATTTCTTACATGCTGTTTTTTGTTTAGATTTATATTTTGTTAATTAAATTGGAATTTACATGGTGCAAATAGATAACGGTAAACGTTATTAAGACTGACTTACGTACTAGAAAATACATCAAAAAGTTGGTTCGTGTCGTAGAGAAATGTTGTTTGAGATATAAAAATGTAACCATGCATATATCTCTATTGACTACTTACGACCTATATTATATTATTATAAGGGGTAAAAAACCGTTTTAATACACCCCAAAAATCTGTGATACAAATAAAACATTCCAGTAAATATAAATTCATCATATCAGAAGCCCATTGTGTGTATTTATGGGTACAGTCACGGAATAAATATATAAAACAGTAGTTTAATACTTGCTAGTACTAATTGTTTAATACGTACATCCTTTTTAAAAAGAAAACAGTTTAAATATAAATTTAATAAATGATAAATTTGTTAAAATGATTTGATAAATTTTCAATAAATGTTCGTTCGTTAAATTTAGTTAGTTAAGATAATAATTTAAAGTTAAACCACAGTAATCCAAATAAGAATAGTTGCATTGTTTACTTACCAATTCCCTCTGCACCAGCCAAGATAAGTAATAACGCAAGACAAATTAAGACAAAAGTTCAATTTAGTATATTTTAGTGTTATTTTGAAACTTTACTCTGTAAGATGTGTTTTTTGAATTCTCTGAAATTTTTTGAAAACTTTTTCAGGTTTCACTCCGAGTTTCATTCCCTCCACAATTCAGTTTACTGTATGTTTAAATGCTGGTTAAGATTCTGGTAAATCTCAAACATTTACAGAGCGGATTCGCTTAGAAGTAAAGCCAACATCAATCTACCTAATAGCTAGATTAAGAATGCTGCACGTTTAGAAGAATTTAAACCTGTTACACAAGTTACTAAATTCTTAAGTAGGTGATAATACTTACCCTCATCTAAGAATATAAAATTAATAATTTATGATTACGATTTACGAAATAATGATAGTGTCGTTCATTTTCAAATTGTGAGTTATCTCACTATTGAACTAGCCGATCGATATATAAATATATTATTTGAAAATTGATTTAACTCACTCTCTGTACAAAAAACGTATATTTTACGTAACATGCATCGTTTCAGCCAAAATCATAAGATTTGAATAAACACTAAATATAAAAAAGTATAGGCTTTTAAAATAAACAAATTTTTGTTCAGCATTTTTAGTAAAAAGGAAATCTCCTCATGATGAAGTATGCTTATACGAAACAGCTCTAACACACTCCACTGTAAAGAAACGTGGATCGTAGTAGTGTTCCCTTAGTTCCATAAAACATTTGATATAATCATTGACAGCATTTTTAACAGTATCTGATTCTAAACTGAACTAAACTTAAAGAAAATGAAGTACTCTGCCACAACTATCGGACTACGCTTATCTCTAGGGAACTAACTCATGAAAAAATCAAAATCATCGTTTGAACAAAATAGTTTTAACTCACTTACTGCATAACAAACATTAACATATTTTATTTTGACTTTTATTTTGAACTGCAATGCAATTTATATTATATGCAAAGATCTTACAGCCTTTTCGAGTAAGAAAATAGTTTTGTACAGCCATTTAAATGAAATATGAGCCTGTCCACAGCGTCGGCTTAAGGCATAGCTACACGGCATGCTCTGCTTTAGTATTACTAACAGACAATTTAACTGGCCATTGACTTGATTTGTTGATCTGCAGTAATAGGAGAACACGCGAACACTGAAGCTGATCAGCATCTGCGAATGAATAAATAAATTGTCTTTTCCTAAAAGAAAGTGTACTACTAACGAAATACGAGTGAGTTTTAGTCATTGGACACAAAATTCTTTTAGAAAATCGATAATCGATCATTTAAGTCTTTCACCAGGGCCCAGAGCCCACGCTGTTGAGCTGTTACATCACTATTCATAAGATAGAGGTTGCTTATAATTACAGCCTTTTATAAAAATTTGTAAAATGTGACCATTATTTAATTAACAGAATTATTTTACCACTTAGTAAAAGCTATCTGTCAGCACTTACGATCTGTAACGTTTTTGAGTAATTGATTAGAGGTGTGTGCAAATGTATTAATACGCAGGGGCGGCCTTAGCCATTACGAGGTTCCGGGCGGCACAACTTTGCGATGCCTCTTTGGTGGCAGATCTTTGTCAGGTACTTGTTCTTTGTATAATTTATGTAAATTGTAAGTAACTATTTTAATTTTAATTTTAATGATAATTAACGAGAGTTTTATAAAATTTAACAACAAACTAAGGTACATGAATGTCTTAAAAGATATACGCAGTGATTTAAGTGGGATTTCTAAAGCGCGAGGCGCGAGATTCATATGCCATGTATAGTAATGAATCTTTCTACTTGGGTTGTTGCACGAGAATGCGAGGCCCCAGGCGGTTGCTCTGATTGCCACCCCCTATGGCCGCCTCTGTTAATACGCAATATTTATTGACCAGTGTGTGCTACAGGTCCTATTAGAACGACTTGCAGTCGCGCTGGTAAAATGTCATCCTAGAGTCAGGGAGGAAGAGAGGCCTTTTCTCTTCGCTATTACTGGCCCTTCAGGGTCCTGTAAAGTCTGCTTTTAAAAAATATTGTTACCATTAAATTAATATATGAGACTCACATGCTATTTATAAAATATAAATAAATTATTATTTTCTTATTTTTTCTTAATTTGTTATTCTGCTTAGTTCGATTGATGTCAGAGACGTACTGAGGATGGGGCGATACCCCCAGACCCTGCTCGAAAATTGTTAATATAGTTAAAGATTTGTGTGACAATTAGAAAGAGCCAAAGAGTCCAAATTAACGGTAGAACTGAAAACTTACTCACTATACAAAATAATTAGTTATTTCATTATAACAGTAAAACATAAAAGTGAAATATACAAAATATTATCAAACCTATTTGCTTACTTCCTGCGAATATTATAAAATATATAAATAGTTTATAGGTAGGTTTATAAATTCAAATGTTTAATACTAATTCAATTTATTTTCTCACGTTCTTTAATAAAAATCAATAAAGTTTTTTTAAACTTATATAAACTTACATTTCATAATTTCTTGATCTTAATAATGTAGTTGTGAGAGAGAGTGGAGGGTGTTATTCAAAGTGTGACAAGATGTGATAAGTTGGAGAGGAGTCATAAATTTCATGACGTAATATCTAACATAAAATTAAAAAAAAATAACTGGTCTTGAATTTTGTGTGACATAATTTATGAAACAACATAACATCACTAGAGTTTACGTATAAAATAATTCGTAATTTCATTTCAAATTTTAATTTCATTTTCAAATTAAAATATTTAACTCGCTCAATAAAACAATTTTTAGTATAAATTGACCAAAAAAAATATTTTTTTCAACAAAATAAAAAATATTTTGAATTTATTCATTATTCGACAAACTTTTTTTCAAAATTTGGGATTTCTCTTTCCTATTTGTAAATTAGGTACCAAAGTCAGCCTATATATGTAATTTGACTTCCTAGCCCAATTTTTACCATCGACAAAAACCAATAACATATTTCATTATTAAATAATCCAAAATTTGAGTTTTCTCCAAAGTTTCTTACCGTGCCCTCTAATTTTCTCAAAGCTCCCTTTTCCAAATTTTCAAATTCTAATTTTAAAAAAATTTTAACAATGAACACTACGAAATAGGAAATTTTCATAAAGATGCATGGAACACTTTTCGAGCCACCATACAAAATTAACTATCAAACATGTAGGAATATAAGATCATAAATATACATCTGGAATATTATAATATAGGATTCAATATAATCACGTGTGTTAATTCAACATACCGACTACAAGTTATATAAATTATATATGTTATAGACAGTAAGTTTTACGTAAGGGAAGCTATTTAATTTTACTTGAAACATACATTCTTTAATTGAAACACACAGTCTACTTTTAATTGTTATCTTCTAATTCAAAATTAAGTTTAAGATTTAAGTATATTATTGAATTGCGTCAAAATGAAAGTATAGACAATCGCAGTTTAGAGTACTTACTATCTACTCGTACAACAAAATGCAAATGGCTTTGTTAGGAATGAAGGTTCACATAACGAAAGAACGATAAAGCACGCTGGCATTATTATGTTTATATATTTTTTTGAATCACCAACTTATATTCAACTTACTCTCTGTAAATAGTTTTCATTAATAAGGTTAAAGTTTAAATACAGAGATATAGCAACTATCGTCCATTTTAGTTAATTTCCTAAAATAGACATAAATGGACATAAAAACGAAACAACATACTTTCTTTAAACACACAAATTTCAAAACCATTATTTAGTTAAATATCTACGCATATTGCATGTATACTATTATTCGTCTCAGCAGAAATGGGACGTCTGAGATAATCATTAGTTATTTTTAAAACGTTAATAATATAAATAACATACTTGCTATAGTTCGATAATTTTAAGAATACATGTTAAAGCACACTGTTAAGTACACACACACACACACATTGTAAGGGCTTCACACGAGCACGAGACTTTTCTCTTCTCGTCTCGTAAAACGTAAAGCAAGACGACAAAAGATGAGACATTTCAGAAAACTATTGAGGCGGTACCGATACTAACAGCAACATAAAGGTTCTTCCTTTTTTATTACAAAAAAGGTTAGGTCGTAAGTCTGCGAAATATAAAATCTGGTAAACAAACATCTGTTAAATATTTTATTTTATAATTTTGTCTTTTACAACATTTTGTAGCCGAACGTAAACGAATGTTTAAAGGGAAAATAAATGTGAATATAAATTATTTGCGATGCGATTGTTTATGCGGTGTTAGTAGTGTCAACCCGAAAAGAATATCGAGATTAGATGAAAGTGATGATGCATTAAGTGAAATTGAACCAGTTGATCAACTGCGTATAAAAGAAATTGTTCAAAGTTTAAATTTTTCTTTTAAATTTGATACAATTAATGGTGAGAAAAAAGCGATATGCTTAGTGTGTGAACAATTTATAGTAAAAACAATAATTAGCCGAAATAATATAATGAATTACTTTGTTTAGGACTATCTTAAGAGTAAGTTCTCACAATAACGAGATGTGACGAGACGTGACCGAGACTAAAACGATACCCATTTTTTTCTAAATAACGAGAACAAGACGAGATTATTGAAACTCTCGCCTTATCTCGTCACGTGTGAAGCCCTACACATTGTGTTCTTAACATAACGAATATATTTTCAGAATTAAAAGAAATGTTTTTCCTTACCACCTAATAAGTTTATATGAAAATATAAGAAATTAATTGCCACGTTAATCATTTTCGTTATTTTTTTTTAATATGTTTCGTTATATTTTCGCATTGGAGACAAGACTGTCCCAACTCTGGAAACAACTGTGTCAAATGATGCATCAGATCGTACATTATTATTCATAATAATTTTACATTAACCTATAAACTGCTATAGACTGCTATCCTTTAATCTCGCAGTTATTTAATTTAATTACAACTTACTGCCTAAATAAATATTACCAAAGGTTTAATTAATTAATGTACCTAAATTGTCATTGTTTTCTAAGGTTCACATGGCATCAAACGCATCAGAATTATCGTATGAAAGAGGGGAAAAGAGGGGAAGGTGGCTGCAGCGAGTACTGCGGATTTAAGTGTTGCCTGTATAGTTAGTCGTATAAATGTGTTACTGTCGGCATTTCAAAGAAGTTGACACAAAGAGTAGCTCGATCTTAGATTGCCGATCAGAAAGCGATCTCAGTTGTCTCTAATCGTGTTTGATTTTGTGAGATTTCAAAAGTAAATAAAGATTTCTCAATTATTTATTAAATAGCATGATTAATATAAAAAAATTAAATAAAGTGTAATACATTACGTTTAGATACGAGTATATACACTTACATACTAATTTTGTTACACATAAAGCGTTAGCCATAGATCCTTGTTGTAAGTTACTATAAGAATATTGACAAGATAAAAAGATAAACATTTGCTACTTACAAAGAGCTGTATAGAGACAAAGTAATAATAAAGAATAGCTGCATTAATATAATCCATTAAAAAGCATTTATAGAAAGATCACATTTTATTTGTCAGTTTGTATTAGAGTCTACAAATACTAATGTAAAATAAGGACGGCACGACGAAAATCTGCGTTTCTGGGTTCGGTTAGCGGACTAACGCTATATTTTCTGGGTTTGGTTGATTTTAAAGTTTATTTGATTTTCTTTTTTAATATATATATATATTGCATTCTTATAGACATTTAGCAATAAGTACAATCTTGCACGGTATGTGTTCAGTGGCGCATTCGTAGCTATCTGAATTATTTCATTTTATTAGGTCCTGCGGCGCATTCTTTTTATAAATGAGTTCGTTACGCTAAGGATAGCACTCGACGAGTGGAAATTAGGCCGAGATAAATATAAAATAAATATGACATCAGTGGTGCTTGTAGTTAGTGCTGATACTTTTGTTGTAGAACCAAAGTTTAATATTAATATCCTTACTACAGTCAGTAAATATATTATAATATCTTATATATATACCATATGTATTAACTTATATATTTAAAAAAATGATTAAGAATTAAAATTAATTGAAATGTCGTATAGTACTCACGGTTTTTCGGCTCTATTAAAAAAAGAAATGAAATTAAAAATTATAGCTATAAAACTCAAAGATTATTAATATCTATTGCGTCTAAAATTAGGTTCTATGCCAATTTATTTCCAATCGCAGCCAGCTCGGATTAAGTGGCAGGTTTGACTATAGTCGGAGCCCCCAGACCTACGTTATTTTGTGAATAGAGTATTAGCGAAAGTGGGGCCCTTTTACAGGTAGAAAGTACATAAAAACCTCAACCACCTAAGTGAAAGTATGATGACTGGTTTTCATATATCTTTTAGAGAATATTGTTAAAAAATAATGATCACTATTGCCAGACCCCTTCTGCCAGATGCTTAGGTCTTTAAAGAAATGAGTACGACGTACGATGATAATAACAAGCCTAGATTTTTATATGTTGGATACGGTACTATTCCAAAACTTTTTGAAAACAGCAGGACCACTCCGAATAATAACTTTCAATACGTGTGGTGTATTGATAAACATTAAAAGTAAAAACTTTCTCTCATGATAAAGTGTGTTAATGCTAACTAACTCCAACACACTGTAAAGTCGGAGGTTGGATGCAGTCTGCTCCAGTATGACATAAGCCTTAAGCTGCAGCTGTTCCAAGATTGCAAATTTAGACTAAAATATTCAGAAAGGCACAATTTTAATTGATTGATATTTAAAAATACATAAAAACTACTAAGGTGCGACAAATGAATACAGAATTGTATGCCTAAACCTTATTAACTCTATGATATTTATTAAATTGTATATTTGAAAAGTTGTTATCACACTAGTTATCACAATTCTTGAAATATTACTCACTGGGAGGTTTAGTTGAGTCACTAATTGTAGTTTCGGTAGTACTAGTTGTAGTTTTATTTTCTGTTTTACCCCCTGAATCACTTCGCAATGCAAGTTCCATATTAATTACTATCAACAACACGAAAAGAGAGGTTAATAAAAATCTTTCATAGAATTGAGCCATTTTAACGCGTGTAACTTCAATGTCATTTACAAAAACAATTGACTGACAGTTTGTTTGTTGCTAATGCTTTGTTACAACAATATAAATACGTTACAATCTAGCAATCAGAATTTTAATTCAATTGTTAGTGACAGCTTGGCCAATAAGATATCATTTGTTGTTCATTTGTTTATCCATTGTTTAACAATAAATATTAAACAATTGTTTGTTTCTCACTCGATATTTGTATTATGTGACTTATTTGAATTTATTTATTGTTTATGCTTTCTCAAGTAGAATATCTAACGTAATGCAACACAGTAATTAGCTAGTAGTAAGCTAGGAAGTTTATAATTGCATCCCATTGCACAATTTCTATATGTGAAGCAGAAAATGGACGCTTGAGTTAACTTATGTGATTCTTGGCTTTACAATTTCTTTGTATTTCCTTTAATTCACATTTGCTCCTACTACACTTTCATTTCAGCATAATTTCAACATTTTTTTATCCATATTAATATTAAAAAAAAATTCAGAGAAAATTTCAGGGACGTAGAAAGTTTTAGAAATTTTTCCTCAAATCAAAATTTGAAAAACTTTGTAGGCACCGTTTAGAAGATACCATATAAGATTTTGGTACCGGATAAATATCGTTCTATCATCCTAACGGGCGTTCTTATGGGTTTTTCATATTAACGGTGGAACATTTTCACAACTAAGAACATTATAATAGGTAGATTTAATTTAAAACGTTTAATTTGCGTGTAAAATCATTTTCTTTTATTATTACTAGGTATATATGGTAAGTAACAATTCATATAATAAAATAGGTGAGTAACGCTAATAAAACAATTAGTTTTATGTATCGATTGTCTTTATATGAAAAACCCCAGCGAAGGAAATAAGGTAGAAGGTAATGCATCTTCAGAGGCGTTGTACAACTAGCTGACTGGCGCACCATATAGAACGAACCACAGCAAAATTCAATGTAATCCTTCAAGTTTTTAAAGACCGGATCTACTGTATCATTCAGCGAAGCGTATATTTTAAGTTGGTGATGATCTTGTAAAATAATGACCTTGATAAAGTAAATATTAACGTCGAATTTGTTGGAATTGGTTTGATTCTTTGATCTGCATGCAGCTGCACAACATTCTTGAATAGTCAGCGTGGTAAAGCAACTAAGAAGGCTCTGGTTCTTTAGCGACAATGCTATGCCTATAATTTGTATAAGGTGTTCAAGCTTCTCAACAAAATCTTGCTTCATATTTCGAATGTTTTTTCTTCGATTAATTAAAGAATCTGAAAAAGATAGTCATATTCATTTATTTAAAGATGTCTAACTCTTACATATCTCCTAACTAGATAACTAGATCACGTGTCGTATGCAATTTTAGGAGTGTAAAAAAAAATACTAAAAAGGCGGAATACATAATTTATAATAAAGTTTCAACATTATAAAAGAAATTAACAAGAAAGTTTGAAAGGGTTTTAAGATATTTCGGATTGAGGTTAGTCGATTTTGCAAATAGTCTGTTCCAGTTTGAGAGCATTGTAAGACTACTCGCAAGAAATATGGTATACTAGAACACCGTAATCTTTAGAAAGGACTTCTCAAAATGTTATAGATATATATACGATAAGTTTAAGAAAACTAAATTTAACAAATCACAGGTAAAAAAATGGCTTACAGTGCAAGTGCAAGTGCTACAAGATAGCTATTAAGAAAAATAATATTCAATCGCTTGTTATATATTTTCTACAAATGTACCGACGTACAACTTATGCTTTACAATATCTTTGAAAGCTCCACTATTAAGATTAAGGAATATTGTACTTGAATGACATGATGATAGTTCAAGAACATCTTTGTACAGTTAAAAATTTTGTAAAAATATTTATTTACTTACAATATTCTCGCAATTTAATATAAAACTATACGACATTAGGCACTAACTTTCGTATAGGGCATTTTCCCTTCGAAGATGTTATTAGAAATCTTTCGAACGAACAATGATTATTTCAAACGAAATGCAATGTAAAAGGTTGTATCATTGCAACTGCTCCTTATATATGCTTAGATCTTCCTAATTGTGCTACCTATCTGTACAAAAGAAATACTATGATGGTCAAACTGCGGTCTTTGTAAAACGGTAAAAAATACATAATTATGAAGAAAGAACATTTTCTTCCATTGTCTTCTCTCCATGTCTAGCGTTGCCATCCGTCCGAAGAGACATAATTCCTTTACCTCTCTTTCTCTCATTTCCGCACTAATTTTCTTGCTTTTTTGTGTAGTCTTCTTCAACATCTTTTAATTTAAAAAATAAGTTTGTAGTCGAGCTGTCGATTTCATTGTCCTCTTCGCTTTCTTTCTTCCTACCATCCATTCATACTTTCCTGTAACCTATCTTCACATCCGTGCTTCTTTTTTCCCACTCTTGCCTTCCCCAGGTTCTACTGCACCTCTCTTATTACATTTTTAGTTCCTGTTCTATGAAAATATCCCTCCCCTTAGCTTGTTTTTCACAGTCAGTAGCCTTCTCCTTTGCTCCAATGCTCCCATATACATCTCCACAACCAATAGTTCTCCTTATCCTTATCTTTGATACCTTATTTCTTTATCTTAACCTTTCTTTAGTGTATTGTATTTTAATTATTATTTAGTAAATCAAATAGAACATTGATTAATAGATTGGATAATAGATAGATTCAAAACGGTTTAGAGAAATGAAAACTAAAGGTTCTTGTGTAGATAAAAAGGTAAACAAAACTACAGTACCTTCAATATATTTCTATTTGTATTTCTGATGATATTAGTTTTATTCAGCCCAATTCTAAATTCGTTATATCTGCCATCAATGACATGAATTTATTTGTAAATTTTTATTTCAATAAAATCTTCAAATACCAATAGAACAACCGCTCTATAATTTAATGCTTTATAGATAATTGGTAGGACAAGTTATAATTTCCAGATCGATATTCGAATATATAATAGCTTTAACAAGATAAATTCATTTTTCTTAGTATTATGAAAAAGTATATACAATTTACTGTAGTAATTACAGTAGGAATAAAAATATTTGGGCGGAAAATTGTATTAAATGTTTTATTTATTTTAAGTGAATATCATGTTTTGATTCCAACATTGTTGTTTACATTTATGAATATTAGTCCTTAGGTAACAATGATGTATTATTTCTAAGCTATTACAAATAATAACTGCACTTGTTTTCTAAGAACTTGCTACGAGTCTGTGTAATAAATATGATTTCTTAAATCCAATTGAAAATGACTAGCCGAAGTGGTAACATATGGAAAATTGTTATTTAAAATTTAATGAAATACAATTCATATTTGTTCACAACTTTCTTTCTTTTTAAAGTAAAGACTCTAAAATATGCATCTTTTTATGCATTAATTACAAACTTTAAATACATTTTAATGCTTCTCAGCTTTCAGAACATAAATGTAGCTGAATCAAGCAAAATATCTCGGTAGAATGTTTGTTAGTCAGTCTAGTCTTTGACAAATTTAGAAATGAAAAACTAATTCTTCAGGTTAAACTGCAGTTATACTTTAAATAAAGTTTAACTGAGAATTATATAAACGACTCTTCCATGTTTAGATGTTTATTTAACATAAGAAAGTTTGAAATAAAGATATACTCGTGTTTCTAATATGTTTAAATAAATGAAATATTGCTTCTAATAAATAATACATTTCCCAGAGTATTACACATAGACCCAATGTACAGTAGTTCTAGCTTATTGTATTCTACGTGTAGGACGATCAAGGATCCTTATTTCTTTCTTTCAATTATTGTCAAACTGTATCATAAACACCAGATACGTCGTCACAGCCCCAATTATCTAAAAATAAAGAATATCATTTAATACATTTCACTTAAATAAAAATTACTTAATATAAATGATGTGGATAAAGCTTTGCTTTTTAATGGGCTTTGTCCTCATTTTTTAGTGGTCGATTTTTCAATTGTTGATTGAAATTGATGTTAATAAATGGGTATTAACGTGTCTATTTAATTAAATATCTAAATGTTGACAGAGATGTAGCAATTAAAAATTTGAATTGTAGTCTAGAAATAGTCGACCATATTTGTATGACGTGAAATGCATTTTAACGTCAGTTATTTGTTGAGTAGGTCAGTGTTGTGGTAATGTTTTGTAGCTGTTGGTAGTCAAATAATCAAGTCAAATCAAAGAATAATAAGTTTTTATTTTATTTAACCCTGCTAAGGCAGATATAAAATAGGAATTTGAGTGTTCCTTGAAATAGCTGTAAATAATATTTGATATTTTGATATATAAATACATATGGCAGAGATTTATGAGCTGTAAGGTTGGTAACCTGTAAACTTGTCAGAATTTATCAAGAATATATCTCTTTTAGGCTCTGTTATATAAAAGAGATAACAACTAGCGGTTGTGAGGTCACATGCATTTGGAATGTTGTACAACGATGAATCCCTTTAATAATTAAATAGACAAAATGACTTTTTTAATTAATAATATCTTCTAACATATAAAGAGTTATTAAAAAATAATTGAACATTTGCGGTTCTAGTAACCCACTTTATCAATATATAGTACACTTTTATAGAAATGAAGGCATAGGACACAAGCCCGTTGAAAGAAAATAACAGTTAGAATAACACTTGTTAAACCATTGCTGTGCTTGAACGGTATGTTTTCTCATTAAAAAGCAATGCTTTAATATCAACATTTCGGTAATAACGGTAATTAACGATATTTCAGTTGGATCTGTCACTAGATCTATGTGATATTATTCCTAATATTATTTACTTACAGAATATAACAAAGAGAAGTCTAGATTAAAGAATCCACATGCAGAGAATTTGATGGTCTGATGAAAAGATTGCATTGACAAGATAGAGATCTGTAACGAAATTCAAATTTAATAAAAGCGATGTTTTCATGAATCGAATTATGTATTTAACATGCAATTTTTTAAAAGTTTACAAACAGTTTATTTTATGAAAATTAAAAATACTACTTCTACTCGAGGAGAGCCCGTTTCCTAAATTTAACTCGTCAAGATGCTTCATTAAGCTTGCCGATACTTGTTTAATTTGTTACTGGATATAAATAAAGTTGAATAAAGACTAACCGTTTGTTTTATTTTCTTGCTATCTGTTTTGTACCCAATTTTATGCAGCAATGTTGAAAACTCTTTAGCCTGAAACAAAAGTTTCAAAATTAAATTAAGGAAATGGTATTTAATCGTATAACAAACAATGGAATAATTCTAGACCAATTTATAGCCTTAGAGTTTAGAATAAGAGATACATTAGAAAGCATTTTAAATGTAATAAAGAATTGTTAAAACAAAACAAGGTGAATGTTTTTCTTTTAAAACAATGTTTTCAAAAAGCACCTAGAACACATAGATATACCTGATATTCTGTGTTAGCACAAATGTTAGTAATAAAAACTGCTTCAAATATTTGAAAAAGAACCCAATTCAACGATGAACACAATTCCCGGATGTGGTTGGTGACACTATGCGCGACAATCACATAGCACGTGTACAGTTGATTCAACGTAATGAAAAACGCCAGAGCAAAGCACATGAGGATGTTCAAAGAACAGCAATAATTGGTAAACTTGGTGGTCACGCACAACTGATTAAAGATGTCTACACCAGCAATGACAGAGTGCAGCAACTCATTCTCTTCGCTGTACGTTACAGTGCTAACAGCGTTAGAAGATATTTTCTTTCTTGATAACTCAGAAATATTTTCTTGGTATATTTTAAATGTAATCACAACGCATCCATTCTGACTCGTTATATCTTTGTACAAATTCCTCATATGAAGATTTAAAGAAGAAAGTCTTTGGCTGATTAGCAGAACCATGCTTGCAAATGCGAACCTGACAGCTGAGTTGGTAAGTATTGTGATGTAGTTAGAAGCCAGGTCTACCACAGATTCACCTTGCATGAAAAACACGTAGTCCATTATAGTGACTTCCAAATATTCCACCACGCAAAATACTAAAGGAAAATATATGTAAAAGTTACGGTAGATTATGTCTTGATTCACATTAACTAAAAACTGATCGATATTCGCAAATATTTGGAAACATTGAATAAATTGATTTCTGGTGAATATTGCACTTAAAATGCTGACCACTACAATGGCTATGGTAGCATAGAACTCAAACCAACCACCGATTTGTGATATATAATTCACATCTTCACTTTCTTCTTGTTTTATTCTAAAAGCTAACACTGAAAATACTGTGATGAATATCGCCAGCCAAACTAAGCTGAACACCACGTCACGCCTCTTGGCTACGAAGTTGTTGTCCGTTAATGTGACTGGAATAAATCCGCAACATTTTGCAAAGTAATAAAATGGCAAGATGGCGTCGTGTAGATTTCGTTGCATTTTGATAACTACGAGTATAATTACGTAAAGACAACTTTGATTTGAGAACCAGATAGATCAAGCTCTAACATGCACAACAAGGCAACAAAAGAAAGGGCCGCTACTAAATTCATTTAGCAAAAGGTTCGCTATGCTTCAGTGGATTTAATATAATTTACTTGCGTTGCGTTGCGTTGTCCTTGCTGCGTTACTGAATAAATATGTTTTAATGGATTAGTAAAATAAAAGCAAAGAAAATCACGACGTTATGCGGACAAGAATCAATAGTACGAATAAAACTTATGATTATAGAAAGTAACATACATTAAAATCATTTTCTGTTGGTTGATTACAAGGAGCTTTGTTGATCTGAAAAGTACTTATATCATTTGATACCAAATTAAATTTTTGTAAGAAGTAGTTATAAATTATACTCATACTTATAAAAGAAATTGATGTAATGAACCCTTCCATGTAATGTATCCATCAAAAAAAAGTCCGTTGCACTGGACACCAACAACATATTCGATCATCTTTGGATCTGAAGGATGTAAAGAAATGTTCAGAATAGCAAAATCCGTACAGAGAGCAACCCCCACGGTAATAGCCCCGAACACGGCACAACATAGACCCCTCGGCCTAAATAAACTCGGTTCTGGACATAATTTTGCGTGACAGTTGTGACTAGATACAAATGATTTATCAAAGAAAAGGTCCCATTATTCTCGGTAAGCCCAATTCTGGAATCTAAATATGAACAGAGCACATGAATACAGAATACAGTACACTAACTCAGATTTGAATGCTGCACATATACATTCCCACTAAACACAAAATTTGGATATTACTTTAATACGATATGATTTAATGCTGCTTTTAAAATAGCAGAGGATTGAATGGCATTATCTGTTACCTACGTAAATAAAGGTGAGTAGTCTTACATGTGTCTCAGAAGTAACGCAAGTGTGGACAATGAAGACTCCTTCAAACACTTGAATTAGGGCCCAATTCACTGCGGATAATATTTCCTTAACGGGCACGGGATCACTGTGTTTAATTAAGATATAGCATTTGTGTAGCTGATTCACCATTACGAAGAACGCCAGGGCAAAACAGAGCAGCATATTCATGGAGAAACAATAATTTATATATTTAGCAGTTACACATAAAAGGTTATATGTATCTGCAGCATCACACAGAGATTTTGTCAATTCTTCTTCCTTGTTGTACAAGATACTGTTGTCTGGTTTCTTTGTCCAGATGTTTGAAATGTTGCTTTTGTATACTTTAAAAGTTATTGTAACGATCTTTTCCTTGTTATTGATTTCTTTATAAATCTTCCGAACGTGATTATTTAGGCACGCCATTCTTTGATTAAGTAAGATCACCATATTTGAAAAGGCGAACCGCACTGCAGAGTTTGTGAGGATGGGTAAATAGTTTACAGCCACGTAAAGTATTGACTCGCTTTCCATGAAGAAGAAGTGATCCATAAAAGTCACTTCAAAATACTCCACGATGCAAAACGTCAACGGAAAATAAATGTAGAACTTACGGTAAATCACTTGCTGATTTATTTTCGAAAGATATGTATCAATTATAACAATCATATTGAAAACTTGTATCAAGCTTTGACGAGTTACTACACCGGACAAAATACTAGAAAGAATGATGACAATGCTGCCGTAAATTTCAAACCAACCGCCAAGTTGAGAAATGTAATCTTCTTTAGAACTATCAACCTTATTTAGTCTGATCATCAAGAAAGAAAAAATTACCGAGAATAGCAGCAGCCAAATGGCGCTGAAAATCACATCGCGCGTTTTCGCTACAAAACCTTTTGCGGTTATTGTAATAGGCACAAATCCGCAACTTTTTGCAAAGTAATAGAACGGTAGGACGGCCTCATACAGCTGAAGATTCATATTTGTTTTCAATTATTTAATGTCTCGTATTACTGCTTGGGTACGTTTAATTAAAGTGGTACAATCTTGTTATTGGAAACGACAGTACTATTTCTTACGTATATCTAAAACTCATTATGTGAATAGGCTTGCCACCCTCCATTGCTTTTACTAACAACACCTAGTAAACAATTTAGTGAAGTGCCCTATTTAGTGACGTTTCTATCACTATTCCACTTCAATTATAGTTCGCATCAACTTTATCTTCATTTGTACTCCGACAGGTGGAGTAATTTCGCCATTTATAGGCGATAAAGTAGACATTTTGTATTAAAAGATGTGAGAAACTGAACTATAAATGAACTCTTTCATGACAAAAAAATCATGACGCATCTTCAATATGATGTCAAAGTGACTTCAAAATGTTTACTGGGCAGTCTTTTTCCTCTTAAGCCGAGAGACCCAAATAAATAACAAAGACTTACGTACAAAACTTATTTCTACTTAGTTCATTGATTTGAGTTGACTTGTTTACAATTATAAGAAGTAAATATACTTATACTATTTTATGAAGTGTAGAGTATACTCTCTAGTGCTATCTTATATATCAGTTTTCAGAATGTGATGTTCATTTTTATCCTGTTTCTAATCAAGTAATGATTCTTTTAAAAAGGTGGCTGTCCTACCTACATATCTTCATAAATCTATTTAATGCATTAGCGTTATTAAATTAATTTATTATTAACTCAAGTACCTTATTATTTTCTAAACCTTCTGAAGTGGAAATAACCAATCGATTAATAAGTCTCCGTTTTATGTACAGTCCGTGATAAATCTACATTAGTTACAAAAATGAATAAACAATTTGTAAGTTAATAGGATGTAATTTAAAGTATTAGTTATAGGCCTTGTGGAGGCTGCAAATGCAGGTTATCGTATAATATATACAACGTGTTCCACAATTCAATGATAAGCGGGCACCAGAGGACTTAAAGTGCACTGAAAGTAAAAATCTTTAAAAATTTAGGGAAAAGTAATTTGGATTGATTTGTGTGTAAAAACTATAGGTATTCTGGGATTTTTAATGGTTGTGGTGGATAGCAGTGCTACTTCCCAGTAAACAATTTGGTGAAGTGTCCTATTTGGTGAAGTTCGAGTCACTCGTACAATTCTATTCTAACGCTTTACAAGTTCTCTACCTGTCACAGATTTTGTGTTAGTTTTTCATAATAATATTCTTTCTTTTTCCAACATCATTCATTAAGTATTTCTGTTTCTTTCCCACATGGGTATATTTTTATTATCCGGTCATAAATCATAAACCTACTCCGCTTTTAATTCAGCAGTGAACCGTCGTTGCAATGTCTGTAGCTCATAAAAAGGACCTTTCCTTTGAACGACTGAATAGAAAACGAACACGTTCCAGACAAAAAATTCATGATACGTAATAGAAATTAAGTAGAATTTACTCCAAAATGTTTACTGGGTTAGGTTGCCGATACAAAGAAAAATCGGAAATATTTGAAAAATTGTGGTCATGGCACTCTAAAAACATCAAGGGGTTTTCGAAAGATTTTAATTTTTTTGTAATTTCAAAACTAAATGAGATACATTTTTTTTCTCGTGTAGTCATGAGCAGGTCCACCGTCTGGTGCCCGCTTATCGTTGTACTTTGGGACACGTTATGGATTAAATATATGTTAAGACTTTTATTCACACATTAATAATATTATCTGCGCAAGTACTATTTAAAATCATTATTGGAAGTCCTAATTCATTTAAATCCCTTTGACAGTAATACAAAAACACTAACTTTTAACAACTCTAAATATGCATTTAGTAAAATTTACTCAATAATATATATATACTATAAGTGTTACGTAAATGTGATATTAATTTGCACAGACAGAAAATTACAAATATTACTTACTGCGTTGCTGGCGTGCTAAACAGTTTTTAATTGCGAAAAGTTGATAAAAATATAGGTGTTTTAGAATTTTATTTAGACAAGTTCAAAAATTAATATACAAAAACTAAACTAAACATATATTTTGCTTTTATCTTGTAACTACATAGTAACAATCTGTGGATGTACAAATAAATTAAATCTAATATTTTCGAAGAACAAGAGGACTATGCAAAAATAGGAACATGTTACCAGTATCAAAATTGACAAAACAAACATCATATCTATTAATTCATTAAGAATTTAAAGTTATAGAAAAATTTAATATAATTTTGGAACTATTATATTAAATCAATACTTCTGCTTACCAAAAAGCATCTAAACAAGATTTGGAAGCAACTCAATTGAAACAAGAACAATCTAATGAAAACGAATACTTAAAAATTAAAAAAAAATTAAAAATACGAATTGATGGTAAGTTATTGGTAAATTGTAACAATTAATAGAATTTTTATCAAATATTATGTCAAGATCATATTTTGATACTTTAAATAGAACACATGCACTGCGTTCTTCAGTCATTCTATTTCGAAGTTTGTTTTGTATAGAATTCAATTCAGATAAAACTGATTCACACGCATCGCCATTTTTTTTTATAAAACTAAATCTTGCAAGGTAAAGAGCTAAATGAGGTTCACATGCCAGCAAAATTTTTCAGGTAAAAATAACTCATGAGTATTTACGTAAAATTTTGTACTTAATATCGAGTTATTCTTCTTCCTACGATTACAACAAAACACTTTGTGTAATGTAACACACAAGTTTATTAAAATGGAAACATGACAAGGGAAAATGTCTACTACCTACAAAATCTGTTGATAAAATAAATAGATAAAGGATATAGAAATAGATAAGAAATCGAATAAATAAATAAAATGATTCTTACAATTATGTCCGTAGTGTCGCATGTGTTAGCTATGAGTAGCACTTCAAACACTTGGATTAAAGCCCAATTCACTGCAGACAAAAATTCCTCGGGCAGAGAGTCGAAGTAGAAAACGAGCACGTACAGGTTGTGCATCTGATTAACTATTACGAAGAATGCAACGGTGAAGCAAACCAAATTGTTTAAAGAGAAGCAATAGTTGATGTGCATAGCAGCTACACAGAGCAGACGGTGTATTTCTGAGGTCACGTAAAGTGATTTGGATAGTTCCTCTTGCCTGTTGCACCTATTAGTCTTGTTGTTACAAAGATCCGTACTGTTTTCTTTATACAATTGGAAAGTTATTATAACTGGTCTATCGTCCTTATTTATTTCTTTACAAATTTTCCGAAGATGATAATTTAGGCAGGCCAATCTTTGATTAAGCAAAATCACCATATTTGAAAAGGTAAACCGCACCGCCGAGATTGCGATAATTCGTAAGTAAGTTAAAGCCATGTAAAATACTGATGTATCCTTTACATAAAAGAAGTAGTCCACAACTATTACTTCTAAATACTCCACGATGCAAAATGTCAACGCAAAGTATATGTAAAACTTACGATAAATCACTTGCTGATTTAATTTGGAAAGATTTGTATCAATTAAAACAAGAGTGTTAATAAGTTGTATGAAGAATTGGCGAGTTATTATTGCGGACAAAACACTGACAATGGTAATAATGAGGCTGCCGTAGATTTCAAACCAACCGCAGAGGTGCGAAACGAACGTGAACATTTGAAAGCTGTCATCTATTTCTAATTCTAACTGCAAGAATAAATAATATGTTGTGAATAGCAGTAGCCACGTGAAGCTAAAAATCACATCGCGAGGTTTTGCTACGAAACCTTTTGCTGTTAAAGTGAATGGCGCTAGTCCACAACTCTTTGCGAGGTAATAGAATGGTAAGACGGCCTCATACAATTGCAGATTCATTTTTATTTTTATTTATTAAATGTCGTAGTAAGTAGTACTACACCGGAATTCTAATAAATTTCTCCGATTTTACAAATAAACTAATTTGATAAAATGCCAGTTCTATTTCCTATTTCCTGTATACACTACCATGTTACCATGTTACTAGGCTTGCCACCCACCCCTGTTTCGGTGAATATTCCAAATATTGTTCGTGCACGAAAGTTCGTTCACTAAGAAAAGAAAAATCGGACACGCATGAGTGGCTCTGTCTCTGTATGTGTGAAACGGTCTAATTAATCTTTAATTATTAATTATGTGTGTCGTTGACTACAAAACTCCCTTCAAGTTGAAGGGCTATTTAGAAGACTGGAAATTAATGCAAACAATAATAAATCCAGATTTGTAAAAGCACTTGATGTCATCGGAGCACAGAAGTTAATTAATATTGAGAATACTTGATACTTGTATATTTGATATAAGTACATTTATATCTAGTGCTTCACACGAGACTCTTCACTCGCCTCCATCTCGTTAGTTTAGAAAAAAATAGGTATCGTTTGTTCTCGGTCTAGGTCTCGTCTCGTCATGTCACATATCGTTATTGTGAAAACTTACTCCTAAGATAGGCCTAAACAAAGTAATTCATTATATTATTTCGGCTAATTATTTATTTAATTCTAAATTTTTCACACACTAAGCATATCGCTTTTTTCGCACTATTAATTATATCAAATTTAAAAGAAAATTCTAACTTTGAAAAAGAAAAATTTTATACAAAGTTACATAAGTCACTTAATGCATCATCACTTTCATGTAATCTCGGCTTTTTTTTCAGGTTGGCACTACTAACACCTACGTTCAACGACATTTCTGTAGCAACTAAAGGCTAAAATGTCATCAAACAATCGCATTGTAAATAATTTATATTCACATTTATTTTTCTTAAAACATTCCTTTCCTTTCACCTACAAAATGTTCAAAATGAAAAAATTAGAAAATAAAAATTTAACAGATTTTATATTTCGTAAATGTACGACCTAACCTTTTTGTAATAAAAGAAAAAATGAACGTTTATGTTGCTTGTTACTTATCGTCAACGAGACAAGAAGCGAGACTCCGGGTTCGCCGTATGTAGTCTTGGTACCGTCTCAATAGTTTTCAGAAATGTCTCGTTTCGTGTAGAAAAGTCTCGTGCTCGTGTAAAGCCATATTTATATATTTCAACAAGCGTGAGAAATGTCATGCTAAGGTGTGGTAATGCGAAACAACTCCAATCTGCAGTATTTATTAGATCGTATAAAGGTGGCAGTCCTATATACCGGTATATCACAAACTATAGGAAATGAATCTACTTAAAGCATTACCGTTATTAAATTGATTTATTATTAACTCCAGTTCCTGAACATTCTGAATTTAAAGAAAACATTAATCCAATAATAACTCTGTTTAATGGTCTGTAAAAAATGAAAACATATAAGAATGGAGAATAACCAGAGTTCGGGGCCCCTCTAGACCTTTCCTAGAACTTGACCCTGGTTGTTTATGCAAGTTACCATCAGAATAAGGGATCAGGATTAGAATAAGAATAAAAAACAGCACAAACTTTTGTGTTACTCATCTTATGGTGATTATTCACGAAGTAGCTATGACACAACTGCCTGTGTATATAGCTACAAATTAGATATATAGTAGGTAATATAGATACTGCAATATAGATATGCACAAGTGTCTGTATGTATAGATACTAACAAGTTTCTATCTACCGTTACCTACATTTACTCTGTAGCTATATGCTTAACTGGACCCGGTAACTTCTGACGATATTTCAAAAACCCATATTTTCTGTGTTAGTTTATCCAAAACTATCAGTCGATCTAAAATAAAGAGCAAAATAAGACCCATACCTTGCAGCGGGCATAAATAGCCTAATTTAGAAAATATTGGTCTTCACAAATCGCCAGATGTTAACAGACGCCAGTTAAACAATTACAAAATAGGATTCTAAGTTAAAGATACTCTAATTTCCCTAATAATTACTTTTGTAGTCATTTTCTTTGCCATTTAAAGTGTAGACGCAAAAGTGATATATAGAAGTAGATTTAGTGGAGACGCAAGAGCCATCTATATGAGCCAAGGATAGTATATAAGTAATTTGAACCGAGCGTGTCGCTGTCTAGGGTTCTAACTTTGGGTAAAACGGTGTGGATTTATGTTTAAGGTGAAACAATTCTTGGCCATTTTTTCCCGAAATATAGATGGCGATACTATACAGCAGTTTAAATATTATCAAAAAAACCTAGTCTTTTTTATGTTTAAATCGTTTTATGTAAGTAACTATAAAGGCGAATCAAAATCTAAAGCTGCAATTAGTTAGATGAATAACGTATCTACATTTCAAGCTTTCTTCCACTGACTTTTAATGAGTTGGATCCGCAAAAATAAATTTTGGAAATGAATATTGCTATATTTTTTTAGCTAAATTCCAGTTTTTATATGACTGGTAACATTTCTAAGGGTTTGTCATAAATAAAGGTAATAAAATTTGTTGTTACTAACAACACTAACTAATTGAATAAAGGTAAAAGTTTAAACTTGTTAAAATTTCAATTATTTCGTAAAACATATTTATGTAGTCTTTAAAACCTATTTGCAATAATTAAGAATATTTTAAGGTGGGTAGCATTTAACTTGGTTGCGTATTTAATCATAATGTTATTATTTATTACCTCCACTTTTCCGTCTGATGATTCGCGCAACGTTTTATCTCACCTTGCGACATCTTACATACCTGTTCCTTACGCTGTACGTTTAACATATTTTTGCGAATATATTTTAAAACATGTTTTATTCAGAACAAGCTTGCTACATAAAACCTAATTAAGCCAACATCTTTTACAAGGCTTGACTCCAACTGCGTCTTTCAACACCAACCCCTGGCTATAATTTATTACACTTGAGCTTTTACCACTTTAATAGGGTCAGTAAATTATTTCCATCCTCACTCCTCTCCACATAACCCCCGTAAATAATTTCCCTTCCACTCACATCCCCTTACTACCCCTTACTACCGCTGGCATCTTATGCTTAACGTGTAGAGTTTTATTGTTTTTTAGATAAGAATGTTAAACGCGACGAGATTTATCTGCCTATTATAATTCATTTTACCACTTTGATTTATTTTCATTATTACGTGAGTTATTAAAAAGTATCATTTTGAGTGGAATGTATTAGGTTTTATGCTAAGTATAGCAAACCAGTGCTGTAGCTAAGGATTAGTTATACTCCTAGAACATAAATATATGGAGAGAGAATGCTGACCTAAAAGTGTGTCCAAAATGTGTGTGTGAGAGAAAGATATATATTTCTATTTGTTCTCTATGCGCATGATTATGTGTCCAAATGATAAAAAAATATATTTTTTTAATCAATTTATATGTGTCAATGTATTGTGCGAGTTTATTTATTATTTCAATTTAAAAATAGAACAGTTTATTATATTAGAACAGAACGAATTATTTTATTAAATTCAAATGATACACGCCAAAAAGACGTCGCATTGCGACGGGGGTAAACTCTAGTATATTATAATGTCCCAGGTGTACGTTTATATTCTTATATTTGTTTTCTTATATTCTTATTTTCTTATACACGATTCGTATGGTAGCTCGAAAACGGCTCTGTCAATGTTTCTGATGCAGTTATATCCATTTATTTTTAAGAAGACGAACTGCATTAAAAAAATTTAAATATCTTAACTATTTTGGATTTTATAAGGGATTCTAAAAATTCATGGACTTTTTTTTCAAAAAGAAAAATTATTGATTTCTTAATATTTTTTGATGCAGTTATATTCATTTATAATTAAGAAGACGAACTGAATTAAAAAATTTAAAATATCTTAACTATTTTGGATTTTATAAGGGATTCTAAAAATTCATGGACTTTTTTTTCAAAAAGGAAAATTATTGATTTCTTAATATTTTTTGATGCAGTTATATTCATTTATAATTAAGAAGACGAACTGCATTAAAAAATTTAAAATATCTTAACTATTTTGGATTTTATAAGGGATTCTAAAAATTCATGGACTTTTTTTTCAAAAAGAAAAATTATTGATTTCTTAATATTTTTTGATGCAGTTATATTCATTTATAATTAAGAAGACGAACTGCATTAAAAAATTTAAAATATCTTAACTATTTTGGATTTTATAAGGGATTCTAAAAATTCATGGACTTTATTTCAAAAAGAAAAATTATTGATTTCTTAATATTTTTTGATGCAGTTATATTCATTAATAATTAAGAAGACGAACTGCATTAAAAAATTTAAAATATCTTAACTATTTTGGATTTTATAAGGGATTCTAAAAATTCATGGACTTTTTTTTCAAAAAGAAAAATTATTGATTTCTTAATATTTTTTGATGCAGTTATATTCATTTATAATTAAGAAGACGAACTGCATTAAAAAATTTCAAATATCTTAACTATTTTGGATTTTATAAGTGATTCTAAAAATTTATGGACTTTTTTTTCAAAAAGAAAAATTATTGATTTCTTAATATTTCTTGATGCAGTTATATTCATTTATAATTAAGAAGACGAACTGCATTTAAAAATTTAAAATATCTTAACTATTTTGGATTTTATAAGGGATTCTAAAAATTCATGGACTTTTTTTTCAAAAAGAAAAATTATTGATTTCTTAATATTTTTTAATGCAGTTATATTCATTTATAATTAAGAAGACGAACTGCATTAAAAAATTTAAAATATCTTAACTATTTTGGATTTTATAAGGGATTCTAAAAATTAATGGACTTTTTTTTCAAAAAGAAAAATTATTGATTTCTTAATATTTTTTGATGCAGTTATATTCATTTATAATTAAGAAGACGAACTGCATTAAAAAATTTAAAATATTTTAACTATTTTGGATGTTATAAGGGATTCTAAAAATTCATGGACTTTTTTTTCAAAAAGAAACATTATTGATTTCTTAATATTTTTTGATGCAGTTATATTCTTTTTTAATTAAGAAGACGAACTGCATTAAAAAATTTCAAATATCTTAACTATTTTGGATTTTATAAGTGATTCTAAAAATTCATGGACATTTTTTTCAAAAAGAAAAATTATTGATTTCTTAATATTTTTTGATGCAGTTATATTCATTTATAATTAAGAAGACGAACTGCATTAAAAAATTTAAAATATCTTAACTTATTTGGATTTTATAAGGGATTCTAAAAATTCATGGACTTTTTTTTCAAAAAGTAAAATTATTGATTTCCTAATATTTTTTGATGCAGTTATAACTGTTAAGGTTTAAGAAGGCGAACTGTTTTAACAGATTTGAAATATCTACAGTTTTGTGGATTTTAGAAGGGTTTTATAAAAAATATTTTACATTTTAAAAATCTTATAAAGTCCACAAAAATTGAGATATTTTAAATTTATTGACACAGTTCGTTTTCTTAAAGCTAAAAGGATATAACTGCATCAAAAAATATTAAGAAATCAATAATTTTTCTTTTTGAAAAAAAGTCCATGAATTTTTAGAATCCCTTATAAAATCCAAAATAGTTAAAATATTTGAAATTTTTTAATGCAGTTCGTCTTCTTAATTATAAATGAATATAACTGCATCAAAAAATATTAAGAAATCAATAATTTTTCTTTTTGAAAAAAAAGTCCATGAATTTTTAGAATCCCTTATAAAATCCACAAATGTTGGTATATTTCAAATTTATTAACACAGTTCGTCTTCTTAAAGCCTAAAGCATATAACTGCATCAAAAAATATTAAGAAATCATTCATTTTTTTTTTTGAAAAAAAGTCCATGAATTTTTAGAAACCCTTATAAAATCCACAAATGCTGGTATATTTCAAATTTATTAACACAGTTCGTCTTCTTAAAGCCTAAAGCATATAACTGCATCAAAAGATATTAAGAAATCAATAATTTTTTTTATGAAAGAAAAAGTCCATGAATTTTTAGAAACCCTTATAAAATCCACAAATGTTGGTATATTTCAAATTTATTAACACAGTTCGTCTTCTTAAAGCCTAAAGCATATAACTGCATCAAAAGATATTAAGAAATCAATAATTTTTTTTTTGAAAGAAAAAGTCCATGAATTTTTAGAAACCCTTATAAAATCCACGAATGTTGGTATATTTCAAATTTATTAACACAGTTCGTCTTCTTAAAGCCTAAAGCATATAACTGCATCAAAAGATATTAAGAAATCAATAATTTTTTTTATGAAAAAAAAAGTCCATGAATTTTTAGAAACCCTTATAAAATCCACAAATGCTGGTATATTTCAAATTTATTAACACAGTTCGTCTTCTTAAAGCCTAAAGCATATAACTGCATCAAAAGATATTAAGAAATCAATAATTTTTTTTATGAAAAAAAAAGTCCATGAATTTTTAGAAACCTTTATAAAATCCACAAATGTTGGTATATTTCAAATTTATTAGGACAGTTCGTCTTCTTAAAGCCTAAAGCATATAACTGCATCAAAAGATATCAAGAAATCAATAATTTTTTTTTTGAAAAAAAAAGTCCATGAATTTTTAGAAACCCTTATAAAATCCACAAATGTTGGTATATTTCAAATTTATTAAGACAGTTCGTCTTCTTAAAGCCTAAAGCATATAACTGCATCAAAAGATATCAAGAAATCAATAATTTTTTTTTTGAAAAAAAAAGTCCATGAATTTTTAGAAACCCTTATAAAATCCACAAATGTTGGTATATTTCAAATTTATTAGGACAGTTCGTCTTCTTAAAGCCTAAAGCATATAACTGCATCAAAAGATATCAAGAAATCAATAATTTTTTTTTTGAAAAAAAAAGTTCCTGAATTTTTAGAAACCCTTATAAAATCCACAAATGTTGGTATATTTCAAATTTATTAAGACAGTTCGTCTTCTTAAAGCCTAAAGCATATAACTGCATCAAAAGATATTAAGAAATCAATAATTTTTTTTTTGAAAAAAAAAGTCCATGACTTTTTAGAAACCCTTATAAAATCCACAAATGTTGGTATATTTCAAATTTATTAAGACAGTTCGTCTTCTTAAAGCCTAAAGCATATAACTGCATCAAAAGATATTAAGAAATCAATAATTTTTTTTTTTTAAAAAAAAGTCCATGAATTTTTAGAAACCCTTATAAAATCCACAAATGTTGGTATATTTCAAATTTATTAACACAGTTCGTCTTCTTAAAGCCTAAAGCATATAACTGCATCAAAAGATATTAAGAAATCAATAATTTTTTTTTTGAAAAAAAAAGTCCATGAATTTTTAGAAACCCTTACAAAATCCACAAATGTTGGTATATTTCAAATTTATTAATGCAGTTCGTCTTCTTAAAGCCTAAAGCATATAACTGCATCAAAAGATATTAAGAAATCAATAATTTTTTTTTTGAAAAAAAAAGTCCATGAATTTTTAGAAACCCTTACAAAATCCACAAATGTTGGTATATTTCAAATTTATTAACACAGTTCGTCTTCTTAAAGCCTAAAGCATATAACTGCATCAAAAGATATTAAGAAATCAATAATTATTTTTTTTGAAAAAAAAGTCCACGAATTTTTAGAAACCCTTATAAAATCCACAAATGTTGGTATATTTCAAATTTATTAAGACAGTTCGTCTTCTTAAAGCCTAAAGCATATAACTGCATCAAAAGATATTAAGAAATCAATAATTATTTTTTTTGAAAAAAAAGTCCATGAATTTTTAGAAACCCTTACAAAATCCACAAATGTTGGTATATTTCAAATTTATTAATGCAGTTCGTCTTCTTAAAGCCTAAAGCATATAACTGCATCAAAAGATATTAAGAAATCAATAATTTTTTTTTTGAAAAAAAAAGTCCATGAATTTTTAGAAACCCTTACAAAATCCACAAATGTTGGTATATTTCAAATTTATTAACACAGTTCGTCTTCTTAAAGCCTAAAGCATATAACTGCATCAAAAGATATTAAGAAATCAATAATTATTTTTTTTGAAAAAAAAGTCCACGAATTTTTAGAAACCCTTATAAAATCCACAAATGTTGGTATATTTCAAATTTATTAAGACAGTTCGTCTTCTTAAAGCCTAAAGCATATAACTGCATCAAAAGATATTAAGAAATCAATAATTATTTTTTTTGAAAAAAAAGTCCATGAATTTTTAGAAGCCCTTATAAAATCCACAAATGTTGGTATATTTTAAATTTATTAAGACAGCTCGTCTTCTTAAAGCCTAAAGCATATAACTGCATCAAAAGATATTAAGAAATCAATAATTATTTTTTTTTAAAAAAAGTCCATGAATTTTTAGAAACCCTTATAAAATCCACAAATGTTGAAATATTTCAATCCTTTTAACACAGTTCGTCTTCTTAAAGTTTAGTGGATATAACTGTATTAAAAGTTTTCAAAGATCCTAAATTTTCTCTAGAAAGAAATGTCCATGAATTTAAAAAAGGTCGCATAGAAACCTAAAAGGCATTGATGTTTAAAGTGTAATAAAGCAGTTGCATCAAACCATGAAAAACAAATAAACTCTTATTTTAGGAAAAAGCCTATAAATATAGGAAAGATTACAAAAAGCCAGAACATTAGTTTATCAATTTAACGTGTAGCGGATATTTCTCTATTAAAAATTAGACAAATAAGAAATAAGATTTCTATAACAAACGTATAATATACACCCATTGCTAGGCAATGGGGCGAAGAGCTAGTGTATAAATATAAATACACTATATATAAATATAAATATAACTAAAAACATGAGTTCTGTCCCCTCCAAATAAATATCAACTGTGTTGGCCGTTATCTCTACAGCGACATCTATGGCGTTCATGAGTATATGTTTTCACTGGACGGTCACTGTTTTACCGACAGACGAGTTCTGTACCAACTAAAGAAATATCATTTCTTTACATATTTAATATTTATTATATCGTAATAGTATATTAATATTTATTACATCTAAACAGCTGTCACTTACGACGCATGCGCATAGAGAACAAATAGAAACATATACCTTTCTCTCTCGCACACATTTTGGACACACTTTTAATCTATGGAAAATATAGGCTATTCAGTGAATTCAGATATTCAAACTTGCTTCGAATCATACAACTTCGTACATTACGCATGGATTCGTCTTTGTGTTTTCAATATCTTGAACAGTCGATCGTTGAGAGGGGGAACGAACACATATATGGTATGAACTTTTATTAATGTAATAAACATTAAAGTATTCGACACTAAATCGTGCTAATGCGAGACAACCCGATCACTCTACCGCCGCAAGTAGTCGGTTCCAGTGTGAGATCAGCATAAGAATTTGTCTGTTATTTTGTTCACCAATTTACTACGCTTGAGTTCTGCTAAATAAGAAAAGGCTTGATTAATTAAACGAATTTGTACAGCTTGTATAACTTGGCCTCAGTTCTCAGTATTTTCCGTTCGGAGACAAACTTATAGCACTGAGCTGCTAATTAATTACAACGACGAAATCTGGTATTAACCTATATTCATTCACAGAGTCTTGCAATACGAGCCCTCGAGTCATAGGAAATCCTTAAATTATTGCAAGAAATATGTTAAACTATAAGATCCGATTATTCAGTTTCACAAGCTGTGTTTTCACCACGTAAATATCTACTTACACCTACATACGAGTATAGTGCAGCTGGAAATAGTATAATCTCATATAGATAGAGACGCTTCAGTAATAAGTGAACAACGGGTAAAGGGAATTGAATTTAACGTTACTATATTCTGCTATTTTTATTACTAAGCTTTTTTGCATCTTGATTGACCATTGGAAATTAAAATTAAAAAATTAAATCTTTTCTGATTTTGGTATCAAGTTATCAAGTTGGGAATCAACTGTAATGGTCCTCATTTTTTAGTGGTCGATTTTTCAATTGTTGATTGAAATTGATGTTAATAAATGTGTATTGGCGTGTCTATTTTATTAAATATCTAAATGTTGACGGAGATATAGCAATTAAAAATTTGAATTGTAGTTTTAGCGCTAGAAATGGTCGGCCATATTTGTATGACGTGAAATGCATTTTAACGTCAGTTATTTGTTGAGTAGGTCAGTGCTGTGGTAATGCTTTGTAGGTGTTGGTAGTCGAAATAATCAAGTCAAGTCAAAGAATAATAAGTTTTTATTTTACTTAACCCTGTTACGGCAGACATAATATTGGAATTTTATTGTTCCTTGAAATAGCTGTAAATGATATTTTAATATATAAATACATATAGCAGACATTTATGAGCTGTAAGGTTGGTAACCTGTAAACTTGTCAGAGTTCTGTCAAGAATATATCTCTTTTACGCTCTCTCGTATAAAAGAGATAGCAAATAGCAGTTGTGATGTCACATGCAATTGGAATGTTGTACAACGACAACGTTGAATCCCTTTAATAATTAAAGAGACAAAATGACTTTTTTAATTGTTAATAGCTCTTAAAATATACGGAGTTATTAAAAAAAAATTGGACATTTGAGGTTCTAGTAACCAATTTTACCAAAATATAGGAGAATTTTATAGAAATTAGGACATAGGACACAAGCCCATTGAAGGAACTCAGCTGTGCCATCTGCGGCAAAACTTGTGAACTAGAAACGGTTCTGATACTAGGAATATGTGAAAAAAGTTAATAAAACATACGTTTATTAGAATCAATATTTATGCGACAGGAATCAATGAAATTTAATTATGTCTTCCATAAAACATGGGTAAAGTATGTGGGCTTGGAAGGTGTTTCCAATTCTTATTATTTTTAACTGTTTCCATATAAAATTTAGTATAGAAAATGCAAAATATATATTTGCAGATCAAATATTCAGTCCTTCTTCATTAGTTTAAAAAAGAGCACCAGTACACATCTTAAAATATGTTGGCTATCTTAAAATTCGTGCACCGTGTTTTAGAACATTTTTTTGTAGGTAGACTCCAGCCTAAAGACAGTCGTGTAACCAGTGTGTGGCTGCTTTTAACCTCATTATTTTCCATAATTTCTTTGATCCTGTTCGAGTAAACAACAAATAAATTTATGTGATAAATAATTTGTTTGAGAAATTTGAAAAGAACTATGTTTTGGATCGGTAAGGCTTTCTATTTCAGTTTACAAACCAATGTGTGAGTATAGTTATGAATAAAATACGAGTACACATGTCAAATTAGGTGTGTGTGCGTGTTGTACCGTTGATTCACTTGATTTCACAATATTTGTATCGCAAAATGTTCTAGCAACATACGAGTATATGTAATTAGTAATGGTCTGATGGGTTCCCGATTGACTTTCAATTGACTGAGTTATTGTTACGGGCTCCGTTTTATTAATAACATAATCATTATGCCGTTATACTCGTTGAGTGTACGTTGTTGAGAGTTTAATTTCCCACAGGTATTTCCAATTTCCATGTGAATCGTAATTATTGTTTTAAAAATCAAATTACAAACAACAAAAGTTTTATACTTTTTTATTCTGTTATTCATCATTAATGTGATAACAAATTAAGGCATACAAAAATAGTTAAGTAACATTTACGTATAATTTACGTTATATAAATGTTGAAAAAAACATTCAATTTTTTGAATTGTAAGACTGATATTAAATCTGCAATTAATTTTTAAATAACTGTTACAGTGTCCGAGATATCGACATGTTAAGGTGTAAATAATACAGATATTTTAAAGTAGTTTCTAATTTTCGAAAATGGAATGTAAACACTACGTTTGATTTACAGGCGAAGTAGAAATTATTTTTGTTTTCACTACATAAGTAAGCTGCCTTAACAAAGAACAGTCCAGAATGCATCGCATGAAATTCAGCTGCAATTAGCTCGTCTGGTCGATTTGAAATGCACTCAATATGGCGAATGGTGCCGTTATTTAATTAAGGTCCGTAATTGCAGAATCAGATTAGTTTAGTTTGGCTGGGTACGTCGGTACGTGTTCACTTTAAATGAACCAACAAATTTCCAACCAAAAAATGTCAGGTATTTTCAATTACACGAACAATTATATTTACCGTAACGATGGTTTGTGCATTTGCATTTTAACTAGTTTCGAATTAACTTAAATAATATGCGGTCTACATTGTTCACCAGCTGCTTTAATTATATAAATCAGAGGTTGATCTTAATTACATCGAAAAATGTATTTATTAATTCATATTTGTAATTTATGATGTAGTGAATTAAAAAATGCCGGACACAAACTATATAATGGTAACTGAAATTGAAATATTCAATACGTGGCAAACTTTATGTTGTTCGCTACAAGCTGGCGTTTATTTGTGTAAAATAAAGTAAGAAAGAAACATGTGTACTCATTTTTTAGTGGTCGATTTTTCAATTGATGATTGAAATTGAGGTTAATAAATGTGTACTGGCGTTTCTATTTTCCTAAATATCTAAATGTTGGCGGAGATATACTAATTAAAAATTTTAATTGTAGTTTTAGCGCTAGAAATGGTCGGCCATATTTTTATGACGTGAATACATTTTAACGTCAGTTATTTATTGAGTAGGTCAGTGCTGTGCTAATGTTTTGTAGCTGTTGGTAGTCGAAATAATCAAGTCAAGTCAAATAATAATAAGTTTTTATTTTGTTTAACCCTGTTACGGCAGACATAATATTGGAATTTTATTGTTCCTCGAAATAGATGTAAATAATATTTGATATTTTGATATATAACTACATATAGCAGAGATTTAAATTTTTTTATAAAGCAGTTTGAAGGAATTCGTTCGAAATATGAAAGCTTCCGACGTATTAGGTTGCATGTCGCACTAGTGTGGACGTGTTTTACAACTTCTTACAACAAATGTTGGATGTCGCATGTTTAAGTCGCACGCATGTGTACCATACTTTACTTATGGCATGCCAACCTTAAAAGTTAAAAATAATGTATGTTATGTTTTCTTACAACAGCCACTAATTTAATATCTCGTACAGCTGTAGTACGTAGCATGGACGCCTTTGTCATTTGATTCGAGCCAGTCTTGAAGTGTTGGAGTCTTCTATGAACAAGCCCCTTAGGGCGCTGTGAAAAATGTAATAGAAATGAATAGAATTGTCCTGGACACTTGAAACTCTACTTTCAGCTATCTAGTATCTGCCCTAACAATTCAGCAGCACATGAACTCCGAGAAACCCAGACTAAGATTAAGGCCGAGCCCGAGATGGGTTATAAAATAAAATTGCTCTGGGATTACGTAGGCACTGAAGAAATGAGGTTGAATTTATCTCTCTCCGTCAGAATCTGTGTATGGAACCATAAAACAAAGAGCACCAGGAGTAGGTAACGGCGGCGGAGGTGGTCACACTAATACGATAGTGAAAATAAGAAAGGAAATTTGAAAATATTATAGTTTTGTGGAGATAATTAACACAATATAAGTGATAACTGTATTTTATAAATGAAGGATTAAATATAAGTAAATTTCGTTAAATAATATTTAATATTCTTTAACAGTTGTTTAGATAACGGGCCGAGAAGAGATTGTTCCACTTCAACCACCCAAATAGACCGGGCGCTGAAGGTATGTGAGTATGCATACATGAGTATATATATGAGAAACGAATTACGATTACGATTTCTCATAGTAATTTTCACATGGAGGATAAAAAAAAAGTGCGGCACATTTTCAACTTGCAACATTCATATTATTGTTATATAGGACAGCTAGAACTCATATAAGTTGTCAGAATTCGTTCCTCATATTATGTATATTCACTTACCTCCAGCGCCTGCACTAAAAGACGCGTCTCTTTAAAAAAAACGCTGTGTTTTTCAATCAATAGAATCTGAGTTTAAAAGAAAAAAAACATAAAGAAAATGTTTTCAGGAAAAATAAAATTAATGTATACGAAATACAAAATAGAACCCTTTTAAAATAGTTAATTTATAAAAGTAGTTTTATACCAGAATGGTCTAAACGGCTGGAGGAGATTTATGTATTGAACCGGCAGTAAATTTACACTAAAAAATTACATTACAGTTTTTAAGTTAACAAAGGCGGGATTAGAAAAAGGATGAAGCGATTCTATATGTTAAAAGAGACTGGAAATTGTATTTTTGTAGTTGTTAATAAGAATGACCTGTATTCGTTAGAAAATTGATGAAATTATCGGTGCCGACCTTACCCTTATAATTACTTTGAATTTCTCTACTTACTTAGTAATGTTGTTACTATATACAGAGAGGGATCAATGAGTTTTTATGAAAAGTTTTCACAAAAAAGATTTAAGTGATGAAAAATGAGGTATAATATTTCCTATAGATTAAAAGCGTGTCCAAAATGTGAGTGAGAGAGAAAGGTATTTGTTTCTATTTGTTCTCTATGCGCATGCGTCGAAAGTGACAGCTAATAAATATTATTATTCTATTAAGATATAATAAATATTAAATATGTAAAGAAATTATTTTTTTTAGTTGCTACAAAGCTCGTCTGTACGTAAAACAGTGACCGTTCAGTGAAGAAACATATACTCATGAACGCCATAGATGTCGGTGTATGAATAACGGCCAACACAGTTTATATTTGGAGTGGACAGAACTCATGTTTTTAGTTATATTTATATTTATATATAGTTTATTTATATATATACATATCTACATTATTCTACATCAATATAATGTCATATTTAACAACTGTCACGTATTATATCTAGACAGCTCTGACTTGACAACTGTCACTTTCAATGTATTTCTCTCTCGCACACAGTTTGGACATTCTTTCAGGTCAGCATTCTCTCTCCATTTATATATGTTCTAAGGCGGGAAGCGCCGCTCTAGGATTGCCAACCAAAAATCCTAAAAACATAAACAATGGGAACTATTGACAAGCCACGTTCGCTTACCATAGAATTAGAACTAGTGGGTTATCTGAGAAAATAAACTCTGTGTCTTAAGCGCACAATAAATACTTAAGAGCGGGCACTCCATCTGACACATTGAGTTGGCATTTACCTATCAAAACACTTAAACAGTTCTGCAACATCAACAGCGTTTGTTAATCGCATATGCACATATTTGATGCAACGATAATCAATGATTTACCTTTAGAAATACACACATGACTTCACCAGTGCCGTACCAGCACTTTATAATTGAAAATAAAATATTGTTGAAACGTGACGTTTAGAGCCTGCCCCAAACTACAGATTTAATAATGTATTATAGTTCTTGAAGCAATTTAAATCTTACGCAAACTCCTGATTCAATTTTCCAAAATCCTTAGCCACATGCATATCTAACTTTTCTTTACAATTGACTGTCAAGTCCGCGAAAACTCTACTCATTAGCTGCGTAGCTAAACTTTTAATGTTAACTGTTAATTAGACCAGTACTTATAATCGAATAGGATCATTGAATTAACATGTTCGCTATTTATGCAAGTTTCCAACTGATTACGAAAATCCAATGAAGTGCCTAGTTGAAAGTTAAGAATTTCAGTTCATTAAATTAGCTACATAAATTACTTTAATCCAGTTAGTTATTTCTTTTAATTGGTCTCGTGTCTGATGGTCGTCTCGATATCATAATATAACTATCTTTTTTAATATATAATATGCTAATCCTTTACTAAACTTTATGATTTATTTGTTTAGTAACGGTACTATCATATTAAATATATGTATATATATATATATATATATATATATATATATATATATATATATATATATATATAAGTTTTTGAGCTTTGTAAGTCGACCGGTATGCATTGGGCTTTATTTAATTTTTCTAAACGGGTCCCGGGTTCGGATTTATTGCCAATACCCGACGGTTTCGGGACCGGATTGAGTCGGGTCCAGAAGCCCAACTTTCGATCCAGTACATCCTTAGACCCAATCTTACGCCACTGTATGTATTATCTACTCGAATTATTTATGTTAACACCTAGCAGTAATTAATTATTTTCATTATTAATGGCTCTGTTACAATGATTCTATTCTATTATGCTTACTCTGCTGTAAATCTTTTATTTGATTTCAATCAAGCTAACAGTTTGCATTGTGCCGGTCGTGCCATCGAATATACTCGTACATAGCAATTCCATCGAGGAGAACAAGACTGAGGATGTTTCAATTGATGAACAACGTGCGCTTCTATGCACCATAGATTGACTGCACCTGAATTGCATATTGAGTTTGTGCAAAAACGTTTAAACTGCTCGACTGGAATGAAATCAGCGATCAGCGCTCTAGCGGCAATAAATGGAACTACATTCCTAAATGTTCAAAACAAATGACAGATGATAGACTTTTCAAGGGAATCAGTTAAAAAGAAACGGGTATTTTAGTAGTGTATGTAGTTTATCATGTTGAACTTTGGTCTTACTCGTTAAGTTGTCGTATATATTGTGGATTAAGGCCTTCCCCACACGAGTCGACTGATTGCAAAGCTTAACCACGAACCAGCCCGAACCGAATGAGAATGCAACTGTGTTGTTAGTGAGATAACGCACGTGTATACGAGTGAGAGAAAACACACGGCACGAATGAAAGAAAACAGATTTCAAACTGGTTTTGAGGACGTTTTGGGCGACTGTGTTTCTATGTTGCAGGGCATGCTTGGTTTCATGCTTTTGATAGTAACATCATGAGCAGAGATGTGCACAAATACTTTTCAAAAGTATTTAAATACATACATACATACAAATACCTCACAATACCACACAATAAATATGCTATTGTTAAAAGTTTTACAGAGTCTCGAAACACGGCTCGACATGGCTCGTTTTTCGTTTTCGTTGGAAACTTCGTTGCTCGGCAAGTTTGCAATTAGTCGACTCGTGTGCGGAGGGCCTAACTCTGTCTGTCTACAACTTGATCGGGTTGTCGTAATTATTATATGATCGTTTGCTGAAAGATTATGGCGATCTTAGTTGTTGTGACCCGCAGCTTCCATACGTCTTCCCTCCTGCTTACCTCTCTTCTACGCTTTGTTGAATAAAGTCATCTCGTTGGATGACAATGTCACCAAGAACCAAAAGCATTCAGCGCAGTCGGAGAGGAGAATAAATTTGAACGTGAACAGTTCAATGAACGTGAATTCAAAAGTACTGCTTAAGAAAGGGAGGCCGTGAATGAGGCACCTATTAATGACATTGTACGATGAAAACCCAATACCAATAATCCTTCACAAGCTATGGATGCCCTTGCAATAACACAATGCGATAAAAGGGCGTACTTAGTATCTACTGAATACATAGCAGTTATGTTCGAGATTGAATTGATTCAAAATAACTAGAGCAGTTAATGGAATAAGATTTATGTTTTAGCTTCAAATATGCTTGCGAGGTTGTTTATTAAATTTTGTGATTACTATAAAGCAGCAACTTGTAACCAGAGGCTTGTCGTAGAAGTACTACATAACCCGGCAAAAAGAAAACGCAATTACACGTATCATTTTCTTTAATAAAACCAAGTAATATTTTATTTTAAAAGACTTCCATTCTTTTCAAAATTGTTTTGTTTTTCGATTTCAAACTTCTTGTATTATAATGTTCCAATACTTTATAATCTAAAAAACGTCGTCTCATGTTATTAATTAAATGTGTAATTTTGCACACTTTTCTTAGGGTTTCACTTCTATTAGCTAGTGCAGTTTCACCAAATCGTGCTCGAACAAATCTAAGTGGGATGCTACAGTGTGCTGCAGCATAAATTCCTTTTTTATATACTTAATAAAACCCATTGTATGAATTAGAATTTTTTTATTTGTTTTTTATAATATAGGCACATAAGTAAAGTTTTGTTTTAGTTAGTTTTGAATTGTTTTTTTTTAAAAAACCACAGAAAGAAATCACAAGGAGCCAAAGCGGAAGAGCGGGGTTCCAGAAGAACCTCACACGCGTGTCTCCGAGAATTGAAGTCACGTTCAGAAAGTTCCTGCACTATCGCCATTTTGTATGGATGGAAATGAGGATCATCATGAAGAATTCTCCTCACAGAACGATCGGATAGACGCATGTTTGCCGTGGTGAATGTTTGCTCTCACAGCCTCAATGCTCTCAGGTGATCTAATGAGCTAAGGCTCATTACTGAGAGGGACTCAAGTTCTTCTTCTTGTAGCACTTGCAGTTTGTTTGAACGTAGTGCCCCACGTAATAATTGATTTCTGGTCCGAGCCAGAGGCCAACGGGGCAAAATTAAAGCAATTCCTAAAAGCGTGCTGGGTTGCGATTACGGAACATCTGCTCGAAAAGTATACCTTAACGGCAAACGCCCGCTCCTCACTGTTCGAACGCATGATGGCGACTGATCTGTATCGGGACAAAACTTTATTGTCCCGCCTCTCGAACGAGACCACTAGCGCTCCGCTACGACATCAACCGACTGAATAGCGCGATTTTTAAAAAAGGATGTTATTCTGCCGCACCTTGTATATGTTGTGAAATTAGAGTGTTGTGTAATTTCGCAAATCGTGTTCCATTGTTACAGAACTACATTTCTAAAAAGCGACAACTGTCCATTAAATATGCAAAATCTAAGTTCTGGTTCTTTACGTTCGCTAAGGTGTTAAAGCAGTGTTTTTGAATAACTTATAAAGTGCTGTATTAACTTTAAGTTTTCGACTAAGTAAGGAATAAAATAGCTTTTTATTTTTGCTAGTGCTGTTCCTGTTCTGATATATTACATATTTAATTCGTAGACGTCAGCATGTCTCTCACATCGGTGAACTAATATTAGAAACGAAAAATGAGGAACATGAAATAATGCTTTGCTTGCATTTGAATGCAACTAGCCACACTGTTGGCAATTCTGTTTGATTAAAAATAAGTTACAAAGTTTAGTTGTAAAGATTTTGTAGAACAAAGTACCGGTTTGAGGTAGTGGTCAAGGACCATTAAGAAATCAATATAACAACTTCAATTTGTACTCATACTCGTTATTAGTCTATCAAACATCCATAGCCTCTTTTGCATATTCGCACCACACTCATTTTCTTCTAATCTCCACACCCTACTCATGGCTCTTTTATTACTATCCTAATTTTATTAATCCTAAAACAAGTTACTGCAAGTTATGTCCAAATACTTTTAAGTGTTTAAAGTAAGAACACAAGTTTATATCCATAAACGTTTGTTTAATTGTGTTAAATAAGAATTAGGAATATTCTTGTCTATGAAGAAATCTTGTTTGTGAAGAAAGAGGACAGGAACAAATGTAACTTATATGATAAACCATTAAATGAACGAACCACATGTCGCTGGTGTCAGCATCTTTTCATTAAAAAACAAGCGATAAAATCGCGGTGATAGTAAACGCAAGGAGAGTGCGGGAGGGGTACGGTAAGGGTTATTTATTGTTTGAAAAGAAATAAAATATTTAACGAGTTTATCATGTTAAGAGAAAAGAGTAAGGATGTGTCAAAAGTTTTCCGTTTGGATGATAAAGTTAGGAGATGATTCATGGGAGTCGAATGGGACCGCTCGGCCGGTCGACCGGTCGTCGAATGAACAACCAGTTAAATGAGTTATTATTGCAGTGAAAATAAAAGCTGTTCTTTTTGTCGCATTGTAGCAAAACATCTAAGACATTGAATTGTCAAAAGCCATTGTACGAGTATAAAGAAATTAATTTCGTTCTGAGACTACATATGTTTTGTGATATTTATGAGGCTTTTGTTACAGAAACAACAAAGAAGGGGGATTTTACACTAGATAGAATAGAATCTGTGACAACATCTCACTCAATGACGTCCATACATTTATAAATAAATACTGAATGTAAATATACTCGTGCCAGATCAATTCATGACTCCATAGCTAAAGTTGCAAAATATATGAGTATGAATAATTCTACTGAATAATTTGAATATGGTAAACTTACAAACAAAGTTCTAATATAAATGCAGCATTAAACTTTTAAACTCTTTAAATAGGAAGTCACATATTTCTAACTTGTGATATGATAAAGAGAGCAGGAGATTATAGATATCATGACACTATTGAAATATTTGTATTTGAAGATCTTTGATAAATAAGGTTATAAGGACAAGGACAATAAGTGTCTTTAACTCATCGTGGTGTAAAAAAAAGTATGAACAATTGTCGATTTTTGGGACATTGTATATAATATAAAAAAGTCATTTCTATTTCTGCACATTACTAATTTACATTCAAGCATTCCTATGGTGGCACATTATTAATTATTTATCACATATTTTTTATAGCATATTCGTTACATTTTTTCAAGGATAATTGCAATAAAGTATAAAGCAATCCTGTACTTTGCTCCTATATTGTATCCCACAATTTAGTTTAGGAATCGAAAATGAGTAAGCATGGCAAGTACTTAATTCATTTATTCTATAAGTTTCATCGGTAATAATGTCAAAGGAACCTATAACTCCGTGCGCTGCGCCGTTCACCAAATCACCGAGGAGTTCACGGAAACTCAGGCTCAGTCGTGCCTGTGGAGTCCTAGTAGACACACGTAGTACTTGAAGCTTTCCACCAGAGAGCTACGGGACGAATATACGAGTATTACGTCTGATGAATGTTTAACGGAAATATTTAAATAGTTCCATTTGTGCGTCAGTGTGCATCGAAATCAAAGCTTCTTTGTGGAAATGAGAAGAAGATAATCATAATCAAGTGAGGCATGCGGAGGTATTTAATAAGTAATAATTCGTTAATTGTGATTTTACGAGTATGTTACGTTACTGACGGTTAAAACGGTTACAAAGGTTCAGTGAAGTGCCGTTGCATTTAATTTAAATAATTCAAACACAAATTGGTGAGTCCTCCTTCATCTTATAAGATTTTATGAATTTATTTATCAGATAGCAATTCTTTCTTGCAATTTTATAGTAGAAAATAAATATGTTTAGAAGGGTCGAAGTGGTGTTTGGGTAACTTTAACAACGACCGTTTGTTTAGATAGCGACTGATGTTTATTGTGTTCCGATATTGTTTGAAACTATGGGGTCTATTTTGTAACTGCTTACCCGACGTCTGTTAACTTCTGACGATTTTTCAAATGCGTGTATTTTCTAAATTAAGATATGTAAGTTTCAGAAGACTTTAAATAAGGAGCTAAATGGATCCCATACCTTGAAACTGGCATAAGTAGCCTAATTTGTAAATTATAGTGCTTTGAAAGAAGTTATATCGACAGAAGTTAACAGACGTCAGGTAAGTAGTTACAAAATACGCCCCTATGTTTAAGTTTTAGTTTACAAATATTATAGCTTTGTTTTTACGTTTAGAAAAATCAAATATTGAGAAGAAAAAAAATATCTAATACTTTTAGAAATGTTACAAAGAAATGTGAAATATGTTTATCTTAGGTTCATATATTATAAATAGTGGGAGACCTACTGTTCTTGAAAGAGAATAACACCTTATTATTAAGTGATTTTTACCATATGTTACCAACCCTTTCCTCAGACTTCTGTCCCCGATCAACATATGGTTTCAAATAATATTTCGCAGTTTTGTTAGGTTATTCGCATGATTTCACACAAATGTTCTTCCTACAATATATTCTAAATCAAATATTGATACACTGTATATATTAAAATACTTTAGATTATTCTACCTTCTAGTCAAATTTTATTTAATACATATTAAATATACTTATTTATTATTTTACTAAAATTACAATTAATAGTTTTTAAATTATTCGTTACGAAATTAATAACTCTTTAGTCTTTCTTTTGTCGAAATTAAGTAAAGCACTTTCCTTGGAAAATTCACATAATTTCATAATTCGTTCTATAAGACGTCAGTATTAATTATTGTACTTTTCCATCTTTACAAAGACAAATCGGTGGTCTTACTGAATTTATTCTATTCAAAAAATGAGTTCAATTCTGCAAATTGTAGTTATGTATGTTCCTGAATCATTTCCTTTGGACACAATGATTTTTGTATTTATTTTGTTAAATGTAAAATTGATTTTGCTGGTTAGTTTGTCTTCTTACTTTTAAGTTTTTTGCAAGTTTTCTTTAATTATTATTTTGAGCTACTTTAAAGTCTATCATATATCTCCATTTATGCGTGTTTCTTTGACAAAATTGTCAGCCATTCAATTTCCTTGAGGTAATTGCTACGTATCCAGCGTTTCAGACAATTATAATATCATTATTTTTAAAAGAAATATTTTAACATAAATATTTTTAAAAGTTTTATAATGGCCATTAATTAATTCTTTATATTGTTGATCAGTATTATACCGTAAATGCCAAACGCACTTTTTTTAGAACACACTGTAAATAGTTCGTACTCAGGGTGGCCACACACCTGGAAAACCTGGAAATCCGGAAATAATCAGTGAATTTAATGCAATCTGGAAGTATCACTGAAATATCAGGGAATTTGATTGCGGCAACTATTTCATAAATAGTATATTATATTTCAAATAAAATTAAAAATGAAATGAATCAGAAAATTTAAAAAGAAAACGTGTAGCTAATGAAAAAGAAATTTGGCTTCAAAAAAAAGCTAAACATTTAGTTAAAATTCAAGTTATTGATGATCGATTTAAAATTCTTCAATAGTTTAATCTATTAAATATTAAGAGTTAATTTGTTCTAGTTTATATTAGTCATTAGCTTATTTTTGCCTTAATCAATTTAACTTACTTCTTATTAACGAGTAATAAATCGTATTGAATTAGTTATTAAACGCCAACTAAGGCAATGAGATTTAGTTATTGGCAATTACAATATAATTAAAACTTTAAATATTTAAGTGATACGAATAAAATTTCTATATCAGGGAAAGTAAAAAAACTTTACTGGAAAACCTGGAATTATCAGGGAAATTTGAAATCATTTTTTTGTGGCCACCCTGGTACTTTAATTTGTAGTTTTGCCGCCCATTTGTCTGTAGTGTGCCTGATAAAATAACGAACGTGATAGAGATTAGTGATTCGATGGATTGTGAACTCAACTCGATAGCAGAAGTAATAAATATGTGTTTTTCATAAAATGTATATATTTCCATAAAGTGGGGTGGTACTTGGCGTAGGGGGCTTGGCAGGAGGAAGTCATAACCATAAAGTTGCCGGATATACATCATAAAGGTGAATAAAAAATGTAAACAAAATGTACAACTGTATATACTATATAGGACTCGGAAATACGTACTCATGTATATCATTTTTTGAAGAATGTATACGAGGTAAACGCTGAAAATTTCCGGTCTTGCTATGTTCAAGTGGAGGTGTACAACAAAATGCTCGTTAGCGTTCTGGTGAAATAATTGAGTGTGTGTGTGTCCACTTTTTAGAAATATTCCAATAAGTAGCAACTTGGTTTAATTATATTTTAGAATTCAATTGATTGCTTTAGCTTTATGTCATCAATATGTATTGCAATATGCTATTCATAGAAGTGTCATGGGAGACTAAGAAAATTTAAATTAAGATGCCTCGCAATTATTCACCCTAGCTTGGTGAAATCTTTTTATTTATATTTTTTTAGGCGGCAGATATTTGCGAGACACTTGTTCTATATGTAATGTACGTAAATTGAAAGTAAGTATTTTCGTTGGTGATTGACGAGTTTTAGATGTAGAGCTTAAAAATTGCATTTTGGATGATTTATAACTAGCACAAAGACGACAAATATTAATGATAATAAAGTAAGGTACATGACAAGCCTTAAAAGATATATATGACTTTTTCGATACCCCTACAAGAGCGAGACCCCGGGCGGTTGCACCGTTTGCCACCCCCTAAGGCCGCCTCTGCCCTAAACTAATGTTTATATTCCATCAGATTCAATATTACGTTATATCTAGTACAATAAATTAATAAATTGGTTTGGGGACGCTCTGTTTATTGGAGCTTTTGGCAGTTACCCATAAATTCTACACCTCACTGTCTAAACACATTTATTAAACCTTATTTACCTCAAAAACTATCTGCTTTTACATGTTACGTAAATATGACATTACTGTTTGTAGGAAACGTTATGTCCTGCAGGTGTTTGAGAATATTGCATTTTTTTGGAACTTATTTTTCTTTCACTAGTTCAAGTTTAGTTATTTTATATTTAAAAATATTATACTAATTTGCTATTTCTTATATTTTCAGAATCATGATTGTCACGTGGCGGCGGCTGACGCCTAAATATTTCATATGTGTCGGTGTGATTTTCCTGGTCACGTCTCGCTGTGTAGTAACAAATGGTGAGCATGAATTATTAAAGCATTAATATCTTAAGCAAAGCTTAGGGCTACTGCACACTGAAGACACGGCTGTTTTAAGACAATCTCGCTACTCGCTACGTGCCTCGAGAACTTGCGATAAGTCTTGTCTTAAAATATATTATTGGATTTTAGAGATGTGTTTGAATTGAGCAGCGGAAATGCTTCATGACAAAATGCTTGTGACAAAACAAAAGCAATGTTAATTTTTAACCTCTGAAATTTGTTTTCCACATAACCTTACTTCCAGTTCCAGAATTCTTTCTAACTATCTAGTGTGTAACTTATTTAACGAACAAACGACAGTGAAGCTACGTTTTAGTAGAATAGAAAAGCCAGTTCTTATAAATAAGACAAATATCTTATTTAACATTCAAGATCTAGAGAACCACTCTTCCAACACACTGTCATATTCTCCCGGTAAACTTTTCGTGTTCAGGTCTTTAAATATGTAACTCTGTCAACCTAGCACACATTCACCAGTAGCTGTTGTATGTGTTAAGAATATGTAACTTTCTCTAACGACTTCTCCTTGTATTTTCAGCTTCCTCGTTGAGTCACGCCCACACGTACCCTATGGGATCCGATACATTACCGGAAGAAGCAACGCCGTTGCCTAAATTCCTGTCACGTGGTCACTCGTATCGCGTTGTGATCAAGAAAACAATTCTGCTTCCGTGTGAAGTGGAAAACTTAGGTAAGTTGTTTCTGGAATAATAAATTGTTTGTTTTTAGGATTTCGTTGGTTATCCAGTACGGTCATGTATTGATTATGTAACTTTTAAATAGAAAAAATATCGTAAAGGATATGAATACTGATACGACAAATATCGTGATTCTCGATCTAACTCAGAGAACCACACTGTTAATTGAATTGGCTTGTGTCCTATGTCTTAATTTCTAAAAAAGTGTACTATATATTGATCTAGAACCTCAAATGTCCAATTATTTTTTAATAACTTCTTATATGTTAGGAGATATTAACAATTAAAAAAGTCATTTTGTCTCTTTGATTATTAAGGGGATTCAACGTTGTACACATTCCAAGTGCATGTGACATCACAATCCTTGTGGTCGTATACCAACCTTACAGCTCATAAATCTCTGCTATATGTATTTATATATCAAAATATCAAATATTATTTACTGCTATTTCAAGGAACAATCAAATTTCAATATTATGTCTGCCTTAGCAGGGTTAAATAAAATAAAAACTTATTATTCTTTAATTTGACTTGATTATTTCGACTACCAACAGCTACAGAACATTACCACAGCACTGACCTACTCAACAAATAACTGACGTTAAAATGCATTTCACGTTATACAAATATTGCCGACCATTTCTAGCGCTAAAACTACAATTCAAATTTTTAATTGCTATATCTCCGTCAACATTTAGATATTTAATAAAATAGACACGCCAATACACAAATGACCACTAAAAAATGAGTACCAAGCCCATTCGCAAACTAATACTAAATGATGCAGTGTTAGAAACGATTTAGATTATTAGTACATTCGATAAATTGAATGAATCTTAATAAATGTATAGCATATATAAAACACATTTATTTCTGGCGAATATAAACTTTGTGTGCATCCTGCCTACAAATGTCATTTATAATAACGTATAACATAAAGTTCACTGTACTACCCCCCGCCCCATCACAACCTGCCTGTACAACTCTACGATACATTTCTGCCCTCGGTGCATTTTATAAAACTAATTTACATTTTAAACATTTCGCTTATTTTAAATTACAATTTAATCTTTCTGAGTTCTGTATTTCCCTCTAAAGCAGATTTTTGCGAACTAAATTAAATTTTTTCTACCAAGCCTTGTAACTTCCGCGGGCTAATTATGTACTAAGAGCAGGCGGGGATATGGTTTTTCCGGAGATTTGATTTTAAACAGAATACGAAATAAAATAAAAATATTTTGGAAATAAAGAAAAACACATGGATAAATTTAAATCCAATCGCAACGTAAAACATATTTTTTTTTTGTATTTGTATTAATAAGACTTAATAAGATTATTAAAAAATTAAATATGTAAAATGTTATTCTTAAAAATTTATTTCTACGAAGTTCTAAAGAATATTTTAAGAAACAATTACGTGGCGATTGTGTCTTAGAATTGATGAAATTCTGCAAAATGAAAAGCAACGAATTACTACAATTACGGCCAGTTATTTACGCCGTACAAGTAATCTAAATAAATATAATTAAAAAATAAATTACGGCATTCTGCTTGCAGGAACATTTGTTCTACTGTGGCGACGCGGAAGTGCAGTGTTAACAGCCGGAAACTTAATGGTCACACGTGACAGACGCTTCCGGCTCGTGGACGGTTATAACTTGCAGCTTAATGACGTCAGGCCGCAGGACGCTGGGGACTACGTGTGTCAAATTAGTGATCAGGATAATAGGGATCAAGTGCACACAGTAGAGATCCTTGGTATGTTGTACTATAACATTGTTGTTGAGAAAATTACTGTGTTGTATTACGGGCAATTAATCGCCAGTAACCTGAAACGATACTGTTTAGTTTTGAGGGGTAACACCACAGTGGCACCTACGTTTTTAACTAATAAATATTAAGGTGTTTTTAAAATAGAATAGAGCCTCATTCCCACTCACTTTTGATATTTAATTTACTGTTTTTATTTAATATTGTTTAATAACAATTAAAAATAGAAATTGTTTTCAGTTCTATATTTTGCAACAACTGACATTAAACTACTTTTAAAAGTAAATCCTATTGCATTTTGACAGATTGTCACATTTTGGAGGTTATAATATAATATAGTTTTTCTTAATGTAATATTTTTAATTTAAAACATTGGACCTTGTAAGGTTCTAAAAAAACTTGAAAAATAAATTAAATTAAAAATTGTACTGTGAATGATTTCGCGTGTTGCCATATGCTAAAGAATTTAAATTAAATACAAAAGAAATTAAAACAGTGAGTGGGAATGGTACTTAACCCTTTCGATGTATGTATTCGTTATAAAAGTAGAAAAATTATTTTACGTAAACATTATTACAGTCGTGCTACCCCTAAATACGTTAGAGGGTAGAGCTTACAAGTCAATGTTTTTATTTACAGTTCCACCAACTATTAAAACGATTCCCCCGAACGGTCAAGTGACTGCCCGGAAAGGCAGTTCTGTCACCCTGGAATGCAAGTCCAGTGGAAATCCAGTTCCGAATATTCATTGGACGAGAAAAGTAAAATAATTTGTTTAATAATCTCAAACAGTCTTCTTTAATTATCATAGATATAACTAAAGTGATAAGATGTGCATAAGAATGTAATCTTAGACAAAACAATTAGGAAAAAGTTTAAGTGGTTATATACAGTTATTAGTCCCAAAAAAAAATGATTTTCAAAAAAATTTCCTGAGAAAAAAGAATTGTATTAATGTAAAAATTTGTACACATGTTATGGTAACTTTTAACTGTATTTAAGTATTTTTATATTTGCAAAAATAATAATTTGCTGCTATAGATGATCTGGCGGCTCCTCAAAAAAAAAAAATCGATTCTTAAACAAATTTTTGGCCGTAAATTGTTTATAAAAAAAAATTATTATCGGTGAGATAAAACCTTCGATTAATTACTAAAAAAATATACTTAAGAAGATTGTGTTAAAATTTGAGAATCTTGGTTACCGTTTTTGATAACACCATTTTGAGAAAAACGCTTTTAAAGTTTCAAAAGCACTATACATAGAGTACAAATATTTTCAACTTAGATAACTTTAAAAATAATCGTCGGATTTACTTGAAATTTTCTGTGTGTGTACTTAAATATATGTACATTACGAAAATGAAATGAAAATATACATATTTTTTTGAAAATATTAACTGTATATAACCCGTTAAAGACATTCTCCCGCTACATTCAATATAGCAATATATATCGAGAATATTACAGGTAGTATGAAACCTGAACATTTCACGTTTCCATTGTACATTGCAGAAATCTAACATCTCTTCAGTAGATTTAGTTACCAAATCATATACCCTATTATGTATCAATTAGCAAACCCAGTATTTTTGCAGAACCCTACTCAACACAACGGTCAGCAACTGTCCGACGGTTCTACTATCGTCCTGGACAGATTGGAGAGGCAGCACGCTGGAATTTATCAGTGCACGGCCAGCAACGGAGTGGATGACCCCGTGACCCGGGACATACAAGTCACAGTGTTGTGTAAGTTGGCAATTAGAGACAAACTGATACTTTATAAGGAGGCTTGCTATACGTCCGGATTTGGTCCGGATTTTCCTGATTTTTATAATATTCGCGCTGCGACTTATGACTGGATCACACTACCGAGCACTCGGCCAAGTACTCGGTACGCGTGATCCAAAGAGTACCCATTTTTAAAATCTGAACCAAATTCGAAAACCAAAATTATATGTACGGATTATAAGACGATTCGAAAAGACCTAAAATTATTACCGACATTTGAATGAAAATGCAAAAAGAAAACCGCGACCGTCCGGACTTGATTCTAAAAAATTATGGCAACTCTACTTATAAGGCAATCAAAAAATTGTCTATAATTACAAGTAACGGAACAATCACCATAACGATTTCCAAATGTATTTCTCCATTGTCTATTATTTAAGCTTTTAGGAAAAGTAATTGCTTTTACTAAATTAAATATTATTCTTTCATTATGTTTCAGCTCCCCCGGAAATCACTGTCGGCAAACCATGGGTGCACGCGGGGGAGGGACACGAGGCTAAGCTAGTCTGTAACGTGCAGGGGGAAGCTAATCCAGAGGTAAAATTCTTATTGCGTAATTACCCTTTATGATTAGATTTTACTATATTTTTTAAACTGCAGTACCATTCTTTTTTATCTTGTCAACTCCTCGAACGTACCACGCATTATGTATGGTATATTCCATATTGTTTTAATTATTGTTTGATTAACTTTGATAGCATTATGCCACTCCCACTCTCATCAAATCTAATAACCATGAACGATAATCATTTTGCTGTACTCCTTTTTATATCCTCGTCATTAGACACTTTCTTTGTTTTCCTTCAACATTGTACTCAGTCCTGCAACCGCCACCACATTTTTGTTGCTAATTCCCTTCTTTTGATACTGCCTTATACGGTAAATGTATCCCTTCTGCTAATAAAATACCATAATATTTGATCTCGAAGGAAGGAATTAGTAACTTATGTTAGACCTTTGTGTTTAGACTTTTAAGTAACCTGCACTAACAACAAGATCGTTTTCCAAGCTATTTAACAATTAACATCTTATAACATGAATGAATTATTGAAACCTTTACGAAATAAGAAAGAAACTAATTATTTATTACAGATTATGTGGTACCAAGACTCTTTCCCTGTATCCATTTCAGATAGAATTAACGTAGAGTCCCACGGGGAAAGACATAGTCTAACCATCAGGCATATTCAAACGTCGGACTTTGGGAATTATAGGTATATCTATTGTTATATTAGAAGTATGTGTGATGGAAATAATCTCTCACTTATAGAACTTTTTTATTTAGTGATTAAAGCAGCCTGTCTCGAAAGAAATCGAACTTTCATTATAAAAATTACTTTCGTGTTCACCTATTGAATATGTGTTCCTTTAGGATTAAGAGAAAGTACCTAAGGCATATTCAACCAACACATGCAAACGAAAACTTGTGTCTGACAATGACGTATATATAAATTTATATAAATTCATTAACTTTTCGGCAAATGTTTAAGCAAACTTTGAATCAATTTTAAGACGTAGTATCGACAATAAGAAATTCGTTTGGTTTCTTTTCAGATATGTTTCTTATATTTAACAAAATTATATCTTATTTATTTCAATGTTATGACTAAAGTATCTTTAACTTAAGCTGTGTTGCCGATAATTCGCTCGGTCGCGCCAAGAAATACATCGAGCTTTCTGGACGTCCAGGTCCCGCAGAATTCCACTCGCCATTGTACAGCCACAGCAAAAACAGCTTTAACTTAACCTGGTCCATCGAGTCCTATCCTCATCTAGAAGAAGTTCGGTTAATGTTTAGGAAGTTGATGGCAAGTTATATTGTTTTCTTCCCGAAATCGTGTCTCCGATAATGATTTGACAATTGGCTTTATCGTTAATACACAGATGAATGACACATACCAGCATCCCGGACGATGGCACGAGATTTATCTGCAATCCCGACAAACATCGGCGGGCTCTATGAAACATTTCATGTACTACAACATTCGGGGTCTTCAGCAGAGCTCCGTCTACGAAGCGATAGTGCAAGCCAAGAACAGATTCGGATGGAACGTTGTGAGTCTCAAACATTTTTAGACTTTTTTCAGATTTCCAGTTTTTTCACTTTCCTATTTTATTAACAGGTGAGTGATATTTACCAATTTTATACCCGAGGAGCCGAACCCGTGGTTAAAGATATGGAAGTAAAAGCTAGTTCTATATCCAGTGGTGGCAGCAGTGTTTTTTTGCCCAACTTCAGCAAGTGTTTAATAGCAACTTTGCTCTTATAGTGCTATATCCGGGGCTGGATTATTTCAAGAGCTGAATGTGGTTCAAGTCAATAAATAATCTTGTCCTGGCTAATAAAACTTACTGCAAGTGTAAGCTGATCACACTTTAAAAACTATTGCATTTTCACTTATATGTGTGATAAATATGGAGGATTCAATCCTTCATTACCTAGTCTTACTAAATTTAAATATTATTTTCTTTGCATGTTTATGTAAATCTTATTTTAATTTTTTCTCAACGAGATTAGAATCTCCCGACTCAATGTTTCTTCCCAATTAGTTTACATTGAAAACTACCCATAGATGCACATCCCTTATTACGTACATTGCTCATTTGAAGTGAAAATTCACATTTCTAGTAGAAAAAAACGAACATATAAGAATGTTTTAGTAGGGAAACGAGCACTTTTTAAATGTGTAAGTGTATGTTGTTTTCAAAAAGAGATAAAATTGCATTTCTGTTGTAAATACATTTTCTGTATATAAACTACTAATAATGATATTATTATTGCAACTATATATTTATAAAGAATAATATTTATGCAAAGTATGTAAATTTATAATAAATTTCAATAAAATGTCACAAGTTGTTAAATGGTAATTGATATAATTGATGTTTTTACGTAAATAATTACCTAAAATATACTTAGGTTAATTTAAGTTTAATCTTACCCAGGAATTAGAGCATATACATATACATATATATTTCCTATAGATTAAAAGTGTGTCCAACATATGTGCGAGAGAGAAAGGTGTAAGTCCCTATTTGTTCTCTATGCGCAAGCATCGAAAGTGACAGCTGTCTAGATATGATAAATAATAATATTCGATTAAGATATAATAAATATTAAATAAGAAAATAAATTATATTTCTTTAGTTGCTACAAAGCTCGTCTGTCGGTAAAACAGTGACCGTTCAGTGAAAAAATATACTCATGGGCGCCATAGATGATGCTGAAAAGATAACGGCCGACACAGTTGATATTTGGAGAAGACAGATCTCACGGTTTTAGATATAATTATATTTATATACACTTTATTTATATTTATACATATCTACATAATTCTACATTAATATAATGTCATATTTAACACCTATCACGTATTATATCTAGACAGCTCTGACTTGACAACTTGACAACAAATAGGAACATATACCTTTCTCTCTCGCACACATTTTGAACACACTTTCAGGTCAGCATTCTCTCTCCGTATATATATGCTCTAAGGCCCAGGTAGAAAATATAACGCAGCAAGCTAATGTCAGATAGCAAGTGTCAAACTCGTACTGTAAGATAATTTCTTTATGAAAAGTATAACATTAACTTTGAAACTAGCTTGTGTCAAGCTAGGAATTGTGGGACATTTTCTATCTGAGTTGACGCTGTTTAATTAAGAAGCTGTAAATTTAAATGTTTATATAGAAAAAATGTGCACCAAATATTATAGATGTGTTTTATAATTACAGCAACCCATAATTTAATTAAAATTATGACGCACTAATTAGGTTATACGAATGAAATACGCTGTGTTGTTGTAATAATGTAAATATTATTTCAATTAAAATAAATACCCTTTTTAAGTAACATATTGTTTCTTCTTTAGCATAAATAATACAAAAAATATCATACACTGCAATATTCTTATTGCAATGATTTCAAAATAAAATTAGAAATTATTACACGCTACTGAATGTAAATATGAGGATTAACTTATTAAAAAAACAATATTTGGAAAAGAAATTAAAATGTCTGTTGTGATATAAAACGTGCATAAACACCGCAAGTAATAATAATGGATTTAGGGGAGGCACTAGCATATTAAGGGAAAAGCTCTTTAACAAACCGCTGGGTAACGGGGATTAGGGATGGAATGGTCGAAGCGAAGGGTTCTACGAGGTATTTGCATAATGCGTCTAATCTAAATAAGCACCAAATTTGCCAGAAGAATAATTTATATCATACTAATAACAGTTTAACCAAAGTAGTGGTAATAAAAACGTAATGATCAATGAAATTATGAAGTGGTTATAAACGATTAAGGCCGTCCGCACATGGGTCGACTGAACTGTGTTGTTAATGAGAGAACGCATGTGTATACGAGTGAGAGAACGTACAGGCTCGAATAAAATAAACTGATTTGAAATTGGTTTTGTGCGACTTTGTTTCTTGGTCGCAGGGTAAATACGTTGCATGCTTTTGATGGTCATCATCACACGTCATGAGAATATATGATATATGAAGATAATATATATAAATATATAGGAAATACATACATATATACAAATATCTCACATTCTGCAGTCTGTTGTTTGCAACCGCCATCTCATTAGAAATGCATTTTCTCGTTGGTATTGAGTGCTGTTTGAACGCCTTATCTAAATCGTAATCTATACGAGTAATACACGCTTGAAACAACGTTCTAAACTCCGCGAGTGGAAGATAGAGGGAGACACAGAGTGTGTTACTTCACTTCAGTACTCGTATCCTTTAAATTACAAATATGTAGCCTAAAATATCGTTTGGAAATGTGTGGTTTTCCCCATTTTTCAATAAAGATGTCCGATGTGCATATTGTGATGAAAATATTGAACGTTCGATATCCAGTCTAACCCTATCACTTTCCCAATTTGAAATGAAATGGTCAATTGCCCACGGTAACCTCTCCTCCTCCCAACCTCCATGGAGTAGCTATGGAAACGCTGTATCGATAACATGATCCCGTCGAGATTAAAGTTAAACGAAAACATGTCTTACACCTCCCACAGAACCCACAGGACCCACAGGACCCTCAACATAACCTACGGGACATTCATATTTTATTTCTGCAGGCTCACCAATTAAAAACATAAAGCTATACTCATACTAAATATTGTATATGAGTATATATGGTAGCTTCATGTTGTTTTTTATTTTAGCTGTTTTTAATAACAATGTATAGGATTTATTTAAATCCCGTGTTGGGGATTGTAATTGGATTTGGAATAAATGTAATTTAAAGACATACATATATATATATATATATATATATATATATATATATATATATATATATATATATATATATATATATATATATGTATGTCTTTAAATTACATTTATATATATATATATATATATATATATATATATATATATATATATATATGTGGTGTCGTAAAAATAAATCGAGCATACAAAGTAATCATAAATATAACACCCGAGCTAGAAAAGTTGTATAAGAATGTGATTAATAAGGGTATATTGTGAACGGAAACCAAGTCAAAGGTTAAAGCAATTAAAATGTGTGAAACTTTAAACCACTGATTGAATACGTGAAGGAATGTGCTTACCGAAATTAACTAAACGCATTCTCAAAAGTAATAAAAATAATCCTATTAAATATAGCTGAAAACTAATGTAGGACTGGGTATATAATAACTAGAATTTAAGATGGTTTGTTCATTCATTGTTCTGTATTTGTAAAGTAAATACCAACGTGTATATTGTAACCTTATTGTATTATTATCATCCTTATTATTTTATTAAATAAATGTATTAAACAAATTATGTGATTCTTTATCATCCTGACAAGAAACTAAGATATTGCGTAGTTGAATATTAATTGTATTGACATTTGCCCTAAATTAAATAAGAGTACCTTGATTCCACATCAGATTAGCGGATTGGGTATTGTTTTCCACATCAGAATTGGGATAGTACTCTTGTTTTCCACATATAAAATAGCTTTAAAAACCACACGAGCTGAACTGGTATCTTAAAATCTTGTTTAAATCGAATGTCTTATCGGAAAAACCCATACGTAATTGAAGAACAAAAAGGCTCTTCTAACATAATCGTAAACATATCCAATTTCTTCAACATTTAAATATTTTTACGTAATATTTAACGTTTTGTGTATAGCTTCTTATAAAACTTCTTATGAAGATAATTAAATCTTAAGGATAATAAACCTTTAAGGATAATAAAATCTTATGAAGACCTTTTCAAGGAGTATAAGCTTATAAATAGGGTTTAACACGAGCACGAGACTTTTAGCGATATACTTTGTGTGTGAAAAATTTAGAAAAAATAAATAATTAGCCGAAATAATATAATGCATTACTTTGTTTAGGACTATCTTAGGAGTAAGTTCTCACAATAACGAGATGTGACGAGACGAGACGAGACCAAAACGATACCTATTTTTATCTAAACTGACGAGAACGAGGTGAAATTTTTGAAACTCTCGCCCTATCTCGTCTCGTGTGAATCCCCCCTTTTAAATTGTTTATAAAATATTGAAATAAGACTTTTGATATGAAATATCATTAACTTTTGCTTAGGTAAGATCCACGTTTTGTGTTTAGCGGAACCTTTCATACTTTTGCCTGAATGTATACATTAATCTAAGAAGACATTTTCGTTTGTATAAAACGTAACGTATACGTAACTTCATTAAGACTGTAGTAATGTTTCGACCTTCTTTTGTACCTCGTAACGAAATCCTTCTCCAATAGAAGATTCTGATACTCTTTAGATATACTCGTATGGTATAAATACGTTTACAAGTAATGCCGTTACAATACGTCAAGACGGATATCTGTATTTTCCTTTCTATCGAAACGCAAAGCTTTAAACAAATTGAATCACCGGTGCCGTCTATCAAGAGATCCAATTGATTACACACCACGCTAAAAGACTGATCACCTTTCACTAGTAATACAAAATGGCTGCTCGTTCTTTTGCTCCAACAGTTCCAGCTGACGGTCTTTTCACTACGAGTGACGTATGACGTAACGATTAGTTTGTTGAAACATGACGTTAACGGTGGAGTACAGTTTGCTTACTCTGGCATTTGTAAAGCTACTTGAAGGTAGACTCCTCCTTCCCCGTCGACCCCTAGACAACCCTAACTGAGCTTACATGAGATGTTCCATTACCATTAAATTGTTTTATTGAAACTGTGATACTAGAACGAGATATAACTCAGATGCCAGGATACATGGGATAAACCTATTCTCATACATTGTATTTCAACCAGACCTTTAATTGTATTTAGAATGTTGGTGAACTGAGATAATGACATTAGATATATTGAGAGATAATTGATAAATAAATATTGTTAGGTATTTGATATTGATCAATCCTTGATTACCAATTAAACTCCTTAGGCAATAGGGATATAAGTATAGAGTGCGCGAAGGGTACGGCCGCGTGTAAGAGGAAGCGATAAAGCCAAAGAGATAGATAGCTGCCGAATGTACAAGTGACCTCTGTGTCTCTTTCTAGCCGAACCGCTGCTGCTGACTTGGCTGATTGGCGGTGAGGTAGTGAGTAAGCAAGCAAGCAAACGCAGTGCTCGGCTAAAAAGAGGCACAGAGGACACTCGTCAGCTGTCTCTCTCTTTGTCATTATCGCAGTATTCATCCTCTTGCGCAATCTATTCTTATATCTCTATGGGTTAGGTAGAAGTCACTAAAATTAAATTTATAAATAAATTATATATACCCCATAAAGTTTTTCTATCAGGATTTCAATTATAAATTTAAATTTTAATTACTTGCAATATCATAGACGGTGTACACTATAGGTAGAAAAATTCCATCACACACTTGATCACAACCCGAACTTATTCCAACGTGAACGTTGGACACACTAAGGCCGTCCGCACATGGGTCGAATAATTGCAAACGCGGACCCCGAATCTGCCCGATCTGCCCGAGAATGCAACTGTGTGGTTAGTCAGAGAACGCACGTGTATACGAGTTAAAGAAAACACACAGCACGAACGAAACTAAAGTGATTTTAAATTGGTTTTGAGCACGTTTTGAGCGACTATGTTTCTTGATCGCAGGGCAGTAACGTTGCATGCTTTTGATGGTGACATCAAGAAGAGTCACGAAAGACGGCTCGACATGGCTCGTTTTTCGGTTTTGTTGGAAACTTCACTCGCGGCTCATTTGCAATCAGTAGACCCGTGTGCAGACGGCATTAGTTCCAGCATGGACCACACGATGCGTTTAACCATCAAGGGTCCAACGTAGGAAGGTGTTCGTAGCATCGTTTGGTAGCGGCATAATACGAAATGTAAAATTTTCATCGTGCAGTGCGCAATGCACAATGCTTATATTTTGATAATAAGAATATACTAGCAATCAAAAATTACTATTTCAAGAGACAAGACACAGAATTTTGTTTGAAAATACTTCGTACATTAGTTAGGATATACTTTACATACGTGTTACATCATAGGGTTTTCAACCCTGTCAATTGAACCCTTGTTAACCCTTATTAGTTTAGACTTTAACTCTGCTCCATGCGGGATTGTTCTGAGAACGAGTACACGAAGTTTTCAACGACATTACTCGTATCTTATCTTCAGGTTTTTATTGAGTGTTTGTTACGTGCAGGAGATGGCGTAATCGTGACAATGGAGTTGGGTGTCTGTAAGTTCCTTTAAAGTTTAATTATATAACTAAGATACATTTATACATTTAAGCACAGCTGAATGTATTTAACGTTTATCTAACATAAAAAAGTTGCCTTATACGTAAACAATATAAATTTATTTAAAAAGTAAATCTTCCTTTTCACCATTTATATAATGGGCTTGTGTTCTATGTCTTAATTTCTATAAAGTGCACTATATATTGATAAATTGGGTTATTAGAACTTCAAATGTTCAATTATTTATAATAACTCCTTATATCCAGGGAGATATTAACAATTAAAAAACTCATTTTGTCTCTATAATTATTAAAGGGATTCAACGTTGTTCAACATTTCAACTGCATGTGACATCACAGCTGCAAGTTGCTATCTCTTTTAAACAAGAGAGCGTAAAAGAGACATATTCGTGACAGAACTCTGACAAGTTTAAAGGTTACCAACCTAACAGCTCATAAATCTATGCTATATGTACTTATATATCAAAATATCAAATATTATTTACTGCTATTTCAAGGAACAATCAAATTTCAATATTATGTCTGCCGTAACATGCAGGGTTAAATAAAATAAAAACTTATTATTCTTTGGCTTGACTTGATTATTTCGACTACCAACAGCTACAAACCATTACCACAACACTGACCTAATCAACAAATAACATTTCACGTCATACAAATGGCCGACCATTTCTAGCGCTAAAAGTACAATTCAAATTTTTAATTGCTATATATCCGTCAACATTTAGATATTTAATAAAATAGACACGCTAATACATATTTATTAACATCAATTTCAATCAACAATTCAAAAATTGACCACTAACAAATGAGGACAAAGCCATTTACAAAACTTTTTAAGAACTCCTTATTAAGGATTAAAGGTTTTTAGAATAGTTCAAGAGTAATAAAATAAAACCTTGCCACTAATTCCAACAGAATACAGTATGAACAATGCAGTGATTTAACCAACTGACGTCAATGACTAATCCATTTGTTAGATAAATGTCGAAACAGAAACCGTATTATACTTGTATTCCCTGAAACGAGGAGAAGTTTAGAATTTACGATATTTCGCAGTTGACAGTAACAGCAGCCATGGAGATAAAGCCGATTGTAGATTGCCGGGACAATGTTATCTCCAGCAATGAAACTCTATTAATTACAAAACTAAGTTCGAGTGTATTGTCTTCATTAATCGATACGAGTATCTGTTTCGCTGCATCGCATCGCCATGGATTACCACGTCCAGCAGAAATACTGACAATGTAGGATATGAGTTGGAAGGTTACGTTTAACTGTAAGCTGAATTTCACACGTAGTGGAATACCAAAGACCATTCCAATTGTAAGTTTTGATAATACTTAAGCATATTATACCATAGATTTATTAAGAAACTTCGTTATCATTTTCATATTTCAATGTTCACTTCAATACGTCCGCACACGGGTAGGCAGTTTTGTAACGCGAGACCCAAACCGGATGAGAATGCAAATGTGTTGTGAAGTTGACTGCGTATAAGAGTGGGACACCGCACACGGCTCGGGTAAATCTATACTGATATAAAGAAGTCTACAACTTGTTGTAAGCGACAGTGTCGCAGGGCAACTGCGTTGCATGAATTTGATGGTGAACATCATAAGGCACTCCGCACACGAGTCGACTGATTGCAAACTAGTCGAGCCTTGTTTCGTGACTCTACAAAAACAATAGCATAATAGGGGATTTTATGGTGTCGTAATTGTATGTATGTATGTATTTAAATACTTTTGAATAGTATTTGTGCACATCTCTGCTCATAATGTCACCATAAAACACATGCAACCAAGCATATCCTGTGACTGAGAAATACAGTCGCTGAAAACGTGCTCAAATCCAGTTTATTTTTATGATAAAACTTATTGTTTATCGAAAAAATTGGAAAAACCATTTTAAAAAACTTTTTGTGCAGATGTGTGATCGGTGAGGACTTTTAGTATTTAATTTTAAATAATGTCCTGAAGGTATAGCTAATTTACTCCTATTTTAATGTTTATTTTGACCGGGCTATAAATTATTAATTAAATATTATAAAAATTAGTTATTAAACATGCGACATCCTTTATTGATACATTTTCATTAATACTTGGAGTTATTTAGACATCAGTGTACTTTTTGTAAACTTTTAACAATACGACACAATAAAGTGCCTTATTATGTTATTGTTAAAAATTCTATAAGGTCACGAAACACGGCTCGACATGGCTTGTTTTTCATTAGGGTTGTAAACTATTTGTGTTGCGCGACTAGTGTGAAAGCATTTTGCAATCAGTCGACTCGTGTGCGGACGGCCTTACGTAGTCTACAATAATGGAGGTCAAGTCATGGAATGACGTTTCTACCCATAATCACTACAGTCTCTATAAACTGTGGACACTTACCCTTAAAGTAATACCTACATTTTGTGTTGAATCAATGTTAGAAACGCTATTTTATACATGCTTATGTATTCGTTCATCTATCATCCGTGAAGACACGTAGTTATAATCCTTGATCATCTGCCGCCAGATGTAGCAGCTGTTGACTAAACGTAATTCATTACATGTGTTTACACCATACACTTGACTGAACATTAAACTCTAAACTTCCAAAGTAACAAGAGTGGCTCAACAGCTCAACAGCTCAACGACTCAACGACTCAACGACTCAACGACTTAACGATTCAACGATAACGACAGCTCTATAAATTAAACGCAGTAATTACGACATAAAACATGATTTCATTTATATTTAATTTTCTATAGTTAATTTTATAATTACAGCCATAACATTAATTAAAATTAACTCCTACATTTAAAATATTACACGGCTCTATTCAACAGAGTGGGTAGCAAGGAAAGGGGTAGAGTGGGGTTTATAGCGAAGAAGAGTAGCAATTTTCATCTCGTCAGCTCTTAAATATTCCAAGGTACGTGCATAGATATTTTGCACCACGGGGACCAATTATGAAAATCATTATATGGTTCTATCTCTTTCTAACTACCTTTCAGTTCTTCATAATTATTAAGAGTTATATCGTGGAACGGGGGGTAGACTATGCGAGCGCTTAGAGTTAGCAGAAGTAGTCTAATACACAGGCTGCCTTTTAACAATAACTACTTAACGTTACAAATGTTTGTGTTGGATAATTACCTAAGTTTATCTAGAAACTTATCTTAGAAATTATCTTAGCAACTAATGAAATCATTTTGGTTTTTTGATTTAAAATAATCTGGTGATGAGTTATGAGGGACACCACAATGAGACTTTTTTTGTAACGTCTGCGGAGATTCGTTGTCATTAGCTCATTTCTTGATATTTTTTTATGAAAATTTCACAAAGTATTCTTTAAATGTTATTTTATCATGTAATAATTATAGAAATAATTATATATTATCTGTGTCGTTAAACAACATTATCGAAAATACGCTATATACTTTGTATCATTTTGACACTCCTACTTAATATATAATTAAGTTGAATTAAGAGTTGTTTTGAATCAGAAAATTTAAAAAGAAATCGTGTAGCTAATGAAAAAAATAACTTGGCGTCTTTTAATTTTTACCTGAAATTCAAATTATTGATGATCAATTTAAAAATCTTTTATAATTTTATTTGTTAAATATTAAGAGTTAATTTATTTTTGTCTTAGTCAATTTAAGTTACTTCTTATTAACAAGTAACAAATCGCATTTAATTAGTTATTAAACGCCAACTAAGGCAATGAGTTAAAAAGTAAATCACAAATAAATACATTTTTTTTTAGTTTAATACTAGATTTAATTATTGGTAATTACAATATAATCAAAACTTTAAATATTTAAGTGATACGAATAAAATTTCTATATCAGGAAAAGTAAGAAAACTTTACTGGAAAACCTGGAATTATCAGGGAAATTTCAATCATTTTTTTTGTGGCCACCCTGGAAAAGAGCGGTAGAAGATAATGAATTAATTGACAAGATGTTGAACCATATTGGACAACTACCTATACGCCTTAAGTTTTTATTCAAACAGTGACTTTAACAATGTTATCTTAATCTTTTTTGTAAATTTACTTACATGCCAGGGACTGCACCCGCGCCCATGCTGGGCATTCTAATAATATGGAAATAAGTCTTAAAATATTTATACAACGTTTTCTATGAGGTCTTCAAAGTTTCTTGTTTATGAATATTGTCAATTTATTTTCTAATTAGTATTAATTTCTGAACATCACAGAGAAAAGTTTGAGGACTAAGCTCTTGAATAATAAAGAGCTTATGTTTTGTTGTTATAATTAAAATTATTTATGCGATTCATATATAGCGATGAGGGTTTGCAACTTACGGTTGGTTGATAACTTACGATTGATAACAATCGATAATTCTTACAAAAAAGGGTTAAGGACCACACGGAATCTGAATCAGACACTATACTTTACAAAGCCACAGTTTGTTCAGTTGATCTGGTTTAAATCACGAATTAAAACCTAAAATTATTCCGTTTGTTTTTATCCATATTCAAACAAATATTGGTTTTCGTTCTTCCGGTTCTAAAAACTGTTGTGTTTATTATTGTTATACGTATGTATAACCCATTTCGTCCCATTTCGAGCACACTTTCCTTTAACGTCGGTGAAGTAACTGGTTAAGTAATTAGTAAAGTAAGTAGTAATGATAGTTAACATTGTACATGTATATAAAAATGTAATTTCTGTATTAATGAAGTATTTGTAAGGGCTAAAATTTTGTTATTGTTTAAAAAGCATATTAGTTAAACAAATTTTTGAAATAAATATTAAATAAGAGTTTTCGAACAATGTTACGTTTGCGTTTTACTTTGCCGATATTAAAACTGCAATATAAGTCATTAATTGATATATTTGTATATTATATAATAATTTATAAGCTACTAAATAGTCCTTTAATCTAACGTCATTTAAATACTATCAATCAAATGTGCTGATTAGCCATGTCATTTACAGTTCCGATTTAATACCGAATTAATTTTGGTTGACACTACTAGTCCGAATCGACTGCGTACTTCACCAACGTTTCTCTTATGTTTCTTTTTATTAACTATTCTTTGATTTATTACATTACATTTACGACAAGTCTGTCTTCAGACACAATTGTCAGCATTCTCTCTATTTCTTAGATGTGTTCATGTGACAAAGACAATATTTTCTTCAGAGAGTCGTATTTCCAGCATGCGATAGGCTTTAGAGTTATGTATACTTGAATAATTATATTAAATATATAACAGATCAATCAAGCTAAATAACAGAGAAAATATAAATTTCTTAGTTAAAACTAACCGTATAATTCATTGTTTGTAAATGTAAGCCACACGATGTGAATTTAAAGCGAGTTTGCTTGTAAAATGAGTAAACGAGACTCACGCTCACTCACATATCAGAAGTGGGAGAATATTAATCTTAACGAACCTGTACTCGTTCTGAATTAAATATTTATATGGCGTGTAAAACGGAAAACTTACAAGAACAACGACGACGACGAGGACGAGGAACCAGTCTGCTCTCCAAGCTGAGATTATAAATAATGTGACGTGTTAGATGTATTTTACATTGTTACATGGGTAATGCCATTACCAGCTTTATCACGAAGGTAATTCTAGCTTCAAGTTACCACAACTTCAGTCCATCTGTGCATTCTTAAATATGACTGTTTTTACAAAGGCGACCTACAAATTTATATTCCTTTTGCTTATAACAAATCGCCTTAATGCTACATAGCCATAGATGTTCGACAATATCTATTTGTATACAAAATTTATATGCAACTATTTTTGGGGGGCCTTTATTCCGACACAATATACTCGTATTCATATACAGTAGATCCCTCTGTAAACAATACGATTTTCAGCAATGCGACAATAGTATTACGGAAACTTCAGAGTGTTCCTCACCACACCGCTAAACATATTTGCAACTTTTTAAGACAAAATTTATAAAGTGCACCTTCTCCAGTGTGCATTTTAAAATTACAAGGTATTTTGAATTTAACGATAGACTCTTTTTCAAAGGCCTATTTTTTACAAGTGCACAGGTTATTCAAAACTTATTTAGAACAGGTCGGTACAATAACTGTAATTAGTAAAGATCATATTAGTACATGTTACATATCAAATTTTTTTTCTTTTTAATATTTATTTTATTTGTGCATCAACTTTTAAAAGTTATTAGCACTTAAAAAAATATATCAAAATTATTATTACTTACAAGATTTCTTATTATAAAAACAACAACATAATATGTTATTTTAAATTAATATATATATGCTATATAATATATAACACAATAAATAAGTGCACAATATGTCGGTAATGCAGATGCACTGTATAACCGGTAATTCCGTTGTTACCATCAGTTGGCGAGATAATGACAGCGGGGCCCTCAGCACACGACGCAAACCTTAGCCCCGAATCTGCCCGAACCGAATGTGAGTACAACTGTCTTGTTAGTAAAAGAACGAACGTGTTTACACGTTCAATCGAATAATATATCTTAATGTGCAATCTAATAATAAAGACTATTGTCAAATATTGAATGCATAATTCAGAGTTCAATATTTTGTGTATCTAAGATTCTTATTAGATTCTTAAGATTCTAACCTCACTTTTTAATTTGTATATTGTGTGTTTTTGAATCGTGCTAAATTATTGAAGTATCCTCATTTGTTAAAATATTTTGCATACATATAACCTTGGTGTTCTTTTTCCAAGGTTCATGTAAATATGATAATCTATCAACTTCAGATAGCTTCAACTTCAGCTTCAGAATATATGTAGTATATAATATTGTCCTCTTAAATATATTACATTATTTTACTTCTATTAATATTAACGTACACCTGGTTTACTTATATAATTGGAATATAGTTTTTATTTTGACATATGAGTATGTAAAAGGTTACCTTTTATGTTAGATAAATCTTAAATACACAATCTTAATAGTATGTTTAGTTGTGTGTGCAATATTTTCTTTGTGAAAAGTCCTAATAATAATTTGTGTTTAGAAAGTAATTTATAAAATATTTTTAAACGTAGTGTATTACTTTATCCGAGATAATATTCCAGTGCTTTAGAATAAAAGTATAGTGTTTCATTCAAGCAGGAGCTGTCAGGATCAGGACTAATATGCTGTGCAACAAGTCTTGGTGAGTGTTTTTATTTTACTTGGTGATGACACGTATGCTAGATGCAATTTATATTTTAATTTCTAAGTTCTGGACTGATCTAGTGACAGAACTTAGAATTGTATGCTTTTTGAAAGAAATGTAATTGCACTTTTGATTATTGTATTGTCAGATACATCGTAGAAACATGGAAGATAAAGAAAGCGGAAAGTTAACCTTAAAAAATAATGACAGATAAATTATCTTAACCTAATGATTTAGAAAGAGATTAGAAAATTAATAGTTTAATAACTTTGAGTTAGGTAATGGTGGAAGTGATTTAAGTGGTTTTAAGTTTTTTGCAAACCGTTTTGTTTTTGACATTGTAGGAACCTTCTTTTAACGTATTAGTGTATTTAAAGGTTATTTATTTTGGGGAACATTGCGTAAATAGAGGCAATTAAAAAAAGGAGGTTCATCATAAATGAAACCTGTTATTATTACTCAGGTTTCATGTAATAAAACAACTCGCATGTTGTACCGTCTGGAATGATAGAAAATAGAAATAACTTTGACGATGTAACGATCGTGTTAATAAGTAGGCATTACGTTTTATGTGAAATTAAACACATTCGTGTTCTTTATTGTTTTAAATTATATACTTTGTATGAAAAGGAAACATGGTATGTTTACCTTTAACACTTGCACCACTGTCACTACATGCCTCTATATAATGTGCAAGCGTAGTAGAGATAAAACATATCCTATCATTTTAATTACTGAGTTATTAACGTGCCATTTTATGAACAGTGTTACTAGTTTATTAACACTCATTGCAAATTCATTATCCATGATGAGTCCACTATATCTTAATGTCTCATGAGCACAAACCGCAAATTGTTGTACTCATAGAATGATCCTGCAACAAGGCGTGCTTGCTGCAAGTGTTAAGTTGATGCTGTTACAGAAAGTTGTCAACATCTGACACCAATGTAATGATAAGAAAACCACAAAGTGTTAAAGTTGTATGAAGCGTCTTTTAGAAGTTACAAAACATGACACGGATACGGATGCGGATATCCTATGAGTTAAACACTAATTACATTCTGGCGTTCCACTGCGTTTAACGTCTTGAGGAATTATTGTCCACTGTAATAAATGTTTACTCCAACAATGTTGGGTTCTGTACAAGGATTGTTCGTAATAGTTTGAAGTTGTAGACCTTCCGGGTTGATGGTTTAAATGGTGGTAACTTGGAATTAAATGATGAAGGGTTCAACTCTCAGTTCAAATTAATAAGGTAGTTTATCATTAACCCTTTCGTAATGTAACGTTGTAACTGCAAGACATAAACTAAAGATAATTAAAACGATAATAAACCGACGGCGAACATTGTCATGTCCGTCAATAAGCTAACAAGTACCAATTAAATGTCTAATGAATTGATACTTAGTTGTGAGAGAACTATTATGTATGTGAGATATTCTCGACTCCTAGATAATGTCGGATTACTGTGTGAACTGATTTTAGTTTAAACATAAAATCACTACATGTAAACGGAGATTATATTAACTTAAGAGTCTAGATTCAAATAAATACTATTAATCCAGATTAATATAAAATATTACTTTATGGCTTTCAATGCAATGTAATCTGCAATTAATATATTTAAAAATAAACTTTCATTCTTTCTATTTAAAAAAAAATATTTCTGCAGTCGCCACCTAAACATTGTTACATGAAGATAATTATATACTCGTAGTTCAAGCAAAGTGGAAATTAAATTGATTTCACACACGCAAATATTTTGTTATCATTTTAGAAATCGACTAAAACACGCAGGTGACAAATCTTGCGATAAAAATATTAGTATGAGATAATTGCCAGGGTTTTTTTTATTGTGGAATTTGAGGCTTAGGTTTGATTTGTACTAAATTCAAAGCAAAGGATTATTGAAGAAAATTCTCTTAAAAAGAATTTCAGAGCGATTTAACAAAATAGAACAGCAATTTGTTTTGAACATTGTAAATCATATGAACGACTTCAAAATTTTCATGTTTCCCACTTTTTTGTATTTTCCGTAATCAATCTCAATTTGCTGCTACTTATTTGCGTTCAGCACTAGTTTTGAATTTACCTCATTGCACGGTTAATACTACCAGGCCAATACCGCCAGCTGGCTACACTACAAACCTCACATTTAAACATTCATAGCAGTTTACATTAATATTTTCCACACCAGACCGTAGTCATTAATATAGTTATTGCAATGTAAAGCAACGCGCGCGCACCGCAAATCCACATTCACTAAACTCTTTGCAAAAATCATATTCATTATGCACCTGATGCCGACGCTCTAGCCCGGGCCATTAATAAATTTTAGATGTTACGAAGAAACATTTTATGGTGACATTGCAGGAACAAAATACCCGTCAATGCGTTCATTAAGGCCCTCAGCACACGACGTGACTGGTTGCAAACCTTAGCCCCGAGTCTGCCCGAACCGAATGTGATTACAACTGTGTTGTTAGTAAAAGAATCGACATAGCTCGTGCTCATTTTCGTTGAAAACTTCGTTTCGCGTTTAGTTTGCAATCAGTCGACTCGTGTGCCTTTCCTTGTGTTTTATCTCCCTCGCATACACGTTCGATCTCTCACTAATACATAGTTGTAATCACATTCGCTTCGGGTAGATTCAAGGCTAAGGTTTGTGCAATCAGTCGCCTCATGTGCGGACGCCTTGAGACTTTAAAACAACCAGTTCTGAACCTATCATACTATTTATAAGTACACCCCTGTCTGTAAGTTGTTGTACATGAGAACATTAACACTTCTTCTTGTATTTATGTTTTTATATGACAACAAAATAATCTTGAGTTGCCCTTTACATCTGTGCTTCATCAAAAAGACATGGCAACATATTTAATTAAACTTAAGTTGGAGTTAGAACATCTGTGCCAGAAGGCTGACAGAGGGTAGGTGGGAAGTGAAGGGTGTTATCCTGGCACAGTCAAACACACAGCGTAAAAGGTGGGAGCCCAGAGTACGTAAAACAGTAATTTTCATCTTTTATAAATCTAATATAATAATAATAATATCTGAACTATATGCCACGCACAATACGGGAATAATTGACCGGATAAAAGTCAAAAGAATAATAAACAGCTACGAATACAAATGTAGACAAATAATTTAGAGAATTTCACGAATTACGAAATTCTCGACATCGAATAATTAAACAGAAGTTAACAATGACGGATTGTGTTCACGTGTCACGTGTAATTAATCCTGGCGTGCTGTGCCTATGCCTGAGCCTGAGCCTGTGCCTGTGCCTGTGCTTGCGGATTACGGGTTACAACACGTGTCTATTTAGCTGGGCATGTTGTCAGCACTTCACCAGGCAGTGTACCATATACTCGTAGTACAGCGCAGGAGTGCCAACACCAAACACTCGAAACAAACCAGTACAACGTTTGATATTGAATTGCGTTTCAAATCAAATAAACTACATCCTTTCACTCGCCGACCGACGTCCATTGAACATTTGCATATTTTATTATTAGCGTATTCATAAATAATTTAATACTATTGATTTTGATAACATATGGTTGTTTTGATTATTGCTTCAAATTGAATATTAATTGTTTATTACGTTCGTTATTAGTTTAATTGCTTTGTTTGAATTATTTATATGCAATCATAGCTAGTTATTTAGTTATTCATTCACACACAGCGTGCCTAGTTTAGATTATTTTGCATAAATTATATACAATGATCACATTGGGTAATATCTGTTATGTTTAAAAGTTTAAACACAGTGCCGAGTACCGAGCCCCGAGCTGTATATTTAACGGGCTATGTGTATTCTTAGGCCCTTCCCACACGAGTCGATTAAGTGCAAACCTTAGCCCCGAATCTACCCGAACCGAAAGAGAATGGAAGTGTGTTGTTAGTGAGAAAACGCACAAGCACATGTGTATACGAGTGAGAGAAAACACACGGCACGAATGAAAGAAAACTGGTTTTGAGCACGTTTTGGGCGACTGTGTTTCTATGTCGCAGGGCATGCTTTTGATGGTGACATCATGACCAGAGATGTGCATAAATATTATTCAATAGTATTTAAATACATACAAATACAACACAATCAAATCTCCTATTATGTTACTGTTAAAAATTCTATAGAGTGACGAAACACGGCTCGACATGGTTCGTTTCGTGTGCGGAGTACCTTAGGCCGTCTGCACACGGGTCGACTGATTGCAAACTAGTCACGCAACGAAGTTTTCAAAACGAAAAACGAGCCGTGTTTCGTGACACTATAGAATTTTTAACATTAGAATAATAGGGGATTTTATTATGTCGTATTATGAGTTCTTTGTATGTATGTATCTATTTAAATACTTTTGATAGTATTTGTGCACCTCTCTGCTCATGATGTCACTAATTGCTCTGCGACCAAGAAACATAGTCGTTCAAAACGTGCCCAAAGCCAATATCAAATCAGTTTAATTTCGTTCGTGCCGTGTGTGTTATCTCACTCGTATACATGTGTGTTCTCTCACTAACAACACAGTTGCATTCTCATTCGGTTCAGGCAGATTCAGGGCTCTGGTTTGCAATCAGTCGAGCCATGTGCGGACGCTCTTATTGATACACTGCCCATTTTTGTTCTTTGATCTTGCGTCGCCTGTGTTCACTTGTCTGACCTTAAACTTAAATAAAATTTTACAGAAAATAATATTTGGTAATAGCAAGTCAGATTACGTAAAAACACACCTAAATAAAACTTCATATGCAATATCAAACTACTCTAAACAAAGATATGTTTATTTCTAAATTTCTAACATTCAGCTGGAATGCTCCTCTTAACTTGACTTCAATTTTCTTTCTTTTGATAGTTTGTTATATTTTCTATGTGATTCTTTACACAATTCAATCCCCATTCCGTCATTTATCGCTTTCAAAATCTGCCATTCTCTTCGTCATTTATTTTCCCATTCCATTCTACCTTTCTTTTAGTCTCATTATTTGTTATAACACTGTGTTGTCATTTTTGTCCTTTGCTTCCAACTTTTATAGCTACGCAGCAAAGCACAGCAAGCCAGCGACACTATGACTGTATCAGTGTTGGTCAAGCTCATTTCTAAGGACCCTTTTTTAATTCATTTTATTTTTATTTAAGTTTTATTAAAGATTGTAAATAAAGAACATTTGTTACGTAATAGGTAATGTTCTTTTGTTTGTTAAACTTTAAATACACGAAAAAGCGTTTTTACTTTGATTAGCAGAGGAACCATTAGAAACTCACCACACCGATCAGCGAATGTCAGCGGAGTCAGCAGATGTGATGCAGCGGATATTTTAAACATTGTTACACATTTATCATTTTTCTAAATTATGTGTTACTGATATTGTGACGTATTTCAAATTATACACTTTGTGTATAGTAAGTATTTAATTGGATATCTCTCAAAAGGTAAACATGGTATTTGAACTGACTTTTTTTTAGCTTAGATTGTTCAGTGTTTAGTATTTTGTTATTTTTTATCTAATATCGGGGTTTGAGCAGAACTGCTACAGGTCAACGCCAACTAGCATAATAGTCAATACAGATATCTTTTTATAAATTTGGATTCATTTCTTTATCTCCTGTCATCACGGTCATATAAAAAGACATGAAACTCTGCGTTGCGTGACAGTAAGCTGCCCTGGCTGGCCTGGACGCCGTAAGGGACGCGATAAAATATAAAAATAGGATTTTATCAAAATATCTGTTCATTGGTGCTATGATTGTAGTCGTTTAGCTTCAGTTAGGAGATTGTAAGCTTGCTGACGTGTCATTTGTTTTATTTCGAATGTTTAAATTTTATTACGAAACGTTATCATAGTGATACGGCTTATTACTGTGATTTTGTCAGTTGTAATGCCAATAGTTAAATAGTTACAAGAAACTGGGTTATCTGTTATATTGACATATAGTATATTAAATTAGGATAACATATTGATTTGCTTTAATAATTGATTAAGGTAGGTTAACCAATTAACGCACACCTAAGGGTTTTTCATTTAATATTTCAACAAAGGATACCAGTGGAATGAGACTATGAATATTTTTAATAAAACATCTATATTTCTATTAAAGAATCGAGTTTGGATTAACAAACTTGCTAAATTTATCATTTTATGATAAGGAAAAGAAACTATGTCAATGGGCGTTATTAGGCACCACTGATCCAAATAACGATAATAATTTAACAATAATTTTCAATGATTGAAAAGTAAGGTAACTAGGTTACTACAATGTGGAATAAAATGAAAATGGCTCATGGATTTGTATCATAAGAGCAACATCCTATTATTTTACGAGGAATTGTGTTTGATACCAAATGAACGGTCTCGTAAACACCTAACAAACTAACAAACTAACAAGCCTTTGTGACGGAAGATTGAACAAACTTTGTTAATTAATTAGATTATGTAAGTTTTTCAGCACAGTGATTTTATTGTACCTGAGTAAAGTCAAGTTTCTGTCCTAATACGCCATTAACATTTTCTAAAAATATTCTACTGAAAGCTCCTTTATAAAATGTTTTCCAGTTGCTTAACATTGGTTCTTAAATGCTTACTGAATGGAGCTTTGTTGGAGGGAGGGGAGGGGGATTGAATTACATATTAATTGGTTTTATACTTTAGTTAATAAGAATACTAGTTATGACACTAGGCAAATGTAACTCGTGGTTATAAATGGAAGTATGTGTATTTATTGTTATATGTATATGCACCAAGAGGTTAAGCGTCTTGCACGTTGGAAACAAAAATTAAGGCCGTCTCCACACGGGTCGACTGATTGCAAACCTTAGCCCCTAATCTGCCCGAACCGATTGAGAATGGAACTGTGTTGTTAGTCAGAGAACGAACACTGCACGAACGAAACTAAACTGGTTTTGAGCACGTTTTGAGCGACTCTGTTTCTCGGTCGCAGGGCATGCTTGGTTGCATGTTTTTCATAGTGGCATCATGAGCAGAGATGTGCACAAATACTATTCATAAGTATTTAAATACATACATACATATATACAAATACGACACAATCAAATTCGGCTCACGGAATCCGGAAACACGGCTTGAAATGGTTCGATTTCCGTTCTATTTGAACACTTCGTTGCTCGGCTTGTTTTTCAATCAATCGACTCGTGTGCGGAGGACCTTAGTGTCAGAAACATTGTCGTTTTTCCACAGAGAGTAGTGTATAGAAATCAACTAGGTGTAAAATATAAATTAATTGAAACAAAGAAATCCTAGATTCAACATTAATTAAAATAAAATCAAGATATTGATATACAAATATGAATATGCATGCAGCATTTATTAACAGCGGTTGTTCTATATAGTGTGCAAATAGATTATTTCTGGTGACCTCTATATTCAATATTCTGGATTGGTAATAATAAGAGCACTGGAGACACGATTGTCTTAAGATAGTCCGTCTACTCTGAATGGGTCATGTGCACATCACAACGTGTGCAATTTTGACCAAGGATCATATTGCTGAGTCTTGCGAACAATGATCGAAATCGAACAGTTATGATTTATATGAGTGAAACATTTTTTGAATCACTTTTAAAAGAGTATTTCCGAACTATAATATTAATGAATAATAGAATTCAGGAATAGTACAGGAATGCGGTTTTGAAAGTGATTCGTAAAATGTTTGACTCATATAAATCAGATCTGTTCGATTACGGACGCAGGTTCTCTGAAGACAAAAGTGTTATTGTTGAAAATAACATCAATTTCTTCTGTTTCCAAATGGTAAATACATAATTTTTTTTTGTCATATACGCTTATCCCTTTTCAATACAACTAAAACTGTATATCCTCCAATCTGCCATATCCTGTCGATGCCTAGACATAAATGGTAAATAATGTTATATAGTGTTTTGTTTTGCTGGTATATCCGTACACATGTTAATGGAATTCAACAGTAAATACGAATAAAGAGATAACAATTTAACAATTTAAAGAAAGCAAAGACGATTATTCGATTCAGAAATAAATAACATAGAAACGGATTGGATTTCTCAAAGTGTAAGTGTTCCTAGTGGAACATTAAATTCGATGTCTCATGTTACCATTCAGCCAACAAAATCCAAGGGTCTGACAATGTAAGTAAGCCAATGTTCAATCAATATTGGATCTTCAAGTAATGTATTCATTCTATCTGACACGACATGGCAGTGGTAATTGTTGGGACAAATCGTTGAATAAATATACTTAGACTCAGACTCAGGCTCAGACAGACGAATAAAGAATTACCATTTAAGCAAAGATCCTAAGCCGGTATCAAGACAAAATTATTGAATAAACGTGGATAAAATGAGAAAAGTAGATTTTTTAAATTCTTAAAACGAAGTCTCATGCAAGCAGTTTCATGTTATGATAAAGAGAATGCATTATACTCTACTGAAGTAGTCGAATGTCGCAAGGTTCAAGTGTGAGATCAGCCTTAAATTATGATAGTTTCGTAAATGGACAATATCAAACAATACTTACATATTATAATAATTATCACATATACTTATAAATAGAATACAAAATAAATGATAACGGTAACAACTTCTTTCTTTTTCTTTTTTTTGGATTTCTTTCAATTTTTATTCCGACAAAAACTTTCACATTAAACATTCCATTAAAAGAAGTATCTAGTATAACACGAATATATGTATACATAGGCTAATAATAATACAGTAGACAGTACCGCTATTTTTATGCACTAGGTCTAATTTAGCAGTCCGTTACTAACGACATTTCGTTAATACGACTTCGTTTTACAATTTCAACGATAAAATTTTATTTTCAAAACTCTTTGTGTTCTTGTTTTAGCATTTATGAGTTTATTTTAATGGTATTGTGTTTTAAACTGCTTTTGTCTTTTTCATTATTTGGTTTTGTCTTTATAAAATATAAAAATTTAATTTCAATAAAATTGAGTTTTATGTATTCTTTTTTTATATAATGGTATTTGAATAAGCCAACTTTTAAATTTAACTTTGAACTACTAGTTTAGTCTTAACCCGTGTTCACAACGAGTACTTTACACCCGAGTCGAGGTGTATTAAGACTTATTTAAGTAAAGATCTTAACACAGTGAGATGAACCTTCATCGCACCGTATACGCGAATGTAATACTAACGTAACATTTATTACATGGAAAGTGTTCCTCATGCGGCACTGTTTATCGGGTGATCAAAAGTTCTGAAACGGGAAGTTTATGTCTGTCCACACTTTCAAGTAAACATATTCCATACTCTGATATAGGTAATACTGGCAGGTAGCCTACTCACGTAATTATTGGACTTCCGTTTTGTATTTCATTCTTCAAAGAAATGGAACGAGCTAAGAAAATCTACTCGTAATCTGTGTAGTTTTGTATCTAAAGACAAACTTTGGAATATTTCAGTAATCAAAGAAATACATTTGGAGTTTTTTTTATGTTAATATAAAATCTAGTTTGCGAAATAGAAGAGAAAGAAATTCTAAGTATTAAGCAGGGAGAAAATGTAACGCTTTAAATAACTTGTAGTAAGCTAGCAAGTGTGAAACTCACTGCAAGACAATTTTCTAATGGGTTCCTACATACATAGATATTTTTTGCCATTTATTTTCTATTTGAATACAAAAATCGTTCTTATATGAATCCCAAACAGATAATAGCATATACATATGTAAAGAAATTATATTTCTTTAGTTGGTAACACTGACCAGAGTTATTACACCTGTGTGTGCCATCGGCTAACACATTTGATATTGGGAATCGACAGAACTCACTATGCATAATGATAAGTTATTATAAAATTAGATAAAAAGGATTTTTTTTTATTATACCTATTATATTGTTATAACTAGTTTATATAAACTATCTAATAACATGTTTTTTAGTTAATTTAATAATGATAATATTTTTGAAGTCAGAGTATTAACTATTGTTGATACTCTTTTTCTGTCGGTCATCATACTAGCTCAAATGACTTAGTTCTCTTTAATCTTCTTGTCAGTCCATCCGTGTGCAGCAGGTGACACACTTCCACGTTGACATGGTGTTGGAGACGTTGATCGTGCTTTCTTGCAATTTTCGTAATTTCTTCAGCTACTGTAGTTACTTTATGCTATTATATCACTATTGCGGACATACCATGGTGCTTAACTATGTTCCTCAGAACTTTATTTTGGAAAGTCTGAATTCATACGATGTTGCATTTCTTAGTACAGCCCCATAGTTGAATTCAATATGTCCAAACTGGTTTCAATATTTGCTTATACAGCATTAGCTTATTGTGTATGGATAATGTGGATTTGCGTCCCATTAGCCAGTACATTTTCTTATATCTTATTCCCAGTTCATCTCTCTTTTTCTTTACGTGAGCCTTCCAATGAAGTTTGGCATCTAATGTCATTCCTAGATACTTTGCTGTATTCGCATACGGAATGGCTTGGTCATTTATTAGTACCGGAGTAATTAGTCCTTCTGTTGGTGAAATTAACATGCACCGATTTCGTTTCGTTTAATGCAATCCGCCATTTCCTTGACCATGCACTTTCGTTGTTCATGGCTTCTTGCACTTTTTTGGTTGCTTCTTGCATATTATTAGCTATCGCCATTATAGCCGTATCATCTGCAAACGTTGCCATTATAGTATCACTGTTTGTTGTAATGTCACTGGTGTATAGTGTATACAGGATAGGGCCTAGTACAATTCCTTGTGGAACTCCATAAAAGAATTGACAATTTAAATAATAAACTTTAAATTTCGTTTCTTTATTTTCAGGTAAGATAGTACGACTTAAGTTAAACCGTGTAGTTATTATAATGTGTATGTAAATTACTAAAATGAAAGTCCTTGATTTTGAACACATGAGTTTAATTAAAAATTTACAATTCCTACCATGTCTTATATATATAGAAAACTGGAGAATCAGCAATATAAACTCATGATCAAAGATGAAATGTAGCAGATCTGTATACTACGTTCGCACTGGATTTATGAAATGTAAATTCAAAGCAGCTATTAAAAAGTTTAAAAGAGATTTTTATATCTGTAAATGTTGTGCTTATTAAATGTCGGATGTTAATTTAATAATAATAAAAGTTTGGAAGCTTGTCACGTGACTAATAGCAGTAATGACACGTGCAATATTTTATCTCAACTTTCTTGAGTTTTTCTTGAGTAGTCTTATTACGTTGCATTGTTTGTTGAGCCATCAGGACACGAGTGTTATTCTTCGTGGGTCGACCGTCGACCGTCGACCGTCGACGCGGAATGCTGATGCTGAAGTACTCGCAACTCGTACATATGAAATATCGCTGTAACGTTTTTTTAATATTAATATTGTAAATGTACGCTACTTGTCTCCTTTGTTCAGTCTCTCAGCACCCTCTCCGTCTCACGTGGGCTGGTGACGTCATACCTACAATAATACTTGAATACTTGCTTGTGCTATGAATAATTCACTACTTTTTTTTTGTATTTGCAAAAAACGTTATAATAAAAATAATGTAATATTAAATTCTTAAAGTTTCTTAAACATATTCAGTTTTATTCCTCGACATGGTGTCCTTGTAATGCTATACTGTTTTCGCAGCAATATACCCCATTTCTTTAATCTGTCAAAATAGTAGCAAACATCCTGATTGGAGAGTTTCAAAAATCTCGCCTCGTTCTCGTTAGTTTAGAAAAGAATAGGTATCGTTTTAGTCTCGGTCTCGTCTCGTCACATCTCCTAAGATGGTCTTAAACAAAGTAATTCATTATATTATTTCGGCTAATTATTGTTTTTATTCTAAATTTTTCACACACTAAGCATATTCCTTCTTTCTCACCATTAATTGTATCGAATTAAAAAAAAAAATTAAATACACAGTTTGACACTACTAACACCTACACTCAATGACATTTTTGCGGCAACTAATGGCTAAAATGTCTTCAAACAATGGTATTGTAAATAATTTATATTCACATTTATTTTCCATAAAACATTCGTTTCCGTTCGGCTACAAAATGTTGTAAAAGATGAAATTATAAAATAAAATATTTAACAGATATTTGTTTACCACATTTTATATTTCGTAAATGTACGACCTAACCTTTTTTGTATTAAAAACTGGTTGAACGTTTATCTTGCTGTTAGTTTATTTTTCTAGCAATTTTTTTTGGAATAACGTCAACGACACCAGAAACTAGACTCTCGGGTCTCTGTGCCGCTAGTAAACTCTGCGACTACAATAGGTTATTTTTAAATCGTAAAACTCTGATTTCATTTAAAAAAAAACACCATGGAATAAAGAACGGGATTTAATTTTCCATGACATGAATTATACTCTGAAAACTATAAGTTCAGTAATTAGCAGGTTCCTTTGTTTTTATTGTGCTTGTAAACTTTGTTCATTAAATTTACAAATATGACATGTCTGGTTCTCGCTCTCGTTCTAGTCCATTGATAAAATATTATACGAACAGCTTTACCATTGTTCTGTTGACTTTATGGCGCGAAAGGTGACGCTGTTTAAAAAGTCATCTCATGCTGTGACATGTATTCGCAGACTGGAAAAAAACAATCAAATATATGACCAACTGTAATGAGGGCTACTGGTGTACTTCTAAACAGGGGCTATCTAAACACTATTCAAGGAACCTAGATTAAGTTTAATTTAGAATTTGTTGTATAACCTTTAGCCATACGAGTTTAGGAAAGATATAGAACTACATCTATTAGCTAGATGCAACTCAAGCACGAACTGTTAAAGAAGTTTTCCTTTATGTTTATTATAGTTCTTTGTTGCAATGAGCCAGAAGTTTGTTTCAGTTTAACAGTTTTACAACTACATTCAGATCAGTTTCAACTCTCCAAGAGTTTTATTTCCATTTCAACAAAATTAAATAGTAAAAACATAAGCGCTGTTTTAGAAACTTAAAGGTAACTTACAGAAAAGAAAATTAAGTTTTATGCAGTCTAATAGAAATGTTCAGTTCGAGTTCCAGAATGTGATATAAGGTTTTTATCTATAGATAAAAACTGTTTGTCTCTATAGTCAACTGTTAGTCTCAAACATTTTGTAAAACTTTTTAAAATAAATAGAAACGATTTAATGCGCAATGAATTATATTATTTATAACGAAATTGTTAATCCGTGTGAACACTATATTTTTCGAGACATCGAGTTTTTGAGTTTTCTAAGCTATCAAAATATCTGAAAAATTTCTAGATTACTTCTTGAAGTGTCTACTACATGATCCAGAAGTTGACAAAGTCCAAAGTTTAAATCCGTTGTTAATAAAAATTCACAAATAGTGAAAAACGCGGAAAAAACGGTAAATTGTGAAGAAATTCATAACTTTATAACAAACAAATATTAAGAAAAACGGTTGCAGACTTTTTTATCTTTGACTATAAGTTCTCGGAGGAATGTAGTGTCTTTGGCGTGGTCTCCAAAAAGTTGAATTGCCTGTGCACCTGAAAGTGGGGAATATTTTACGGATTTAGGCATGTCATAATAAACAGAACGATGATTATTCGGCGCAAAATATGTTTTTATTGAAGAAAATACAAAAGTTATGAAATAATAATTAATAAAAGTTAATAATAATTAATGTCAAAAAGAGAATTTACGGTGCGCAACTGGGACAAAAGTGGCTACAATGATTATCGCAAACCGGCACACCGCACGATACGCAAGAAACGTTGTTTTTTGTTTTCCTTCCAAGTGCAAAGAGAACATCGTTTTCGCTGTTCTAGTTTACCCGTTGTGATGGTCACCCATCTTATTGAAAAAACTTATTGCAGTAAAAAGATGAACTAATAAAAAAAATCTATATATATCTAAGAAATAATATATTAAAATGCATAAAACATTTATTTTAACCATGAAAAAACTGTAAAACAACGAGAAAAGCGAGCATTTACAACATTGGAAAATACTAACGTCGTTTGTACAGTGACCCTTTTAGGGAACAGAGGAAAGTTTCATTGGCTCGCATTTCCCGGTAAGTTGCCAGATCCGGACGCTGCTGAAACCTTAAGTCATACGACTACCTTGATTTTTTAGGGGGCATAGCTGAAGCGCGCTCTGTACTCATGAGAGAGAAATAGGAGGTTGAAATTTCAACTGTTCCTTAAAATACCCAGTATACACACGCAGCTGATTTTATTTCGTGTTACTTTCGTGATAAAGTCTGGATCAATATAATATAAATCAATGACAAAGAAAAATTCAAGTGGTTGATGGAAAGATTATTCCCACTGTTCGTTCAAAACCGATTCCTCTGTTTGTTTTCAATGTATTTACTTATCAAAGTTTCCGTTTAGGCAATCTACATTGTATAGCGGCAATAGTTTCAATATTAATGTTTTACGAGTGAGTATATCATATAAATATATCGCTAAAACCACATAAAATTTGATAAAATCACATAAACATAAAATTCATGTTAACACCGAGCTATATTTTACAAGCGCGGATATAAATGTGTATTTTATAGCTCTCACTTTTCCAAAGATATATCTCGAATTATTTGATGAAGCCGGAGTAGAATTATGTGCCTACGTAAAGTATAACGTTTAAATTTATGTTAATAAGGGTTTGAGATGTAAGTAGGAATTTACATGAAAGTATACACCCATAAAATGGGTAACAATTTTAAAATGCGTATTCTAAGGCGTATTTTCTTGTCTTCTATTATTGTAGTAGGTGTACTGTGTTAATTAGTATATATAATAATAAAATTATAATATTGTGTATACTTTGTTTTAAACATTTGTAATTATTATCGTACCTAGGCAGAAGCGTAACGCATGAATTAGTTTGTAGCATGTTAGCAAGTCAAATCTTGCACACAGTGTTACAATTTCTATGTGAGAGAATCTTGAAGGTAACTTGTAGTATGTCTGCTTCTTGATCAGAGGGAGTGGACGTTTTATAAACATTAGTAGAGTAGTAGAGAAAGACATCGTGCGTCAACAAGATCAAAGAAAAAATGGGCTGTACCACAAGAAAGCACAAGTGTGGAAGAGGAGCTGAGGAGAAGAGACAGGGAGATACAACAGGAAAGAATGGAAAAAATTGAGAAGAGCAAGTATAATAAAAGATATAAAAGAATTTGGGAGAGAGAGATACCAGAATTCTTAAGAGAAAAAGACACAAGAAACATGAGAAGGATTGCCAGATTCAGATTGGGAAACGAGGAGAAATGAAACAGATACTGGGCCAATAGCGAGCAAAGGATGTGCAGGGTGTGAGGAATGGAGATAGAAACATTACAGCACATTAAGTTTTCATGTGAGGAAAAAGTAATAAGCGTAAAGAATGTTGGTCAGTTATTAAAAAGAGGCAGTGAAGGGAAGAGGTGGATGGCGGAGATCGAGAAAAGGAACGAGGAAAGAGAAGGAATGGCAGAGTAGAAACAGGAGCAGGAGGAGCGAAGCAGTAACAGTAGCAGTAACAATTTTGTTTTTATTGGTAAAAGGATAATTTTTTTTTTAAATAAATGAGTTAAGATTCAAAAATGTAGTGCCAAATGGCAAAAACATTAAAATAAAAAGAAAAAATGGGCTGTACCCCAATACCGTACAAGTATTGTGGAATAGAAATACACACATACAGATATGCATACAGCTCAATGGTTGAAAGCAGTGAAGTGAAATTTATTCATCTGTGTCTAAAGTCAGGTGTAGACGATGCGGTGAATGTTTAATTCAAATGTTTGTCTCCAACGTGTGAGTCTGATATTGGAAGATTGACATGGCAAGTTTCCTGCTACACGGTGAAACGAATGTTTGATCCGAATGATTTTATTAATTTGTTAATATTATTGACATTGACACTGTTTAACAAAAATTTAAAGTATAAAACCTTGCTTTGTTGGACGATTCGTGCAGTAGTCGATGACTTGTGGATCAAGTGTGCAGTGGGGGTAGAAAATGTCCTTTTTGACGCGGGTCAAAAGACTGACAACAGCCCGAACTTTTTCCAACATGAACGTTGGACAAATGACATTAAACACACCTACTTCCAGCATCGGCCAGACGATGCGTCCAGCGTTGGTGTTCGTAGCATCGTTTGGCGTCGGTTTAAATCTCCGCTCAGCAATTTATAAGTCAGAGTGTATGTTCTCGTGTGCTTGTCGCTAATCGTTGTACTTTTAGCTTGATCCTCGATGAACAACGCTACTCAAATTATCCTCGGGATGTTTCCAACCATGAATATGCATAATGAATGTTTCATTCGGTTTTCATACATTTGTTGGATTATAAATTATTTGCATTGAAAGTTATTGGAATATTATGCGATTGATGTGGCGTGGCTTGTGTTTGGTTTGCTACGAGCACGTTCTACGCGCTACGAGCTACGAGCTACGAGTAGCTTAAACAATAACCGCTTAACGCAAATCGCATAGAATACTATTTATCGGCAATATGTGGGGTGCCCGGGTTGGGGGACCCAGCCCACTAAACCCATTATAAATTAAATGATTAGTAAATATGAGCGAGATGGGTATCTCCTTGTTGACTACATATGCCGTTCAATAATTAATATATGCTTTTCATTTCCATATGCAAATAATAGAGCTCCGTTTTTCAATCGTTTTTTGTATCAGTATTGGTTATAAAGCGCGCAAACGTTGAACGTAAATGACGTTTAAAACGTCACAAATGTAAAAAAAAACCCCGCAGGGCATTTAACTTTACAAGTGTTGCCGTGCTGTTATTATGAATGCTAATGGGCTGTAATAGTCCATAAAAGTTTGAAATTCAATCGGAGTGCTCGAATGACCGTTTGTCCCTATACGAGTGCACGGGTGTACATGTGACAAGAAGGTTGAATAATCAAAAACTTATTATATTACATATATTTATAAATAATGAAACGAAAAACACAAAATGGTAATACAAAATTATTCGACATATATTGAAAGTGTCTTTCAATATATTTTATGTATTGTATTTTAACATTTTTGTATTTGCAAAAATAATAATTTGGAAGCTGCTATAGCTGATCTCCAGAAGCTCCTCTCAAAAAAGGCATCTTGCGATGACTACGATATCTCTGGACTGGTTCATCTAAAATAAAAAACCAAACAAATTTCGTTAAAGTAATTTATAATCTTGTAATCAATCGAAGGACTAGGCAAAATAATTTTTTTTTACAAAATGGTGGCTTCGCAAAAAAAAAAATCGATATTTGACCAAAATTTTGGGTTTAAATTGTTTATATAAAAAAAATGTTTATCGGTGAGAAAAAGCCTTTGATCAATTACTAAAAAATATACTTAAGAAACTTGTGTTAAAACTTGAGACTGATCGGTTCAGCCGTTTCCTACAAATCTTGGTCACCGACTTTAAAAACACATTTTTCAGAAAATTTAAAGTTTCAAAGTAGCAACTTTTTTTTTCAACTTACATAACTTCGAAAATAATCGCCGGATTGGCTTGAAATCTTCTGTGTATGCACTTAAATATATATACATTACGAAAATGCAATTTCTTTTGTTTTGAAAATTGTAAGTGTATTAAATGAAGTGACTGAATACAATCCCAAAGTATATTTAAGATTGTGCATGGAAGTCATTAGATTTATTGTTGAAATGTGGAAGAGAAGCGATTCGAGAGGGACAGTGAATGCAGTGAGGACTAGTGGTATCTATCCATACGAATACTATCAGCATCGCCAGCATGTTAACGATGGTTTTCAAAAAAGTAACTCGACCTCTAAGAAAACAGACCATAAACTTAAAAGTGTGCACACACTGAAGATAAGAAAGTCTGCGTATTCACTACCCATCTTAGACACATGTGGAGCAGCGCACCCTTAACAACATCTAGTCGGGATCTCAATTGTATCTACGAATATACGTATCCTTAAATTACTAGAACCCTTTAAGCCCTTTTTTATTGTTTCTAAACAATGTGCTTACTCAGATGCGTGCTTTCGGGTACTTTACAATGACTAACACCACAATGACCTGTTTGCGTGTGGGAAATCAATTTTCACCTGTAATGTAATGCACCATATCTCGAACAAGTAATATTTAATTTATAGCCACGATTTCAGTTTTATGACAATTAAAAATAAACTTTTTGTTTTCCTGTTCAAAAACTATTTTAATTATTAATGTTACATTTATTTTACTGAAAGTGTTTTATATTTGTTGTGGAATTCAGCTTTCCATGTTGGTAACCATTCTTTGGTTTCATTAATAATATATCTGTAATGAGTGCGTGTTTTATTTTTGCCTTCCTATGCTATATTAGGCCATTCTATAAGCGATAATGTCAAAGGTACAGATAATAATTGTGGTATTCTTCTTTACAAAATTTATTAAAGCTTTAATATTATTTAGCAATAATTCTATTATGTGCTAGTATATTATACTTTTCTAACCAGTTGACCACAACATTTTTAAATAATAGTAGTCCAGCGTCAACCCCAATCTTTTGAAAAAAATTGGTTACAAGTTATATTATAATTGCTGCTTAAATTAGATTCGATAATCCAAATGTTCATTTGAAAATATTACAGCGAGTTTAAATCCATAGAGTTCGTTCTGTACTTCGTATAGACAACAGTTTGTTGTAATTTAACATTGTTCTACAATCCCCCGTGGGGTAGTTTTGCATTTAAACAAGGGTTTGCACACACCGTGTTATTTTTTACTCAATTCTGTAATTCAAAACAAAATAAAAACAGAAAGCTGAACAACTTTATATAATGTGCTATACCTGACATGAACACAACTGTTTTTATTTGTGCTGTCTGTAACTATGTTTTTTTAAAGAATTATCATACGGTGTGGTATTTTGAAAACAATTACTAACAGAAACATGTTACAAAGTTTGCATAAACTAAACTAGTATGTGTTGTTATATAGGTATAGGTCATGAAGCTGTTATCACACTGGAACAGACCACGCGCGAGTCTCGATCGCAGGACTATGTCGGTCCTTGCAGTTTTTGAAAAGCAAAACTGTTTTAAAATAAAACAAAAGATTTTGTTTTGTTTTTTGACGACAAAACTGTTTTCAAAACTGTCTCTCTGGTGTGAAACCGGCATAACATCAGCATCCCATAGCTGAATTACTTCCAAAACATTATTAACATTGAATCCTACAAAATATTCTTTATGTACGTTATTCAAAATATACCGTCATAAATAATATTTCCAGAACTCGTTTTCTAAAAGTAATATTATCAGAATCCACTTATAAAGTAGTCTTTATAAATACTATAAACTATGCTAGCCATTATTTGAAACCATCCTACAGCCTAGCGTCTATAAATATAGAACATTATATATCGAATCCTGGTAAAGGATATATACACATACAGTTGTATACATATACCCAGGACTTTGTGATTGTGTGAGTGTGCATTGGTAGATAGTTACGATCTTCTTTATCAGAAAACATATTTCACAAACACGTATTCGAATGTGAATTTTATTGCATCGTAAACTGTACTTGAACTATATTTATGTTTATGTTATTTATTTGGAAAGAGAAAACACAAAAATGAATTTATAGGGGATAAGCACTAGCACTAGCACTAGCGCTAGGATAAAAGGCACGGTAAACTTCACTGGGAATTTGAAAAAGCGGTTAAAGTATTTCTGTTGCAGCAATTTATGCTTCCATCGTTGGATACTTGATGGTTGGACACATCTTGTGGTCGATACTGGAACTAATGACATCCCCACACGAGTCGACTGATTCCAAACAAAAAGCGAGCCGTGTTTCGTGACTATAAAATTTTTAACAATTTGTATAATAGGTGATTGTATTGTGTCGTATTGTGAGGTATTTGTATGTATGTATGTATTTATTTGTGCACTCTCTGTTCATGGTGTTCACCATCAAAAGCATGCAACGTAACAGCCCTGCGACCTAGAAACACGGTCGCTCCAAACCAATTTCAAGTCAGTATTTTTGCTTTCATTTGAGCTTGTACGTTCTCTCACTCGTATACACGTTCGTTCTCTCACTAACACCACCATTCTTATTCGGTTCGGGCAGATTTGCGGCTCGCGTTTGCAATCAGTCGACCCAAAGTGTGTCCAATGTAATGTGCCCAATGTTCATGTTGGAAGAAGTTCGAGTTGTTGTCGGTTTTTTGACCCGCGCCAATTTTTCTACTCCCACCTCACACTTGATCCACATGTCATGTACTGCTGCACGAATCGTCCAACAGAGGAAAGATTTGTTTTATTTATTTACTTGAAAGTTTTTGCTAAAAAGACCTAAAATTAATCCCGACATTTGAATGAAAATGCAAAAAGAAAACCGCAACCGTCCCAACTTGATTCTAAAAAATTATGGCAACCCTAAGTCTACTGCATAAGCATTTAATTAAATGCGAATTTTGAACATTTCAAGCGGTTGCCTTAAATACACATTTCGAAACAAATACTATTTAATATTCCTCGTCTTATTTTTAAAAGTAACTACCAAACTGAATACATTACGATTCAAGAAATAACAAAAAAAATGTAAATGATACAACAGCTTCAATAATTGAGTATGCTGCAATACGAGTATTTCTTTTTAATTGGAGAAATGTATTAAATTCAAAAGTTTTATGTTAATTTAAGAAACGCTTCCAATATACTTTTATTTCCAATTAAAAATAATTTGTTAAATATAAATTCAAGAAATACTAACAAGATTTAAAAATTCTAACCCAGTGTACAATGTTATCAAATATTTTCCTGAGAGAAACACCATCCACATTTTTAATTTCAATTCAATGCAGCGATTTACCCTCCACCCTCCCCCACATCCTCCTCTATTTTAATTAATTAAAACATTTTTTATTTTGACACCCTTCCAGCTATTACTTTTTCTTTATTAAATTATTTAATTATTGATTAAAAATACTATTTTGAAATATACGAAAGAAATATAATGCTAATTAGATATATCTGCTTCATGAATTTGACCAGTGATGTCCAACCTTTATATAGCTGTGGTAGTTAATTGTCTGCGAAGTGACCGTCGTCCATATATAAAATCCAGTTATCTGGTCCAGCTCGTTATCTAGTTTGCATGGGGAACATGAAAAGAGAGAGGGTCAAGAGAAGAAGAAGCAGAAAGCACTTTTTGGAAGTACTAAAAGTCTAGAATAATTTTTTTTGTTTTTTAGTTTTAATAAATAAATAAAGTTTAGTTTTAAGAAAATAATTAGTTTTAAATAAAATTAGTAAGTTTAGTTTTAAGGCTGAATTGTTAAGATAGGAATGAAATGTAATAAGAAATAGAATACGGTAGATTGTAAAGTCGAAAGGCACACACAATTAACAATAAATAATATAGCTGTGGTACCATTGGAAGGGATCAAGTTTACGAAACTAATTTTTATAGGAAGAACTAATCGGATCTCAGTTATTGTCACAGTAGACTTATAGCTGCATACGCTTTCCCTTCGCAAACCGAAGCGTACTTGTAGTGATAAATGTGCACACTAAGTAAGCGTTAATGAAGTAGGTTTGATGATCATAAGACACTGATTGAAATCTATAATTCAATATTTATATAGAGAGGGCCGCACAGCAGATAGAAATACAGGGTTGGTAAAATGGGAAAAGAGAGGTGGAACGTGGAATCTCTGAATGCATTAAATTTTAAACTTGAGGCCCCTCTAATTTGTAATCAGTACTGGTTTCCGCATCTCCCTTGTTCCGATATGCTTTATATTCTAATATGTTATTAATTATGCAGTGTCAAAGATTCCTTCGCGTAATTTTGCGAATTATACAGAGTCAGTAGGTTAGAGCATTGCTGGTTAAATACCGGTGCGTAGGTCATTTTTCCCACTTTCGTGGGTCTTTATCTTCCTACATTTTCACCGTTATAACGAATAGTGTATTCAATTACAATTTTGATGTCTCTTCAAGCTATAATGGAATATGGCCCGCTATCCAAACGGAAGTGAACACCATTGCTTTTTGTGGTAAAAGTTGTGGTCTTCTTCACCGTTAATAACTAACATAACTTCGTCAGAAGTTACAAGAACGGCAGCGCGGTGTTCGGTGTTCGGTGTTCGGTATTCGGTATTCGGTATTCAGTATCTTAAATCTTAATCGATGCGCTGCTGAAAACTTTACTGCATTCCGGAAGTTATTCGCAAGGCGCGAGGAGTTCCGATAACTTCGGGCCGTTAACGAAGCTCATTAACCCGTTACGTTGGTTCAACATGCAGGAGCACCTAAACTTATCGCAGGAGAAGTTTTAAGTGAAAATATTAAATATTTATACCATAGTATGCTGAGTTATTTAATAAAATGTACAAAATTACGGCCGAAGCTAGCAAGCTGTTATTTGTATCTTGGCACACTTCATATTTCTTATAAGAATTAAATGTGAATCGATACAGAACCTATAACATAAATATTGCTACGATTAAGTATATGTTCGAAGAATTTATGATTGATTTTAAATGAATTGTACAGTTATTAAAAATTAGCTTGACTTTCCTCCTTCACACACAACATTAAACACAGATATAAATTTATATGTGTATCTTTAGGTTAAATTAAATAAATCTGAGTGTTATTTATTAAATTTTTAATAATAAAAACATCCCAAGTAAACACATACATTCACACTAATGTTGAATATACGATTTAACGTATTTGCTACATAAATGTTAAGTAAACATTGAGTCGCTGTGTGCTGTGTCCTAAATTCAATATTTGAGTTGTAATATTAACAATAATTAATTCCAGCATGATGAAACTGAAACAAATATAGCTAATTATTGTTTGCTGAATATTAATCGGCTATACATATTGCACTAAAAGTTTATTACATTTATAACTGGATATTCTATTGCCTTTACTAATCTCCAGATTACCGCAGACGTATTTATCAATCAATTTGTCCTTCGTTTGTTATTTCTTGATCTTTTGTTTTCACTTTTAAATTGAAAAAAGAGGAATGCTATATACTATATAGACACTGACTGATCATTTTTTCAAACGTTGCATACATGAGAACCCATGTATGGAATTTTCCATATAATTTTATGCAGATTTAAATTATCTTGAAGATAAATTAATTGACCAAACCATATCAAATTGTGCTATGTGCTGTAGTATTTCTATACGAGTACCATTACTTTTCAAACTGCATACCAATAAACATGATCTACATGTACATATTTGTAATGGCTGTAGCAGAGCAGACCTGGAGAATTTACTATCTGAGTAAACTGGGAAACTTTAGGGAATAATAAATTCCCTTTGGTATTTGTATATACACAAGCGTTAAACGTACAATAGGCTAAGGGCCAGAGACGGTTTTTAACATTCCCAAACAGTTTTACAAGTTTTACCTGGGGAGCTGTGCAATTGGGCTCACGGTGCTGTATACGTGGGAATTTTGTGGTATATGCTTACTTAATCATTCACGATAATAATACGTTAATGATAAAAAATCGGTTCCGTTTGCATTAAGTAGAGTCACATGGTAGTGTGGTTACTGTTCTTCTGTGGAAAATCAAGGTAATCTTTTGGTTGGGTAAAATGTGTTGAAGTGACATTTTAGGGGTTGTAACATTTTCTGCAGGCTAAGCGTACACTTGCAGCAGTTAGGCAAAATACTAGCTTCTTTTAAATTCTTTTCAAATATTGTTTATTTCGAGAGACGCACCGCACGCTAGAGAGACAACATTGTGTTCAAATGGTATCGTCTCTATCTTTATACGTCAAGGACAATATTGTCTGAACGACTAGTAGTGTTTGAAGCACCATATGCTACTTTAAGACCTTAGTCTCCTTTATATAGTTTCAGTTATAAGGAAGGAGAGTAGAAAGGAGGGTGGAGGAGGAGGAACGAAAACGATAAAGGAATACTTTGAATGGAACGAAGAAGAAGAAGGCACAAGTATGGAAGAGGAGCTAACAAGCAGAGACAGAGAGATACAGCAACAGAAAAGAATTGAGAAATTTCATAATAGCACATACAACGAAAGATACAAGCAGATTTAGGAGAGAAAGATGCCAGAATACATACGAGAACAAGACACAAGAAACATGAGAAGAATCACAAGATTTAGATTGGGAAACAAAGAGAAAGGCAATAATGGCATTGTGTGAGAGATAGAGATAGAAACGCTGGAGCACATTAAGTATTCATGTGAGGAAAGAGTTAAAAGTGAAATGAAGATTGTGCAGTTATTAGAGATAGAGAAAAGGAGCTAGGAAAGAGAAGGAAGAGTAGAGTAGAAACAGTTAAACGTCGGTTCAGAAAATAGAGGAGTTGCGGAGAGGAGATAGGGAAGATAAGAGGTGAATGGCGGAAATAGAGCCAAGAAGAAAATAGTAAAGAAATAGAAATAGTAAAGAAAGACAGCCAAGATGAAATAGTAAAGGTAGAAAAACAATGAGGAGTAGGGAGCAAGAAAATGTTGAAACAAGAGTAAAAAATAATCAAACATTGCTGTTGGTTATAATTTAAAAATATTAGAATAGTTTTAGGTTCAGGTTGGCAAAGAGATGTCTAACGACACACACAGTACATTAATAAATAATATAGTTTCACTTTTTTTAATTGCCATTATAGGATTAATGGATTATGTGACTGCTATCACTACTTTCAGAGTAAAAACTTTAAGAAATTCTTGCTGAAATACTTATAAACAAATATTCACTGTCCCTCTGACTACGTTGAGATCCCAGGTTACAGACGCTTAGGTATATCCCCTTATTCTTTAAGCGTTGCTGCTTTTGTACTTAAGAGATTAATTTCAATTGTTCAGATGTATTACAGAATCATTTACATACTTTAAACGTTTCTAAAAAATTGAACAAACTGTTTATCTAATTATGTATATATCTATATCTAACGAGCACAATTTTGTAGAAGTAAGATATGCTGCACAAGCCCATTGTTTTGCAATATAACTTTCTATGAAATTACTGTGCTGGATTTTACTTACTTCTATACACTTAGCATGAACTTTGTTTAATGTTTGATTAATGAGCTGGCCACAGGCTAAGGGTTGTTTGACTACTTTGACCCTAAAGTAAATCCTGGCCAATTAAACCAGTGTGTCAATATTCACAACTGGCCGCTCATCTTTTGGCCGGGAGTTGATCCTCGCTGGTGAAAGTATTCTTCGTGGCGGATATTACGCCGAGCATTTATCGTCGGTTTATGAATGAAGTAATGACCAGATATCAGTCAACGTAATCCGGTAAAGCCACTGTACTCGTACAGTTAAATGAATTATTGTTTTATCGATGGATGGAACTGATAAATTAATGTTTTATTCGTTGTGGGTGTATGGGTATCACTCTCATCCTCACCCACATCCACACCCTCAACCCTTATAAGAGTATAATAGCGTGGCTTAGGTTTAACTTTCAATCCCGTGTATATATTTGTACTCATGTTTCTCAAAATGTGTGTACTTACATATTGGAAAAGAAGGGGTTAGTTAACAGGAAAGCGAATGCAACGAGGACTAGTGGTATCTTTATGTATAATTGCATAAATGTGTTATACCTGGAAAAAACGCCTTCTTCCAACCACCACTCTAACATAAACCACTGAATATAGACTGTCAACTGTGAGCAAATAATTCGATCTTTTTTTAGAGGTATGAACGTTCTGGGAGGTAAGAGGGAAGATGCGAAATAGATATACTTTTATCTTTTTTTACCCAAATAACCATTTGACAACGTATTATAACCTACAAATATGACTATTGTACATTTTTTGACATGAGTATATCTCTGGAGTATAAGTGTACAGTTTGTGTATTTAATTGTTTGTGATTTATTTTGATATATTTTTATAAACATACGTTTCAATAAATCTTATACGAGTATAAACGATAAATATAATTATATTTAATTCATATCATTCATTCATGAAATAAAATATTTAGTAATGAAAATAAACAAATCATATTTATCCAGAAAATATTTGACAATCTCTGTTCAATAAAACCCTTGGCAGTTTGAATAAATATCCATTTTCATTTCATCCATGTTTATCCAATAATTCTGTTCTGGGACTGCGACTGACTTCGGATCTGTGTTTAAATGGAATCCCTTCATTCGTCTGAGCTGAGTATATTTATTCAACCTAACAAATACTCGAGCCGTGCCGTTACCGTCCTGAACAGAATGAATATATTATTGTCTGAATTGTACATCGGTTTACATTAGACGGTTTCTGTAGAAGCAGCAAATAACATGGCTATGAATCGCTTCAAGTTATATTTATTTACATTTATTTCCTCTGGTGGTCTCGGTCTCCATCTTGGTTTTGGTCCCGGTTGCGGTGCGGAAGTCAGTTTTTCGTGGGTAATCTTTCTTATATGTATTACAATCAAGTAAAAGTTGTTACGTGTTCTCAGTTTCCTCTAATAACAAACAAAGAAGCTGGTTAACATTTTAATTTTAATTTAGTTTTTATCATATTAATTAAAAAATAACATTCTTCATTAGCATTTTCATTTAAAACAGTCTTAAGTAGAGAAATATTATTCTTCTTTGGTATTGAGAATATCTAGCAATAAAATAAAGAGTACTTCTGCATCTACCTTTATGGCGGGCTAAAGTGCCATCCATTCTCCACAGAAGAAAATCAGAAGTGGCGGCTGCTGGCTACAAGAACTGGTAGTGCATTTTACTAGCCTATAGAGAATTATGAAGTAAAGCTGCAATGAAACGACATTTTCTTGTTATTAACTTTATTTTTTATATAATAAATCCCCGGTAATCTTCGGTCTCGTGCGACGCACGGTCAACGCCAGATTCTTCATGTAGTTTGCACTGAGTGCATCTTCTGTCTCACGCGCTAGGCGATGTATCGCATATTCCATAGTAGTTATCAGGGGCCTATCACTTAGAGTAAAATTCCTAGCATGGAATAAACCGCTTTTGGCGACCTCTTGGAATATATCTTCTATGAACTAAAATTCTCGGCGACTGAACATAAGAAGCGAATAAACGGGGAAGGGATTACACTAAAAAGAACCGCTATTAGCGATAGCGCGGGATTTTATAAATTAAAATTTTCAGCCACTCAGCATAAAACCCTTTACGTTAGATAGAGTAGAAATAGAAGAATCGAAGTAGAAAAAAAGAAACGGTTTTATGAAGTGTACCCCCTTTTTATGTTATTTTTGTATTTTTCTTTAACATTTGTACTCCAGTATTTAGCTAACATTTCTTCCCTCATCATTGTCGAGGATTTACTCTAAGTGATAGGCTCCTAGTAGTTATATTAAGCAACTACGTGCGTTGTGGAGAGCGCACGAGGAATATTTCTTTAAGCAAAAATAAGTTTTAATTAATTCGGCATAGAGATTAAGTTGATTCCTTGCAACTTGCTAAGTATAAAGTCAGTATGTAAATGGGGATTATATGATATTTTGTGATTAATTTTTCTTTTTCAAGTTATAAATATTTGGTAGTGCAGCGCACGAGTGCCCTTAAGGTACAGCCGCCTTTGCTAGAGATACAACTATTATAAGACAAATTTCAATAAAGTTCAATAAAGACAGTGAAGCTGCCGGTACGACTTAAACTTATTATTTTACTATAAATGATATTTAAAATTGGATTACGAACAATGACAAATCTGGAAGGGAATCTTTATGTTGCCATTTCTTTGAGATTGTTACCTAGAGGATGAAACCAGCACTGACGATACCTGAAGGTGTATAAAAGCGCTACTAGAAATAATATCGGATCTTTCTGCAACCAATCAACTTGTCGTTACTTGTCTATAGCTCAGCTAAATGATAACTAAACCATTAAGCGTTAACTGGTAGCAACTATTCACACGATATAAAATATACGTATGGTATAATGTGAACCAAAAACCAAATAAATGAAACATGGAGTATATTCCGGTAAATTCAGAAACCGGTGTACCTGTATACTATACAGTATACGTATACTGATCATGACCTGTGTTTTTTTACAGACACCTAAGAGACCTCAGGGACTGTACTAATAGAAGGTTATAAAAACAGAATAAAAAAAGTAAAGCAAGATCATCAACGTTCATGATCATTAGGGTTTGATGAGAGTGGGAGGAACGAGGGGAGAAAGAAAGACACCTGAGTCAGTTATTCTCTATACTTTTAGGAGGAAATCTTACAAAAAAAAAGCAGATAACAGGAAATAACGGAATTTTTTTGAAATGAATTTAACTTAACTTTTTAATAGAGAAGTTCCGATCGTGTTAGATAATCTAAGGTAACATTCATGTTTTGTATTAAGTTGCTGGTCACTCTACTTCATAATTCAACTAAGTGTATCTTATTTCCTTACACACTACTGCGACGTCCAATATTCATGTATTTTCATTGCTAACTTGACGTTACTTGATCTTGAGTGTACTAAATTACGTAGGAATGTTGGACGTCGCATGTTGGAGTCGCACTATTGTGTGCAGAACATTAGCTTCAGAAAGTACTACTAAATTTTAAGAAACAGTTATATACATACCCAAAAATTGACTGTTTTATATCAGGTAAACACAAAGACCATGTAGTGATTGTGAGTGCTTTTGAATTTGACTTATAAAGCAAAATACCGCGCATAAAAGTAATTTGCTATTTAGGTTTTAATGTAGTATATACAATCTAAGGGTTTTATATTCCCTTATATGCTTTTCATTTAGGTTCCTTTTGCTTAGGGTCCGGCTACCTTTACAATGTATTCCATCCTTCAGCCGTCATTCACTTGGAAATGATTTCATTGAAGTGGCATACGCGTACACCGACAACGGGGTAGCGCAGCCCCACCGTGGTGACCCCGTAGTAAACGTCTATACTCAAAGAATTCATAGAAACGTTAATTTCTTGTTTTAATTAAAAGTAAACTGGTTTGGTATTAAAATTTATTCTGCAATAATTAATTTTTTAATTTGGAGTTTTGTTTCTAAAATAAACAATTCTCCATTTTTAGTTCAATGGATTTTTTTTTTATTTGATTACTAAAGATTATTACAATCTGTCCTGCTTAGAGGACATTCAGTGATAGGTATGTCAAAATAAAGTGTCTTGTGTGGGATGTTCCCAACGACTCATCCCTCAATTTTAATAAATCCTAGATTCTGTTTAGTTGGTTAATTGGTCCTGAGGTATTTTCTTTTTTAGTCTGCATACTACGGAATTATTGGACATTAGACAGCTGGCCAAATTGTTTGGATGTTCAAGTATTCTCTCTTTGTATGCTTTGATTCTTAGCACTATTTCTTCATTAACTGTGGGTATATCCATATCCCGATGTATTATGTTATTAGGCACAAACCATTCGTGACAATCCTTACTGAAATCTTTGGATTATTTCAATATTAGAGGTAATTCAATGAAAAATTTATAACAAATGCTATTGTTATTAGAATGATTTTATTAATACTAGTCAAATCTAATTAGAAAGCATAACTGTTATGTCATAGAAGAAAAATGAATTGGACCGTATTTGCACTACTATCGATTTATAGCTGTGAAACATAGAGGGTTGAACTTTATCGCTGAATAAATGCAATTATGCTTAAACGTATCTATTACGTAAATGTTACTTTCTTATTACTGTGCAAATTACGAAATACAAATAAATAAGTATTAAATTTATGCAGTCAGGGTGCTACAAAAACAAGTATGTTATTTCTTTCAGTGTTGCAATCAAGAAACATATTCACCAGTGAGTAAAAGAGCGTTGTAATTTATTTTTCTAAATTTTCTTTAGTGATCACATTTGGTATTCATTGAAATAACAGAATAATTCACTTTGATACAAAATTAGATTTTGCTTTCATGAGTTTTCTTTTTCATTTCAAACGACTTTTTTTATTGCTCTTTGAAATCAAATCTTGAGAAAATTCTCAACCCTCTTCTTAGTATACAATTAGCCCGCCGAGGCTACAACGGGACTCTATGCTCGTAGCAGAAGAAGAAGAAGATAAAATTATGTCCGTAAAAAACTGCTCGAAAAGGGGAACATAGAATTCAGAAAGATTAAATTGTAATTTAAAATAAGCGAAATGGTTAAAATGTAAATTACTTTTACAAAATGCAGTGAGGGCAGAATTGTATAAACTGGGACTTTAGATTAAGGGATGGATTGCGCGGTAATTATAAAAATAACGCTGTAGTCTGGATGCATGCATTCCGTACTGATCTATTTCCTTGAGGCTAATTTAGACTTTTAAGTTGAGGATATCTGCATATATCTTTATGTATTTTTTAATTGGATTTACTACGAATTTTATTCATTTTAAAATGATTCATTATTCTCTTAAACTTATCTAAATTTTCCACTTCACACGGAAGGAGAATTGTTTTCTTGATCACAACGCATTACGAGTGACCACGTGATAGGAATTTCGGCAACAACGCGATGAAGTTACTTCCGGTAATGTATCGGATCCTTCAGGGTATGTATGGGCGGGACTTAACGAGGAAGCTGAAAGTAGAAGGAGACATCATTAGGGGTGTTATGTATTCTAAACACATACAGGTGGTACCGTGGGGTTGGGAAAGGATCTTGACAGTGTTACATATTTAAAGAGCTTGAAAATGAAAGTTTTCAAAGATCGTAGAATTCGTTATACATATTATATTCAAAAAGACAAATAAGGATAAAACAACTTTGTAAATATACCATGTACTTTTATTTGCTTAGGTGAAATCATTGTACGAGTATATTCGTTCATTTCTTTGAAAATATACGAGTCATGTTAAATTCATGTAGATATGGTCCGCTACCAGAGCCATGCATAGAGCTATCAGATTATAAAACCATAATGAATTCAATTAACCGACGAAAGACCCGATTAAATATAAAAAAGTGTGGCCCGTTGCTACATAACGTAGTATATGACGACTTGCTAATGAATAAGTTAAATAAACTGGAGGTTACCCCCCTTTTTATAGTGTGTATGATTTGAATTCAAGAAAATATAAAATATTTTCGATTTATTAGGTATTTGACCAACTTTCTAGCCTTTCCAACTTTTCACTTCGGCAAAAACCGCCCCTGTGCAGCAAAAAAAATTTTTGAATTTTGAATTTTTTTATGTAATAACATATTTTATTATTAAGTAATCCGAAATTTGAATTTTCTCCAAAGTTTCTTACCGGGCCCACTAACTTTCTCAACGCCCTCTTTTCCAATTTTTCAACTTTTAATTTTCAAAAAATGTTATAAAGCAAAAAGTAAAAAAAAATTCTTAAGTTTTTCCAAAATAACGGGCTTCCAGGAAATTCAAGGAAAAATGTGAGAATTGTAAAAGTCTTTTTTGCCTGGAACATAATAGGCAATTTTCAAGAAAATACGCGGAGCCGTTTCAAGCCTCCCTACGAATCGCGTAAACATATAAACAAATAAACTTCACTTGGAACATTATAATATAGGACAATTCGTTGTTATACATTGCTGCTGCTTTTGCAGTTAATCCAAAAGCAATTATTAGTGCACAGTATGAAAGCTAAAGTATATTACGTCATCGTCCATTGCATTATTTAAATTTTATTCGTCTATTAAACCAGACAGCTTCTCCCGCCTGCTATCTGACATGTGCAGACACTGAATTATCTCTTGATACTCGTGTATGCTCCACTGACGTAACATAATCCGTACAAAATTGTTACACGTTATCTGACGTTGCAAACGGGATGATAATCGCATTCGCGTAATTACATTTTCGTGTCTTTGTAAGTCCCAATACTAAATGGGGTTGGGAATTTGTTATGGTCATATATAGCTACTTTACTTTCCATGTAGCAAACAAAAGGATTTCACCCAATTGGTACCCGGATAAACAGTCACCACCTTCTAAGGTTACTGTGGTAACTATGGTAACGCTCTATCGATAACATAGGAACTCTAAACGGATTAAAGTTAAATAAAAACACATGTAGATTGTCCCACAAGACTTAAAACATTAGTTGAAGGACATTTCCTCTCATATTGTGTCATACATCTTGTTTCATACGTACGTTTCATGTTGTAAATTGTAAATAAATTAAAAATGAATGTAAATAAATTTAATGAAGAATAAATAACGAGAAATAATCCGTGTTACTGAATAATATAAAATACCATTTGTGTTATTTACCCGGTTTTAGAATTAAAATTAGAAATTCCCTACGGCAATAATATAAACCAGTTAAAAAGTTTGACGTTTGTTTAATGGAAATTTAATAAGGCTTCTTCATTTGTGCGAGGAAGATGTATAGAGTTTTACAATGAATTGTGTTCCTGGTTGGATAGAGATAAAACGTTACTACGTTGACACACTATTGCCTGAATGATTTTATATTAATCCTATATTATAATGTTCCAGGTGTATATTTCTAGTCTTTCATTTTTATATGTTTGGTACTGAATTTTGTATGGTGAAAAATGGGAAAAATGCCTTTTTCGTAGAGAAAAAAATTCTAAGACTTCTGGCGTCCCCGGATTTTTCCTAGAAACCCGTAATTTTGGAAAAACTTGATAAAAAGTGGGCTCTTTTTATTTATATAACTTTTTATTCATAAAAGATAGAAAGTTGAAATTTTGCATCTGTATTACGCTATTAAACGCGAACATATTTCAAATTTTGGATTGTGAAATAATTGAATATCATATTATAAAAGAAAATTCGAGATTCAAAAATTTTATTTAGCGTAAAAAATGGGCTAGAATGTTGAAATTTAGTATATAGCAGGCTAACTTTGATATCTAATTTACAAATTAGAAAAAAAATTCCCAAATTTTGAAAAAAAGTAGGTCAACTAACGAATAAATTGAAAATATTTTATAGTTTGTTGAAGAAAATATATTTTTTTAGTCAGTTTATATGAAAAATTATTTGTTTTTATATGTTAAATTAATATAAAACGAGTTAAATATTTCAATTTACAAATGGAATTCAAATTTGAAATGAAATTCAATTCATACAGAAAAGACAGTCGTCGCTTGCGACGGGGGTTAACTCTAGTAGGACATATATTTGCTTTCAGGAGGAACTCGTGGGCCCGTAGATATAATACATTTGATCATTACATTTGATTTTATAATAACTGAATTTTAATAAACAACGTTTCCTTTCATCGTGTCGTCTTCATGTAACGTAATATGTTGTATGTGCTCAAATGAGGCTCCTATGATGCAAAACATCAAAGAATGCCTGTGCTAGTAATTTCAATAGCTCTAAGATTTTGTTTGACATCATGTTCCCGCAAGTACAGATGAAGTTTCAAACGAAAATCAGGTGCTTAATGTTTTCTTATAAAATGATATGAAAATGTTTTCTAAAAAATGTTAACGTCTATATTTTACAATACACTAATTATGTATTCATAATGGAATGGTGAGGTAGAACTTCGTTTTCGCATTAGTTTACTTTCTAAGTTTGCCTTTTCTACACTTATAAAAGTATATTTGCAAAATCCTTTAAGTTTCTATTTTGCTCAACTTTAAATGTCTGAGTATTATTCAGTAACTATATTCGTTCGTCACAAGGGGTGGTTTGATTATTATCCTCAACAATTTTAATTACATTATACAAATATTAACACGGTGCTAATTATAATTCTAAGAAGGAACGATTCTAGTACAGTCATGCCTACAAACAAATTCGAAGCTGCGAAAATTCTATTTCTTTGTAAAATATCAGAAATGCGGGTTACTTGTACGACGATCGAATAAGTAAGTATACGTAGTGTGTGTTTGGGAAGTCGCACACGGCAGACAAGACTGTCTTAAAGTAGTCTGGCTACTCAGTAGGTAACATAGAAACAGTTGAAGACGCGTACATATGAAAAAATTGTATCTCAAAATAAAATTGATATTGTTGTCTCTTTCTGTTCATTGTGTTTGTGATTTTCATATTAACTTTGAACTATCTTTTCGGTGTAAAAACTTCAATTTATAATTAGGTTTTATTGAATTAGTTAAATTCAGTAGTTTCAGAGAAATGCAGAGGCAAACTCGATCCGCCTCTGCCTAGTAATTGTTATGTTTAACTTTTTAAAACAAAAATTTCTAGCGACGGTGTTCTACATTAAATCTATTTCATATGTCTTCCGCCCGAGGTTACATTTCCTGTTTCATCCAGAGAGCGAGTAACTTTCGGCTTACCAACAAAACTAAAATGAATTCCATGTTACGTCTGCTTTAATATCTTTTGCTGAAGCAAATAATAAAACAAAAGCTAATTATTATTTTAGTTTAGTTGAGAACTCAACTGAATCTGTAACTTGTAATCGCACCACACTGCCCCCCTTCCCTTCATTCCTCTTTGTTCTCATACCCTTTAATAGACACGCTGCATTGGAAGGAATTAAATTATCCTGACAGGAACTTGGGAACAGGATGGCATAGCTACTGTCACGTGACTCATGGCCATAGCCTGTGAAATAACTTCCGTTTCCTCTTCATACGTGGTACATTCTAATAATTGCTGTAGCGCTGCGATTATTTGAATGAGGTTTAACTATTTTCGTTCTCTTTCTGGTATTATGTCCTGTTTTTGAAGTTTCAAAGTTTCTGGTGTTGTCATGAATGGGTACCAGTACCGTTCTATGTATATACTGTTCTCATAATAGATTGGGATTGCCCACCTGATGACTTGTACCTCATCCATAAATTACGTCACTCAAATGTTATGGTATTTTTACAGGGTTCTAGGGCTTCACACGAGACGTGATAAGGCGAGAGTTTCAAAAATCTCGTCTTGTTCTCGTTAGTTTAGAAAAAAATAGGTATCGTTTTAGTTTCTGTCCCGTCTCGTAATCGTTTGTCTCGTCTCGTCACATTTCGTTATTGTGAGAACTTACACCTTGATAGCTAATTTTTTTTTTATTCTAAGTTTTTCACACACTAAACATCTCGCTTTTTTCTACTATTAATTGTATCAAATTTAAAAGAAAATTTGAACTTTGAAGATTTTTTTTTATACACAGTTGACGTTTACAGTTACGTTTTTCAGGTTGGCACTACTTTATAATAATTTATAGTCACATTTATTTTCACTTAAAACATTCGTTTCCGATCGGCTACAAAATGTTTTAAATACAAAATTATAAAATATAATATTTAAAAGATGTTTGTTTACCAGATTTAACGTTTACCAGAACGTAAATGTACGACCTAACCTTTTTTGTAATAAAAAAAGGTTGAACGTTTATGTTGCTGTTAATTTATTTTTCGATCAATTGTTTTTTTAAAATAACGTAAACGAGACCAGAAACGAAACTCTCGGGTCTTGCCGTTTGGTATATCGGTACCGTCTCAATACTATTCTGAAATGTCTCGTCTCGTATTCCTCGCTGTTACGAGACAAGTAGCGAGGCAAGACGAGAAAAGGGTTCATAATTATAGGATTTTAATCTTATAAAACTTATAAAAAAAACTGTCTATTTATCAATTTTATCGGAATAATAAAAGAGTTGTGTGATCAGTGACAACTGAATGATGTATGGAATTGGACCTTGGGGCTCGGGGCGCTTTGAGAATGGGCTTAATGTATGCAACTCAATATGTTCGATCCCTTGTAACTATTTGACCTCCATATATTACTAGAGCTAACGTAGTTCGTGGTCCGTCGCATGTCGTCGCAGTGTGTGGTGTGCTCCGGATCATTACGGATGAGTACTTGACCCTTTGGACCATCACTTGTATTACTAAGAAAACAGCACAAGGCGGACCCTGTTTCCAATTGACATTTAGGAATTGTTGAACCGGAAAGTCATTTACATTTTATTAAATTATTGCCAGACATTGTTTTATTCAATACCAGGGAATAGTTACTGTAATGGCGGTTTTACATCGGAAAAACAAGTTTTTGTTCGTCTTTTGTTGAACTGTCTCTCTGGTGTGAAACCGGCATAATAAACAACAACTGACAAGCGCGAATGTCCACAAAAAGCAAAACTGCGTATTCAAACGAAGCAGACTAAAAAACAACAACAAACGTGTTTTCTTTTGATCTTACCGACTCTAGATGGGAATGTGTTTTGATAACTAAAACCGTTTTTAAAGACAAAAATGTTTTAAGAACTGTCTCTTTGGTGTAAACATTGTGGTTTTTGTTAGTGTTTTACTGAACTGTCTCCATAACTGTCTGATCCTGTCTGTCTAGCATAAAAAGTCTTAATTGACTTACTAATTTAGTAAAGCATACTTAATTTTAATTCGTAAAGTAGTCTTAAACGTCAAATTGTTTTTAGTCTTATTTCATTAAAGATTTAATTAAAAAATAATTAAGAACTCAGATATATAATATTACGTAATAAAATAAATGGCAAACAATGTGCGAATTTACGATAAAATGGAGCGCGGCGTATTACAGATAGACGAGGACACAGTTGCAGATGAAATTTTATCACTAATGTCATGTACTTAACATCAGGCCCTTGAGATTGGTACTGAGTAGGGTTGCCCCATTATAATCAGACAACTGCGTTGACAGCAGTTACTCTGCAGTTTCTTGCCAATGGATTCCATCGAATTGGACATTTCATAAATTCCACTTAGAAATGATTTCACAAAATAATAAAATGTTTTTTTTTTTTTTTTAGATATTGAGCGACAAGGCCTAAAGTTAATTTATTTTAAGTAAATTTGGTTTATTATATTTATATCTGTAAGGAATTCGAGCACTTTTTTAATTTTTTCTGGATTTTCTGAAACATGTCCTTTAGTTCACCACTGATGTTGTGTTTTGTTCTTTGCGTTTGCTATTGTGGGCAGGTTACTAGTAGATGATGGACTGTTATTTGTGTCTGCTATTAAATATGGATGCGTCAATCTCGTATGTCCTGTTCTTGTTCGGAAGATTGCTTTGATTGTTCATTGTCAAATTTAGCATCCTATTATTCTTTGAAAGTTTTTTTTAACACTGTACTTCATTTTGATTTACAATATCCGTAGAAACTTTTCAAAAAGTTTAAAAAACATATCAGAAGTAAGGTTAACTCTACACGTTCACTCAAATAACCCACCGAGCGGAAGAAGCGCATTTCATATCTCAATTCGAGTGAAAACTATTTCAGCAGTCGTACCACAGAGTTACTATTAGTTTTCCCAGACAAAATAAACACAACAAGAAAACACACAAAATGACTGGAAGTTTTCTATGAAAGGCAATGTACGAATACGTTTCCATCAGACCAGATTGAATGCAGTTGTATCACAAAATTGTGCAATTAATAAAAGTTATTTTCGACACTTTCGATAATTGTAAATATTTTCTTATGAAAATATTGAAGTGTAAACTAGTTATATCTTTAATTAGTCCCTTCACTCTCACCCAATTAGTAAATGTTTATAAGAACTGATTTGAAACAGTGATTAAGAACATTTTTGAATTTAAAGTCGACATAGTCTTACACTAGTATGGGTGCAATAATTTATCCAACATGTTTTAAGTACCCTGCGATCACAGCGCCACGATGTAGACTTAAATGGTCGATGCTTTATCATGATTTACGTAGTACAATGTTGGGCGAGGGAGTGAAGTACCGAGGGAGAAGTGTTTGAGTTAGAGATAAGAGAAATTTATAGATATTAAGTTTAAAGTGTAAGAGAGTATTTACTGAAAGTATTAACGGAGAAAGAAAAGTAAGTTGGGTGGTAACTTGAGCTGCAGTAGGGGGGAAGTGTCTTGATTCATGTAAGGAGGCTACGCTGATTAGCAAAAGCTCAAAGAGATGAAAAAACTTGTGCCGCCATTTATAAAAACGATTACAACTCATAAGTTTCAGGGTTTTATTCAAGGGTTATTCAATTTCTAAAATATTCAGTTAAGTACATATTTTAAGTGAGACAAGGTTATCTGCAGTACAATAATTTAAGTATAAGTCTCATCACATAGTATACTATTTCGAAACAACCTAATGAGTCGATTTGTCTTAACCGTTGGTTACTTTCTCTAAATACAAGATTGCTGCCTACTATTTAATGGTCTGATTCTGATACGGCTCTGGTAAGGCTTCGTTTATTAGATTTAGTTATTTTGACAACCCACCTTTTCATTATTCGTAGACTATATAATACTTAAATAAGTCATATATTTTCATTATATACAACATATAAAAAGCATTTACTTTCTAAGTGAATGTTCCTTAATACTATTTCTTTGATCCAAATTGTATTTCAACGTTGGTATTGGCATTTCCTTTCAAATAAACTTAACTTGTGTAATCAATGTGTTTCAATAATAAATAGGGTTCCAGAAAGCTTCTTAGATACCTATACATCTTAGTATGTTCGTTATTTGTCTTTTATTACTTTTCTTGTCCAGTAAAGACCGTTATTCCGCAGGATTTGCATTCTGGAGCAACTAAAAGTCATTTATGTTTCGTTACGTGACCGATGAAAAGAATTGTTCTCACAGTTGGTGGTATTGGCAATCAAGTTTCATTTATGTTCATTTAAATGGCTTGCCAGTCTTCTAATTTACAAAAGAATCTGCAGAGAATGCTAAATGGAAAGCTTTAAATGTCAAACCAATTACCTGTAATATTTCTTTAGATATGTATAACATTTATAACTTCAAAATTTCTCTTCCACATCTCCAAATAACGTTTTATATTCGCATTCCATATTATTTTCTGATTATTCTTCAAGCCACGGTTTGTTGTTTGTATAATGCCTGTGTAATTATAAATTCATCTATTCAATGACAAAACTAAATTAAAAATGTACGAGTGAGGAAATAACAAGCGATAACTCGAGTCTATGTGTTGCTTAAGTTCGCGTTCGCGTTCGCGGTCGCGTTCCTCACTTCCCATGTTGTGTGTTTACCTAATTACCTTCTTTTGAAACTTTCCTCTTAGAGCTGGAAATTCTAAAGTAACATTTCTTGTTTATTTTATTATCATCTTTGGTTAAACAAAGCAATATTCATAACTACGTTATAATGTAATACATTATTATAATAATATATTATAGACAATGTATTCAAATATTAAAATAATATATTGTAAAATGTTTTCTAGAAATTTCTTTGGTTTAAAGTTATATAAGTTGACTGGGTTTTCCATATTTAAAGTACATATGATTTCCGCTCAAATCAATCTTACTCGCTCAATGGCTTCCTAAGTCAACAAACTTCTTTTCGTTATATATTATTAGTTTGAGTGTTTCACAAGTGAACTACGCTGCCTGTGTCACTAACAGAAGACTAATTACTCTTAATATTATTTAATTTGGGTGTTTGGATGGTTTTTTACTTATTTTATTTAATTTTCTATAACCACCAGTAATTCTACATTGACACCCCAAAGCTATAATTGCACCTATAGCTTAATGCTGATTGTATCCAAGCTTAGGCACTGAATGAAGTTAATGAGCTGTAAATAAAAGCGAATCCGAGGGTTTTACATGAACCTGGGTAATATTGGCCTCACTGATTTGGTGCAGATGGGTTTGCATTAATTAGCTTCCAGCTACGATAGGTCAAATGTTAATTACATATTTGTGCAATTGCCGGGAGCGCATTGAGTTGCTTACATTCAGAGACGCGGGTAATTACCCGTCTCCTCCTTAGCGCGACTCGACGGAGAAGAAGTTTTATTTTATTGAAGAAATTCAAACTTTTAACTTCTTTTGATGGAACTGAAGTATTTACATGAAAAATCACTTAATACTTCTTAGTAATGAATCTCTAAAGTTCTGTGTGCTAGAGAACTAGGGATGGTCTAGATATATCGATATTTTTATTTCAAAGTTTTAAAAGTTAAGTAGCTATTAGTCCAGATACAGTCAATACATGCACAACACAGCCCATTAAATGTAACACACTCGTACCTTATCTGATCTGCCACACACGACTCAATTCAGTATCTAATCATTGCAATAGAGCCATAGAGAGACTTGAGGTCAACTTCTCTTAGCTATCGTTCTGTAGCACGAGAGGTTAAATGATGGTGACCTTTACAATGAGATAAAATCTAAGTATCAAAACAATTCTACTAACATCCCTTTGAACGTAAAGGATAATTGTTTGAACGAGGGTGGAGAACGCGGGGTAGTAGGGTAGTTGAAATAGATTGGAGGTCTCCAACCTCAAACAATTAGGTCTTTAAAATATCGACCACAAGCGTTTCTATTATTAGAACCGTAATTCAGATAAACCCATATATCAGCTTAAACGTTGTTATCTACTTTGGGTTGAATGGTTAGAATTATAGCGGACGGAGCTCGGACGTTAGAAGTCTGGTGTAATTGCATTGCAGAGACAGGCCGTTATTTCGTGAAATGTTTTCTGCACTTATGTGTACAGGTTCGGATTCTTTACCATATACAACCGTGAGATATTCATTTATTGTATTATTTATGAAAAACGTTTTTATTAGTAAGGACAAAAGGTTGGCAATCCCGAGGCAAGAAACATACATAGATAGATAGGTGCAGAATTATCCCAAGTGAGTTAATGGATTTTGCAATGGAAGTACAAAATTATTTAATTAAAAAATCGTTTAAAAAAGAGATTAAATTGCAATTTGTAAGAAACGGAATATTCAAATAATTATATATTAAATGTAAATGTATACCCAAGGGTGGCCTGGATGCCAGAAGGATTAGACTCTGGTCGAAAGGGTGGATGTGACTGGAGTAGTCGAGCACCTCTGTCGGACACATACACCGCTTCGAGTTAAGGTAGTTGTCATGGTATTAGTACCAGAATGATATGAAATTGTTGTATGAAAATGATTGACCGTGTCGTTTTTAAAATAATACTAGATGATGTTTAAAACTTTGTTAATAAATAAACGTTTTGGCACTTCGATCAGATTGAATAATGGTACCACCATTGTATGGTATATACCTACATACAGTGTTGCAAGAAAAATAAGTCCGCTGTCTTGAAAACGTCGTCAAGTGTTAAATCTGTAATATCTACTTGAATATGAAGTTATTTAATGATGCAACACTATTATTATTATTATTATTATATTAATTGTGTGTCTTTCGGCTTTACAATCCATATTATTATATTCCTTAATATATTTAATATACCTTTAACTTAAAATAAACTTAAATCTTCTAATTATCTAATCCATCTGTTCCTTGATTGCCCTCTTTTAATAGCTGCTCCAGCTTCCTACTGATACCCACCCTGTCGACACAATCATCCGTTATGTGTTCTAGTGCCTCCACCTCTGATTTGCTAACCCTGCACTTCCTTTCTTCTCCCTCCACCTAGTATCTACCCCCATTTTCTTCGTTCCCCAATCTAAATCTCGCTGTTCTTCTAACATTCTTTAAGTCACGCTCATTTCCCCTTATATACTCCGGCATCCCACTTTCCCATAATTTTCTATACCTGCTCTAAGTTTGCTCATTCTTTCCTCCTGTTGCACCTTTTTGTCTTTGATTCTTAGCTCTCCTCTATCCTTCTTCCTGCCGCCCTCTTTCTCTTCACCTCCGCTGTCCCATTCCATTCCTTTCTAAATATTCTTTCCTTTCTTTTCTTCCTTACTCTTCTTTCATTACCTTTTCTCTTCAGGACTGGACTTTCAGCCCCTCCAATTTTTTCCTCAAATCTCACTGCCCTTCTGCTCTAAAGTGGTCACAATGCGGGTCTAATCAACTCATTATAGTTACAATATTTCGTTTGTATTCTGTACAAAGAATATTCAATTTAAATTCAACTTTACTGAGCTTCTGTATCTTATTTTATTATCATTAAATTTACCTTGTGTAAAATTTAATTCGTGCTTTTTAACAGTGCACTTGTTCCACACCACGTAGCAGCGAAGGGAGAGAAGGACGAGAAGAGCGGTATACTTCTTTATAATGAGAATTGTAAATTGACTGAAGTAGCGAGTAAAAAGACTCGGAGAAAGTTAACCACGTTCTTCGGTATCGTATCTCGCACGAATCAAATATAAAATGTAAGTAAACCTATGTGAAGGAAAATCCTAAATCTGGAAGAAAAGGAAAAGTATCAGTACTTACTTTATAAGGTGAAAAAAAAAGAAACGCAAATGATAAGCTAACGCTCTACGTGTGTTCATTTAACTGAAAAGTGAATGGAGGGAAAATGTTGAAGGATTATTCCAGCTCCAGATTTTTATATCTTAAAGAAACATTCAGCAGCTCTGCGATCGCACGCCTTCGACTAGAAAAAGGGTACCACGTGGACTAAAAGTCTATATCCGGTTTGTAACGGTTGCAATGACATATATACTACGAGTATTTCAAATATACGAGTTCTATTTATAAAATGTATGTATTAGGAGATGTTTCACTCGTAAATAAAAATGAGAAACTATAGATATTCCCTGTATGGTTTGATAATGTAAATGTTGTAAAAATTACTTTTATAAAATGTACATTTAGGCCATCTGCACACGGGTCGACTGATTGTAAACTAGCCCCACAACGAAAACGAAAGACGGGCCATGTCAAGCCGTGTTTCGTGACTCTATAGAATTTTTAACAATTGCATAATAGGGAACTTTATTGTGTCGTATTCTGAGGTATTTGTATGTAAGTATGTATTTAAACACTTTTAAATAGTATTTGTGCACATCTCTGCTCATGATGACACCATCAATAGCATGCAACGTAATTGCCCTGTGACCAAGAAACACAGTCGCTCAAAACGTGGTCAAAACCAATTTGAAATCAGTTTAGTTTCGTTTGTGCCGTGTATGTTCTCTCGCTCGTATACACGTTTGTTCTCTCACTAACAACACAGTTGCATTCTCATTCGGTTTGGGTAGATTCGGGGCTAAGGTTTGCAATGAGTCGACCCATGTGCGGACGGCCTTATGATATAACAAAATGGCAATATCACACAATAGACTTCATAGTCGACGGTCGAACATAGTCTCTTCTAGTGTAATATAATCCTTATGTATTAGACAGTGATGAAAATGGACGACGCTGAAGCGTTATGTCTATACTCAGTTGGGGCAAGTGAAGTATTTTTGTTATACTTATTATAGAGCCTCAAGAGTAGGAGGGTCGGGGTGGTGTGTGCAGAAGGGTCTGGTCGTGGATCTGTCTGGGGCCGCCATCGCTGCAGACCTTGGTAGTAGCAAATACTGTAACATAAACATAATATTGGAATGTTTCGATAGGTTCAAGAAATTACTAGTTATTTTTAAATCTAATTAAATCGAATAGAAATTCATCCTTTTTTGATCTCTTAAAAACAGCTTATGTAAGTTTTCCACTTGGTCTAACAACATAATTGTTTTCACGATCACATCGTGGTACGAGTGACCACGTGACAGGAATTTAGGCGCAACGCGGCGTTGAAAATATCCTAGCAATATTAGATCGCATGTGCTACTCGCATATGTAGCTAAAAAAATAAAAAATATACAAGAGAAAGTCGTTAGTTGTAGTTATATATTCATACCACATATAGGTACTACGTGGGATGGAATAGAATAGAAGGGAAGGGGGTATATACATATTTAAAGAGCTTTAGGTTAAATTTTACGAATAAAATTTTACTTTTATAAACATTTATTAGTCCATTGCGACCTTTCTAGAACTGTCAGTACTGATTACAAACCTTTTTAATAATTCGATATATATATATATATATATATATATATATATATATATATATATATATATATATATATATATATATATATATATATATTTATATATTTATACATACATAGTATTTTGTAAGAATAACACCTGACAAAGGCATCTAGCTCCTCGTAGCTATGCGATTATATAGAATGTAATATATAAAAGTTTAAATTAGAAATGTAGTAAATTCAGAATAGATCTTTGCAATTGACCATTCCACGTTTGTTGCCTATTATTGCCATTTAATTTAGCAACCCAAACTTTGGAAACTTTGTCGGACATTAAGGTATTGTTTTAGTTACAGTTCAATGTTAAATAGTTATCTACTCATAGTAGCCGCAGGGACTACATTAATTAAACGAAATTACGAGTGGCTATCATAAACTAAAGGAACTTTAAATAGAAGTGTATCCATTGTCGTATCGGGCGCCCACTATTATTTAATTTCAAAATCATCGTCAAGTCAAATCATCCTCTTGCATATTCTATATATTTCTCTCGGGCCTGTCCTGAACGTAACCATAAATTTAACAACCTTGGGAAGGTCCGTAAATATACCCAATTTGTTTTATTTCTGCAACAATATTTTTGTATCGCTGTCTACTTTATTATGCTAACTTGCTTGTTATTCGAGCAAACGGATAAACACTTCTGTCAACAGATATATGTAAACCATATGAAAAGCTTACAATTGTAAATTCACAAACGCTTCTTTCAACATTTGCACACGTTAGTATGTGTTCTATATCGTTCAGATACCCCTCCGCCCCACTGCTACCTGCGCCCTTGTTTAATCTAACTAAAACAGGCATAAATATGTAGAAGCCAACGACACGAGGGAATCCTGTCCTCTCCTCCAGGAAGTGGATATGTTTCCCAGTTTCTGGTCTTCTCGTCTTTACTCGCGTATTTACGGAAGAAAATCAGTCAATGTAAATAGGTTTAAAGAAAACATAAGATATACTAAGCAAATATTGTTTTATTAGCATGAGAGCGAAGTGGGTTGATGTAGAATAAAGGGTTGGAAGAGAAACGAAAACAAATTACATGAAAGCTAGTTAAAGGCCAAGGATATAAAGTACACTCTTAAAAATGTATCTCCATTGAAGACTAATCAGACCAAATTAACTGCATGTTCTTTACTTTCAATATTACAGAGATATAAAGTTAAATGTGTCCAGTTGATTTGTTTACTGAAGAACAGGTACTACTTAGGCACTCCGCACACGAGTTGACTGATTGCAAAGTAGTCGAAGTTTGTTTTGTGACTCTATTGAATTTTTAACAATAGCATAACAGGGGATTTTATTGTGTCATATTTGTTCACTTAATGCATCATCACTTTCGTCTAATCTCGGCCTTTTTTTCAGGTTGACACTACTAACACCTACACTCAACGACATTCTTGCGGCAAAATGTCTTCAAACAATCGCATTGTAAGTAATTTATATTCACATTTATTTTCCTTTAAAACATTCGTTTCCGTTCGGCTACAAAATGTTGTAAAAACGAAATTATAAAATAGAATATTTAACAGATGTTTGTTTACCAGATTTTTTTTTTTTAAATAACGTCAAGGAGACCAGAAACGAGAGTCTTGAATCTCGCCTTATGTGGTCTCGGTGCCGTATCAATAGTTTTCAGAAATGTCTCGTTTCGTATCGTCTCGCTTTTACGAAACGAGAGACGAGACGATACTGGAAAAGTCTCGTGCTCGTGACAAGCCCTAAACGTCGCAAGTAGTCCTTTCCAGTGTGAGGGAGCACTTAACAAATTGAATGCACCCACAGCTGTCATGTTAAATCGGAAGCGCCCTTCAGCCTAGTTTGGTTCGGAGATCAAAGGTCTTCAGCTGATCTAGGTTCCTCGATCTAGGATTCAGGGGAAGAGGAGAGGGGTTACAGAGGGGTCGGGTATCGTGTACAGCTGTTTATAAATTCAGAACAACCCTCATCATCACATACTTCAGGATTAAGTGATTTGCCTTTGCCTACTAATTTTATTGCAGAAAATAAAATATGAATGAAAAGTAGAATGATATGGGTATGAATTCGTTCATGTGACAAGGACAGCTGATTTAGTCTTAAAGTCGGTATTTATTATCTTTTGACTAACGAATTTACAAGTTTTTAAAAAGAATTAAGTTTTGATTATTTTAAATAACAAAAAAATCTTCTTAGAAATTTAAAAATCTTGTTAAATATGTTAAAAATGACGCTGAAGTAGACCCTGTTAAAAAATTGGCCCTGGACGGTGTTGCCGATTTTGGCTGTTCTATTTAACTGAACAATAGAAACCAAGAAAATTATTAATTACCGGGAAAAAAAAAATTGAAAAAATGGTGAGCTTTTCAAAAGAAATTCTAAAAACTGGGTTTATTTAATAAGTTATTTAATGAAAAAAATTCGAAACTATTGAAATAAAAAGTGATTCTAGTTCCAACGATAGCTATTCATGTTGTGAATAACATATTGAAATTTCAGACGATTCGGTTGAATAGTTTGTTTTTTCTACAACATCATGCCGAAAAAAGTAGTTTTTAAATATATGAGATTAAAGTTTTAAGTATGCTATGGTTATATGGCTATTGCTATATGTTAAAACGGCTGTAGGAACGAAACTATTGTCAATATCCTTACAACAATTTAACAGTAAAATCTTAAGACTATTATTTCGTAATATCAAAAAAAGAAACAAAAATAGATACAATCTAATCGATTATCTTTATTTATAAAAAAACGCAGCGTATTTTTAAAAATTTTTCTTCAATTTTTGTATTTTCCTGGGAAACGAGAAGTAAGAATCAATGTGATTTTCCGGGAAGCACTGCTAGATACCCTCTATTCTATCTCCGCTGTGTTGTCTAAATATCCTTTGGAAAGTATCCAAGTGAGGATGTAGAGCAGGGTAAGATAAGACATAGAGAAAATTGATGTAGATAAAAAAGTGCATTCATTGGCTTGAGCCAAGAATAAAATATAATACGAGTATGTGAAACTTATTACGAAAAGAACAACGTGGTATCTCACGAATATTGCAAATGTTTCGGTGTTGTAATTTTAAGCACAAAGCCCAGTATCATCGTGATGACAGGCGTAGTGGCGTGGTACAACGATGAGACACGTAGGTTGGAACAACAGCAAGGAAGAGAGACGTCAGGAGTGGTTAACTCTTAGTCTAGATACGGGTATATTAAATCTCTAAATGTCAGTTCGCTACACGCCGGCTTCTGGTTGTTAACAGTATCGTTTAGTTATCAATAAGATTAAGGAATTAGAAGTGGAGTGATTCTGAGCGCTCCAGGGTTCACGAAGCCCCCCCCAAAGTCAATTGTGACTGAATATAATTGAACTTGGTGAGAAACCCCGTGTCAAGTGCGTCTTGAAGTTTTGATGTCATCTATGAACCAAACCCCCCGGGCGTTGTGAAAAATGTAATAGAAATGAATAGAATTGTCCTGGACACTTGAAACTCAACATTCCGCTATCTAGTATCTGCCCCAACAATTCAGCAGCACATGAACTCCTGAAGACTGAGGCTGGGGCCGACGCCGAGATGGGTTATAAAACAAAATTGCTCTGGGATTACGTAGGCACTGAAGAAATGATGTTGAATTTATCTCTCTCCGTCAGAATCTTTGTATGGAACCATAAAACAAAGAGCACCAGGAGTAGACCGGTGACACTAATACACAAGTGGAAAGAAAAAAGGATACACGAAAATAGAAAATATTGCACCACCTCAGAGTAAACAAATGATTCTAACGGAATGATTGTGTCAAGTGTAAGTAGGAATATATGTTGTGATAATGCTCTTTTCCGGCACTTAATATGACAGAAGCTTCGTTTCTGTGAATGTTGAAATAAATAGGAAATGACATGTTGGCTTCAGGTTAAATCTATTATTTATCTGTAAATTAATGTGATGTGCTTTTGACTATGAAAGGGGGGACGCTCTTCTCCACGAACATTTATATTTCCATTCATATTTAACTCCTCATGATGTGAAAAAAATAATTGCCTACCCAAAATGCATGGTTCGACATTTAGTTCTTTAGATTATAATAAGCTTTCTTAATAAAACAATAATTAAAAAAAAATACAATGATTGTGCAAGAGTTTTGGATATACATATAGTATAACTACGTTATTTAATTTAGAGATTTATCTCTTTCAGTTTACCCTATACTGCGATGACAAATAAAGACAAAATAAATGGTTGATCGAATAGAACCTTGCCTCTTGACTACTTCGCACTTGACAGTGTGCTAAGACCTGTAAATGGGTGCCATTAAGAAGATATATTATGAACGTTTAGAGTATCAGAAATACAACTCCATCTTAAAGAGATTCTAGTTGGTCAAATGATAAATTCAGCTAGTAATTCAATTATATTCTACTTTTAGTAATAAAGAAACATTATTTGTTCTTAGAAACTGGACTCTAGTCTTTTATTAAGAAGTGTTGTAGTAGTAAACAACAACGTCGACCACGCTGAGGACTTTATTTATAAAATATCAATGCTTCTAGAAAATATTTCAATACCTAAATTATTAAGGAAAATTTGGAATAAAAATTGCTCAGTACGCGTGTACTACACTTATCAAGATAACGTTATGTTGTGGTACCACCTCCCCTTCACTACCTGTCCAACGGTCAGTTCGAATAGCGATCCCGTAATTACTGGACCAATCCCTTACAACGAAGATGGAACCAGTTTGTGATGAAAATATATAGCGACTTTATTTGCTATCTTTGAAACAAGCTGTTAACCCTATCGAAACCCAAATAAAATGGTCAATTTTCTATCCAGGATGCACGTATCTATGGCAACACTGTGTCGATAACGGGATACTACCGGTATTAAAGTTAAATGAAACCCTGTTTTATTATTCTCATGGGTTTCGGAATATTCTGAAATTTATTATCACAGGATGAACGATTTCGAACTATAATTTAATTAAAGTTATAATGATGCGTTAGCTTTATATTCAGTTTTAACTTTGAAGTGAAACTTCTTTATCAACGATAGTATAGTTTAATGGTACTCCCACTTCAAATCCATGTGGGTAGAGCCTTAGTTTTAGAGGATGTAGTCTCGTTAAAATAATAACTCTGGTGTTATTTTAATATGCAAGAGTATATTTCTTGTGTTTCAAAAAAGAAGGAGAAGGCGCGTTATTATAGTAATTATATTATATAGCACGTAACCCTTCATGAACATATTGGGTATAGGTGGGAGTTTTGCGAAATATTAAGCATGTTAAAATTGGCAGTCGCTATGTGAGTCACATTGTGTTTCCTAATTCTAATACGAAGGAAATAGATGAAATTACTATACCTATTTCGACTAAAATTTTGTTTAAGAACATATTTAGTTTTATTGTGAATTAATCTTATTAGTGAAATCTATATTAAACTATTGTTAGAAAGTCAGTGTTCAACAAAATGACTGACTTATTCACCTAAATGTATTACCCGCATCAATTCCTTACAAGATTCCTCAACTTTGTATTAGCTAATGTGGTTTTCTGAGAAGCTTTAACGGAACACAAAGCATCAGCACACAATCTGAATTCAATCGTATTAAATGTACCAGACCCATTCAAGTTAACTCGTACAGATATTTCAAGTGGAATGATACATTTCCTATCTATTGGAATTGAGGAATGCTAGTATATGAGAAATGGGGATGTGTGGAGAGGGGAGGGTGTAACGCTATGAATTATGTCTGGAACTGAAGTTGATGATTCGTTAACTGACTCTTTGACGTATGACAGTTGTTTTCTTAGATGTTGAATCATTTCTTCTTTATTCAAAATAAGATTGGAGAGTGTACTTATGAATATAGTGCATTTACCATATCGAAACATTAAAACATTATGTATGAATATGATATCAGATAAATCAAAAACACCAGATACAACGGGTTGCGCTTGTATAACAGACCAAAACAGTTTTAAATTTAAGCTCATACATATTAACTTCGCAATAAGCTTCTCAATAGAGTACATTATAAATAATAAATTGAAAAACGTTATAATATGCAGTGACTCACATAGTGCTATAATAGCTATCACTAATAATAGAAAGGCAAAGAGCAACCCTATCGTTACAAATTTTAAAGGAAAACAACATTAAACTGATGTGAATACCTGGCCATTGTCTTATATCGGGGAACGAGTCAGCAGATGAAGCTACCAAGTTGGCTGCAATAGAAGGAACTCCAGTCTCTGACATATTACACTTAGATTACACTTAAGCAAATTTAAAACCAGTTCTGGACGCAAATAAGTAACAAAAAATTGAGATTAATTAAGGAAAATATAAACAAATAGGAAACTTCTTATCAAAGCAGTTGACAGTTCAAAGAAACTATCTTAAGACTAAGAACAGGACACACGAGATTGACGCATCAACATCTAATCAGTAAAACAACAGCTCCACAGTGCAGCAACTGTCAGACGCAAATAACAGTCCACCATCTACTAATAACCCACAATATGAAACGCAAAGAACAAAACACAACATCGGTGGTGAATTAAAGGACATACTTTCAAACAATACAGAAAAAATTCAAAAAGTGCTGGAATTCCTTAATGATATAAATATAATAAACCAAATTTAATTAAAATAAATTAACTTCAGGCGAATATGATTATACTGTTGGAATCGCCTCAAATTCTAAAAAAAAATATATGATATCTAAAACATGAACAATGACACCCTATAGCGACTTCTCTCTTACTATGGAAAAGGCTACGTGCGCCGTCGACCATTTCAGGAGGGTATATCCGAATAATCTCGGTTTGTCACCCTACTGAAAAAATCAGAAGTAGCAAGTTGTCTGTTCCATTGTGAGTGCACCCTTTTACCCTATGAAATAAATGATCGTATCAGAAATAGAAAAAATATTCTACTCGAGAACAAATAGTAAATATGCTAAATAGAAATATTGATATGCGAATAGTATGCTACGTTACATTTTTTTGTTATAGTCAATGGTAAGCGGTGGCCATTTATAAAACACAATTTTATTTATTTTATTATATCACGTGCGGTTTCATTTACTATAATAAAAATATTATCTATATTGGTAATAAAGATAGATCAATAAAGAACGACTATTTTGCAATCTTGAACTGTTTCAGACGTAGATACCCACGCCATGACCTGAAGCATTGCTAACAAACATCTATACATTGTAGCACGAATATGTTTATCCAAAATAATGTTCCTATCCGTTATTAGAGTTAAAGATAATTGTGTAATTAATTGTAACCCTACCCCTTATGGTGGTTTACTTATATACAATCCTCTCTTGCGAAGGGTTCTTTATGGTGAACTGTTTCACTTTGAGTCGGATAACCAAGCTTATTACTATCAGAACTTACTAATTCATCTAATAATATTATATATATGTATTAGGTTTACTTACTTTTTGTGCTCTGCAGGCTCTGCTATCTCAACAATTATCACTTTATTTTAACGCGACGAGACCGATAATTCTAAGTTCTTTATAATTAAAACAATGTATACATTAACACTTATTATTCTTTATTGAACATTCAACTATTTAATACATTTCTTTACTTTATTAGATAATTGACAATTCTCTTTAATAATTCTTTAGTAACTTTATGATTCGTATATCGGGGCGACTAAGGTGACTGACTGAGGTAGACCGACTGACTGACTAACTGTTTAACTGGGTCTGGACTGACTGACCAAGACTCCTCTTTTTTCTAGGTTTATATAGTTTTAAAATGTCTTTGTTTAACTTATGATCTCATTTGAACTCTAGCTATGTTTATTTTAAATCCAAATATCGCTTCGTCGACACTTATTCGAGTTTTCATATAAGGCTCTAATATAAATATTATTTTGAACGTGCTTTGAACAAAAGGTTAAAATCATTAAAATCTACGTTCTAGTTCAAATATTAACCTTAACACTGCTTCCTAAATAGTTAGTAATAATGTATCAATATTTAATGAATCTATGGGACTGTTACATAATAATACTGCGTTATAATCTTAGATTACGTTTTGTCACTGATCTACGAGGAGCGCCAACGTGTCTTTGCGCCAAAAAGCTGTAACTTCTATGTGTTTTCTACATTTACGTAATTTCTTTCGAGTTGGACGTCTGTGCTATTGCTGTAAGCTCACATTGACACCTTGCGTGATGCGTGAGGCGTAGGGGGTGGGAAGCGGGAGTGAGGAATAAAGCTGACAGTGAGGACAATAAACGACGGGATCATATAACATAAAATAATGAGTGTACTCGTAAAAGGTAAAATGAAAGAACGAAAATAAGGGAAAAATCGTTGTTAATAGTTCCGGGTGTTATCAGAATGACTTAACGGCACAACAACATTTAAGAAAGTTAATTGTTAGTCCAGGGTTAACATCCTCTTTCGTATATCAGTTTTTTCATTTAAAAAAGTTGTTATTATTTATTTGTACTTGTATTATATATTAGTTTACTACATCACTGCCTATGCCAACTGTAGTGTTTCAAGCCGATTATTTCACAGCTCAGAAGGAACAGATGCTTTTCAAACATGATATAAGCACGAAGCTCTAATACCGGTTTCACACCAGAGAGACAGTTCAACAAAACACGAACAAAAACTTGTTTTTCTGAACAAAGACACCAATGTTTACACCAAGAGAGAGTTCTTCAAACATTTTTGTCTGTTGTTGCTGTTTTAGTAAACATGGCACATTCCCATCTGGAGTTGGTGAGATCAAAGGAAAACACGTTTGTTGTTGATTTTCAGTCTGCTTGGTTTGAACACGCACTTTTGTTTTTTGTGAACATTTGCGCTTGTCAGCTGTTGTTTATCATATTTATAATTTTTATGGGACACACAGAAAAACACTAAAAACAAAAACAGTCTGTTAGTGTGAACAATCTGTTTTCAAAAAATGGAACTGTTTTAAAATAAAACAAAACCTGTTTTTGTTTTGTTTTTTGACAATAAAACTGTCTCTGTGGTGTAAAACGGGCATGAGCTATATATATGAATTTCTATTCCACTATACATGCGTAATATTAGAATACCTTTACTTCAACCGATATCATTTGCGAGTCCTTATTCGAAATGTGGCAACCGAGGATAGATTTTAACATAAAACACTCACAAAACGCTGATAACAATGGCCCAAATATAAGGAATGCTGATTATAATTGTATTTTAAAATATACAGTTTGTATTACTGTCTCTTGCAGAATATATTTTCAGAAATGTAAAAATAAGAATATTAGATTTCTTAGAATGTTTATTTTGTGAAAATAAAAAACTGCTGTGAAATATGTTATATGTATCGTTCGAGAAAATAATAAATATGGAAATAATATATCTCTTGCATAGCTACTAATACCACTCGCAGGCGTCGGAAACCGAAGTAAAGCCACCTGCAGGCGTAACCACAGTATTATCATAATTGCTCAAACAACACAGAGATAGGAACGCTAGTGGTAGGTTTATATGTAGTTAGATTTTAAGACAGTATTGTTGATTCCCTCTTATATGAAAATAGCACTTCTGTTTCATCTTGCGTATTTTCCCTTTGATTTGTTAACGTATTACTCAATTACAGGCAGAAGATTGAAAAATAATGATCATTACTGTTTGTCTATTTGGCCTCTTATTGTTTTGAAATGTTACTCTCCTGTTGTTCCCTGTAAAGAAATGACAGAAAAAGTTGCGTATGCTTATAATACAGTCAATCATTATTAAACTGGGTACGTGAACCGTACCGTATTGTAGGAAGAGCAGTGGCGTCGAGAGACATCGTTGATACTCCAGAAAATTTAATATTATACAATTTGTCACAGATTTAAATCTTGCCAGTTAGGGCTTATGAAACCCCGGGGTTTCAACCCGCTGGGTCCGGGTCTGGTCCAAAATCAGAAAAACACCTGAATTATCAAGTATTTATCGCAATTCAATTATTATTTAAGTTATTACATAATAACTTTACAATCTATTTTGTTTTACTACTTCTAATATATTGATATTCAAGAAACACCAAAGCATTAAAGGATCTATCCCACAATACCAATCTAAGTTTGTTGCAAAAACTTGCAGATTCGATAAAGCACCTCTAAGTTCAAGGTTCGTTTTTTTGTATTTCTAAAAATAGCAAACTCCTGCTTTAACTTTTCAAAATCATGAGCCTCTATTGACCAATACCGACTTCTCTCTACTCATCAGCCGTGTAGCTAAACTTAAGGTTTGATTTGAAGGAACAAAACTAAGCTATCTGAACGACTTAAATAAATTTATCAAGTTTGAATGCATTCGATCATGTTTCGCAGCAATCACTCGTTATTTGACTTGTTGAATCCTCCGCTATCCTTTTCTTCATATAACTCAGTTACGGCTTAGGATTTTAACTGCCAACTTGGTGTTTGGTTCATTCATTATGTTCAAAATCACTTGAGCACTTTAAAATCTATTTCCTCCAGCATTTCTGAACAGTTTACCTTTAATAAAGCTGGTTCAATAAATTTCTAATGTTTCACGAAAACAATAATCATATTCGTTTAAGAACTCTAACGTGTTTTGCAGGATAAAATTACCTGTTTATGACCGAGCTTTGTCATAATTTTGTTTTGTAACTGTTTTTCACCCGGATCCCGGGTCCGGATTTAGGGCCATTAACCAACGTTTGATAGAGGGTATATTTTATACTTAGGTATACTATACTAGTCTGTTCCAGTGTGAGAGCAGTTTAATTTTAACCATAATACTCGTATTCGTGTCGGTTTTGTTGTCCTTTGCTCAATATTATAGCATATTACAAAATTAATTGAATGCATTTTCTATTATCCTTTGCCACATTCTTCATGTTTCTAACTAATGTCATTACATGATTTCAAAATATCAGTTTACGGTTCTAGCGACATTTAATTAAATCAACGACAACGACATGACGGAGCGCGAGCGCAAGCACTGAGAACGAACGCCATGGCGCGCAAGAAGTGTTCCTAATTGAATGTAATGTGATTCACTATTTCTGTGCTCCCTCTCAGAGCTTAGCTTCTCCACCTTCTTCCCGTACTCCCCCTACTCACACTCCTATAAGGAATTCGTTTAAAGAGGGCGCTGTTACCATAAGACGTAGCAAAGTAGTTCTTGTAGAAAAAAAATAATTGGTTTTATGAGAAAATTTAATTAACTTCAGAATAACTCAAATGAAATTATTTTATTATGATAGCAGCAAGGAAGAATGCAATCGAGTTAGTTTTATGTGGCCATTCATTTTGTAATTGAAAACTTTTATATTTCAATCAGAGCATCGCCTATTAGATATTACGACTTAGAAAATAATATACTAGAATAATATAAAAATATTTTTTTTTCTTTAAATTTTTTTAAATTTTATCCCGATACAGTTAGTATCTTAAATCCCGGGATTGTATTCCTTATCAGCGATACAATGCTTATTTTGGCGTAGTACTATCGAGATTTATTCGAGTAAGGTTTAAAACTCTCTGGTATTTGTGCGTACCGCCCTTTTCTCGTTCCACGTCCTGTCAATAGTATCATAAAGACCGTGGGAAAAATCACTTTCCGCTTAAGCAGCAGAAAAGTTGTTGAAAAGCGAATTTCAACAATAGCGCACGTGACTCGTAGACGATGACTGAACGAATAAAATGGAAAATAATTCCGTTATTTAGGAACTTACCACCCGGTGAACACAAAACGTTTATGTTATGTATTATATAATGTAACATTTTTTACACAACATTACGGAAATTTTATATAGAATATTACTAAATTTAGTAAATTAAATATGTTTATGTAATTAAAATATGTTGCATAAAAGGATATGTGCGAGAGAGAAAGGTATATCTTCCTATTTGTTCTCTATGCGCATGCGTCCAAAGTGATAGTTACCAAGTCAGAGCTGTCTAGATGTAATACTTGACAGTTGTTAAATATGACATAATAAACTATGACAATAACTATATATAAATATAACTAAAAACGTGAGTTCTGTTCACTCCAAATATTAACTGTGTTGGCCGTTATACCTAAGGCGGCATCTATGGCGTTCATGAGTATATGTTTTCACTGAGCGGTCACTGTTTTACCGGCAGACGAGCTTTGTACCAACTAAAGAAATATAATTTCTTTACATATTTAATATTTATTATATCTTAATAAAATATTAATATTTATTATATCTAGACAGCTGTCACTTTCGACACATGCGCATAGAGAACAAATAGGAACATGTACCTTTCTCTCTCGCACACATTTTGGACACACTTTTAATCTATAGGACAAGCGCAAATGTTCACAAAAAACAAAACTGCGTGTTCGAACCAAGTTAGCCGACTTTACCGACTCTAGATGGGAATGTGTTTTGTTTGCTAAAGCACCAACAAAAACAAAAATGTTTTAAGAACTGTAACTTTGGTGTAAATGTTTAGAAAAAACAGTTTTTGTTCGTGTTTTATTAAACTGTCTCTCTGGCGTGAAACCGGTATTAGGGCAGTCAAAAATTGGAGACACGATTGTCTTAAAAGAGTGCCGGCTACTCGGTACGAATATGAGAATACACACACTAATGACCAAGTCTATCTTAAAACAAAATTGTTAACGTTAATATGTTCATGTGTTGTTTTTAACTTATTACGGCAAAGACAAAATTGTCATAAGAAAGTTTTGTCTCCAGTAGTTAACATATTTTTATTATTATATTCAAACTATAATTATAGCTAAAAAAATTTGATCAAAAAGTACTGATATCGAGCATCGATCAACGAATAAATACTGCTATTTGGTAATTAAATAAATAATTAACTACTTTTGGTAATTTACTGTTGAATAAATAATTATAAGCCACTGTGTTCGCTACATGCAATCAGTGATAGCAGAAATGGTAGCCATGTTTGTTCCGTCGGACCGCGTAATGCAATATGCACGAATTAAATATGCAACATAATGTGTGCAACGTCAATATTTAATTTGCAGTATTATGACCGGATGCCAATATTCGGTGGCTGTGTAATTTGCTGGAAAATTTGTTAATAGTATATCAATAAACATAATGGTTTTTTAACGCTATACTACTGATGCTGCAGCCGTTAGAGCGGCTATAGATAAAGTGTTGGTATGTTTAGGTGTAATTTAATAATGCGTGTGTACACTGGGTCTTTTAAGGAACAGTTGAAATTTCAAACTCCTATTTCTCTCTCATGAGTACAGAACGAGCTTCACCTATGCTCTCTAAAAATATTAGGTAGTGGTAGGGACTTAAGGTTCCAGCAGCATCCGAAACTGGCAGTTTACCGGGAAAGGCGAGCTAGTGAACCCTAAACTTGTTCCCTAAAAGGGTCACTGTTGTTTTACAGTTTTTTCATGGTTAAAATAAATGTTTTATGTAATTTAATATAATATTTCTTAGATTATTTATATAGGTTTTTTTTATTAGTTCTCTTTTGACTACAATAAGTTTTTGAAGATGGGTGGCCATTCAACGGGTAAACTAGAAAAGCGAAAACTTTGTTCTCTTTGTACTTGGTTTGCGATAACCATCGTAGCCACTTTTGTCGCAGTTGCGCACTGTAAATTCTTTAATTATTATTAACTTTTATTAATTATTATTTCATAACGTTTATATTTTTAACAACAAAAACTTATTTTGTGCCGAATAATCACCGTTCCGTTTATTATGATATGCCTGAATACGTAATATATTCCCTACTTTCTGGTGCACAAATAATTCAACTTTTGGAGCTCACACCAAAGACAACTACATTCTTTCGAAAGCTTATAGTCTAAGATAAAAAAGTCTATAACCTTTTTTTTTATATCTGTTTGTTATAAAGTTACGAATTTTTTAACAATATTCCGTTTTTTCCGCGTTTTTTTACTATTTGTCAATTTTGATTAACAACGGTTTTAAACTTTGGATATTGGCAACTTCTGGACCATGTAGTAGACACTTCAAAAAGTAATCCAGAATTTTTTCATATTTTTTGAAAGTCTTCTAAACTCGAAAAACTCAACTGTTTCCTCAAAGACCCAGTTTACACACCATGACTCGAAAAATATAGTGTTTACACGCAGGGTTAAATATTCGCTATACCCAGTGGAGTAGTTACACTGTTGGAAAGCCTGTGGCGTTAGTCAATAAGAAAGCCCCACACGAAATTATTTATATCTAGTCAAAATTGACATTAAGCTTCTATTGGCTAAAAATGATATTGTAGAGAAATAAATTAGAAAAAATTTGACGGTTCTCTAGATTGTTTAGCCAGTTGAAATTAGGTGTTTTATATTCGCCAGAGTTACGGATATATCGAACTTGCATTGAACATGTTGGAAGGTTTGGAAATTTAACATTAGCCCGCGGCATTTTCTGTGAATAATGTTGTACGGAACGTTAACGTCATACATCAGAAGCATCTTCGTGTGCTACTGATGTATCCGATGTGCTGAACCTGCCAATACTGCACCAGATATTAGCGTGCTGAAGCTGAGTACACGCCGCAGACAATATTATCCCGTGAACCCATCTTTGTTTAGAAACCTTGCAACTTGTTCAGAGCTCCATTACTGATTTTACACATAACATGCATATGCTCGTACAGACTCGTATTTATCTTCTATTAACCCGCATGTGTTGTAAATGGATGTTCCTTCTCTGTGAGATCAATAAAGACGCTATGTTATTATCTTGAAAGTTATAATCAAGTTATAATCAATGCTGGATTTAGTTATTGCTGGCCCATCCCCTTCTAAGATAATTAGGCCTTCCATATGCATATAACGGTGGAATATAAATTGCAGCGGCCTGCTCTTACACTGTAACCTTAGATATATATATGGAGTGTGAATAGCTTATGTTTCCTATAGATTAAAAGTGTGCGAGAGAGAAAGGTATATGTTCCTATTTGTTCTCTAAGCGCATGTGTCGAAAGTGACAACTGTCTAGATATAATAAATATTAATATTCTATTAACAGATAATAAATAAAAATATATGTAAAGAAATTATATTTCTTTAGTTGGTACAAAGTTCGTCTGTCGGTAAAACAGTGACCGTTCAGTGAAAATATATACTCATGAACGCCATAGATGTCGACCAACACAGTTGATATTTTCTTCTGGGCAGAACTCACGTTTTTAGTTATATTTATATATAGTTTATTTATATTTATACATATCTACATAATTCAACATCAATATAATGTCATATTTAACAACTGTCTCGTATTATATCCAGACAGCTCTGACTTGACAACTGTTACTTTCGACGCAAGCGCATAGAGAAGAAATAGGAACATATACCTTTCTCTCTCGCACACATTTTGGAGACACCTTCAGGTCCAGCATTCTCTCTCCATATATATATGCTCTAGGACTGGAACAGACTACTACTTAAAAAGTCTTTCTGACCTTGTTTATCTGCAAGTGATCGACAGTCTTCGAATATTCATGCGTTAAAGATACGTGCGTACACGTTTCTTATGTGAGTTCACTTTAATAAACGTTTATTTAAATTTTTGTCAAGGCCTCCCGACTGTGCCGGATTTAGAAGTGTGGAGACCCTAGGGCAACGAAGGAGCGGAGGCCCCAAATTATTTTCCGAATAAAAGGAACAATTTTTTTCCGTCAAATCTTTAAAAATTGATTGCTGTTTTCTCTATTGTTGGGGACCCTCTCTTGTGTAGGCCTGCCCTCCCTCATTTTGGGACTTGCCTCACGAGCTGGCCTAGATTCATTTTGTAAGTTTTAATTATTTGATTATTAATTAAGAAATATTTCAAACTGCCGTTCAAACAACAATGGGAGCAACAAGAAACACGCTTGTCAACAAAAGGGAGGAGGGTTTGCCAGTCAAACTTTAAAATTAAAAGAATTTATCATCTCTCTGATTTACTTTTTTTTACAAAATTTACTTTTTTATGTTCCTCAATGGCTACGACGCAATATCCGGTAACTGAAAACATAATTTATAAATATTACAGCTGTGTACTATGAAAAGTCACAAAAAAGATTATTAAATCCGTCTACAACGCCGTCCCCCTTTCTATGACGTCACAACTAATACTTTCTGCACCTGGTCGTCGGCGTCTGCTGATCAAACAACGCCAGGGGAAAAGAAATCCGTGCAAGCTTCCACGTTTATTAAAGATTTGTGAATATTATACTAGAAGCCTTGGAGAAGCTGGAGAAGCTGGAGAAGCTCGTCACCATCAACGTGGAGTAATGTGTGGTAATAAATATGTGTTGTTCATAAAATAAATAAATTTTCATAAAGTGACCCAGTACGCCATGATGGAGGAAACCATAACAGTAAAAGTTCCCGGGAAGGGAACTCCAAGAACATCGTAAAGGTGAATAAAAAATGTAAACAAAATGAATGGCCATATATCACGCAGGAGCGGGGGAAGGGAGGGTGTACCCTTCTCGAGCTATGCTGGTTATTATTATTAGTAGCTATGCGAATATAAAATTATTTATGTAATTTTTATAACAATTTTTCCAAGGGAATTCCTTCGTACTTTTCAGTTAGCTAAATTTCTTGACATTAGGGGACAACAACGTTTCGTCCAGTAATTAAGGAAATAAAATTACGCGAGCTGAAAATGGAACGGAAGGAAACAGTGTGTAAACAAGTTAATTAATGGGGCCTTTGTTAATTAAGTGAAACCGTGCAAACTGCAAACAACTCGCTAAGGGTCCTATTACGAGGGATTCACAATTGATTTGTAATCGGAGTTGTTCGTGCTTCGGATAAATTAAACAGTTAACAGTGTGCAAGGTTTGCTCAATTTCATTTAGAATTTATGTGATCATTGTGGCTCGCTCGTTGAGATGAACTCGATGTGAACCGTAGAGAACCGTAGAGAACCGCAGACTAACCAAAAGAAAGGAACGCAGTTCATTTCAGTGGCACCGTTTTATATTTATCAATGATAATTTACTTGTTCTTTGTTTATCTTGATCTTCTTTTGGTTCTTTACAATTCTTTGTCGGTTTTTTCAAATTAAAAATCTTTATTGAAGTTATTCTACATATAAATAATTTTTCGCGTTTACTTTGCTTTGTTTACTGTCAAAAATGTTGCCTGATGTTAAATTATTTAACTGTGTAAAATTACTGTGTTGCCATGTGCACACATGTTTTACTCTTTGTAGAATTAATTTTTAAGATAGTTCACTAGTAAACCACTTACTATGTACTTTGGTAACCGGTCGTATACATCCCTTTTCGTATTTCTTTAACTTTTTTTTATGGTGCGGTGGTCTAATTGATCACACGTCATATGCTAAAAGACTGATCACCGATCATTGATCTTATGCAATATTAGTTCGATACAAAATGCGGGCTGATAAATAAACCGATTCATTTACAAAACGTCATGGCGATGCCATTCATTAAGGTTGCACTGTGCAGTACTTAATTTATCGAATCTACCAAAAAAGTTGATGGTGGATTTGTACGTCAATTGACGGATAGTTAACTATTATCGATATCTACAAATAAATGGCGACTGGCTTAAGACAAGAAATATTACAAACAGAAAGAAATGTCTTATTAATTTTTTTCAATATGGTAAAATAACCAGAATTAACACATACGAGTATAATTTAAATTACAAGAGTTCGCCGGTGACTCATGACTCAAAAGAAGTTGTGTCGTTTAAATCTACGAAACAATGGAAAAGTATTGTCTTACAAATTGTTTTATAATCTATATAGGATCGAATAAGATAAATTTCACAGTCATATAGTAGATTTATATAACACTTATAATATCTTTTACGCAAAATGCCGGTTTCACTCCAGAGAGACTGTTCCATAAAACTCGAACACCAATGTTTACACCAAAGAGATAGTTCTTAAAACATTTAGTATTTATTCAGGTTAACAAGTTTTTGTTCGTGTTTTATGAAACTGTCTGTCTGGTGAGACACCACCATAAGTCACGGCCGAACTCTCATAATTGGTCTCGTTCTTTTCAATTGAAATCTAACTAGTACAAAGATAGAGACAGCGTCATATGAACATTTTGAATAAACGGAGGCACCACTAACAACTTTATATTAAGAGAGACAGCAATCAGTCTGTCTTAAGTCCTGTGCACAGTTGCTAGATATAAGTTTGTATTCATTTCTTTCAATTAAAAGAGAAAATATCTACAACATAAAAAAGTGTTTTTATAGCTGTAAATAAAATTATAACTGCAGCTATAGCAAAATAGGGGAAGAACTTTCATATAAAATATGTTTTATAGACTTAGCAATCACAATAACTAGCGAGTAGCAATTCCACCCCCTCCCTTAGCTAGTAGCTACAGAGGGTAGGAACGCGGCCGTGTAGCAACGGTTCGTTAGCGCGGTAACTTATCTGGCATAACAAATAAAGAGAGAATTCGTTGGAGAGTTAAGGTTAAGCTGGAGTCAAGTTTCGAGTTCCATATTCGCTTATTTTTAACTTTAGTAAGAGTCAATAAAACATCCAGTTCGAACTTTTTAGTTAGCACCAATAACTGTTTTAGTTTGTCATATTATCGGTTGATCCTCCTCCTCCTATATTATAATGTTTCAAGTGAAAGTTTATTTGTTTTATAAGTTTACGCGATTCGTACGGTGGCTCGAAAACGCCTCCGTGTGGAGCCGTTTCAGGTTTTGGTTTACGGTTTAAAGTTTACGGTGTTGAATGCTAACATTTTTTGAAAATTAGAAATTAAAAAATTAAAAAAGGGGGGCGTTGAGAAAATTAGTGGGTCCGGTAGGAAACTTTGGAGAAAACACAAATTTTGGATTGTGTAATAATTGAATATGTTATTAAAAAACATAATTCAAAACTCAAACATTTTATTTGGGGGCACAGGGGCGGTTTTAGCCGAGAGTAAAAATTGGTCTAGAAAGTTGAAGTTTCATATATGGGCTAGCTTTTGGTACCTAATTTACAAATCGAAAAAAAAATCCCAAATTTTAAAAAGAAGTTGGTCAAATATCAGTCAGTTTATATGAAAAACTATTTGCTGTTATATGTCAAATAAATATGGAACGAATTAAATATTTAAGTTTAAAAATGGAATTAAAATTTGAATTAAAATTTAATGCAAACATAAAAGATAGTCGTCGCTTGCGACAGGGGTAAGCTCTAGTTTACTGATAATTCTCTTGGTTGCTCCAGTTCAATCAAGCAACATTACTCCTTATTCATCATGTAGACATTACTTCCATCGATAACATAGTGTCATGCGTCACGCACTCGATGAATAAAAAGACATGTTACACCATAGGAGAAGCCAATTGACATGACTGCTGTTGTGAACTGTTGTATAAAGCTTTGAAGCGTGATACATTTAAAGCTCTAAAGCTTTCAATGAGCTTGCAGCGGAAGTACGTAAGTCATGTGTGTTCATTGCTGATACGCCTAGGTGCACAACACCCTACAGGTGTACAACGAACAGGATATTGATATACGTAGCTATATATCAGAACACTAATAAGCATTAAGAATACACATGACTATGACGTCATGAAATTATTACTAAAATCATCTGGAATGAACTATTCCAGCAATTCGTGCAACTATTAATATATCTTCTGTTGTTTAGTAAATTTAGATTTGATGTTATGTGTCACTTCATTCTATCTAATGTAAAATTAGATTCTTTCACAAATTTATACTGGATAGAATGAAAAATGAAATGTGAAATGTGGTTTGGCCTTCCCTGTCCTCTATGTATAATGTATGCTTTTGAAGGATCGCTTAAATCACATTTTACGAACATTTTTATGAGTCTGACGCTTCTTATCTCATTTCCCTGACGGCGTGCCGTGCCGTGTCTTGGCTTGCCGTATCCTGGTGGCCTTACAGATACGGCCACGGGTGCGATATGTTTTCTGACACAAAGTAATTTTAAAATGACTACGTTCCATGCATTATAACATAGACAGACGACGGTAGAGCTACGCAAATCTCAGTCTGTTTCATCGTTGTGCTACGACTGGGGCGTTTAAAAAGCAGGGGTGTGAACTACCCCTTATCCCGTCTCTATTTCATACGAGTTTAATCCATTGGAAGCATTTCTTTTTATGAGAATTTTAAGTAGTTTATAATGCTAAGCATTTCCTATTATTTTAAATTTAAAAAGTAAGCATTGAAGTTGGTTGCTGCATTAAAAATTATAATAACGAATTAACAAATTAAATGAATTCAACCACGCTTTACGTTTTATTCCTGATTAAGTTTATTAAGTGCTCCGACTGTACGGTGTGCTTTGTGCAGATAGACTGTGTGCAATATAAATTGTGATTTGGAATGATTGGACATTCAAAGTACTCGATTCGTGAGATTATCCTATGATTCTGTAGAAAAAGTTGTCGGAAACATTGTTACGTGAAGTAAAAAAATGAAATCTTAACTGAGTGTGCTCAGTTAGGTATGCCGCCACACACATCTCGGTACTCGGATTTTATTAGGGCTTCTGAATCCGAGCCGACCAGGACCCGAATCCATCGGGTATTGGCAATAAACGCGGTACGAGTAGAAATCCCGACGGATCCGGGTCCAAATGGTGCTGCCGTTGCAAAATTAAATAAAACCCAATGCGCGGCTCGAATTACACAGCTCAAAAAATTAAAATATTTCTTATATATATATTTAATATGATAGTACCGTTACTAAACAAATAAAACATAAAGTTTAGTAAAGGATTAGCATAAAGTATTATATGTTAAAAGGGATATTCCTACTATGGTCTCGAGATGACCACCAGACATGAGACTAATAAAAATAAAGAAGCTATTTAAATGAAAAGAATTTCTTAAGATGCAAGTAAGCACTTCATTGAGTTTTCCCAATGTTAAGTAAAACTGCTAGTTCAATCAACATATTCGATTGTAAGTATTGGTCTAATTAACAGTTCGTCGATGTTCATTGTTTATATTGTAATGGTAGTATTAAGTGTTTCATGTGTAACTTCTATTTTTTTATTTATTGTTTAGTATTAACTATTCTAGAAGTTTCTTCAATCTTACATATATAATTAAATTTCGATAACGCAAAAATAAATGAATTGCGATTGTTACTTGAAAATTTAGATGTGTTTTATATTTTTCTGATTTCGGACCCGACCCGCACCCGAATCCGTCGGATTTATAATATATTGGACCTGAATCCGGCGGGTATTAAAACCACAGGTTTTCAGAAGCTCTAGATTTGATACGGTGTAGCCTCCCCTGCCCAGTCCTTCAAGTGTTAAGTGTTCCTAATAATACAATAAAATATTAATCCTAAAATTCCCTTAAATCTGTGTTGTATCTATAGAAGAGTATTGAAATGAAATTTTACATCATCCACTGATTATATGCATACTTTGCTACTTAAAAATGGCCGCCTGAAATTCAGTAATGATCCCCGTCTAGAATATCCCAGGCTTATTATTTTAAAAGCAAGCACCGCCACCATTCAAAGCAGCTTAAAAGCTTTCATTATATTTATTGTTGTAAAATGATAATAAGCAAGTAGATAATAACCAGATGCTAATTTATTTTTATCTGGAAAATTTAAATGTAAATCTTATTCGGGTATCAAATGTCGCTTAAGATACGCGGCGGGAATACAAATTACAGATTTGTGTTTCAAATCACGTGGAATGGACGACATGCGACTATTGTAGATGTGTGAGAAGAACAGTTTTCTTGTTAAATATTTTTCGTATCGATTCCATATGCAGTGTTACAATTATTAGCTGACTGGAGTGGAGATATTAAAATATGAAACGTAATAAACATGTAAGTTTGAACGAAATATTCTAATAAAAGAATCATTAAATTTTACGAAATTATTTTATCATTGTCAAAAAGTTCATTTAGTTCCGCAGAATTCCGCAACGTCACAAAAAGTTTAAAATGAAACTGTCACGGCGCCACCTCGTATCTCGTACATCGGACAAAGTATTTTTCATCATTTAGGAATACAATTTTGTCAAATTATCGACCTAAACTCGGGTGTAGTTTATTTCAGTGTGAGAACAGCCTAAGGAACATACACATGTTTCAGACACATCGTATTTATAAAAGATATTGCAGGAATCAAAGCGTTTTATTTTAGTAATTTACATAGAATTATAATAATTACACTATTTAACTTAAATCATACTGTCTTACCTGAACTCAAAGTAACGACATTTAAAGTTTATTATTTGATTGTCAATTCCTTTTAATCTAATTTTATAATAACTTAACATTATGCACAGTGATTTCTCTCGACTTCAAATATCAACTATGTTTGTTGTTAGCACACGTTGCAATGAAAATGGTTATAACTAATATATGCCGTTAGCTCATCTGACCAGAATGCAGCAGTGATAATAGCGGAGAATGCAGTGGTAATATCTGTGGTCAGTGTTACCAACTAAAGAAATATAATTTCTTTACATATATATACATTTTATATAAATATTACATCATCTTTACGGTATGGTTTCAATTAATCACGTCAGTGTTACCTCTCGTTGATTCAAGTGTAATATAAATTTCGCTCAAACAGTCGATAGAAAGTTTTATTATCAAAAGTATTATTACTCGAGCGTCCGTAGCGCCGTAGTTTCAATGTTTGGAAGTTTTTAAAAGTTGGAACGTTGTTATTTCTAACCACATTAAACAAAGTTTGATCAGTTTGCGCGGCCAATGAAACCATTTCCGGGACGCGAGGGAAATCCGCTCTGGTACTGTCCCTGTAGTTTTTGACCATCATCATACCATCGATTTATATTAAAACAAGCTAATCCCAACTTGTTCTTTTGTTTCTTGTTTTACAATGGGTGACATTCTCTGTGCGCAATGGTATATATAATAATAATAAGATAATTATTTTTTATACATATTTCTTATTTACCTCCTCACAAATAATTACAATAATTATATAAGGTTATACGACCAGAACAAGAGCAAAAGCAATTTGCATCTTGTCAGCACTTTAGTTTCAGCATTACATGGATAAGTACAGAGTACTCCGGGGTACAGTTATTAAATTCTTGGTTTGTAATATTCTTTTTGTCTTCTTTGTACTAATGACATGCAACCAGGGATTATTCAACGATCTCTATAATAAACACTACTGAAAAACTAGGTCTTGTAATGTAAAACCGTAGAGCTGCTGTAACACCGGAACAGACTACCTGCACGCTAACCTTTTCAGTAGGGTGTATTGCAGTTGTTTCGCATTAGTACACGTTATTATAAGAGGTGTTGCGTAACTACAGGTTATTTTAATTTATGCACCAGACATAACCTAAATAGGTAGTAAAGTAATTTAAAATAAGTAAACTAAAATCCATTAAATATTGTGATTTTAAAAGATTGTCGCTTTTTGGCGGCAGTAGCTTAAATATATTTTTATTAAGGTCCAATATCTATAGCTATTTAATGAATTTTCAACAGACTAGTATTACTTGTTATTTTAAGGACCTTTATTACTAGTATTTTTGTTAACGCCCACATCCTGTTCCCCTTCCCCTAGGTTTATTTACTTACAAAAATTGTATTTCAATTTATATCATTCTTAGTCTAAACTTCAAACAATGAGCTACTTAGTTTAAGTCTCAAACAACGAACATCGATGCGGTTGCTCATATGCAACAACCATTCATTCATCATCACTGTTATTTCTCCGCCGTATTCATTCTTAATTGTAGCTAGTATTGTTATATGAACATTAAGTAAATAGTACTCATTTTTTTATACAACAAACATACATTGCCGTATTGTCAACCAGCTATTATACCAACATAGCCGCGGTAAACTAACCGTGGTTCAAACAAGATGTATTTATTACTTTAATGTTTATTAACACTCAGAATCGATTGTATCTAGTGTATATTTGTTACAGAGCCCGTTCTTCCTGGTGGCAAACTCAAAATCAATATTTACATGTACATACAGGTATATTTGTATTCACAGTTCATATAACTTTGTTTTAAGATGAAATGACAAAGGGCTCTTCAATATTCAGTGTGCTAAGTTATTCCTCATAAGTTTAGATTGAAAAAGTTTTCAACGCCAGGTCTTCAGCTTATTTTTAACTTGGAATTAGTTGAGGCAATTTTCAGCTCCACAAAGTTTTATGTTATACCATCAGACCCCACAATTTCAATATTCATTATTTTACCAGTTTATTAAATCATACTATAAAAAAATGAGTAAATTTGGTTGAAAGTAATTTTATAAATTATACAAATTCCGGTAAGACATTTGTAATTTGTTTTAATTTAAAACCATAAAATCATGGTAAGTTACCATGTACCAATTGTACCTGGAAGCCTAATCTGAGGATGTTTTTGATTACCAAATCATTTTCTTTTTTATGAAAATATTTGACCATGAAAGTTCCCTTTAACAGTAGCTTTGGAAAATCCCTCACATAGAAATTATTCCGCTCGCTGTTCAAATGTAACGAGCTTACTCAAGTCAAAAGATAAGTGAGTCAATGAGACTTGCTTCAATTCCATTCAATCCGCATTCGTGGAGAAATTGAAATAGAAACCCTTATAATTCAACGAACATCCGCTTCTGCGTCTCGCACAAACCTTTGCTGTTTTATCTTATGTATTATCTAAATGCTTAGCATTTTGGGGTTGTACTTTCATAGATGGGTCAAACAAGATTAAACTACTTTCTTATTATTCTGTGATTTAAGACTATGAAAAGTTTAATTGAAAATTGGGAATGCTCAAGCTTATCATACTATGTAAAGTTTAAATAATTTGTTCAAATAATAAACTTTAAACTTGAAATACCACCACTGCAAAACGATAAGATCTGGTATTAATTATTGTTACTAAACTTTGAAAATTATTCTTTAACCACATTGGAGAAAGTAGGCCAATCTCCAGTCGAAGGTGGTAGAGAGTTCAATTTTTACGTCTTAAGGGCATTATTCTGTAACTTTTTAAAAAATCAATCTTATTTTTTCGGCGGTGGAAATATTTAATTTTTTCATCGCTAGAATAAGGTAGCTGTCTATTTATCTATCTAAATAAATATATGAAGTGATATTCTGTATGTCAAATTTTTCACCGCCCTTATAATATACAGCGGTGAAAAAATATAAATTGGTATTGATGACGGATTTTGAGACGTAAAGAAAAAAAGTATAAGAACAATTTTTGTAGATAATTTCATGATCTACAACTTTTATCTGATCTATTTTTATGATAAAACTTACCGTTTACCGTAAAAATTAGAAAAACCATGTTTGTTTACTTTGACCTTGAATAACTTTTTTTGCAGATATGCGATCGGTGAGGACTTTTAGTATTTTATTTGTAATAATGTACCCAAGGTCTGTACCAACTTTCAACTCTATGCGAATTGTAGCTAATTAAAATGTTTATTTTGAACGGGCTATAAACGTATTATTATATAAGTATTAAGGTGAAATGATACTTGGCCATTTTTTCTAGCGAAATATAGATGGCGATACTATACAGCAGGTTAAATATTATAAAAAAAAACATGTTTTTTTATGTTTAAATCGTTTTATGTAAGTAACTATAAACGCTTATCAAAATCTAAAGCTGCAATTAGTTAGACGAATAACGTATCTACATTTTAAGCTTTCTTCCACTGACTTTTAATGAGTTGGATCCGCAAAAATAAGTTTTGAAAATGAATATTGCTATATTTTCTAGTTAAGTTTCAATTTTTATATAACTGGTAACATTTCTAAGGGTTTGCCATAAATTTGATAACCTTTATTATGGTCCTCCCAAACTTACGCTTAACACTTAAAAATATATAGAGTATACAAATATTACACTTTAAATACTTTATAGAATAAGGCTCTAAGTTTTTAATTTGTTTAGTAAATAAATATAAAAATTAATTTCTTTGCAAATGTAAATAATGGTTTGTAAATACGTAGAAACTCTATTCACATTTGGATATTGCCATATTCCTGGATTATCTACTGACCAACACAAAATGAGAGAATAAGGATGTGTTATAAAGGGATGTCCGGTTTGCTTTGTAAATATCCCGTCAACTTCAAATATCCGGTTAATTACAGGCCTAATTAATAGATGAAAACCAGCACACACATTTGCTTGTTTATGAAATTTGCTCAGGTTATTTATTATTGATTACTAGTGGTTTGTTTGCTATTTTCCCCATACCATACCATACCGTACCGTGCATTGTTATGCAGTATTCATAATAACGTGTTAGTTTGAACAATATCCGCCAGGTGCGCCTTCGACGTACCTTCGTCACCGTGCAATTTGTAGCTAATGAAGTAAATAGTAAATATATGCTGCAAGGTGGAAAATAAACCAAACCTTATCGTGTTGTATTAATGATTAAACGTTCTTCCTTTCTCTCTTTCTATCTCTGTTTATTTGTATATATTCCTTTCACTTACTCCGTCAATCAATCCAGTCAGTGTAAAGCTTTAATGAAGTGGCGCATTGAGTTTTGTTATACTACTTCTGACATATTAACAGTTTACTTTATTGTTGTTGAGTTTGAACTTTGAACTCTTTAAATGAGGGGAAATAATTAATTATAATCTTTGTTGTCAGCAGGGGCGGCTGTACCTTAAGGGCACTCGTGCACTGCACTGCCAAATATTTATAACTTGAAAACGAAAATAGAACTACGAAATATCATATAATACCCCAATTACATACTGACTTTATACTGAGGAAGTTGCAAGGAATCAACTTAATCTCTGTGCCGAATCAATTAAAACTTATTTTCGATCGAAGAAAAATTCCCCGTGCGTTCTCCACAGCGCACGTAGCTGCTCAATATATAATACTATGGAATATGCGATGACAGAAGATACTCAGTGCAAACTATAGATACGCTGTTTGCTCAAATAAAACGACATGAGCCGTTTGTGACGCGTCAATTATTGTAAGATTATTTTTGTTTATATAATTAGGGATGGTATTTTACTTTTTATACTTTAGTCATTTGTGAATCGTTACTGTGACTGTGACTATGAATAAGCATAAAAATGAGTAAAAACTTCAATATTGATTATATCAAAAACAATAATAAAACTTTAAACAAATAAAACTAGTAAATGCACTACCAGTTCTAGTAGCCAGCAGCTGCCACTGGTTGTTATCAATGTGATTCGTTAAAGAGTTTCAATAACAAAAGATCTCTTTCTGTAGTTGCTTAATAAATAATAGTTAATCTTCTTTATTCATTAATTGAATTGTTCTTTGCGAAATTATATCAAAGTTTTATCCAATGTAACCAATTAAGGACATACCTAAGTGACCTACTATTTCTAGTGAATATTTCTGCCATATAATTGAGAATGACTGGTGTGCACGTACTATAATGGAATAATTAGTATGAGAAGTTCATAGACTACATGCATATTAATGACATTTGATCAGTAACTTTGAATATCTAAGCGTGGAACTGTTGTGGGGCTTTATGCAAATTGAAATAAAAATCTTTAAAGTTATCATAATTAAATTTATTGCAAGTTCAAGTGATTAAAGTTGTACTAACTGCATAAAGGGCCAGTAACAAACTGTAATATTGGTATAGTAAGGCTCTCTGCACACGAGTCGACTGATTGCAAAGCGTAGTCCCGAATCTGCCCGCACAGAATGAGAATGCAACTGTGTTATTAGTGAGAGAACGCATGTGTATACGAGTGAGAGAAAACACACGAAAAAAAGAAAACTGATTTCAACTTGGTTTTGAGCACGTTTTGGGCGACTGTGTTTCTATGTCGCATGGTATGTTTGGTTGCATGATTTTGATGGCGACATCATGAGCAGAGATGTGCACAAATACTATTCAAAAGTATCTAAATACATACATACATACATACAACTACAACACAATAAAATTCCCTATTATGCTATTGTTAAAAATTCTATAGTCACGAAACACGGCTCGACTAGTTTCTTTTATCGTTTTCGTTGGAAACTTCGTTGAACGGCTAGTTTGCAATCGTCGATTCGTGTACGGAGGAACTAAATCTTAAGATCTGTTTGTTTAATATGTTTATATGATGTGTCAGTCATAACATTGTCTTAAGACAGTCGTGTCTTTAATATATACCGCCAATAATATGCATGTTGTTATAAAATAATTTTGATAATTTTATACTTGAATTATCTTTAATAAAAGCAGAGATTACATTATTTATTTTTGTAAATTCTCTGAAACCATTAAACGTAATACAACATTTGTCTGCAATTCATCTTCATTTCCACTGTTGAAAAAGAAAGCTTGTTTCATCACGACAGCAACCACTGGGGGTGATCTTGTGCAACCCTTTGTAGCTTGTTAGTGCCGGCTCGTGCTCGCCTTGCCTCTGCCTTGGCGTTTAATTGTCGTGTTAGCCGGGTTCCATCTTATCCTTCAGATAGAAACTCTTATTATATGCTATATAATAATGCAAACATCTCATCTCAGCTGAGACCCTCACAGCAATTTAAAAGAAACAGAAAGATAGCTTAATTTAATTTTGTAAAAAATATTACATTTTCTTAAAAAAATATATATTTGAAAATGTCAGAAAAGCAAAATGTATTACAGGGAGATGTAAGTGTAAATTAAAATTGTGTAAAAAAACTTAAATAAAATTATCCGAGGATGTGAAATGTAGTAGATAATGTAATTAAATTGGTAGAATGTCCTTCTGCTCCTTTGTTCAACGAAGTAAAGCGAGTTGACAGACTGCCTTTTTATTTTACGTATAAATAATATATTGGCTGATAGTGAGTCATGGATGTCTTTATACATGCAAGTAGATGTAATTTCACCGTTCACAAATGTCGCAATAGTTTAATTTTAGGTATATAATAGATTAAACCCTACGAAAATTAAAAGCTGCGGCCATCATTTCAACTGCCTGTCAAACGGATTTCTTAATAATACTTTGTTAATTTTTCCGTTTGATTTATCTATTTAACTTTGTAATTTCTCTAAATGACACTAATGACAGAGAGTGAATAATATTGCCTTAGATTAGCGGATTGAAGCAACTGCAAACTTTATTATTTTCCAATATTTCAATGACAACCCATCCTTATCTACATGCTAGAACTAGTGTGTATTATTGCCGTTGGGGAACTGATTGTATTCCATTCAAGCGTTTTAACTGTTTTATACAAACTGAATATTCAATTCAGTAGAAACCAACTAAGTACATAAATATACGTCAGCTTGTCAATTAAAAGTGTCCTCTTCCTTGTTCTGTTTTGTTCTGTCCTGTTTCATTCCGTCTTTGTTGTATTCCATTCGATCTAAATTATTCAGTTTAATCGATTTTGTATAATGAATATAAAAAGAAGGAAAGATATATTAAATACGCTTAGTTCTACAGGCGAATCTAATGGAAATTTAAAATATACATTCGAAGTAGACAGTACTTCATTTATCTTGCAAATAATTCATTAATCTTTCTTTGGTCTGAGGGTCCATATTTAATTTCTATTATTTACTATTTATCGCAATTAAATATTCCTAATTAGACTACTTGTAAACAATACCCAGGTAAAAAAAAACCGTAATTAATTTCAAGGAAATTAATTGGTCATCGGCTTGTACACATTTCGCCCATCTTTCAGGTAACTTATAAATATCATGCCAGAAAAAGTGCTTGTCTTTTGCGGCAAACCATTCATCGAGCCATTTTTCATCTTCCTCGAAATTGCTGAAATTCACCAGGTCTGGCGAATACGGCGAGTGCGGAAGGATATCCTATGCAGGCGATTTCAAGGTGTCTTTCCCTGGTTTTGCTGTGTGATACGGCGCATTGTCGTGTAACAACATAAATTTGCCATGTCTTATGGCCCATTCCGGTCGTCTTTCGATTAATACGAGGTTTAAATTAAACATTTGTTGGCATTAGCGTTGTGTATTAACTGTTTCGCCGGAATTCAAGAGTTCATAATACACAATGCAGCTCTAGTCCCAGCAGACACAGAGCATGGTCTTCTTGCCGAAGCGATTTGGCCTTGATGATAAAGAACTGGTTTCGCCAGATGAAAACCACGGCTTTTCCCCTTTGGGTGTCACAATTCGATGCAAAAATGATTTCCTTGCATGGCGTTAAAGCAGTACTTCACAAGTGACTGCGATTTTCCATTTGACATTCGTTCAAATTGTGTGGGACCCATTTACCGAGTTTATTGATCTTCCCCATTACTCGTAAACGTCTGCTGATTGTTTCTTGTAACACATGTAAAGCTTCTGCTAAGTGCCGTTGAGTTTGAGTCGGGTCATCATCCAATGACTCCTGCAATTGCTCGTTTTCGCATTTTTTTCGTCTACCAGAGCGTTCACTGTCTTTCACATTGAAATCACATTTTTCAAATTGTCGTAACCAAGTCTCACATGTTTTAATGGATGGAGTGTGTTCACCATATGTTCCTACCAGCTAACGTCTACTATCATCAGTCTTTTTATTTTGATTAAATAAGAAAAGCAATGCGTGCCGCAAATGTTCTTTTTCATGCACAAAACATTGGAACATTGGTATGAAAGCATTGGAAAAATAAAACTCGTCTATAGTTTTAAATACATTAATATTTAATTCTTAAACAATACTGCACTCTAAAGTTATTTTTAGTGCTCGCTTAACCGATAACTTTGTTTCATATTTTGACAATGAATTTTAAATAAATAATCCACGAAATATTATTTTCATAACATCTGCACAGATAAATAAAAACCATATCAATTATTCAACAGTGTGCTCGTACGAAGTGATGAAAACTGTGGATTTTCCTATTTGCAATGCATTTAATTTATAATGGATTTGACTGGATGGGATTAACGCGTCCACTATGAGCGATCCGCGCCTGCTGCGGTCCAACAGTGCAACAATATCAACTATCAGGCAATGGACTGCACATCATACTCGTATTTTATTCTGATTATGATGAGGGTTCAGTATTTTTCTCGCTAAATCGTGTTTCTAGCAAACAAACGAACCACATTCATTTTAAATATGTACGTGTTAATAACCAGCCACTAATTAAACAGAATATTAATATTTGCGTCATATTGCTCTATTGTTACTAAATGATTAATATTGCTTAGTGTGTTCATCAACCGGCACTCTTATTAGTCTCAACCGACACTAATTAGTTCACAGTCTGATTAAAACCACCTTCCGCAGGATCATCAGAACCTTAATTGGCGAAATTCTTGAGGTGAAAGAACCCAGCACCATCACAACGAGTTAACTAGAAAAGCGAAAACGATGTTCCCTTTGCATTTGGAAGGTAAACAGAAAAACAGTATATTTTTCTGTGCCGTGCGGGGCCGGTTTGCGGTAATCATCGTAGCCACTTTTGTCTCAATTGCGCACCGTAAATTCTGTTTTTGTCATTAATTTTATTAACTATTATTAATTAATATTCCATAACTTTTGTAATTTCAACAATAAAAACTTATTTTGTGCCGAATAACTACCGTTCCGTTTATTATGACATGCCTGAATTCGTAAAATATTCCCCACTTTCAGTTGCACAAATAATTCAACTTTTTGGAGCTCACGCCAAAGACACTACATTCTTTTGAAAGCTCATAGTCCAAGATAAAAAAGCCTACAACCGTTTTTCTGAATTCTTTTTGTTATAAAGTTACGAATTTTTTAACAATATTCCGTTTTTTCCACTATTTTTACTATTTGTCAATTTTTATTAACAACGGTTTTAAATTTTGGACATTTGGCAACTTTTGGGTCATGTAGTAGACATTTCAAGAAGTAATTCCGAATTTTTTCAGAATTTTTGAAACTCTGGAGAATTCAAAAAACTCAAATGTTCCCTATATGTTCAAAGACTTAGTGTACACATCATGACTCGAAGAATATAGTGCTCACAGTGAGGGTTAATATATGTATCATTGCATGGTAGACACCCCATACTAATAGTTTTCCAAATTTCAAAGTAAGAAGTTGTTTCGCTGTAAGTTGCAACAAATTTATTAAATAAATGAAATATGAATATCTTAGTTCAAAATAAGTGTTGTAGATGTTTCCCTCCATGGACCCGACACACGTGTGCGTACGCGTGCCACACTGCGTACACGCACTTACGCGTTTACGAGGTACATAATAAAATTCCCATCAGACACGTATTTATAAAATATGGGTTGAAGTAAACACACATTTGAACTTTACGACCGTTTGCTGTTTATGGGAAATTTGATAGATTGACAGGACCCGGAACAGTACAAATATGTTGGCTGAATATTAACACGAGTACATTTAATAACCCACGGGTACATGTTTTATGAAAAACTTATTCCTACAACATTTACAATAAATATGTACATGGTATCGAGTCCTCATAAGTCCGGGTATCGAACCCGAAGTCACAGCAATCTGACGTAGAGCATCAATGATCAATGACACTTTACACAACATATAATACTATTTAAGATTGACTAATGTTAAAAAACAGGATCGAGCGTATTTTCAGCACTTAGCTTAGCTTGTGAATTCTTGAGGTGGATGCACAGGAATTTAAGATCTTCAATTAATTTAAATATATAATTTTAATGATAATAATTAACACTTTAAAATATAACAAAATAAAGTAACACTCAGCAACCTCGATGGTTGTAATAACTTGTAAGCGGAAGACTTCTGCACCAAAAGGGTACGGATTAAAAAATGCATAAAACCACACTAATAATAGTGACGTAATTGCTGAATAACAGATTTCTGTGTTTTACTTATTACAATGAACAATTAATAAAATAAAACACAAAATAAAATGTTTTACAAATAAAAAAGACGAAATATGGAAGTAGCCAAATAAGTATACCAATTAAGTATACAAAATTGAATATGAGTAATTTTGATATACTGTAATTTTTCTCTGTAATTTTCTGATATGTACTTTTATTCATTATTCATTAATTATTTATAGTTCAGAATATCTTTTGAAGTCGCCCTTTTTAGCTAATATTTAATTTTAATTTTATTTGAATGGTGCTTCAGGCACTTTGATGTGTGCCCCACCAGTTGTATTTTATAAAGAAATGATGGAAAGCATTGGTACTAAAGGATTAAAGGGCTAAAATGTAAATATGATTTTGCGAATATACTTAAGTACAAGGTTTATTACTTTAGATCGACTCAATTATTAATCAGCGGTGGCTGGCCTCAAGGGTTATGAAATCACGTGCCGCACTCCCTCAAAGCAATAAATATTAAAAAGTGCTTTAAATATTATTAGGCTTGTACATTCATGACTGAAATGAAATAAAAGTTAAATATTAATCAGCAACTTTAGTATAATGATGTACTAAATTATAGAATAGTAAAAATGATTTATTATATTTTTTGAAAAACATGTAATATACATAGTGAAATTAATACATGTGTAGATGGTAAAGAGATTGAGAGATTTGTCGTAGAAAAATAAGAGTCAACACCGTATGAGAGGGAACGCTAATTATTTTGTTTTAAGACAGACTTATCGTAAGTGTCCCGTGCTCATATGTTTCCTTGTGACGTGCCGGGTAACTAGACTGTCAGAAGTTTGTCATGTTGTCAGTGTATAACACATGAAATATAAAGTATAGTACACATACGTGTGACTTAAAGATGCGACATCCAACATTTGTTGTGAGAAATTATACAACACTTGTCCACACTAGTGCGACATACAGCTTAAATCGTCGGAAGTTTTCATATTTCGACGAATTCCTTAAACCTACTTTAGAAAAAAAAAATATTTACAAAAATAATAAAGTAATAAAACTCAGTTATTTAACAAGGTCTCTGCTAACTCGTGATTTTGTAATCTATTGTTCAGGTCTATTTCATTTGTCCATTTAAACACCATTTGCAATTATTTTTATTTATTAACTAAACACAAACACAGGTAACTAAAGAAAACGTCAACGTACACTGAGATTCTACTGGAGACTGAGTAGGTCGTCGACCCTTTTGTTCGTAATTCCTGAAGGTGTTCCGACTTAGGATTAAAACATTTTTGTTTCATGAAAATACTACCTAGAATTTAAAAAATTTGCATAAGTAAGGGTTTTATAAGTGTCGCACTAGTGTACACGTTTAAACACATTTAGTACACTCATGTCTAAATAATGTCAACTTATGAATGAAAATATATAAATGTTGGATGTCGCATGTTTATGTCGCATCAGTCTGTATCATTCGTAAGATAATGAATGTTTATTGGTTTTTTAAATTCTTTTGAGCATACAAAAGTTGACGAATATAAAACTATTTAAGCAAGTCGTTACAAAAGTCAACGCTACACACTAATTAATTAATTATTCATTTTAAAGCTGTTGAACTAAACTTTATTCAACATCGATTGTTAATTCTTCTAAGATGATTATAAAAAGGAATTTGAATAATGAATTAAGCATTTGACCAGGAATTATTTTTTATTGTCATGAAGAATAACTTAATGTCATCAATTAAAAATTTCTACTAATAATTAATTTCACACACGCCATTGAGTAATTTTCTTCAGGTGCCTGTAAATCGATTTAAACACGCAGGTGTGGACTGAAGTATTCCACAGAATAAATCGGCAAAGACAAGACCGCATTTACCACCTTGAAACATGGGTCTTAGAATAGGTCACTTAACGTTGTATATTAGGTAACATTAATTATGTAACAGGTAACTTTTATTATGTTGGACAAACCTTAAGTACATATAGTTGTATTTAGAAGAATCTATTTTGTTTTCAATCTTTGCTAATAACTTTATTTAAACTGTAAGAGAGAGAGAGAGAGAGAGAGAGCAGTGACAGTTAGTATTGCAAAAGCAATGGTTTCGTTGTAGCGTACCGTAATTTCCATTCGTTTTACTTTATGTATACAATATTTAAAATAACGCAGAAAATCTCATTTGAACGCGCAAATATCAGTCGAACATTTCAAATAAAGTTAGATTTATATTTATTTTGGGCCTCACTTTACTAACACATTAAATATGAATGTTATTGCATCGTTCGGTTGGGCTGAACTCGTCGTTCTACAAAATAGAAATACGGTTATATGGATAAATGTTGGAATAAAAGTTTTGTAAATATAAATCCATAACTCTACGTAATATGTAGATATATAAGAATATACGGGAATATGTACACGAGTATTTTGTTATATATAGTCGTTAAGATTTCTTTTCTAAAGGCGGGCCGTTAAATACACGATAGTCTTAAGGCTCTCTATCACTGCAACCGATTTCTTTTTTTTATTTATCTATCTTGCTTGCTGTCTTAATATTCATACATAAGTACTTCTCGCTGGCTCATGTCTTAAAGTAAAGTTGACTGTAGTGTGCACTGTGTCTTCACTGTGTCTGTGAACCAGAGCTGCGAAGTCCGTAAAAGAACATTCGACTTCGACTCCGGATAATTTTATTCATTCAACTCCAGAGCACATCAATTGTTTTTGTTTTAAATTAAGACTGCAACTGAACTACAGGGTAAGCTAGTTTGGCAAATAGTTGACTACAATGCATGACGTCATAAATTCGTTGTTAGGCCTTGTATCTAGGTGGTGTTGGCTAAACACGGTTTTGTTATTTAAAGGTTTATCTTACAAAAAGTGTTGTTGGTTATGAAAATGATTTTACCTAACATGCAATGTTTTGTAACCTATTTATACTGTTTTATATGAGAAGTAAATCTATCCTTTTGCGCATTACCATACTCACAAAATTTCTTTAGGATATCATGTAAACCCTCTGACCTATTTATTGTTGTGGGTTATGTTTAAGAAAAGATATTATATAAATGCAATGTAACATTCATATTTTATGTTTAGTGGGTTACCTTGAGTTATTTTACCTTTGCTAAAAGCTATTATATTAAGATTAAGATTCCATTTTTTCCAAATTTGTAAATTTTATTTATCTTCAGATTTCATTTTCTTCAGTCTAAATATATGTCATTTTCCTCGTAGTGTAAACGTTAGTTTAGGCTCTGAATAATATCTTATATTCTAGAAATGTATATTACATGTACTGATAAAGTTAATTATTAAGCTCCCAAATATGATTTCTGTGTAAATATTATTATTATATTATATTTAGATATTAACAATTAAATCAGTTATGTAAAGACCCAGAATTAATTATTTTTTAATTTATAATATTTAAATACTTTCATAACGTACTAGAAAGTTCAAACTGGAGTCTGTACAATTAGGACTCCACAGCTCTGCTTAGAACTTGTTTTTAGTGTCTATGATAGACAAACAATAATACTAAAGGGCGTATGCCAAGTTGGTTGTCACGCGGCTTCAGTTAACTCGTCATTAATCAAGCATATAATTACGCCATAACATTCTACTAATTACTAACTTAATCTCATCTCTTAAAACAGAAGGCATTGTATTATCGCACTGACAACTTAATTAACTTTTAGAACAGGGCGTGACAGGTGAGCTATTAATATTGTTTGTACGAGCAGGTTAACTCTTTTCGAAAATGTTAATACCATTATACAACTTGCAAGTTAGAGTGGTACGAGTTTTATTTTATTTTTTGATTAGCTCGCATTTCGAATTACATTATTTCCTGTCTTATCATGCTTTTTTAGCAGAATTTTTACCACAAGGAGTTTTTTCAGATAAGCTAAGATTATAACGAACTTTCAAGATAACTGCCTGTATTATAAAATGATAAGAGACAAGTGTATTCAAAAAGTCTATAGTTTATATGTTCGTACGTAAGTAAATCAAAGTACCGCCGTACATTTTGTACAGTGTCGTATGTATACCAATTTTTTGGGATACGTAAAACTCTGTATAGAATGTGCCTGAAGACATTGCACGTTTAACATCGGGTTTTCAACAAGAACTTTGTTTTTTAAAACAAAATAAAACAAAGAATTTAGATGAAAATGATTCAAATTTGTATTAGAAAGTTTGGCAATTATGATTGAAAAATGATATCGGACCGTCCTGTTGAAATTGAATGTCAGTGATATCCTTATCATCAATAATAGCCAAAAATTGAGTTGTTAACACATCTCCATTGACGGTAACCGCATTTTCAGCCGCATCTTCGAAAGAAATCCAATTACGCCTTCAGACCACATAGCGTACCATACAGTGACACGTTGAGTATGCAAAGGCTCTCAACAATCTATCTTGGATTTTCAGAAGCCCAAATGCGGCAATTTTACTTGTTGACATATCCAAAAACAAATGAAAATAGTCTTTGTGTGGAAAAATGATTTTTCCAGAAAAGCCAGCGGGTTGTTCTTGAATGAATTGAGCGAATCTATGGCAGTGTGAATGGTCGGTCGGCTTAAAATTTTGAACCACAAAGCCAAATCCTTACACAAAATTCGCCATGTGGCCGATTTGGATAATCCCAATTGTAGAGAACGTCGAGGAATTGACAAATTCGGATCTTCTTCAACACTCTCGGCTGCGATGTTTTTACTTGAATGATCTGGTCGAACACGAATTGGTGTTGGCATATTATGTTTCGAGCCTTTCTTAATAGCGGTCTCAGAAGGACGACTATGTTGACCAAAAATATTATGCATTTTATGAAATGTAAGTTTTATAAATCCACCATTTTCATAGTGGATTTTTATTATTTTAATACGATTTTAGAGTGAAATTGAATTCATTGTAGCAATTGCTAAATCATTTACTACTGATATGTCAAAAAACTAAATGTAATGTCATGTTGTTGGTGTTGCCTTTATTGAAAAACAAAGCTCTTGTTGAAAAACACTTTATTAATTAAGAGCCACTAGTCGTTTTTGTCTACAAACACTATCTATATTTCTTTAAAGTTTTCTTAATTTATTTGTGTTATTGTGAACTGCCAATGTTCGGTTTCATTCAATTAAGAGAAAATTTATGATTTCATTGTTTTTTTCGTTTACTTGCTGGTCTGTACTGTACATTTATATTCGGTAATACAAAAAATTGACCCCACATTGGAAGGCGACATGTTTTATTACTTCAATATAAATTCACAGTAAATAACAACAGTACGAGACAGCCCTACAGCCCTATTCTGATGTAACAGCTGAACGTTTTGCTTGTTTTATATTCACTTTTGTGATGGATGGGGTGCGGAGTGTGGGGTCATGGGGGGTGTTTGGGTGCACATATCTCGGGTACAATGTTTATGACGTTCCATGCCAGGTTATCACAAGCTACTCACCACTTTATGATTTTATAACACAAATTTATTGCTCCCAAAGTTCCGTTTATATTGACGTGTTGACGCCGGTCGTTTTATTTCGCAAATCTCTGCAGCACCTTGTACTACTGGATGCATGTTATTTTATTTTGACGTCTGGCTTTATTTATTTGTTTAGGAGTTTTACAACTATCTATCTTTAAAGAATATTTTTAAGATCAATAAGTTTCTTGAAACATAAATCTACCTTAACGTTATCATGAAATTTCTTAGAAAGACATTTTGACAAGACAAAGAAGAAGAAGGAGACAAATCATATTATAAAGCATATTAATTTAGATCCTAACTAGACACTTTAAGCATAAAAAGTCTGACCTTACAACTCAGACTAGATATAGCTGCACACCATCTTTTTAAATTTAATATTACTACATTTTGCTTAAGTAAAATATTACATAAGTAAATATTACAGCGGCATCGTTATACACTTTATCGAAGAAATACATTTTTCTAATAACATTAACAATAACGCAATATAATTTACAATATGTCTTTATTATGATATTAAGTCAAAATAATTGCACTGCGTTGCGACTCGCTTCGAAGTTTAAACCGAGAGAGATTGCTGTGGGATCCTAGAATATCATAAGTAAGCATTCCAATGTGACTATTGGAATCCCCTCCTCGATGGTGATAGTGTATAACCAGTCCAAATATCAACATTACGTTTTAGTCCAGTTACATTTATTTAAACAAAGTAATAAACTTAGTAAACAAAATTAACGAGAGATGTTACCTGAGACTTTGTACTTTGTAGATTTGATAGTAAAGTTCTAAAAGTAATTAAGTAAATATATAAAATTTGGTACAGACAAGAACAAAGCATACGAAGCGAGACGTGAACAGACAGACGCAGGCGTTCGCTTTGTACGTTGAGTTTGTTTATTGTATTTGCTTTTGTTGTTTGTAGAAAATAATTTATTTCAATTCAATTAAAAATGTTATTTAACTGTTTTGGGGGAAACTAAGATACAGAAAATAATTTGCTTAGAGTCATCATCTGAATTATAAAGGAAAGGAAGTTATGTGCAAGGAAGAAAGGAAATTAAAATATGTAAATACATTTAAAGAACATTATTAGGCATATACATTTAATCACTGCTCTCTGTGTTGTGCAGTTACATTTTATTTAGTATCTAGATACAGATATAGTTAGTTAAATACAATTTGTATCTACTTACATAATTATTTTTATTGATTACAGAAAATACTACTTATTTTAAATGAATTGCAGCCTTAAGAAATAAGATAATAAGTTCACCTGCAGTAATTTTGGCGAAAACGGGGCTCCGGAGACCTCATTAACCGAGATAAAGTTTTTTTAGTGTCCTTAGACATAAGACCCTCGCGAGGACCTGGGGCAGATAAGAAAGCCTTTTATTTTCAACACTTTCCGCTCATCATTACTTTTAATAGTTATTTTATTAGGCATTAAGGTGAAACGGGTATCCAGGGTTTCTTCAAGTTGCTTTAAATATTTCTGTGATGGGGTGGTTGGACTCTCTTTAATATTATAGGGTTACGTTTCAGCAATAATCCTTAAAATAAAACACATTAATAATAGTAAATTTTGTTTTATGATCAAATATTTTGCTAATTAACATATCGCTGCGTTTGTTTGTATCGTATTTGGAAAATTGTGGAAAATTGCATTAGTGGTGTTTACACTAGTATATTTACTGTGTAATAATGAACACAAAAAAGTTGTAATGTGTAAAAATTAACCCTGCGTGTGTACACTTGCTCTATTATAACTGGAACAGTTCAGATATTTCAGACTCCTATTTCTCTCTTATGAGTATACAGTGCGCTTCATCTATACCTCCTAAAAAATCTAGTTTGTGGAAGGGACTTAAGGTTCCAGCAGCGTCCGGATCTGACAAGTTACCGACAAAGGCGAGCCAGTGAAACTTGCCTGTAAATGCATTTTTTTTGCTTTTCTCGTTGTTTTACAGTTTTTTCATTGTTAAAATAAATGTTTTGCGTAATTTAATATATTATTTCTTAGTTTATATGTATATAGATTTTTTTTTATTAGTTCTTCTTTTTACTAAAATACATTTTTGAAAACGGGTGATCATTCAACGGAAAAACTAGAAAAGCGAAAACGATATTCTTTTTCCACTTGGAATAAAAACAAAAAACAATGTATTTTTGTGTATCGTGCGGTGTGCCGGTTTGCGATAATCATCGTAGCCACTTTTGTCGCAGTTGCGCACCGTAAATTTTCTCCTTGACACTAATTATTATTAACTATTATTAACTAATATTTCATAACTTTTGTATTTTTAACACTTATTTTGTGCCGAATAATCACCGTTCTATTTATTATGACATGCTTGAATTCGTAAAATATTCCCCACTTTCAGGTGCACAAATAATTCAACTTTTAGGAGCCCACGCCAAAGACACTATATTCTTTCGAAAGCTTATAGTTTAAGATAAAAAAGTCTACAACCGTTTTTCTTAATATTTGTTTGTTATAAAGTTATGAAACAATATTCCGTTTTTCCCGCGCTTTTTACTTTTTCAGCTATCCTTGGATGATAACAAAAGGAAATCTGTTTTCTCATTATGTTTTCCTGAATCGTGCTCTCGATTTCCATCGTATCGTGGATTTGGAATTGCTTTCCTAAGTAATCTGACATTATTCGGAAAGTATTTTTCAAAGATATCCTCTGCCCTTTCAGCCTGGCTATAGGCAAATAGATCTCTTAACATGCGAATGGCTTGCAGAAATAACTTTCTCACATCATCATTTGCACTAATAGCTGCAGCTTTGTCAAACAGTTCTACAGCTTCGACGCACAGTCTGACAGCATTTTCTTTCATTTCACATGTACAAAGAGCAGCTGTGTCTAGAAGATTCAGACCCACTTCGTTCATAGCCAACGCTTCCTCCTTAATCATCCTTTGTTCGTTTCCTGCAAATTCTGCAGCGTGCTTCCTACGATTGTCTTCTGCAACTGTTTCTGCGTATACCTTCTCAATTTCTATTGCAGTCAACATTTCCTTGCTTTTCTTCTTAAGCTCCTCGATCTCCTGCAAGCCAAACGTACTGTCTGTAATCGTAACGCAGAGTTCATTTTCATTGACGGAATTGGTGACGTCATAGTACGAGATATCTCCGCTGAAGTGGAATGACGCGTCTCTTCTTGCAGCCAGACTCTGGTCGACCTCCAGCACCAGTTTAGTGGTGTTAGCATCGTCGAAGGTCAACTCAAGATGGAACCAGTTACCTTTCTCTGAATAGTACACGTTAATCTGTTCCCGAAAGAAGCTGTCTGGTGGCAAGGTGTGTTCGTCCAGATTCCTGTCGGGACGATTGGGCAGCGAGAAGTGGTCGTCTTCCAGCCAAATTACTTTTGTGGTTAGTTTCTTGACGGTTTTGTTTTGCAGCTTGAAGAACGTCGATTCGCAGCCGCCCATTCTATTGTCATTGGTTGTGTTCCAACTCCTGTAATATATCAAAATAAGATGAATTAGGTGAATATGTTTCAATAAAGCTAATTATTTTGTTTACTAAATTTGTGCAATATTTTATCAATAGAACACTCTGTAGTTAGACAAACAACCATTCTAATTATATCAAAATATTGATTAATGCCAGTCGTTGTATTTGCTGGAGATACTACATTTCCGGTTGGCCTGATAGCTTATACCAAATAAACCTATTAATCATTATTTATACGTTCGGGTATGTTCCATGACAAATTGAAATTGCGATAAGTAAACATACTCGGCATGCTGTGCTGGTATGCAATATGTATTAAAATCTAGACGACACACACACACACACACGCATTCCGTTGCTGGATTTACATTTAGGCTGACTACGTTTCAGGCTATGGCCTCATCTCATCTGAGTTAAATGTTAATCATTAATCTTATTATTTAAATGGTGCTACAATTATAATTATAGAATATATTTATAAGTTTAATCCCGCTAAACACAACGCGCGTAACCTAATGTACAGCGTCAGTTAATATAATACGAAAAATATACAAATACTCGATCTTATAGAAAAATTATTAATTATTTCATTATTATAATTAATTAATTTCATTATTAAATATTTAATTACTCCACCGTATATTTATGGTTATATAATGATTTGTAAAATAATTCAAAGAAACCACTTAAGAGGGAGGTGGGGGGCAACACCAACTAGATACGCATTGTAGCCCGTAAATACAACCAAAACGTATTGTATGTATCAATACCCAAATAAAAAAATAGTAATTTTAATTTAAACAGTCTAATCGTTTTGCATATAAAGATTTATTTACAAAGTGTAATAAAAAATTAATATTAAAAAAGTTAAGATATATGATAATCCTTTTGTATTATATACTTATACATATGAGTATATTAATATATGTATTTAAATATTACTACGAGTTATAACTACGAGAATTTACAAACTATCAACCAAATAATTAAGAAAAAATGATTAGAATATATTTATTTTATTAAAGTAATTAATTTTCTTTTTCTTGATGATTTTTCATTAACATAAACTTTATATTGTATTATACTTTTTTTCATTTTTTATTATTTATTCATATTAATGTACAACATATTAAGATTATTGTGTGAAAATTTGAAGTCAATTGGAGTAAAACTGTCTCAGATATAGAGTTTTAAGTCCAAATGAAACCATTTTGGTTTTAGAATTCAGAAAATCCAGTGATTAGTGACACCGCAATGTTACTTTTCTTTGTGACGTCTTAGGAGATTTGCTGTCAATGCCTCATTTATTGATATTTACTTATGAAAATTTCACAAAGTATTCTTCAAATGTTATTTTATCATGTAGTAATTATAGAAATAATTATACACTCTGTCGTCAAAAAATATTATCGAAAATATGATAGTTTTTATCGATTTGACCTTACCAACACCCCACTTTAAACACATGTATTAACCCTTTTCGAGGTCTTGCGCAACCAGATAAATACACGCTATCTAGTTCCAATTGACAGCATTCTTAAGTACAGCCATTAGTAAGTATGCCACTTACATCACTGTTAATTCAGCACTGATTTTCACATCTGCATGTCATATGTAACGGAAAACAATCCTCACCTTAAATCATAACTTACACGGGTAATGAATTAAGTTACAAGCATTTATAACATTACGTGTACACACAACATATTTTTTATACTAAATAATTCTTAACAAAAATAACAACTTCTATTATATGATATAGTTGTAACTACGTGAACAATTCAAATCCTGTTCAAGCGTCATTTCCTGTTATTTGATAAGGTCACTGTCGTTATCTGTAGCCACTAACATGTTCTATTTGCCAATTTAAATATCAATAATCAACTGTTTCTATGTGCATGCAAATTCCTGTACATCTTTCATTTCTTTACTTGCTCTTCTACCCAATATTAAACCTTTCTGTTCTCTATTGCAGCCGTAGAGATATAAGCATAGAGTGCGCGAAGGGTACGGCCGCGTGTAAGAGGAAGCGATAAAGGCAAAGAGTGAGATAGTCTGCCAAGTGTCCTCTTTCTCTTTCTAGCCGAGTCGCTGCTGCTGGCTTGACTGTTTGGCGGTGAGGTGAAGGGTAAACAAGCATGCAGACGCAGTACTCGTCTAGAAAGAGACGCAGAGGACACTCGGTAGCTAGAATTGTTTTCTCTACGAAATAGACAATTTTCAAGAAAATGCGCGGTGCCGTTTTCGAGCCACCATACGAATTGCGTAAACATATAAACAAATAAATAAATAAACTTTCACTAGTAACGTTATATTAACTAACATAATACTTACGATGTGTTTTTTATATTTTGTAACATTATAAAAATATATACATATTAATTTATTTATCATCAAAAAGTCATCAATTGTCTCGTATTGTATAACACAGTATGTAAACTAAAAAGAAACACAAAACGAAAATAAAAACTAACCGCAGATACATAAACACGATTGCGCTAATAATAGGTATTGCAAATTATACGAAATTATACAGGCTGCGTGCTGTTTTATTGTTTTAAACTGCCAAGTTGAGTGTAAAAATAACACGACGTGTGCCAACCCTAGTTTAAAAGCTAAACCACCCTTGCGGGTGTGGAACTCTACGGGAGCAAGTTACAGTTTTAAATTACAGTGTATATACATGCACAAATTACATACGAGTGCTTATAAATTCCTCCATAGTTGTGTATGATCGATTCCGCATCAAAGCGTAGTCTTTTCTATCAAATATTGTTTAAGGAGGGACGGTGGTCCAGAGCTCGAAATTTAAGGTATTTTAAGTATTACTTTTTAACAATAAAAATATTAAAAAACGATTTTTAGGCTTATTACACGTATACTACATATAGAAAAATCTTTTTTTTAATTTAAAAATATTGTTACATATGTTAAAAATGACGCTGACGTAGACCCTGTTAAAACATTTGATCTGAACAGTGTTGCGGATTTTGGCTCTTCTATTTATCTGAATATTAAAAATCAAGATAATTATTAATTAGTATGAGTACAGTTATGATCGGAACAAACAGAGTCGGAACAAACAGAGAAAGTTTACTTTAAATCTTCCATAAACTGAATCATCGTTGTCATAAATTAAATATTACCTGTGGGAGATATGATGCATTACATTACAGGTGAAAATTGATTTCCCACACGCAAACAGGTCATTGTGGTGTTAGTCATCGTAAAGTACCCACAAGCACGCATCTGAGTAAGCACAGCGTTTAGAAACAATAAAAAAAGGCTTAAAGAGTTTTATAATATAAGTATAGGTACAGTCAAAGAAAAAGACAGTTGGATTATTACAGTTATAATTATGAATGAGATATTATTGGTGGGATTTATACAGGTAAATAATGTTTAATAGTTTCATGACGATTATTTGAACACTTAATCCTTAAAAAAGGCCCATCCGTGCGTGATGTCAGATTATTACGTGGTTAACCACAGTGGCACCTGATAAATTATGTCCGACTGTCTGTCACCCCTCTCCTCCCAACATTATAACATTTGTGTGTATGCATTTGCATTAAAGCCTCATTCCCACTCACTGTTTTGATATTTAATTTACTGTTTTTATTTAATATTGTAATCTAGATTTCAGGTTTTCATTTAAGCATTCCTTTTCGCATTCGTGTTTTAATTTAAGTTTAGTTAATTTAGTTGGTGCGTATGCATCGTTAGTAATATAAATTTTAATAGTTCGACAAAATTGTATGTGAAATAATTAAAATTGCTATTTTTAATAACAATTACTAATAGAAATTGTTTTCACTTCTATATTTTTCAAAAACTGACATTAAACTTCTTTTAAAAGTAAATCCTACTGCATTTTGACAGATTGTCACATTTTGGAGGTTATAATATAATAGAGTTTTTCTTAATTTAATATTTTTAATTTAAAACATTGGACCTTGTAAGGTTCTAAAAAATAGGAAAACTTAAAAAATAAATTAAATTAAAAATGATAATATAAATACGCGTATTGCCATATACTAAACAATTAAATTAAAGCTGTGAATGGGAATAATACTTTATACTTTAGATATGTTTTGTATAGAATAATATTTCCACATTTTATGAAGTATAAATGCATGTCAGATATAAATATATCCAGTGTTAATTTGAAACGTTCTATTTCATTACTTTCAAACTAAAACTTATTATTTTTAAAGTGAACTTTATTTTCTTTAAGTTACCGTAAAGTTACTCAAACTGCGCTTACCTTCTTCAACTAGACGTTATTGATAAAAATAAAGTTCTTAGCGAGTTGAAACTGATCTGAATGCCGTCGTAGTTGTAGAACTGTTGAAGTGAAACAAACTTTTGGCTCAGCGCAACATGGAACTACGAACACAAAGAAAGGAAACTTCTTTAATAGTTCGTGCTTGTGTTGCATTTATTTAATTAAGCTCCATGTTTTTAGTATATTGTTAAAAGTACTAATGCACTTTTCGTGCAGTAAATTCATTTAAATCTTTAACTAACCTGGCGTCAAAAAGAGAGTAAGAGCATATTTGTCCATTCTTTGACGTTAATGCAATTGAAAGATGACACGGTAAGTCGAAATTGTATTAATCTATTGATAGTTAATATTTTTTTGATCAAATGATTTCAGTATTACCTTGTCGACATAGTGGAATTCTATTCTATTCACTATATTAGGTTTTTCTTATTTATTTATATTAATATAGAACATATTAAGCTTATTATGTGAATTTGAAGTCGATCGGAGTAAAACTGTCGGAGATATAGAGTTTTAAATCTTCACCTCTCAGGTCTGGTTTCGTCTTTCTTTGAAGCTTTTAAATGCATTTTTCTCACACTTAGCTTTATCAGAGTTGGTGTTCTCTCTAGCCCAAAATCTACTGCACCGATCATTTTAAAATTTTGCACATAAGTGGCAAGGTAGCGCTGCTGAATTTTTTTTCTTTAATTTTAAAGCATTTTAAAATATCAAAGTTTCTGATTTTTTTCATGAAAAATCGATATTTTTAATTCTAAGTGCTGTAAAAAATTGAAAAATCAATAAAATAAAATTAACTTATCAACTAATGAAATCATTTTGGTTTTTTAATTTCAAATAATCCAGTAATGAGTTATGAGTGGCACCGCAACATGTGCGGAGTTTTTGTGATGTCTGCGGAGATTCGCTGTCAATAACTAATTTTAGATATTTATTTATAAAAATTAATATTCTCTAAATGTTATTTTATCATAATTATATATTATCTATGTCGTCAAAAAACATTATCGAAAAAATGGTTTTTTGTATTGATTTGAGCTTAATTCCCCCTCCCCCCTACAGTTCACCCTTTTGAAAATATACTATTAATAAATAAATAAAAAAAAAAAAATATATAGGCATTAATTTTAGGGCCTCATTAACATTGGTCATATATTCTTGATTGTTCTTAACCGTTCGTTAATAAACAATTCATTTAATTATGTTGTATTTATTTGAAGAAAATTTAGTAAATTCGATCTCTTTGGGATCTTTGGCGGTCCTCACAATATATGATTCGTATCTACAACACGTGTAATGTCTACAAGTGTATTAAACAAAGTTTTAACAATAATAATGTGCACAAAGGAAAATGTCGACACCATCGACTGGACAAATACCCGAACTGAACTTAGTTGGCAGAACAAAATTATTGTGTCGAGGAAAACAAAAGCTCCGTCCGCCTCGAGTCATGGGAATAATTTACACTAGGTAAAATAGAAATCTGTAATAAGTCTGTAACAAATTCGTATTGCAAAGTTTATATAATAGTTAATACACGAGTATTGTTAAAATAAATTTACAGTAAAGTAAATAGTATAGTAAAAGTAAAGACCATAATTATATATTTTTTTATAGCAATTTATGGAAATAATTCTAGAATGGGTCCATCGGTACAGTGATTTAATATCAGTTATGTCAGTATTACAATGCATGGAATGAAAGTTGTTCAATTCGTTTTATTTGGATAAAAAAACTTAAGGGATTTAATAAAATTTTAGTTTTATTATAACTTTTTTGCAAATGCAAAAAAATGGAGTGAATTATTCATAGCATAGGCAAGTATTACTGTAGATACTACGTCAGCAACCCACGTGACACGGAGAGGGTGCTGAGAGACTGAACAAAGGAGACAAGTAGCGTACATTTATAATATTAATATTAAAAAAACGTTACAGCGATATTTCATATGTACGAGTTGCGAGTACTTCAGCATCAGCACTCCGCGTCGACGGTCGACCCACGAAGAATAACACTCGTGTCCTGATGGCTCAACAAACAATGCATCGTAATAAGACTACGGGAAGAACTCAAGAAAGTTGAGATAAAATATTGCACGTGTCATTTCTGCTATTAGTCACTTGGTTTACTGTTGTCATGTGGCAACGCTGGCTTTACTTTATAAGTTCTTGTTTCAAAAAAATTTTGGAATAAAATGTAAATTCTAGAATTCGATAGGATTCCAAATAACTTATAAAAGTGAAGTGTCGATTCTTGAACCGGTGCTGCAGAGTCGGAGAGTGGAAAAATATTCATGTGTCGACTCCGTAAAGTAGAGAAACTTAAATTCTGATAACTTTATTAAATAGATTAATTGAATAATTAATTAAGGTATAGAGACGCATGCGCATAGAGAACAAAAAGGACATATGCCTTTCTCTCTCGTACACATGTTGGAGACGCTTTTAATCTATAGCACACAAGCTATTCACACTCCATATCTGTATGCTCTAAGGTTGAGCTACAACATTTAATAATTAATGGACTGATACTTATAATTATCAGTATTCACGGCAAAATGACATATCGTCGCTCGCAACTAAGTGCACCGAACATGTTTGAAGCTGTCGAACTCAGGTTCGGTTTCAGCCGAAATTCGTTTTTTGCCGAAACCGAAAGTTCGGTCGGACACTAGTACACTTTACTAACAGATATACCACTGAGACTCTCGAATGTCGCAAGTCGCAACGTGTGCGCTGAGCATATGGCATCGTTGGACTTGTAAGAATAGTATGCCCTCATTTTTCTGAACGTTCAAGTCGAGGTCGAAGTTGGTTAACGTCAATTTGTTTCCAGAGCTTTGCCTGTAAGCCGCCGTCTTATAGACGAACGCTTCTGTACGGAATCCCTGATAATAAACGGTGGCTTTATCCGACCATGACAAACAGACGGGCACGGGCACGGGGACGACGACGAGAACGGGTTAAAACCATGATTGCTACGAAGATGAACAAATCCTTATTTACGTGAATACCTACATGTTTTATATTATTTTGTATTTACTTAGAAATATATACAAGATTATTTATGGGGATTTCAAGGATTTGAGATTCAAATAATTTTGCAATAAAGCAAATAAATAAACAAGATCTTTATCTCGTACTGTATTGGAAAAGAAACTAGTAATACATTTTGGAATTCTCTCTTTATGAAATTGATTTGGTAATTTTTCTATGTATATATTATTATTCATATATGTTAACACACAATCATAATCAAAAACATTTAATAATGCGATAAATAATGAAATTTTTTTAAATGTAATGCTTCAATTTAATACAAATTTTTACAAAAATAATGTATACAGATGCATCCATTGATTTATAAAGAAATAAAGCAGGATTTGCTATATATGAACAAATCAATTTAAGATATGATAAATTTAAATTAAATAAACAAAGTATGCTCTTATACTGGTGAAAAATTAGCAATATTAAAAGCATTGCAAATTAATGAAAATATGAACAATAATAAAATTATAATAATAACGGATTCATTAAGTGTTTTAAAAAATTTAAATTATAATGATTACAAATCAAATAATGATATTTTGACATGCAAAATTAAGGAGATGTATTTCAATATAATAAATAAGAATAATACTATAAATTTTATGTGGATACCAGGACATTGTGGAATAAGAGGAAACGAAATAGCGGATAAATTGGCAAAGGTAGCAATAAATTTGGAAATTGAGATGAAAGTGAAACTACCTTCATATGAAATGTTTAATATAATCAAAAAATTAAACTTCAATTTGAGAAACCAAGATTTCATTAACAAAAGTCAGTTAAAAGGAAGAGATTATTATGATGTTATATCCAAATTTAAGTAAGAAAAGATGGTTTAGAAATGAGTCCCGCAAAATGATATCAACTATGATCAGAATCAAAAGTAATCATTGTAAAACTACAGCTCACCTGTACAAAACTAATATTAAATCTGACGATAGATGTCAATGTGGTGAAGAACTTTAGGTCATTTTATATTTGAATGCATAAATTATATGCTAGTTTAGAAAGATCAGAATTAATTAGTGAAATATTAGATGTGATTTAAACTTTTCCTGTTAATACTAAATTTTTGTTAAGTGATTCAAAATTAATTAGTGAAGTATTGAAATAAATTTGTAAAATTGAATTATAAATTATTTTATTGAATTATTAATTATAATTGATGGTGGCTATGACGAATAAAAGTCAAGGCAAATAAATAAATAAATATAAAAAAAAAAATTTCTATGCCTATTCTTTCAAACACATTTCACACGTTCTTAGACGTTTAAGTCATTGGAACGCCAGAATATAATTAGTGTTTAACTCATGGTATATCCGTATCCGTGTCATGTTTTAACATTTCTGGTTTCTTATCTTCACATTGATGTCAGATCTGGACAACGCAGTAGATTGACACCAACTTAACACTTGCAGCAAGCATTGTCTTCAGACAAGCATTCTTCGCTTGTGAGATCTTTAAGTGATGTTAAGGGTAACTGCGAGATAAGGTGCACGCTATGATGTTCAGGCATTTATGAAAGGTGAAGGCACGTGTTCTTATAAGAATGGATCCTTATTAGGTAGCACATTTATTAGGTAGTAATTACATCTATCTACACATGCTGCATGATGCTATTAACTATGTGTTTGTATGCCTATGGGATAGTGTGAGTGATAGACATATACAGGAATTATGAATTTTTAGACATAGACATATTAGGAATTGTGAATTTTTAATCAAACTTATGTGTTGCTTCTGAAATCAAAGGCTTTTATTTTAGTAATTTACATACACATTATAATAATTACACTGTTTAACTTAAATCATACTATCTTACCTGAAATCAAAGAAACGACATTTAAAATTTATTATTTAAATTGTCAATTCCTTTTTATCTAATTTTATAATAACTTAACGTTGTGCATAGTCTCTAAATATCAACTGTGTTGGCCGTTGACACACACTACAATGAAAGTAGCAGAATGCAGTTTTAATATCTCTGGTCAGTGTTACCAACTAAAGAAATATAACTCCTTTACATACATAATACATATCATGTTTAATTTTCACTCAAAATCTGCAATTTAAAACAATAAAGAACACGAATGTGTTTAATTTCACATAAAACGTAATGCCTACTTATTAACACGATCGTTACATCGTCAAAGTTATTTTTATTTTCTATCATTCCAGGCGGTACAACATGCGAGTTGTTTTGTGACATGAAATCTGATGGAAACATTTCTAAACCTCAACGGAATAAGCCATCGTGCTGTTACATTTTTTACGCAAGTGGTATGTTAAATTTACGTTTGTTGTAAACCCTGCTAATTGTTAGAATTTATAAGTTATACGAGTATATTTAATAAACGTCGGTGAAGTAAGCAGCCGATTCGATAGCATGCGTATCTGCGAGCTGTCATTGTACATGGTTGCACTAAATTGTAATTTTTGAAGTAAATGAAAATTAGTCACGGCTGAAATTCTGTACTTACTTAAGAGACATATTAGTTAACCTATTTATAAAAGAATAGTTTGATTAAATACTGAGAATTTTAAGATATATAAGCATCTTATGAGGTGCCTATACACATGCAACAGACCTGTCATTGTATATGGTTTCACTAAATTGTAATTTTTTAAGTAAATAAAAATTAGTTACGGCTGAAATTTTGTAATTACCAAAGAGACATATTAGTTAACCTATTTATAAAAAAAAATTTGATTAAATATTGAGGATTTACATGAGTGTTCGCGTTTTATTTTCCTATATTAATTCAGCAATATAAGACACTGATTGGTGAATTTTTACATTATATAATAATATTTAAGTTACTTAATACTTCTACAGTCTATTATCATTTAAATATTTACTTAAATGTTCCGATTAGCCATGTAATTTAAAGTTTGATTTAACATCGAATTAATGTTGATGGACACCACTAGTCCGAATCGACTGCTATCGAATCGACTGCTTACTTCACCGACGTATTTATTAATACGGTAAACCTTTAATTAAATTAATGTTGTAGATTTACATATATCAATATACAATGTTTGAGTATCATACCATTGATTGTTACAACAGGTATCAATATATGTTTGTTTATACGTATTTACTTATTATCATTTATAAAAAATATATTCATGTACATATTTTATGTGTTTTACCCTTCATAAATATACAAATATTTCCTTTTGAAATAAAATACAGTCCGCTATTGCTTGGTATACGAGTATATTGATAGTATAGCTTAATATAGGGTCTAGATATCCAATATTATGTAAATATGCGCCTGCGTGCTGTTTAATCTGAAATAAAAACATGTAATGTTTTGGTCGTAATATGTACAAGATTTGTGTAGATAATAATGTCTTGCAGCGTTTTATACCTTTTGAAATTTTTAGAGCTCATTTATTGTCATGTGAAAGCAATAACAATTTATAGAAAAGAAGGTAAAGTAAAAGATTTTCATATAAATTAGATATATTGTATTTCACAAAGTAGAAGACTTTTACAGAAATCTTACGAAATATCTTTTCTTATTTATTTATGCTACATGTGGTGTCTGTATTGCCGTATATACAATCACAATTTGCGATTCTTTACGACAGAGCCTAATAAATATAGTTAGCCCCAGGTTAATAGAATTTGCTTTTATCCCCAGGTTTTCTAATAGTGTTCAGGTTTTCACCTACACAAGACCATTCCCAAATACACCATATTCAACTGACAAACATTTTAAATCGTAAATAAATAGATCGTCTAAAGTTGTGGTAACTTGAAGCTAGAATTACCTTCGTGATAAAACTGGTAATAGCATTACCCATGTAACAATGTTAAATACATCTAACACGTCACTTTATTTATAATCTCAGCTTGGAGAGCAGACTGGTTCCTCGTCCTCGTCCTCGTCGTCGTTCTTGTAAGTTTTCCGTTTTACACGCCATATAAATATTTAATTCAGAACGAGTACAGGTTCGTTAAGATTAATATTTTCCCACTTCTGATATGTGAGTGAGCGTGAGTTTAGTTTACTCATTTTACAAACAAACTCGGTTTAACTCTCACGCGCGGCACATCGCATCGTGTGGCTTATACATATTTACAAACAATAAATTATACGGTTGATTTTAACTAATATGCATCAATTTAAATGAACTCATACATAGTTCAACACTTATTTAATAATGTCTGTAACATATTGTCACTAAAACATGAATTATTTTCAGAAATATCTACGAAGTAATATCCATATGTAACTGTAAACCTGGTCAAATATTAATAGCAATAATGCAAAATATAGTTGCCACAGCATTTCAAGCATCGATTGTTCTAGCATTCCTTTTCCAATATTCCTACAAATCCGCTTACGGAATCATAAAACTTTTCTTGAATTTGTTGCTCAATAAATATGTTTCGCTTGGAAAACAAAAGTATCTTCATTAATAAATAACATGGATAAAGCTTAACTGCTGTCAATAACAAGTTAGATTTATTACTGATAGATAGCAAATTACTATAAGAGGCATAAGTATCTACGTTTCTTTATAATATTCAAAACACAACTTAATAACACTCTCGAAGTTAAGATTAGAAAACTTTTCTCTGTGATGTTTTAAAATTAATTTGAATTATAAAATACTCTGACAATGTTTGTTACCAAGAAAGTTATATAATCTTATTTATAATATTTGTATGTTATACTCGTGTAAGTATTTAATGTTATTTTCACTGTTTCTTAAATCTATGTGTTCGGAAAGTTCTTATTACGGCACCGACCATACTTCTATGTTTCGCGCGCGAGGCGAAATGCCAAAGCATTGCACACGGCTCACGCATATGCTAGAACCTGTATGAATTTACATTAAGGTGTTTCACACTGGAACCGACTTCTTGTGAACTCCGATTGGGATTTTTCTGATTTTTTCAGTAGTATGTTTCATACGTAAATATATCTAAGTGCAGCCCATATGACCACAAACGACATTATATAGACTGTCAACTGTGAGCAAATCATTCGATCTTTTTTGAGTGGGTATGAACGTTCTGATATGTGAGAGGGGAAACACGAAATAGATATACTTTTATCTCATTCACTTTAGACAACTATTTTGACTCCGTGTTATAACCTAAAAATATGGATATCTCTGAAGTACATGTGTACAGTTTGTGTATTTGATTGCTTGTGATTGTATAAACATGCGTTTCAATAAATCCTCTTCCGATTTACATCTCATATTAACAAAGCAGTTAATAATATATAAGCACGGTATGTGGCAAAGATAATATGTTAACTGCATTTGTATGCAGATGAAATCTATTCCAAATATGTAGGTGTCATAACTATAATTCTTAATACCAAGTATTAACTTAATTTTTATTTTCTGATTTGGAGTATTATGCAAGCAAATGACTTATATTTTATTATTTATTTATTTTTAATTTATTATTGCAATAATTTTTATTTTTGTCTAATTTATTATTTTATTTTTTTCTCTATTAATATCATTACTAATAAATTTAATATAAAAAATACAATAAACTGTTTTATATATAAATAATTTAATATAATAATTTAGTGTGATTTGCGGGTTGCATGCTATATGCTATATGCGCATACTGTAATACCCTGACGTCCCAGAACGTCGAACGCGTCACCACCAAATTATTAAGGAATGAAGTTAACAGTCTATATTATGTGGTTTGTGCATATTAACACGGTTTGTCACCTGTCCTCACTTTCATAAAACAACAGTATTTCCCCGAGCCTCATAACATCTCTTAAATGCTCTGCTGATGATTTAATCATATTTAGTCAATATATAATTTTTTTCTATTTTTACTTACATCTTATATGGCTATCCTAAAACTTTCTTACCTTATGTTGCACGACATAACTGTTAACAATATTGAAGAAGCGAATAAACGTTAGAATGAGAAAGTATTATAATTAAAAAATGGTTTGAGAGGGATAGAAAGTCATTATGATTTTCATAATTGGTCCCTAGAGTACCTACGTACGTGCTTCATGAAAATTTAAGAGCTGACAAGATGAAATTTCTTCCCTCTAAACACCACACTCACCCACTCTTGTTCTTTCACCCGGTTGAATGAACCTTGTAATATTTTAAGTGTAGGAGTTAATTTTAATTAATGTTATGGCTGTAATTATAAAATTAACTATAGAAAATTAAATATACATGAAATCATGTTTTATGTCGTAATTACTGCGTTTAGCGTTTCATTTATAGCGTTGTTGCTGCATTGCATTGAGTTGTGACAACAAACGCAGTTATTGCATGAAGTTTGCTGTTTGTTGTACACGTGGTGCGTGGTTGTCATGTTTACGTGATTGGTGTAGACACAGATAATGTTATTACATCAAATTACCAGCTGTTACAGCTAGTGCCTTAAAGAAGTGCTTTAAATATTTAATGTTACATTATTGGTCAATTTTTGGCTTTCTTTCTCATTCACATAAAGGTCGGCCGTACCCTTTAAATTAAAATATAGATACAACAATTCTAATAGTTAAATCTGTTCGCGGCACTATATAAAACGGACATGCCCGAATATCCGATAATCCCGATAACAATATGGTATTCGAAGGTTACATTACCACAATAACTAAAGGTACACCTCCACAAGGCTACTAAAAGAAAGTTGAAATTTTATATATCGGCTAACTTTGGTACCTAATTTTCAAAGCGAAAAAAACCCCACATTTAAAAAAAAAAGAATTTGTCAAATAACGAATAAATTGAAAATATTTTTTATTTTGATAAAAAGAATATTTTTTTTAGTTAGTTTATATGAAAAATTATTTGTTGTTATATGTAAAATTAATAAAGAACGAGTTAAATATTTCAATTTAAAAATAAAATAATGGAATGGAATAAAAAATAAAAAAATGGAGGTAAACGCTAGTATTGTTTTATTACTGTATCTATATTACTTTCTCCATACATTTTTTCTATATTTCTCTTTTCTTCTTTTCCTCATTACTTGTCCTTTACTCATCTTTACATTTATCTCGATTCGACGTTCTTTTCATTCATTCATAATAATTTCCAGTAGCTTCCTTCAATGTTTAAATCATTCCAACTATGGATGCAGACATCAACTGTTTTGAAACAGTTTCATCTGATCCATTCATAGTCTTCTCTACTTCATGTTTTCGATTAGTAGTATATGTACAACGTACAAGCACCAACAACGAGATGGTTTAACTAAGCCTGCACTAAGATATTCACTGCACGAAATAAGCATGCATACGTTTTGCATTCGCTTTGCACTTTGTGTATTGCTTTAACAAAGCCAAGTAAATTTAAGTTTTGCAAACACACCATCTCTTACACTCGCGGCCTTTAGAACGTTGTTTCAAGCATGTATTACTCGTATAGATTACGATTTAGATAAGACGTTCTAACAGCACTCAATGCCAACGAGAAAATGCATTTCTAATGAGATGGCGGTTGCAAACAAAAGACTGCAGGCGGGAAGCAGAACTCAAGCGGTAGCTTAATGCTGCGAGAATGCAGTGTGTTTCACAACCAATGTCAACTTCATGTCAGTAATAACAGTAAATGTGTAGAACTTTTATGGGTTATGAGATGATGGCTTTAAATTTGTAAATATTTTAGAGAATAATAAGTAAAAAACTAATACTAAAATCATGGTGTTCCAAAAAGGGGAGGAAAAGGAATAAAGAGAAATTGAATGTTTAAAACAGATGACATTGAGGAAGTAGAGGAATTTAGGTATCTAGGGTACACATTAAAAAAAGCAGTCAAGTTCGAAGAAAAAATGAGTAACATTATACTAATATCATTAGCACCTTAATAGAATAATATTAGATATCTAATGTTCTTGTACTTCCTAAATATGCATGGGTATATTCTACTAGTTAGAATGTAAGTTCTTTATTATTCAAATATAAAATATACATTGGCATAGGTTTTTGCAAGTATCAAAGAATTTAGCTAGAGATTTAGCTACATATAGAATTAAAACCTTGTTTCTTTTTTGCAGGATTCTTGCAGCTGTCATGGTCGTTGCGCTGCAAGATCTTTTCAAATGGTGAGTCACTTTATTTACTTTTCAGGAATGCGGATTTAGATTTGACATATGCAGATTGTATTATGTCCAATGTTTTTAACAGTAGCAACATTATGTCCAGGAGCAATTTTAATTTAAATGCAGTTACGTGTTACGTCACAATGAAGGTGTATCCAATTAGTTAGTGATTTGAAGCGTTCTTAATAAGAAGGTTGACCCAAGTGAAAACCATATATCGTTATTATATGTTTATTGTGTTCAAACCGCGAACTATGCCAGCAACACTTCGATCTTTTTCTACGAACTAGTGGGCACAACGGTTTGATCCTCGTGCCAGGGCTATATTTTCCGAGTTCGATTATTACTGTTTTAATTGATTATATACCATACATCATCATAATTTCATAACGCAGCGGTGTAGTTCACTTTAAAATAGTAATTCCTTTAATATGAGCAAGTAGAGCAAGTTATAAATGTTAAATGTTATTTCCTATTATGTTAATTATCCTGTAATGTCACAGTGGTCGAGAGGATTTAATCTCAACGCCAGTGTCTGTGTTTTCGGGTTCGGGTAAAATTAAAGTATTATTAAATAAGTATGGCAACATAATTAAATTGTATAAAAATGAAATAATTATCATACTTAATAACCACTTCATAATTTCATTGATCGTTACGTTTTTATTAGCACTACTTTGGTTAAACTGTTATTAGTATGATATAAATTATTCTTCTGGCAAATTTGGTGCTTATTTAGATTAGACGCATTATGCAAATACCCCGTAGAACCCTTCGCTTCGACCATTCCATCCCTAATCCCCGTTACCCAGCGGTTTGTTAAAGAGCTTTTCCCTTAATATGCTTGTGCCTCCCCTAAATCCATTATTATTACTTGCGGTGTTTATGCACGTTTTGTATCACAACAGACATTTTAATTTCTTTTTAAATATATTGTTTTTATCATAGAAACTGCACATTAATGGGAGGTATAATACAAGAACTGCAAAATTAAAAATTTCCAGAATAGAGTGCCTTTTAATGTTTTGCGACAAAATATAAATAGAAATTGTTTCCAATAGAAATCTTTTTAAATAATTGAAGTACAGTCACGTCAAAATCAGTAACAGTAACTGATATGAATATTATGTAATGAAACCCTCTCACACTTAAATAGAGTGGGTGTATTGGAGTTGTTCCGCATTACCAGAATTTATTATGAGAACACCACTTTAAACATTATCAAAACATTTAATAGATTGTCATTCGAGAAGAAAATGAGAAATGCTGAAGGCGATATCATAAGGTAAAAAAGGAGGAAGAGTAGAAAGGAGGGTGGAAGAGCAGATACGAACGGAATGGCGACAGAAGATGCAGAGAGAAGAATAGAAGAAGACACAAGTGTGGGAGAGGAAGAGGAGCGAAGGAGTAGTGACAGAGAGATACAGCAGGTAAGAATAATTCATAAATTCTTAACAGCAAATATGATAAAAGATTACAAGAGGATTTGTGAGAGAGAGATACCGGAATACATACGAGAAAAAGAGACAAGGAATATAATAACAATCGCAATATTTAGATTGGGAAACGAAGAGAAAGGCAGCAAATACTGAGAAAATAGAGAGAAAAAGGATGTGCAAGGTGTACTGAAGAGAGATAGAAACGCTTATAATAATCGTATATTAAGTATTCATGTGAGAAAAGAGTAAAAAGCGAAAAGAAGATGAAAGAGATATGTAAGGGAATGCAATAGTTTCATCATAACAGTGGTGTATCGATAAAAATTAAAGTAAAGGGTTTTGCAAAAAAGTCTAACCTCTTTAGACTCGCTTTTGTAGAAATTTACTAGATGTTTTATAATTTTGTCAAGCTATTCTTTTAGGCGTTATTTTAAACAACAGCGTATCTTTCATTAAATAGATTGTTACTATAAGAAAGAAGATAATCAGTTCACCTGCAGTAATGTCGGTAACAACGGGTCTCTTGAGATCCCATTAACCGAGATAAACTTCTTGCAGACTCATTAGGCGTTAGACCTGGGACAAAATCCATGTCTCGTAGCCTGGGGCAGATAAGAAAGCAAACATCATTTTATTTTCAACACTTTCCGCTCGTCATTACTTTTAATAGTTATTTTATTAGGCATTAAGGTGAAACGGCTCCCGTTCTTTTGGGTGTCTTCTGGGTTGCCTTGTAGTTGAACCAATCGGCTCTATCTTTGTTATTGTGCAATTATTGTAGATTTCAAATTATCCTTTGAAACAGATGGAAATTTAGCAGCGAGTGAAATATTTTAGTAAGAAAAGTTGTTTCTTTAATCGCTTCCATGAGATAAGAGATTCTTAGTTAAGATATAGTTAAAGCAATCTTAGAAACTTCGAAGTTTAGTTTAACTATAAATAGGGCATCACACAAGACGAGATAAGGCGAGAGTAGTTCTCGTAGTTTAGAAAAAAATAGGTATCGTTTCAGTCTCGTCTCGTCACATCTCGTCATTGTGAGAACTTACTCCTAAGATAGTCCTAAACAAAGTAATGCATAATGAATGTATTATATTATTCGGCATAATGTATGATTTCGGCTAATTTTTTTTTTCTTAATTATTGACACATTAAGCATATCGCTTTTGTCTCAATATTACAAGTATCAAATTTGTATCAAATTTAAAAGAAAATTTAAACTTTGAATATTTTTTTTATACACATCTTTAATTAACTACGTTTAAGAAAATATTGTTATTTCAATTTGTATTTCACTATTTCTGTGTTTTTTATGCAACATATTAATTACTCAATAAATTGCACGTGTTTCTTTTATACAAACTTTAACTTTATAAGGTGCTTTACGTGTCTTGAAATAAATATTCTAAGCAACCTAGCTTAGTGGTCCGTTTACATCAAACTAAATAAAATATCGAAGATATTTCATTAATTATTTATCACACATCATCATCGATTAATAAAAGAACGTTAACCATAATCCAACAACTTAACAATAGTAGTGATTGATTAACGTTGAAGTAGAAACTTTCAATAATGATAAAGTGTGGTAATACGAAATAAGACGAATGCATAGTACTGAAAAATATTAGGTCGCAAGTAGTCTGTTTCAGTCTGCGCGAGCCCCAATGGTGTAACATCACAAAATTTAAAATACTCTGTTATTTTCCGTTTCTCTAACTGCAGTAGTCAAACACTTCGGTTGAAATATTCAGAGCCTGATCATGTTCCTGCCGGCTAAACTCAGACACACACCCAGACACAGACCCAGACAAAACTAACATAGAACGAATATTTGAATTTATAATTGCTCAACGTTTTACAATTACTAACAAACGATTACAAATTCAAAGTAACACGGAATCCATTTTAGCTGAATTCGTAAAATTATAATTAACGTATTATTCCGCCAGATTACACTAACTAACTTCTGTTTTGTACTCTAGCGTTGGTAGCCGAGAATAACTATAATGTGTGAACGGAAAATTTTATAAAAAGATATTCTAGTATGCTTATTAGTCGAAGAAATTCGTCTTTAAAAATAACTAAACGTACATTTTAGGCTAAGAGCATATACTCGTATATATATGGTGATAGAATGCTGGACCTGAAAGTGTGTTTAAGTTGTGTACGAGAGAGAAAGGTATATGTTCCTATTTGTTCTCTATACGCATGCGTCGAAAGTGACAGTTGTCAAGTCAGAGCTGTAAGTCTGTCTATTATGATATAATAGATATTAAATATATATAGCCTTATGTATATTGCGTCTTATGTGGCAATCACGATAATTCGGTTTCTTATCATGCGTAAGTACATTTTGGACACACCTTTAATCTATTGGAAATGATTCACGTATTATATAGGCTAATCACTCTCTATATATATATATATGCTCTAAGATTTTAGGTATGTATCCATTTTCTTTTTTCAGCATGCAAACTTGCACTCAAACCCCATTTTAAAATTAATGTGTAATCAGTTTTTCTTGTTTTTCTCGAAACCTTTAACTTCCACACAAATGTTGTTAACAGCTTTTTTGTTGACAATAATATTACCTATAACTTCTTTAAATATATATTTTTTGTATCTTTTACAATACAGAAGTTATAGCTAAAATTAAATTTTAAATTTAGTAGTAAATCTTATAGTAGTAGAGTCTGTTCATTACACCAATTAATTTAAGATTTATTTTTGCTTATAACTTTTTTATTACAAAAATTACAATGAAAAAATCTTAATAAAAGTTGTAGATGATATTATTGTCTACACAAATACATATAGAAGAATTTACTTGGGAGCTTTAACTGTCTGCTAAAATGCACTGTTCGATAACGGATTTCTCCTACTATATTGAACGTTTTATTTTATGTTGAGCGCATTAAATATTCTCAGGCAATCGTACGTGACTTTATTTCCAATTATAGTATTCAGTTTTCATTCTCAAAATGTACTAGTTTAGCATTAGTTTATAAATATTGTAAATTTTACACATTTATGGTGATGTTCCAGTCTAACGTTTGAATTCAGTAAAAATAATTAATGAGTTCCTATCACTTAATTTTTTAATATGTTGAGTTTATGTGATGCCAACGCCTCATATGTTAGAGTTAATATTTTCTCTTGACTTAAGATTTTTATGATTATACTTACAACAAACAACCAAACCAATCATAGCTGTGTTCCTGAAGTTGAATGCGAAGCCACAGCTATCTGTCCTAGTTACCTAGAACTAAGGAACATTGAATTAGGCTGTCACAATATTTACGGTTCATTTAATTTACCTTTAAAATAGTTAGTTTCTAAAACACTGAAATAGGGACAGTGCCATAGCACTTACAAAGGTTCTTTGAAGTGTTTCCGATTTCTCTGTTTGTTTGTTTGTTTGTTTGTTGTTTGTTTAGCGTTTGTTACAACCATCGCTTCGCTTTGGAGAATATGTTTCTGTAATAACGTTAATGTTATTAATTATTCAAATATCAAGGAAGGTGGGCTGCCCCATAATGCCGTGTCATTTGCAAGCGGTGTGGTATAACCGTGAGAGGATTGTGAACTTAGTATATATGTCCGAAAGGCAATTACACACACACACACACAATATATAACGTCATGTCATGAGAAGGTGTTGAGAGAGAGCAAAACATGTTTTCTCCGTCTTTCATCTATTTCAAACATTAATTGCACTGGTGATAAGGTCTGCTATGCATTCTTATTACAGACGACCCAATTTCATTTCATCAGCCCAAAATATTTCGAAATGAATGTCTAGAAGTGTAGATCAAATGAATGATGGAATGAACGAGTTTGCTAGGTATTGATAAACATTAAAGCGTATTAATGCGAAAATCCACTTACCACACACAACCAAAAATTCAAATTTCCTCAAACTCTACTAAAATCCTTCATTCCATCAACGGACATGGATAATATGCAAAGTGAAGTAACATTCAAACTTTAAGATTAATAATTACATTTCCTAATTTACTCATATCAAACGGACGCCATTTATTGTCACAATGTGTCTTTCGTAGCGGTCAGATTCAATTCATTTCATTTATTACCTATTACGTTGTTGGCACTTCCGATTACTCAAGTAGAAAAGTTGCCTTGCTGTACAATCACACCTGATAGTTGCCACAAATTAATTTCAAACTTAATTTTCAAATTCTCATATAAAAATTATCTTACAATGCAAGTTTCAGATTTGCTAGCTTACTACAAGGTAATGAAAGTCTTACATTGTGTTACATTTTGAAATTATTTTGTTATTATTTTTTAAGATTTGTTTTTAAAACAAATTAATTTATTAAAATCGTACGATACTTTTCATTTATTAAATTACATCATCAAAGAAATATTTTCTTGGAAAATCAACATACTTTTTATCATTTATAATCGCGTCTCCCTTCTACCTTTCTAATTTCCCTTTCCATAAAGATGTACATCAAGACTTCCTTCCTCCAATTATTTTCTTAATTTGTACCAAACAGTTAAATAACATTTTTAAATGAATTTAAATAATTTATTTATTACAAACAACAAAAGCAAATAAAACAAACAAATACAAGGCACAAAGCAAACGCCTGCGTCTGCCTGTTCCCGTCTCTGATCGTGTGCTTTGTTCTTGTCTGTACCTAATTTTATATATTTACTTAATTACTTTTAAAACTTTCCTCTTAAGTCTACAAAGTACAAAGTCTTATGTTACATTTCTCTTGTTAATTTTATTTACTTCTTATTTCATTTGACTAAGGCAATATTTTTAATGTTGTTATTCCTTTTTTGCACATTTTCTTATTCGGGGACGTAAAATACATACTTAAGCGTAATATACAGGTACACTCCTAATAGATATTTGAATATATTTCGGCAAATCTTCTTCTTCTACTATTATAATATTCCAGGTGTATATTTTTATATGTTTACGAGATTCGTATGGTGATTCGAAAACGACTTTATGCTATTTTGAACATTTGTTACCTAGAGAAAGTAAGTCTACTTCTTTTGGCGCCCTCGAAATTTTCCTTAAATTTCCAGAAAACCCTGGAAGAATAAATTCAAAATGCTGTGATATCAGTTCATATCTATAATAAAAGTGTCTTCTGTCTTCTGGACCCGATCCCGGGTAGAAAAATGTCTGGAACATATACGGGAACATTAGTTTTCTAGTGTACTTCTAGTGTTCGCATTAGACTGACCTTTGTAGTCGCATCTTTGATAGATTCAACTACTGCTGTAATAACGGTCCGTTGAACTTTTAAGCAAGTTTAAACGTTTCGTTACCAAATGCGTGTTTAAAACGATTTATCTAAAGAAAATTACTCAGTCGCGTGCGTGAAATCAATTTCCACATTGTTTTTGTTTTATAATTATATTTACGTGGAAATATTTAATTAATGGCATCACATTATTCTTTATGACTTACAAAAAATAATCGCTGGTCAAATGACAAATTAACAGAGCATTAAATTTAATTATTTAATTGCTATTCAAATATCTAATTAGAAGTATATATCATTGTTCATGTTAAATATTTATTTTTTTATTAATCAATTTAATTTCCCGACAAAGTAGAGCAGCTCATTAAGATATTGAGTTGTATTTATTTTTAAATATTTTTTTTATTTACTTTATTTAATGTAAGTTCGATGCTAATAATACAATACACACAGTCAGTTGCACAAAAGCAAGTTTCGTACGCCCAACGATGCTATGAACACCTTCCAACGTTGGACGCTTGTTGGTTGGTGTTGCCTATGCTGGAACTAAAGCTCTCCGCACATATGGCATACACATGCGATCTTTCACTAACAACATAGTTCTATTCTCATTCGGTTCGGGCATATTCGGGGCTAAGGTTTGCAATCAGTCGCCTTTACTTTGTAAAAAGTTCGGGCTCTTATCGGTCTTTTGACCCGCATGAGAAGGGATTTTTTTACCCCACCACAAACTTGATCCTCATGGCATGGACTGCTGCACGAATCGTCCAACAAAGGAAGGTTTTATACTTGAAAGTTTCTTTATTTACTTAAAAGTTTTTGTTAAACAGTGTCAGTGTCAATAATATGAACAAATTAATAAAATAAAAAATCATTCGGATCAAACATTCGTTCCACCGTGTAGGAAACTTGCCATGTCCTAAAATATTTGACTCAGACGTTTGAATCAAACGTTTATTGCATCGTCTGGAGCCCGCTTAACTAATGTATCTGACAAGTGCCGTTAACAAACGTATCTGACAATGGAGTATCTAGTTATTTTAACAAACCTATTTGACATGAAGTGTTTAGATAGGTTAACTAACGTATCTGATACGCAACTATCTAGATACATTAATAGAGGTGGTTCTTGAATTTGATTTTACAATACTTCTCTAACAGATGTGAAAAATATTCTCCCCTTCACTTTGAGCAAAATATCTGCATTCTTTGATGGTAATAAGTTAAAGTAGTGGTATGGGAGTGTACGTATCATTTCTACTTAATTATCCGGCTTTAACCTCCGATTGTACGTATCATGTAACACATCACTCAACAAGGTGGTTTACCAGAAGGGGTGGCTTCAAATTGAATTGCGCCTCGGGCCTCTCAAGTGCATATTCCGCCATCGATAGCAGACGTATTCTGTTCCATTGTGAGATCACCCTATGAATTTAAACTGGGTCTAAATTTTAATATAATTTCAATTATGTTAACAAAATTTGATTAAAATAAAGCAGGAACTTTGTCATATGTTTATAATGGTTTGTTTTATCAACCGGTCTAAGTTGTTGTACGCAGAGTTGTTGTTTCTGTTCACAGTTTGCCAATGTGTTCTAATCCCTGACCGGTAGTACAAATTAGCATAAGGGTAGTTGGAGCTACGGAACATGTTACATTTCACCCGAACACTGTAATTTAAAACAATAAAGCCACACGAATGTGTTTAATTTCATATAAAACATAATACCTACTTTTTAACACGATTGTTTTCGTATTGTATTTTTATTTTTCAACTTCGCCTGGGCCACGCAGTTCCAACATGCAATGTTTTTCTTTACATAATGAGAGGGAATTAATAAAAGTCTAAATCTTAAATAAAAGAAATAAATAAGCTTACACTATAAAGGAAAACAATAAAGTAAGTTAAATGCAATTAAAATAAAAATGAAAAATAAAGAATCATTTCCTTGGTTCAACTTGTACAGTTTATTATTTGTTTTATTTATTTTACGAACATACATACACCTGCATCAGTTATGTTAAATAAACAAGGGAGTAATACTGAATTTGAACTATTGCATGTTAGATTATTCTTCTTTTTTATATACTTCATATTTCTTTATAATTTAATCATATAATGTAATATTTTGTTTTACGGACCTTAGTAGCATTTGTTAATAAAGATGTAATAAGACTGTTCAATTAAAATGAGTATGAGTAATGTATCAGATACACATACGGTGGTTATTTCGTTTCTACAGTCGTTTTAGCATATATCAATAGCCATATAGCCATAGCATACTCAAAACTTTAATTTTATTTTTTTCAAAACTACTTTTTTCGGCATGGTGTGGTAGGAAAAAAATTATTCAACCGAATCGTCTGAAATTTTAATATGTTATTCACAATATCAATAACTATTCTTTTATTTTAATAATTTCGTATTTTTTTCATTAAATAAATGGTAAAGAAAACACAGTTTTTAGAATTTCAATTTCAAAAGCGCGCCAGTTTGTACATATTCAATTATTTTTTCTCTAGTTCAGACCATGACTGTACGCATACTAATTAATAATTTTATTGGTTTTTATTATTCAGATAAATAGACGAGCCAAAATCGGCAACACCATCCAAGTTCAACTTTTTGACAGGGTCTACTTCAGCGTCATTTTTAACATGTTTAACAATATTTTTAAATTACAAAAAAGATTTTTTTGTATGTAGAATAACTGTAATAATAAACCTAAAAAGATAAATATCGTTTTTCGTTATTTTTATTGTAAAAAACAATCTTCAAAATACCTTAAATTTTCGAGCCCTAGACCACCGTCCCCCCTTAGAAAAAGTAATTTTTTAATGTCGAATAATTGAAACTGTGAAAAAGGAATACTTAAATGAAGCAAATTTCTATACGTAAATATTTCTAATATGTAAAACATATAAGTAATAAAGTCCCATTAATGCATGTCAGTAGGTGTATATATGGCTAACGGCTAACCCTAGCGGCACCCAGAAGAACCTGACGAATTATATCCGGTGGTGTGACGCAGTACTTCCCGGAGTTTCCTAGCCAACCATTCAAATATTATTCCGGTTGTTTATACGTACATAATACAACTCGGATATGAAGGCACCATCAAGATCGTTTTGAATAATCTCGAATGAGTCACGTTGAACTGGAGCCAAGAATTCCGATCCTACGAAAGATATACGTCTTACGTCTGCGACTTACGTTCTCTTGTGACCCTGATGACATTTATGAATATTACGTATCAGTATCTAGTTAATATGCGGACAACTCTACAACCTCAACAACTAGGACGCCTTTTTTGGTTGGGCAGAATTTATGAAGTTGTGATCGATAGGGAACTACTACGAGAATATTACGTTAGTCCTAAAGTAATTTCTTTTGAAGTACTTCTGTCAATTTTATGATTTTTCCTTTTTAAAAAATATATTTATTTGAGTGCATGAACTAAGTTATTAGCACTACCAATATACCCATTTTGTATTACATCATTTATAATTCTTTAATAACTATACTATAATTTAGATTTTACATTTCATTTTACAATAACTATCTTTAATAACTTCACTATTCATCCTCTAATATTCTTTTTCCTTGTATCTCATTTTTATTTTTCCATATATCGGTTCATTTTACTTTTGTTTCAACAACAAGTGCACTACGATCTTATATAGGAATCGCATCTAGGATGTCTCTTTATTAGATTCCTCTCTCCATCCTAAACATGCATACCTATCCTAGGAAAAATTGCTTCAGTTAACGGAGAACTATACTTTATTATTCTGCACTATTTTCCATATGTCTTCCAATTGTTTACTATTAATTAAGTCTTTTAGTACATAACTTTTTATTACTTCTCTTTAGTTATACCCATTTCTTTTTTTTTATAACCAAACACAGCAGTCTAACGTCAAGCAACAAAGATCTCGCCCACTGTACACTCCATGACTTTTCTTTGGTAGATGACATTATTAATATAGGCTTAATTTTAACATGTAGTGCAAGACTCAAAAATGGGTTTTCAAGCCATATTACTTTTTAATTTCTTGATATTTGGGTTCTGCATGAATTGAAAGAGATTCACATCGACACAACAAATACATCTTCTCCTTTTAATCGAATCATCACAGATGATGACAAATCAACTACGAAAACATCAATCCAAAATCCAGATCATGTTCTAAACGTGATAAACCTACACAAACCACATCAAAAACTGAATTACTTCAGAGAAAGGTTATGCTGTCAATTTAGTGGGATTACAAACGTGTTAACCTTTTATGCTATTTGCTGAGAATAAACAATTAATTTAAATTTTTTCCGTTAACATCTAATCAAAGAATACAACCAGAATAGGCAAACAGAAAAGGAATCGTGTTTCGCGTTAAAACATTCCACACAACGTAGCCGCCTTGCACAAACAACCCTTCACACGTTCGCCATAACGATAACGCATGTCTAAAATAATTGGGGTTGTTACCTTATTAATTACAGTTATGATACTTTTAGTGCTTGCACATAGTTTGTCACGTGATTAACGACCAGTGATTATGCAGTAATGACGCTGCAGAGTGCAGTTAACCAGGCTTGGTCATTGTGGGTGAGGTTTGGGGGCGGTCATTATATGCATTATGTCAGTTAGCGTGGCGTGTGCTAGATGGGAAATTAATGGTTTTCTTTCTTCAACAACATGTTAATATTGAATAGATAAAACAATAATATGATAAGCAGCACGACATCAAGTTGTGAATACAAGAGAATTGTGTAATGTATATTTATATTAAATCAATTTTATATCAGATATTAATCTAGAGTATTAGTAACAGACATCTTGAATCCTTCACGATTCCCCGCAGAATTATTTAAATAAAATAACTATAAAACAAACAGCATTTCCTAATTCTAGTGCCTTACCAACTTGCGTCAAACGCCATGCGTGTGAATCGAACATTTATTCAATTCTGTAGCTTAACGCGTGCTGACAGTTATTTCTTTCGTAATGCTAATAAAATTGTGAAGAGTATGTCAACTTCTTATATTACACTACAATAGTATTTTTTGACAAAAGCACCCGCGAAACTTAGTTGGGAAGTTTTGTTATATGCCCCACGTAGCCCTGATTTGCACGGTCAGAGTACCATTTATTTCGAAGTTTGTAAAACTCTTTGAATGGTGAAACTGTTACAATATGATAATGACCTCAAACCATACTTGATTTAGTTTTTATCTGATAAAGCCTTAAATCTTATGAGTGCATCGTAGGGCTTCTGAACACCCAGGGTTTTAATACCCGCCGGATCGGGGTCCAATATTTTATAAAGCCGACGGATATAAAAAACATTTAAATTTTTAAGTAATAATTGCAATTTATTTATTAATTAATAATTACATAATAATTTCATAACTTATTTTACTTTATTAGCTCTAATTAGTGATGTTTAAGGAACACAATCATTTAGAGACTTATCCCCCAATGACGCTCTAAGATTGGTACAAAAATTTACAAACACCGAGAACTATTCTTTCATTATCTATCATATTAATTCCGCGAAAAGTCTACTCATTAGCTGCGTAGCTAAACTTTTAATTTTAACTGTTAATTAGATTAATACTTACAAGCGTGGATGATTGAGCTAACATGTTGGCCATTTATACAAGTTTCCAACTCATTGGAAAAACTCAATGAAGTGTTTACTTGAAACCTAAGAATTTCTTTTCATTTAAATAGCTAATTATTCTTACATATTAGGTCTCGTGACGACCCAATTGTTTTATTTATTTTTTTACGAAATTCGCTAAATGTTGAGAATCGTTGGAAGTACTCGCACAGCGTACTTATTCAGATATAATGGGACAATTAGCATGACAAAATCGTTGGCTACATGCATATTAATGAAGCTAGATTTCAGATTCTGGATTTCGAATATCTAATCGTAGATCTTCAGCGCTGCTCTTGGGACCTTGTACAAATTGAATCAGGGATTCTCCGTGAATTATTATTATTTCATTCATTACCAGATAAAGTCGTTAAAGTTGTAGTAACAGGATAAAGGGCCAAGTAAAAGGTGTGTGAAAATTACGAACTAAAATACAAAATTTCGGTTTACAATACGTAGAACAAACTACTTTCAAAAGGGTGTATTGGAGTTGATTCTTTATATAGAATTTCAAATATTATATTTCCTTATAATAAAGTGCGTTAATACGAAACAGCTCCAATACACCCCACTGGAAAAGTCGGATCTGGCACGTATTCTATTTCTATAATATATTACCATTTTAATGTGACTTCTTGCCGATAGAGCGCTGATTGTATACCATTCGAACGATTTAAACGTTTTATACAAACTGAATATTCAATTGAAGTGAAACCAACAAAGTACATAAATATACGTCATCTTGTCAACTAAAAACTGGCTGGTCCTCTTTCTTGTTCCATTCGTTTCCGATCCGTTCTGTTCGATCTAAATTATTCAGTGTGATCGATTTTGTATAATGAATATAAAAGTCTAAAAGATAAATTGAATACACTACGAGGTACAATGGCGGACACAATGGATTTAAAAAAGTAAACATTAAGAGAAGATTATACTCCATTTATTTTGTAAATAATTCATTAATCTTGTATATCATTACGGGGAACGATAAAGAGAATGGTGATTTATTATTTGAATTATGTTAAATATAAAAACCGATTATAATATTTTAATATGGTAAGGGAAAAGTTTACTCACATTATAACCGACAACTTGCAACGCTGACTATTTCGATTATGGTGTATTAGTGTTGTTTCGAATTAGCACACTTTATCATGGGAAATTTATAAAGATTAGTTCAATCGAATTTTAAGTATGATACATATATGCAGGCTACTAACATTTTTACACCACTACTGTTGGTCAGACTGTTAAGTTCATCAACGATTAATAGTTACCCTGTTTTTTTTAATTTTCTGTAAATATTTGTATACCATCAGCACAGATAAATAAAAACCATATCAATTATTCAGCAGTATACCAAGTGATGAAAACTGTGGTTTTTCATATTGCCATTTATTTAATTTATAAAGGATTTGACTGGATGGGATTAACACGTCCACTGTGAGCGATCTGTCTGCTTCCGGTGGTTCAACCAATTAACGGACAGTGCAGCCAAATAACACAGAGCTATCATTGCAGGGTGTATTTTATACTGTAGTATAAAATGTATATTTTTCAAGTTAAACGAAATGATACTCGGTATAACCGCTTCTAACAAAACCACATGCATGTTAAATATGTACATATTAATAACTATAACTACCAACTAAATAGAACGATTGATACGGTAAAATGTTAGATTGTTCTCACACTGCAGGACTCTACGTCCGACCGCCGGCTATGAGAAACTATTGTCATTAAGGTATTAATGTTGTTCCGCTATAGCATACTTTAGAATAACTGCAGGCTTTTACTATAAACGGAGACGGTGGTCTAGAATTTTCAAAAAATCGATTTTTTTTTTTTTTTTTGATATTTCGAAAGTATAGTCTTTTAAGAATATATTGTTAATTTTTTGTAAAGACATTGCCAAAAGTTTTGTTTCTACAGCCATTTTAGCATATATCAATTGCCATATAGCCATAGCATACTTTCTCATTTATTTTAAAACTATTTTTTTCGGTATTGTAGAAAAAATAGGAACTACTTAATTGAATCGTCTGAAATTTTAATATGTTTTTCAAAACATCAAAAGCTATCGTTGGAACTAAAATCATTTCATTATTTCAATAATTTCGTATTTCTTTTCATTAAATAAATGGTAAATAAAACCCAGTTTTTAGAATTTCAATTTCAATGGCGCACCATTTTGTCAATTTTCAATTATTATTTTTTTCTCTAGTTCCGACCATAGCTGCTGTACTCATACTAAATAATAATTTTCTTGGTTTTTATTATTCAGATAAATAGAACAGCCAAAATCGGCAACCCCGTCCAGGTCCAATTTTTTGACAGGGTCTACTTCAGCGCCATTTTTAACATATTTAACAATATTTTAAAATTTCGAAAATGATTTTTTGTATATAGAATAAGTGTAATAATAAGCCTAAAAAGTTAAAATATCGCTTTTCATTATTTTTATTATAAAAAAGCAATTCTCAAAATTCCTTAAATTTTCGAGTATTGAAAGGAACACTATCTCAAGATAGTCAGTCAATTCAATACGGGCCATGAGAACTTGCTGATTGCAATAGTTATTTCTGAGAGAAACATTTCTCTCTCTGTCTTTCTTACTCGTTTATTAGTTATATATACAAAGCGAGAGAGAGAGAGTTGGATTCTTTATTAACAAAAGTTAGAAACTTTTTTATGGTTATGTAATAAAGATTTATTACCTTCAAATTACATTATAATGTTATTTATTATTCTGGAACAACATCAATAAGGTCAAAGTCTCAGCAACTACAGCAAATTATGACACTAAAGTTGTTAGTTCACTGCATAACACTACATGGTAGGATAACGGTATGGTATGGCGAATATACCAAACGATCTACTTGTAATCAATAATAAATAACCAGAGCAAATTTCATAAACAAGCAAACGTGTGTGATGTACGCAGCGAAGATGGTTCATGTCTATTAATTAGGGCTGTAATTAACCGGATATTTGAAGTTGATGGGATATTTACCAACCAAACCGGACGTCCTTTTAAAACCTAGTATACATTTCCATCTCGTATTTAGTGTTGGTTCTTAGAAATGTTAATATTTGAGCATTGACTGATGGGATTTTTTTTACGTATAATCAGAGGCGGCCTTAGGGGTGGCAAGCAGAGCAACCGCCCGGGGCCGTTCTCTTCTAGGGGACTTGCACACTCGCGGACCAACCCAAGTAGAAAAATTCATTACTATTGTTGTGGATTTTTGCGGGACCTCACCCCTGACACCATTTGTTGTGGATGTGTAAGAATACCTTCACCCTATTACGTCCTTTTTGAGTCGCTAGCTTCTGAATGTGAATTACCCCGTAGACGACATCGAGATAAAAATTGATCCTTTATTTTTAATATATATTAGTTTCTTGGTCCGATTAGGGATGTTGAATTAAGACTTCTTCGAGCGGCTAAAGAATTTCTTTCTTTCAACATACCTCTTTGAAGAAATAATGTATTTTGTTTAATTAATTAAACACTTTTATTTAAAAATAAGTTAATAATTAGTTTTATTTGAACATCTAAATTTGTAGTTACAATATTTCTTCACTTAACTTATTAGGATGCTAAATATTTAACTAGATATAACTATAATTTATAGAATGTTTAACTAATCAGAAAAATGTGTATTTAATTTATGACTTTAATTTTGTAGCACATTTGAATATTACTTTATTGTTTTATAATTTTAATAATGAAATAAATACACCATTTTCTATTAATGCATTATTATCGTACAACGTCAATATTGTTATCAATTGTTTTTATAAATTTATCAAAGTATACATATAAAATATATATGATATATGACATATCAAAGTATGTCATTAATCACAGACACTACACCTAATTACTTGTTATCGGTAAGACGATCAGAATGGAACTCTTTGTTAGCATTTATAATCCATGCGTACAATTAGTGTTGCGCATGACAAAATAAAACAGGGAATGTGGTTCACAAAACCAGTGCTAAGGTTTAAAAGCGCTAATTTTAAATAGTAATTTGTTATACTTACAATACTAAAATTAGAGCTAACATGATACATAACAATTATATAACATTTATATTAAAATATAGAGAGATAAGTACAATATGGTATGTACTTACAATACTATATATCTCCTTGAATCTCGCGCCTCGCTCTTTAGAAGTCTCACTTGAATCACTGCGTGTATCTTTTAAGACATTCATGTTCCTTAGTTTTTCATCATTAATATCTGTCGTCTTTATGTTTGTTAACTTTTATAAAATTTCCTATATACAATTTTAGAACTCCACATTTATTTATTTTGTGACTGATTATGTTAATGAATTCGACGTGATACTTAGTACGACGTAATATAAAAATATTATTTATTTTGATTGTAAATATTTGTGTCTTGATGGACGCATTTATATAAAACAATGATCAACAACAAGAGACGATCACTTGACCTACTCGATCATACTCGATTATTATCTATTGAATTAACAAGTGAACTGTAGTCGCCACCTTAGAGCATATATATATATATATATATATATATATATATATATATATATATATATATATATATATATATATATATATATATATATATATAAAGTGTGTCCAAAATGTGTGCGAGAGGGGAAAGGTATATTACAAAGAGAACAAGTGCCTCACAAAGTTCTGCTGCCCGGAGCTTCGCAGTGGCTAGTGGAATTATTTGAAATCTAAAAAAGACAACGAATTAAATAATGTACTTTAAAGAAAGTCAACTTTATTTTACTGATAAAGTTAACTAACATCTATTTTCTATCTCTGTATTTGCTTTAATATTACATCGTATGGTGTGCTTGAGCGTTTTCAATTCTCCATTAAGTTTCTCATGATTTGAATCAAGAAGGAACCGGAAAGTTACGTAATCTCGTTTGACCCATCTACAAAATTATAAACGTTCAGATAACAAAAAAGTTTTAGGTTATACGTCTACGCATTTGGGACGCCCGTTGAATTTCTATTTCCACTTATTCTTGAATGCGGATTGAATAGAATTGAAACAAGTCTCATTGACTTACTTATCTTTTGACTTGAGCAAACTCGTTACATTTGAGCAGCGAGTAGAAAAATATCCAATTGAGGGATTTTCTAAAGTTACCGTGATTTCACATTCTCAACGAAAATAGTGTTGAGTTCTTGTGGTAAGCGTCCACTAGCAGTCTCGACCGAACTGCACTTATATCTGCAATATTCTATATATTTATGTTATGAAAGTTAATAAGAAATATAGTAACCACATTTTAAATAGTTTGCATAATACGAGTTAAGAAAATCTTTTCAAGTGTCTACATATGCAACCACATGACAATTTTCTCTTCTCGCACATCTCGCTTTTGTGAAAACTTACTCCTAAGATAGTCCTAAACAAAGTAATTCATTGTATTATTTCGGCTAATTATTTTTTTAATATTCCAAATTTTTCACGCACTAAGCATATCGCTTTTTTCTCACCATTCTTTGTATCAAATTTAAAAGAAAATTTAAACTTTGAACAATTTTTTTATACACAGTTGACCAACTAATTCAATTTCACTTAATGCATCATCACTTTAATCTAATCTCGGCCTTTTAACCGACAGGTTTGGCAGGTTAAATTGAATGTTAATTTTATATTGTAATTATTTTATATTATTTTTTATTATTGTTTTAATTGTATTTTAACGCTACTCTTTACTCGCTAATTGTATGCTGCCCTATGCCGACGCTCTATTAAGAATTCAATTGCCAAGATCGGCGAAACCAGTCATTATCAAGCTGCTTCTGAGTCACTAACATCGGAGGAGTTGAAACAGTATCAAAAGTGTTATTGAGTGTACCGTTGACATAGCTGCAGATTACGAAATATTAATTAAATGGTGAACCAGTTGATTAAAAACGATTGTTTTATTTGTTCGTCGAGAGAGTTTTAAAATCTTCTACTATTTTTAATGGTCCTTCGAACCGGATTACTAGAAAAATTCCACAATTTTCCAACGAGTATATAATGAACATACAATCCACCTGTTTAATTTCATTATTTCAGATATTACACTTTTTTAACTCGCTCTCCCACCATGCAATTATACAAGTACACAGGGTAGAATTGGGAGGAATTGGAGACACTGGTGAAACGAAAGAGCGAAGGCTTCTAATTATATTCCGAATAAAAGAAACTTTTTAATAGGATATTTTCCGTCAAGTCTTTCAAAAGTTTATTACTTTTATCTCTATTGTGCAGGCCCCTCTCTTGTGAAGTCCCGCCTGTCCTCGTTCAAATCCGGGCCTGCGTGTACATGTAAATTCTCACCATACCCACACTTAATGAAAACTCCATTGGAGGCCAGTTATAAAATGAAACAAAATGTTATAATTTTGTTAATATGCAATTTTCCTTAGTAAATTTTCTAATTGCCTCCGAAACATTAATTAAAATTAATTTGTGCACTTAGAATATTATACGACTAGACTCAAGGGGTACAGGGTGCAGAGGAATTATAATAAGAACAAGAGCAATTTTCATCTTGTCAGCACTTAAGTTTAAACATTACGTGGATAGGTACAGAGCACTCCGGGGTATACTTATTAAAGTCTCAGTTCAGAAAACTCGCCGTCTCTTTCTGTCTTGTGATTTGTAATGGAAGATTATTCTGCAATCTCTCTTTGTCACAGAGCTTCTGTTTAATTGCGATGACATACTCACAAAGCCACACAGACGGCATTCAGGTCTGAGTAAAACAATAGTCATTCTCAAAATTAACGATTCGTGACGATATACTCGTAGATACAGTTGCTCCTTGTCAAGTTGCGATAACTATACCCACTATGCATATTCTATTTCAATATATATAAACTTTAAACATTTATTATCTTTTTACTACCTTAAATCTTAAGAACAGTCTAAGCTCACCAAATTTAATAGCCTACAACATATCAGATTTTTATAAGAAACTGTAGACCCGTTCTCGAGATATACAACGTAAGTTACACAACGGGTGTGTTCCTTTGTAAGCATACACTTAAGTGGAATGGATTACGAAACGATTTGAATGGTTTTGAGCGTTGAAAAGAAAAGGATTGCGATAGTTGTTTAAATAGCTCCGTACAATCAGAATAAATTTATCATAACAGAAATATATTCGCTAAATGATAATGAACTTTATTTATTAAGTTAGGTTATGGTATGAGGAAAAATGTATAAATGGCAGGTAAATATGAATTAAAATTAATTTTATTTAGCTTATCTAACATATGCTAATTATATAATAAAATAAAATACAATAAAATATCACTTTCCAAATCAAATAAAGCAATTACTTCTGTCATCGTCATCTTTAAGTTTTGCGTTATGTTTAAACATTGCGCCGAAATGCTCAACAACGACCACTACGACCGAACTCTTCAAATGGGAGCTTGGCGTGAGCTAAATTAATGACGTCATTAGTGACATTTTCGCCGCGACCACAACGACCCTGGTCGCCATGTAGAACAGCTGAAATAATTTTTTGGACGTTGTGAACTCTTAGTTGATCGCACAAAATAATGGGAATTTGTAATTATAAATACCCGCGCTAATTATTTTATAAAAATTCCGTAACTTGGTAGCACTATGTGCAAAATATCAACTATTATTTACAGCTATTTCAAGGAACAATAAAATTTCAATATTATGTTTGCCTTAGCAGCGTTAAATAAAATAAAAACTTGTTATTCTTTGACTTTACTTGATTATTTGACTACCAACAACTACGAAACATTACCACAGCACTGACCTACTCAACAAATAACTGACGTTAAAATGCATTTCACGTCATACAAATGGCCGACCATTTCTAGCGCTAAAACTACAATTCAAACTTTTAATTGCTATATCTTCGTCAACATTTAGATATTTAATAAAATAGACATGCCATACACATTTATTAACATCAACTTCAATGAACAATTGAAAAATCGACCACTAAAAAATAAGGACACAAGCCCATTACTATGCATATTTTTTTGTTTGTATACGTTATTAATATCACGATTATTCACTTCCAACGATAGGACATATAAGAATGACACTAAAAACTAAGTTGGGATGAGCTTATTTCAATGTATATATATCGATACTATGGTAATGGTTAAATTGCAGAGACTGGACCAGGGGGACATCCTTGTATCCCGGAGGTGCTTTCATTGGCCGTGCAAACTGATCAAACTTTGTTTAATGTGGTTAGAAATAACAACGTTCCAACTTTTAAAAACTTCCAAACATTGAAACTACGGCGCTACGGACGCTCGAGTAATAATACTTTTGATAATAAAACTTTCTATCGACTGTTTGAGGGAAATTTATATTACACTTGAATCAAAGAGCGGTAACACTGACGTGATTAATTGATTCAAAGCAAAAATGTCTTAGACGTACACATTCGTCTTGGGTTCTACGAAGCAAATCAAACATGGCGTTGAGTTTTACACATGAGATGAAAATATAGATACATTTTACTGTTATAAGACTAGGAGTAAATACCAAAAATTTTCTATGTATTAGAAGCTGTATTAATAATGGGAGCGGTAATAATAGAAGCCATTCTACTAGAAGCACTTTAGTACTAATTAATAAATATTTCTACTTATTCGCGTTTTGTTAACATTCATTGATACAATGTTTATTTATTTTTAGTCAATATTTTCACAGTTCTTTGTTGTTCATATTGACAGCACGAGACGACACACTTTGCCCGATGTACATAGTTATACGAGTATAGCTCGACGCGACGTCATGACATTCATGACGTTTCCTTTGAAATATTTTATGAGTGTCTAAAATTTTATGAAAACACTTTTATACTGACAAAATAATCTCATACAATTTAGTGATTAGAATTTTTTAAGTTAATGGATAAATTTCACGTTAAATAAGCAAAAAAGTGTGGTGGTCTTCATCTTTCTACGATAAATAATAAATTACTTTCTACGATAAAATTTACGGTATTTTGAGGGTTGTTTTTCAATAATAAAAATAATGGAAAACGATATTTGAACTTTTTAGGATTATTATTACACTTATTCAATTTATCTGAACAATAAAAACCAAGATAAGTATTAAGTAGTATGAGTACAGGTATGGTCGGGACTAGAGAGAAATGATTTGAAAATTGACAAAATGACGCTCTTTTTTTAACATTTATTATTTATTGATTAATGAAGAAAATACGAAATTATTGAAATGGAGAAATGATTCTAGTTCCAACGATAGCTATTGATGTTGTGGTTAACATATTAACATTTCAGATAATTCACGATTGACGTGGTTGAATTGTTTTTTTTTTCTACAACTACTTGCCGAATAAAGTAGTTTTGAGATAAATGAGATTAAAATTATAAGTATGAATATTGCTATATGTATATGCTTTGGTTATATGGCGATTGATATATGCTAAAACGGCTGTAGAAACGATAATATTGTCAATATCCTTGCAAAAATTTAACAGTATGTTTTTAAAAGACTTTCGAAACAAAAAAAATCGATTTTTTGACCACCCTTCAGAAAATCCAGTGTAAAAATCACGGAGTTACAGATAGTTTCTATAATAATTACGTACAGAAATTCATTTTAAAAGTATATAAAAATATTTTAGATGAATGAGTAAGATTTCTGATATTGGTATTTCTAATATTTATTCCCAGAGTGAGAGTACTCTCAAACTTCCATAAAGCAGACTAATGCGCTATGAAGAATGCTTGTGAAATAGTCCTATGAGTAAGGACTGAATACAGATGAAAGCACACCGCACAGTCGGAGCACTTAATAAACTTAATCAGGATTAAAACGTAAAGCGTGGATGAATTCATTTAATTTGTTAATTCGTTTTGTAATTTTTAATGCATTAACGAACTTAAATGCTTACTTTTTAAATTAAAAATGAAAGGAAATGCTTTGCATTATAAACTACTTCAAATTCTCATAAAAAGAAATGCTTCCAATGGATTAAACTCGTATGATATAGAGACGGGATACGGACGTTTTGTTGTGGATATGGGGTAGTTTACACCCCTGCTTTTAAACGCCCCAGTCATAGCACAACGATGAAACAGACTGAGATTTGCGTAGCTCTACCGTCGTCTGTCTATGTTATAATGCATGGAACGTAGTCATTTTAAAATTACGGTGTGTCAGAAAACATATCGTACCCGTGGCCGTATCTCTAAGGCCACCAGGATACGGCAAGCCAAGACACGGCACGGCACGCCGTCAGGGAAATGAGATAAGAAGCGTCAGACTCATAAAAATGTTCGTAAAATGTGATTTAAGCGATCCTTGTAAATATTGTCTCAGTTTCATCACCAGCGGCAGTAACACCTGAATTTAAAATTGTTTAAAATTGTAAACTTGACACAGTTGGGCGAGAGCATTGATGCTTGACTCTGACAACTGTATTCTCGGGTTCGTTATATTTTCTGGGTTTGATAAAATAAGATTTAATTAGTTGTGCAACCATAGAAAAATGAATATTGAATAAAATGACCACAAAATGAAAAATTCGAGAACGAAAATAGAAAAAGAAAAAAGAAAATTAAAGAAGAAGAAAAAGAACAGCTTTAGAAGAGAGTGGATGGAAATGGAAACATCATAGCTAAGGCGATTCTAAATAGGAAGAAGAATGAGGATCTTGAACGTTGAATGAAGAGGTTATTGATGAAACACCAATGGAGTAATTTGAAATGAAATAAGGAAAGAAGCTGATATATGGAAAATAGAATTATTATATATTGTATAAGTTATATGTTATAAGAAAATGTATATAAAAAATGTAATATTGATTTAAAAAGTTTAAAAAGAAAAATAAATATTGAAAAAAAATATTGTAAACTAGTGTACCCACTTGGCGTATTTAACAACCCATTTATTAAACACGTTGATTTGCACTGGCATATGCCAATTAAGAATTATTTCTGTATAACATATTTATATATCAGTAAATAAAAATGAAATAGGGGAAGAACTTTCATATAAAATATATTTTATTGACTTAGCAATCACAATAACTAGCGAGTAGCAATTCCACCCCTTCCCTTAGCTAGTAGCTACAGAGGGGAGGAACGCGGCCGTGTAGCAACGGTTCGTTAGCGCGGTAACTTATCTGACATAACAAATAAAGAGGGAATTCGTTGGAGAGTTAAGGTTAAGCTGGAGTCAAGTTTCGAGTTCCATATTCGTTTATTTTTAACTTCAGCAAAAGTCAGGGCCGAATTTAGAGGTGGGGGGCCACTGGGGCAACGAAGGAGCGGAGACCCGTAAGTTTTTTCCTTCAAGTCTTTCAAACATGTATTGCTTTGATTTCTATTGTAGAGGCCCCTCTCTTGTGGAGGCATCGGGGTAGTAGCCCCGCCCATGTTCCTCTTTCTCTTCTTCATCCCGTACGAGGTGTACATGTGACATAAATTTATCTAAATTTAAGCACTTGATTGTGTTCTGGTAATGCTCGATCCATTTTCAGAATTGTTAATTGTTTTAGATGCTGAATGGAACTCAGAGTTTCCAAGGAGCAGTGATGGCAATTTATCTCTAAATCTTATAAATTAGTTGCTGCTTTAACTATTTCCGGTAAATAGTTGTCCTAATCTTCTTCTGAAAGCAACATTAGTTTCTCCATTTTACACGATTTGAAACTATATCCTCCTCTGGTATATTGGAAAAGAAGATTAGGTGTAATTTTTTAAGCGTCTTTGGTAGTTTTCTTAAACAAGGTCCACGACTGTTGTATCCATCGTTTACAAGACAAACTTCTTCTAGCTGTGGATTATTGGAAAACAATAGTCCTAAGTCACTGTCATCTGCATTAATTCACAAATATATGGATTTTAATGTTGTCTGCCTGGCAAGTCTCCGAATTTTTTCCTCAATTATTTGCTTATCCTGTATAAGCAGTTCTTTTAGTTGCATTGTTTCAATTGTAAACATTAATTTGCTAATCGAGGCGTCAAATGTGCCCCGTAGTTGCCCCGTAGTGTTTGGTAATTTACCAAACAATGTGTCTTCGACATTGCATTCAAGATCAAAATCTTCAAGCTGTGGATTATTGGCTACGAGCTCCTCCAGATGGGTGGTGTATTCCGGTACGACCATTCTGATATTCATTGATGTCGTTAAAGAACTTAATGCTTCTACATCAGCTTCGGTTAATTTTAGTTCTGACATAACAAGAACAACCAATTTTTTGCAATGGATGGCGATAATATTTGGAATGGTTTTAAAAACATTAATACTTTCCCTCCGGTTTATTGTTAGTTCTTTAAATTAAATTTGACCAGAGTGTTAAGGATGATATATATTCTTTCTATACACTGTAAAATATTATCTTATTTGTTCTAAAGTTTGTTTTTGATTTAAAAGAGAAAGCATTCTAAAATTAATAATCCAAACATTGTTATTTATCAATACTTTTTTATTTATCATTAAATTACAATGAGTCAGACACTTTATCGATATTTTGAAAATAAATGAAACTTTTTTTTTTAATACTTCAGTTAGTGTCAAAGGTGTAATAATTCCATTTCGTCATTGATTTGACGAATATTTTTCTTGACATGCTTCGTAGTATATAGCATTTCCAAATTCAAGGTTTCTTTTATTGCTTTCACTGTATCTGCATGTTCTGGTTTCACCTCATATAATTCCAGTTTCCTTAATTGTTTTAGTTGCAGAATCGATTTAAGATTTTTCACAAGGCAGTTACTACAATCTATCGTTAATTTTTTTAAATTGGTTGCTAGTTTAACTACTTCCGGTAAATAATTGTGTTTACTTTTTGTTCCATGCAACAACATTTTTTCTATATTACAAGTTTTGAAACACCAAACTAAATCTTCCTCTTTTAGATTCGAGAAATATATTAGATGCAATTTTTTAAGAGTCTTTGGTAGTTTTCTTAAACAAGGTCCATGATTATTATCTCTTTCGTTTATAAGACGAACTTCCTCTAGCTGTGGATTATTGGAAAACAACAGTCCCAAGTCACTGTCATCTGCATCAAACCACAGATATATGGATCTTAAAGTGGTCTGCTTGGCAATCCGCCGAATGTCTTCCCCCTTCACTAGTGCATTTGGTAAAGACAGTTTGTCTAGTTGCATTGTTTCAATTTTCAGCAATAATTTTGTAATCGAGGTTTCAATTGTTGCCGATAGATGTAAGTTTTTGATAGTATTTGGTAATTTATCGAAAAATGTATCTTGTACGTTGCAATCAAGATAAACATCTTCAAGCTGCGAATTACTGATTAAGAGCTTCTCCAGATTGCTGCTATATTCCTGCACGACGAATCTGATCTTCTTTAATGTTGTTAAAGAACTTATTGCTTCTATATCTTCTTCGGTAAGATCTTTCCCAATTAAATCAAGAACTTCCAATTTTTTACAATGGATTGAGACAGCACTTGGAATGGTTTTATATAGATTATCAATTTTTCTTTTAATTTCACTTTCGAATTCACTTTTATTTTCACTCTCAACCCACCTCATCGTTAGTTCCTTTAAATTAGTGCATCGATGCAGAGTCCCAAGTAACTTATCAGAATCTGCAAGAGGAACATCGTCAACTTGTATCGTTTGCTTATTTCCCCAGTATGAATCGAAAGCCTCGCGGTGCTGCGGGTACATTTGCTCATACCTGAAGACTTCTGATTCTGACAAAGTGTCTAAGAACTCATCCAAGCCACATGTGCTTAACTCAAAACATTCCATTGCACACAGATATGATGACAGTGAGGATGACTTTCCAAGTTTCCCTACTTTACGTTAGAATATCGGATCTTACATTAACTTTTGTCGCACGTTAAAAGAACACTGTACACAGTTTAGTGCGAATTTGCTGCTTCAGAGGCAACTGGTTTCAATAACAAAAGTACAACGGATAGAACAATCAGCGCAGGGTTTATTGTTTATTGTTTATGTTAATAAACAAAAGATACTGACTGATATTTAGATTTACAATAAGATAAATAATTAAAAATTAAATTTGGCTTTAAACTAAATGTAGAAGGCAATACAATTCATTGAAAATAAAAAGATTCTCAAATTAACGGAGAAAATCCCAATAGATTGTATTTTAGAAAGAAATGTAGAAATGGAAGCTCTGAAGTCATTTTTAAAAGAGCAGATCTGTGTTTAATGATGAAAATACATGATAGAAAACGTAGAACGCAAGACAGACACGTGAAAAAAGGAAATTCCCTGTTAAGGATGTTGCCAAGAAAATTAATTTTCTTAGTTTCTCTTGAAAATTTAATTATATATTTATAGTTCAAATTACGAGAGTTCGGCGACGACTCATACTTAAAACGAGTTGTGGGCCACCATACAAAATTCACTACCAAACAAACAAGATCATAAAAAAATATACACCTGGAACATTATAATTTATGAATATAATGAAAAAAAAGTCTTTTAAAAATTTAGTGCTTTGATCTTTATTGTGGAGGCCCCGGGGCAGTAGCCCTCCCTCAAATCCGGGCCTGGCAAAAGTCAATGGAGCATCGCCTTCTTTTTTAACCTAATATTTATTGTGTTGGTAACAATTAATTGTTTTAGTTTGCTTTTATTATCGACTGATACTCGTATAATTTGTTTTTATTTTATACAACTGCAAGTACGTTGTCCTAGCATTTTTATCAAAAGTAACCCCAAGGTCACATATAGCAACAGCAATAACAAATTGTTATCAGTATCAAAGTAGTATGAATACACTCCTACTCAACCATCCTTACTTTTCATTAGTTGAATCAAATTTTTATTATGTACGTATAAATATAAGACTCTAGTTCTATTCTGTCTTTAATTTTATTAGGAATTGTAAATTTAATTAAACTCATGTGTTGCTTCTGAAATTTGAAGTTTATTTGGATAATTTGCATACATATTTTAATAATTACATTGTTTGACCATGCCTGAAATTTGAAGAAACGAAATTTAAAGATTAGTTACTATAAATTGTCTATTCTTTTTTATCTAATTTTATTATAACCTCACAATATATGCATTTAAGTAAGTAACTAAATAAAAGAAACATGGGTTCTGTCTACTCCAGATATTAACTGTGTTGGCCGTTATTTCTGCAGTGACATCTATTGCCTTCATGGAAATATGTTTTCTCTGAACGGTCATTGTTTTACCGACAGACTAACTAAAGAAATATAATTTCTTTACATATGTATTAAATTGTTACGAAATAAAACTACAAATAAAGTTTTAGTTTTCTTTTAGATCCACTTGAAACTTTTATTTTAAACAAAGGCACTGGGAAACTAATTTTCTGAGCATTACAAAAGAATTTTATTTAATTTAACTCTAACAAAATCTTCGCTTCTCTTTATTTTAAGATCATGAAGCCAATAGCACCACGTCTGCAGACACGGTGTAGGTAGTTATGCCAGTTCATAGTCCCGCACGTAAGAAACACTCAATAGAAACTTTAAGATTAGATAACCTCAACGAAAACTTTATGTAACATCCCCGCATGGAGCATAGTTTGAAGTCTAAACTAATAAGGGTTAACAGGGATGGGTGGCAGGGTGTTGTACGACGTATTGAAACCAGAGACACTTTTAAAGGAGCTAATGGTACCGTACGTTTAACTTTATAATTCAACTGATTTTTTATGAGAGTTTCTCGTTAGTCAATTTATCTCAACCACTAACAATTTATGTGACGTGTTTTGTAGAACACAAATTACAAAATAGGTTACTCTCTGGGTTATCTTGAAAAATGAAGGACCCATTTACACGAACACAAAATAAATTAGTATTGGTGTAGTAAAATACAAGAGTGTAGCACATTATTTATTATTCTAATAAAGATTTTTAAATTCAATAAGTTAGCTCGTTATTTTTGTTTATGTAAATCACCATTTCCATTTTGATACCATTTTCTTCTGTTTAATTAGACGAGGAGGCATATTAAATAGCCACTGATCAGTGATTGATGGAAGAGACATAAGAAGGTATAGAATCATTACATAAAGAGGTAAGAAAATGTGATAAAAGTGTAAGATAAATATTCTATTGTTTTTAGTTAACGTGTCTTGCAGTTAGACTTTACATTTTCTATTTACATTTCATTTCTTGCAAACCTTAACATTCACGTCGCTACTATGGGTGCAGTAGATTTCATGTGAACTACTGCTGTAATGCTGGATTCACACGGCATTGTTTTCTTGCAGTATAAATACAGGGAGCGATCACATAACTTCCTTCTTTAAAAAGCGCGCCGTTCAGTCGGTCGATGTTGTAGCGGAGAGCTAGTGGTCTCGTTCGAGAGGCGGGACATTAAAGTTTTTTCCCGACACATATCAGTCGCCATCATGCGTTACAGTGAGGAGCGTGCGTTTGCCGTTGAGACCTACTTTTCGAGCGGTTGTTTTGTGATCGCAACTCAGCAACAATTTTTACGTGGGTTACTACGTTCAGATAAACTGCAAGTGCGACAAGACGAAAAAGTGTAGTCCCTCGGCCCATTAGATCATCTGAAAGCATTGAAGCAGTGAGAGCTCCAATGTTGCGATCTCCACGGCGTTCTGCGCGCAAACATGCGTATGCCCCTGGACTTTCCGAACGTTGTGTGAGGAGAATTCTTCATGATGATCTTCATTTCCATCCATACAAGATGGCGATTGTGCAGGAACTTTCAGACTGTGCCTCATCTCAATAAGGATTCGGATTGGCCGGCCCACTCTCCCGAAGGCCCTTTGTGATTTATTTCTATGTTGTTTTTGAAATCCCGTGTTTATGTAAACCGTCCAAGGACCTTACAAGATTTGAAAACCAACATCCAGGAAGAAATTGAAAACATAGCGCCTGCTATACTGGCACGGGTCATGATGAACGCCCAAAATCGGTTTACTCGGTGTATGGAGAATGGGGGACGTCATCTCCTTGACTTGATCTGCAAAACTAACTAAAACAAAACTTTACTTATGTGTCTACGTTATAAAAAACAATTAAAACATTTCAGATTCATACAATTGGTTTCATTAAGTTTAGAAAAAAGGAAGTTATGCTGCCGCAACCTGTATTATCGAATGATAGAGTGGCGCATACGTTTTATATTCGCATGACATTTATACTGCAAACGTATACAGCTAAACACGTTTATCGAATACTCACCGGACTTGTCAAGCAAATCGAATGAACTTTAACGTATTCGGTTTGCAGTGGCGCATATTATTATACGGTATCTTTCACACGGCGTGGCTTATGGAATAGAAACCGAATAAGTGTTTAGTGCTGAAGTACTAGTTGCACGTGTTTTAAATTTATTATTAGAACATTTTAGACGAATCTTTTATAGATAATGATTTATTGATTTCTTTGGTGGATTGCAACTCAAGCGGCGTCATAGACAATATTTTATCCAAGAATTCCAAATCAACAATAATTCGGCTGCTATAGTATAAATCTAACAACAATACCTTCGCTTCAAAATCCGAACACGTTAAATAAAAGTTAAATCATACCCACATCAAACAACGTTTTTTTATTTCTTTACTTATTTTAAACATGCAGCAAATTTTATTTTAGTACATTCATTTTGCCGTATGAAAACTGCGGCAATACGTTTTTATTAATAGGAATTTACTGTTATCGAATACTGTAAAAAATGTGCAGTATACCGTGCGTGTAAACCCAGCCAAACTGTAACCAGCTTGGCCGTGCGTAGATATACGTGTGTGTATACATACTCGTATAATATAGTTACAGAACATACATAGATGAATATACATTTTGATGAATGGTTTCGCATTTCAAAAGGGAAAATACACAGAAAACATAAAACTAAAATGTATAATTTATGTATACAAATTCAATGTAGTGGCAGCGGCAGTGGCAGTGGCATGGCGAGGACCCGTTTGGAAATACTAAATTACGTAAGTGCTCTGGACTAGAGATTCTTTATAAGGTTTTCGAGATTTATGTAATGGAATTGAAACAAACTCTTAAAACAAAAAAACACAACAAAAAACATAAAGACCATGCACGCTGGTATAAAAAGTATTCAACTCAGTTCCCTTTAATAACCATTAACGTAAATTAATTCTCTTAAGAGATTTTAAACCGAGCACGGATTAACCAATAACAAGTAAGACATATGTCTAGGGCCAGTAGTTCGAAGAGGACTGTTCTTGATCTAATATTTTCCATGTAACAGCGATTTTTTTTTAGTTATAAATTACTTCTAATTTAGGCGTGTTCGATTGGATAATGTCACAAAGATTGGTACTGTCGTGAGCACTTAAAAAAAGAAGAAGAACGCGTTAGAGTGAGAAACGGAGTTATTCATGACGAATTAACTATATAGCACGTGATCCTACTTAAACGCAGTTGATATAGTTACGAGACGTATACAAGCTACATTTGCTTTACGTGGAAGTAAGGTTTCAACTTTGTTTTTTTCATTTTTTTAATTTTATTTGTATTAATGTACAACATATTAAGTTTATTGTTGAAGTCGATTGGAGTAAAACTGTCGAAGATATAGAGTTGTAAGTCTTCACCTCTCTGATTTGTTTCGTCTTTCTATGAAGCTTTCTTTTTTAGAGTCGGTGCCCTCTGTAGCATAAAATATACTGCATCGATCCTTTTGAAATTTTGCACACTCTTTCGTTACATAAATGCCGAGGTAATGCTTTCTAGTTTTTTTTAATTTTAACGTATATTAAAATAACAAAGTTTCTGATTCTTTTCATGTATTTTGACTTTTAAGTGCTGTAAAAAATTGAAAAACGAATAAAGAAAAAGCAACAGGGTTACCTGCAGAAACTTATCAACTAATGAAATCATTTTGGTTTTTGGATTTCAGAAAATCCAGTGATTAGTTATGAGTGGTACCGCAATGTTACTTTTTTTTGTGACGTCTTCGGAGATTCGCTGTCAATGCATTATTTCTTGATAAATTTTTATGCAAATTTCATAAAGTATTCTTCAAATGTTATTTTATTATTTAGTAATTATATATTAAATGTGTCAGAATTGCAACAAGAAAACACGTTGTTTATATCTACAAGCACTAACATACTTTCTTAATTAAGTTCCTTGTAATTATAATTTTTAAAGTCAACCATAACTCTTAACAATTGCAGGTACATTTAATTTCATGTCGTATTCGAATAAATTAAAACTCAGCGCAGCTACATTCCGATAAAAGTAACAATTTACAAATCAACATTGCTTGTTAAGAAATTGAAGCACATTTTATACACTTTTATTTCTTTGACAATCTTTTCTTCGGTTTTTCTTCCTTCTTTCCCTTCATCATTAGTCATAGTCATGAAAAAGGGAATTCCATCTTCAACTCCACCATGCACTTGACTGCTGCGCCATCTACAACATTATCCGTTACTTGAGTTTAAGAGACGTAGCCCACCGTAGAACGGTCGTAGCACTAGTGTTTAGTCTCGTTTTGATAGTGAACGGAGTTACACGGGTTTACATGTGCGTAGCTTGGTTTGTTCTACGAGTGTTACGAAAACATTACCTTTGACAATTAAAGCACGTTTATGTGTTGTGATAGATTCACATTGTGAATTGTTCTACCGTATACACTGGATTATATACATATACTCGTATAACAACCTGCTCTTATTTTAATGGATAGTTTGGACACTAGTTCAGTGACTTCGCTTTGTAGTTATTTATAATTTGTTCATTATTTAATGTTTATTATAGTAATTACAAAAACGCTTTCGTCTTTATCGAATCACACTTAATAATCATTAAATAATCTCACATAAAATAAGGTAAGGCCTTGTTGTCTATATGTAGTATATCCTCTGTCAATAAGTTCCTCAATACCCTTTCAATTTCACTCCTTTCTTTTGTTTTTCCGTATGATTGTAAAGCATCTTCCTGGTCCGCTCAAAAGTGCGTTCAGGGATGCGAGTGGCATTATAGGTAACTATTGCCAGCGTTCGGAATATGCTTGGTAAATGATTACCGAAATGTATTTTTTTGTAGCATGCTATAAATTTAAAATAATTCTTAATCGCTGCTCCAACGCATGACATTTTATATTTTCATCTGTATTGATGAGTTCAGTGTCTCACAGTCGTTCATATGAAATGTATATTTCATCGACTACAAATGGCGAAACAACTGAAAAATTGATTCGAACTATAATTGAAGTATAATTGTGATAGAAACGTCACAAAAAGGGACACTTCTCCCCTAAAGCATATATATATATATGGAGAGAGAAAGCTGTACCTGCAAGTGTGTCCAAAATGTGTGCGAGAGAGAAAGGTATATGTTCCTATTTGTTCTCTATGCCCATGCGTCGAAGGTGACAGTTATCAAGTCAGAGCTGTTTAAATATAATACGTAACAGTTGTTAAATATGACATTATATTGATGTAAAATAATGTAGAAAAGTATAAATATAAATAAACTATATGTAAATATAACTAAAAACGTGAGTTCTGTCCACTCCAAATATCAACTGTGCTGGTCGTTACCTCTACAGTGACATCTATGGCGCTCATGAGTATATGTTCTCACTGAACGGTCACTGTTTTACCGACAGACGTGCTTTGTACCAACTAAAGAAATATAATTTCTTTACATATTTAATATTTATTATATCTTAATAGAATATTAATATTTATTATATCTAGACAGTTGTCACTTTCGACGCATGCGCATAGAGAACAAATAGGAACATATGCCTTTCTCTATCGCACACTTTTAATCTATAAGAAACTCAGGCTATTCACACTGCATATATATATGCTCTAAGATTTCGCATTCGTAGCATCGTTTAGAACCGGCTTAAGTTGCCTTATGAGAGTTGTGTCTCGAGTGTGCGGGCGCACTTAGTTCTTAATTCCGAACTCCTTTGTAGTACCGCGCCTCTGAAACTTCACTTTGTAGATGCATGTTACCAGCCTATTTGTTAATTTTAACACCTGACAGTTATTATTATTCCTCCATATTTAAACTTTTGTTACAATATTTAACTTAATGAAGTTTCGCACTTACTAAGAAAATAATAATTATTATAATTGAAATGAAAATTAATTAATTTTGTGTTCATTTAAAATAACTTTTCATGTAGAGCTTTGAATGGGCAATAGTGAACCAACGTTCTGTTACAAGGAACGCTGTCGCTTTACTACAAGCAAGCAAGCAACTAAGTGAAGCAAGGGAAAGGAAATCAAGACAAATTACAGCAATTGTGTTCTTTTCAATAGCTTCATGTACCGTGGCGCTACAACCCGCTGAGGTGTTTGTTTAACTTTCTTCTTTGTAGTCCTTTACTTTCACACTTCAAATAAGGAACAAGAATTCGCAAGTAAGGCCTGTCTCAGTATGGGACCGTATTTAAGCGACGGCGTATTCGGACGTAAATCGGCGGTTTGAATGAGCTACAAAGCAAACCGCCTATGTGTGTCACAGATGTCTGTAGTCGTGTATTAGGGGGTGTATTGGAGTTCTTTAACACTTATATAATTTATCATGAGAGCAAACTTTAACTTTAATTTTTATCGATACACTACTGGTATTAAAGGGACTTTAGCATTTATTATATATCTGAGTTCTGGTGGGCGTGAATTTAAATTTAGTTCTATCCTATTGGTATGGGCATCCGTGCCCATGATTCACTGAAATACAAACATAAATTGCATGCAGAACATACCCATGTCGCCGATAGATTTCATTTGACCGCGTATTGCAGCGTAACAAAAGGCGATCTTAGGTATCCCCTCCAGTCTGATGCGGCTTTTTGCATTTACAAAGGTTCATATAGAGTATCGTTGTAGTAGTGGTAACGCTTGGATAATATTCGCCTTTATACGCTTCTAATGTGCGAGGTAGTGCCGCCCGTATTCGGACTGCTTTGTAGCGTGCAGTCTGAGAGCTCCAGAGCGATCTCATTACGTTTACATGGTTCGGATAGGTAAAGCGTAGTAGCCCGTATACGTCCGGCAGAAATTCGCTTAAATACGGTCCCATACTGAGACAGGCCTAATGTGTTAAATACGATTATATAATACGATTGTAAAATTTATAACGTAATTTTCTATGCTGATTTCAAATCCGCAATTTAGTTTTTGATAGCTCTTCCGGTTTTCGAGTTATTAGCGTTTCAAAAAAACAATATTTTTTTCCGTTAAAATTTACTAACACATGATCCATGATTTCATGTGAAATTTATAATGTATCTTAACGTAAGTTTTTATGCTGATTTCAAATCTGAAATTTATGACGATTTTAGTTTCCGTTCCTGAAATTAACTGCAAATTGAGTTACTGTTACGTAAAATGTACGTTAGAATTAACCCTTAAACTTCGAGCAGTACTGACGAAAATAACTGCGAAACAACAACGGAGCATCTAATATGGCTGATATTTTCAAGGACATCTTCCAACGAATGCGTTATTACATTATGGTGTAGTCGGGCGATTTTGTTTTTCAGAAACAGTAAAATTAATAGAGTTATTTTTGTATGTTCTACATTCTCCATTTATTTAAAAAAAATATTTTACTATATATTAGGCTACTAGGCATGTCACCGATTATTTATTGAAGTAATGTTTCTATACAAAATAATTAAGAAAATTAATATAAGATACTAAGCTTGACGGCAAACTGCTGTGTCTTTGGTTTCGTTGTTATCTAAGTGAAAATACTCATACATACATATCATCAATCATATACATACCGAGCTGTGTAGTTCACATAACAAACTGACAACATACATAGGTGGTAGAAATAAATTAAATTTAAAGAATAATTCAAAAATCAAAAAGTATCCAAAATAAAACAAAAAATAAACTTAAAACTATGTATAACTAAATGTAACCAGTTAAAACTAATTTCAATTTGTTGAAGGAGTTCTAACAATTTACCGAAATTGCTTACATGAAAATTCGGCAATTTATTTTTCGTCCATAAAACAACGAACACATATTCCACATAGAAGCTTCCGCCATTTTTTCTCGAGTGCTGGAAAAGACAACGACCGGGCTCTTATTACCATTTAAAAAATTAAAGTTTATTATTTTAATTTCATTTTGCGAATAGATTATGTTGTGATTAGTGTTATGAATACATAACGAATATAGTAAAACTTAATTTTATTGTGTTTCGATAGTTTTTCAATAAAAATTGAACATTAAAAGTTTATGACACCTGTTGTATGGGACAATATTATTTTCGTAAAGTGTATAATTAAAATAGATGTTTGGAACTAAAACTATGTTGTGAATTGATTAATATATACTTTGTAATAGTATGCAATCAAAGTTTGCTCAGTTTACAAAGTTTTTAGTGAAGAAATTTGATTTTCAATGTGTATAAAATATGTATTTAAATTAAATTATTCTGAAGTGTCAAACTCTAGTGTTACCGCGTAGTGTGCTGCGTTGTATTGTACAGTGCTGCCGCAGCATAGAATTAGTAAGAACTACATACGCGCCAATTTCAAGTACACACTCTCAGGCAAGTGACAGTTCAAAATTAATTGTTTTATTGGTTAAGTATTTAACAATATAAATACTAGGAAATAAACGATTGTATATTCCTAAGCGCGAATATATGTATGTATTTATTTAATGTGAACGGATTTTATTTCATTACCTTTTATCCTCCATTCTATTTCTGAATCTGTAGCAAGTGTTGCTGCAGTATTTCAGGGGCAATAACCGGATTACTATGGACTTGAAGTTAATAATAATGTTTCAAATTGTATTCAAATGTAAAACAAATTCAAATTACTTAATTAGAAATAGAAATCAGGATAAACGATGGGTAAATAAACCTACAATGATAAAAATTAAACTCAATTAGTACTAAATTGTAAATGGCTTTCCTTCGTTCACTGTTGAACTGTGTAATTCATTCGAAGCACGAACAACTGATTACAAATCCATTGTGAATCCCCCTGAACCAATTCCTTTAGCCGGGTTGTTTGCAGTTTACACGGTTTCACTTAATTAACAGAGGCCCCATTAATTAGCTTGTTTACACATTCCGTTCCTTTTTTGTTTTGAGCTCGTAATTTTATTTCCCTAATACCAAATGCTGCGTACCAATGAAAACTGAAAAGTATTAGAGAATTTTCTTGGAAAGATTACATGAATAAAATCCAAATTCTTTATTCATAAACAAATAATCTGAAACAGCCTTGCGCGTGATATATGGCCATTCATTTTGTTTACATTTTTTATTCACCTTTACGATGTTCTTGGAGTTCCCTTCCCGGGAACTTTTACTGTTATGGTTTCCTCCATCATGGCGTACTGGGTCACTTTATGAAAATTTATTTATTTTATGAACAACACATATTTATTACCCCACGTTGATGTTGACGAGCTCTTTTAAGGCTTCTAGTGTAGTTCTCCCAAATCTGTAATAAACGTGGAAGCTTGCACGGATTTCTTTTCCTCTGTCGTTGTTTAATCAACAGAATAGTTGATTGACGGTTGACAACGCAGTCCTTGTTCCCAGGCCCTCCTAGTCCACAATGAATTCAGTGGCGTAGCTACCAAAGGCCCTCCCAAACTCAGGCCCCTTCGAACTCTGACCAACAAGCCTCGTATTAAATGTAAATGAAATAGGTTACAACACAACTTTAAGGTGGTACTGTCGGTCAGAGAGTTACCGTTTAAAATTTTCTAAATTTGGCATATTAGTAGATTATAAGATAACGATCTTCTAACATCAACCTCTTTACTGGATGTCGATGAAACAACTTTATTATAAAAGTGTGACCAATTCCAAAGTAAATATTCTGATATAATAGGCCCCAACTGTTTCCTTAAATTTCTTACTTGAATTAACTTAGGCACGGATTATTCAAAAATTCTGTAAAGAATGCGACCTAACAGAAGTATTTACAGCAATGTTACTGTTCCATACAATTTTCTGCAGAAGCTGAAAGATCATTTAACAAATTAAAAATAATAAAAAAATATTTAAGGAATACTATGGGCCCAGCTCAACTCCGACATTTATAGCTAATAACAGTCGAAAACAAAGCCGCGTCAAGCCTAGATTTAACCGAAGTCATTGATATATTTGCGAAAATTAAGACTAGGAAAAGACTATAAACTAAATTGTTATTTCATTGTCAGTGTACACATCAGTATAGTAGGTAGGTCTGACTTTCATATAATAACTAGAAAAGATCCATTAGAGAGATAGGTCTGCCTTTGTATATGACTTATCTGTATATAAATTGTTTTTTCACCACATCATATCTGCACCGAAAGTTTAAGTTTCTGCCCCGCTTTGCGGGACGAAAGTGCCATTTTGATATTATGGGAAAACAAATGAAATAGTTTGACATCTGCACTCACCTTCCCGCAAAACAGTGGCAGAAACTTAAAATTTCGGTTACAAATATGGTGAAAAATAGTATAAACCTAGCGAAGAAAGTAGGATATTCCAGTCCGCGTGTTTGCCACCCTCATCTTCGGCTAGGGAGCCAATTTTACACGCGGGTTGAATTGTCCTACTTTCTTCCCTCGGTGTGTAATATACAATTAATGTTTTATGTACAATAAAGTGTTTTACATACATACGTGCATAAACCTTTTGATTTATTTCGTTTTATTGCTTAATACCAATATTATTAATCTAAGTATACGTTCCTAAACTCTTCACCTGTAGAACCTAGGCGATCACTACCATCAAGCTCACACAAGACAGTCTTGTACATACATGTAGTAAGTAGTTTTGCTGTGCCATCCAGTGCACGATAAAGAGCTGATGATAAACTAGTAGCTTTGTACCTTTAAAGTATTTATACATTTTTATATTTTGACTTGATAAAACCTAAACAGTTTAGTTAGGGCCACAGTTTTTTTTTGCACCAGGGCGTTTAGTTACCTGGCTACGCCTCTGATTGCATCATGTATGTCACTGATCTGCATCAATGTACCCTTTGTATTAGAAGGTGATTTCTCTTTGCCTCCTTGAAGTCACAGTGATGTAAAGGATTATTCGTAGGGGCAAATATTTCACGCAATAACACCCACAACCATAAACCTAGCAAATAGTTCGGCAACAATTTCAATAATCTTCATTTATAGACGTATTACAATATTTGACTATCGATTAGTGGTTTGGTACATTTCAGGGAGCACAGTTCAATAACCAAGGTTTAGTTACACGCTAAATAGTAAATGGTTATACCTGAGATTTTATAAATTTCAAGCTCTTCATTAAGTGAAGTATTTCACTTATTCGGTAATATAAATAGTTCACATAGAGCAATAATGGATACCTTACCTACATGTACTCGTACGGTTATCGTATATGGCAATAACTATTTTCAAAGTCCATAGTTTATAACGTATAATAAACTAGCCACAGAAGCTTTGCAGACTACCACTAAATACTGACGACTCTAAAAACCTGTCTGAACAGAACAATAAATAAAAATCTTTAACAAAAATTGCAGTTTATGAAATATTTTTATGTCTTTTATATTTTATCGTATGATCTAATGCACCGGGACTCGGGACGTGAGAACTGGAAGACATTTCATTCACGATCTGTCGCGCAAAGCTTTAATGTGCATGTGCACACAGATACACATACAGAACCAGAATGCATTTCTTCGCATTTCTGCACTAGTACTGTCATATAATGTCTCTATAAAGTAAACACCGAGTTTGTCAGATATCAGTGAACTAGTTTACTCGTGAGTCGTCTGTCTGTGTGGCCGTCATTTGTAAACTGCAACCATTGACAACTTCGACGAGATAGAAAACGTTTTATCGTCTGAGTTCAACTCAATAAGAAATTTTATTTGCTTCTCGTACTTTTAGTGATCTTATTCTGTATTATTGACAATAGTGACACGTGATCTATTGATTTGTTCAGATGCCTCAGTGTGATTAACGACCATATAACCTTTAAATGGTATGACGAAATATGCATACTTGTATTCGACATATGAATTATCATGTCGAAGGCCACATAAACAAACTCAAGAAAACCATTGCGTTTTATATTATTAGCAAAAAGAATGTACAAATATATACTCCATTAGAACATTAGAGCATATTAATGGAAATTAATTATTACTGCACACAATGACAGTGTTCATATTTGATACGTTTCACATTGCATAACTGAATTCATAACTAGAAACATGGCTGCTATCTGTATTTGTGTTATCAATGTACTAACAATGTGCTAACAATGTAGACATTAGTCTCTAATTATTAATTTAACCGTGAATCATTACCTGCAGATTATCACTTATTTTATTTTGAAAATAATACAAATTGACACTTAAAACTTTAGTTAAAAGTTGCAAATATTTTGCATATTATATATATACTTGCTTTTAAGTACAAGGTATTTCAAAAGCGAATCTTGGACGCAGCGAACCAGAGGAGTAAATTAATTTTTCAAAGAGCAGTAGAATAAATTATAAAAAGTTGTATATTAGGTAACATTGTTTACCTTACAGGTAACTGTTCTTATGTTAGGTAAACCTTAAATACACGTAACTGTGTTTGCCGTATAGAGTCTCCCGTGAATGTGAATTAGTAGATGTGAAGTACATTTAAGAAAGCCGTCTGAATTTCAGCGAATTTTAAACAAGTAGGGATACTTGTAAATATAATCAGCTGGCTCAGACTGAAAGGGAACAGTAGTGTTTCGATAAAAATTAAAGTAATATTTGCTCTTATGATTAATTATGTTAGTGCAAAACAACTCCAATAAATCCTACCGTACACAAGTTTGATTTGGCGTACTGTCGTATCGGTACGTGATATGTATGTATTGTGACACAACGCTTTGAGCGTTCTAGTCGTTCAACCAACCTGCCGATTTACGTCCGAATTCGCCGTCGCTTAAATACGCTTGCATAGTGCGACAGGCGTAAGCGTTCATTGTGTCAGATCTTGCTTTGTATACAGTTCTTATATTTGTTAATAAATACTATTGTACCAATATTATGTTCGGCTTAGGACTTGTAATTAGTAAATCATAATTATACCTGAAATTACAACTAATACTCGTACTGCAGTTAATGCAATTTTCTAGCGAAATCAATTTTTAACTATAAAATCCCTTTGTATCATAGCAGTGGCAGCAGCGTCTTCTTAGTATCGTAATCAACTCTGGGTTGCGAGGATAGAGCAAACCTCCTCTCCCTCCCCACAGTCCCTCGCTCGCGTTTAACGGCGGAAACACAGAATCACATTACATTCAATTAGGAACACTTCTTGCGCGATGTTCACACTACTCCACCTCCCCTCGTACCGCTCATCATGCTGTTGATTTAATTAAACGTCGCTAGAACCGTATCGCACTGTAAACTGATATTTTCATAAATAATCATGTAATGACTTTAGTTGGAAACACAAAGGCGCATTCAATTAGTTTCGTAATACTCGTATGTTACTAGAAATTCGAAGTAGCACAAGATGTTTACTTTATTATTTTTATTTATATGTGAGTACTTAGCAAGATATCGTATTTAAGATTGGTATCGTGCTACAATATGATACAAAAGTTTTGTTGCGCATGAAAGTTGGAGTGTGAGAACTAATATCTACTAACTAAACTAAAAAATGCGGAGGAAAGCCAAGTTTCCTTGAAATTAACTTAACAGACGTCATGTAAACAGTTACAGAATAGCCCCCTATAGCATACGAAGTACCTTACGGGTACATCTGTCGCAACCAGTTATTCATAATTTTATATTTAAGAAGCTAGAAAAGCCTGAAGGTGGTCCTCTATATAGACCCCTATATATAAAAATATAGACATGAATATTTCATTATTACAAATCGCCTTTATTTTTCAATATTCTTCTTTTGTTTTCAGCCACCATGATAATACCCTGGAATGCCTGCAGGTGGCTTCACGACGACCTAATACTAAGCGTGGTATTGGTGGCCATATCAACCATCTCGTTGATAGATGGTAAGTGGAAAAACTGTTTTCTTATTTTCTAGATTTAGTGCAGCATAATTCCCTTTACACCTGCCGCCACTACATATCTGCGTTTCCCATCCACCCTCGAAGCTTCCCCTAAAATGAACTTTTTTATTTTTCATACTATTAATTCAGCCTTTAAATGTCATTCTGTCTGCAATCGTATTTACTACAAAAATAATAATACGAGTATTTTACACTTTACAATTGTAAGGGTGATCGTTCAACCAATTCACGATTTTTTCTTCATTTCCGTTTTCCCTTCTTCCCGTCTTCCATTCTTCCATTTCACCTTTTACACTCATTATTTTATGTTATATGATCCCGTCATTTATTGTCCTCACTGTCGACTTTATTCCTCACCCTCCTTCTCCCCACTCTTTACGCATCACGCAAGGTGTCATTGTTGGTGTCAATGTGAGCTGAAAGTCACGGCATGGGTTTCCAAGCTTTTGTAAAAATATAAATAGATGTAAACTAATTAATCAGATGTATCAGAAATATAATGTGTATTTACAATTCGTTCAAATTCTTGGATTGTATCACAACGAAGAAGGCATTAAATGAATCACCAATATAAAAGCTATTTTCTTTACTATGGGGTTTTTCAACAAGAACTTTGTTTCTCAAATCAAAATAACACAAGAAATTTAGATGAGAATGATTTAAATTTTCAGTATTAGAAAGAGTTTTACAATTGTGTTTAGCAATTATAATAAAAATGATATCGAATGAATGTCCACTTAACCACGCTGGCAGATGTCTTTTCTTTTATCAAAATTTTCAACCACTTTTTGGAAAAATGGCGGGTCTATTTCGTCAAATAAAAATGGGCTTTATTTTTCTGAAAAAATGATATTTCCAGAAAAACCAGCGGGTTGTTCTTGAATGAATTCAGCAAATCTACGGCGGTGTGACAGGTTGGTCGGCTTCAATTCTTGCACCAGTTGCACCTTGCAAGGCTTCTAAGCAAAATCTTTACGCAAAAATCGGAACGTGGTCGTTTTGGATAACCCCAATTGTTGAGAACGTCGAGGAATTGACAAATTGGGATCTTCTTCAACACTGTGGCTCACGACTGCGATATTTTTACTTGAACGACGAAGTGCAAGAGTGATAGAAACGTCACAAATTGTTTACTGGGTATTGATATGTCAAAAAACTAAATGCCAAAACTGTCATGTTGTTGTTGTTGTCCCTATTTTAAAAACAAAGTTCTTGTTGAAAATCTTTAGAAAGTGAATGACTTTTATCCACAATCATTCCTAACTAATTTTGCGTTTAAACATTTTTATGACTAAGCACGATTTCTTAACGCTTCCAGTGTTCGGCCAACACTGCGGCACGGGGTATCGTGAGTCGTATTGTTCCGAAATAGTTTTCTTAGATTGAAGAAAACTTGTTTTTTATTGATCTATCTTTATGACCAATATAGATAATATTTTTATGATAGTAAATGGAACCGTACGTGAGGTAATAAAAGAAACAAAATTGTCCAAAGGAATGTAATAAAGAAGACAATATGTTGCGTTCATTTGTATTACATTTCTTTATTTTCGACTGCATTTTGACTCTGTTTTTGCTTTGATTTGAATCAAACTTCTTGCTCTGGAATAGTGAAGTAACAGTTAATAGACTAGCGAGTTCTACAGCTACACAATTCCTTAAAGATCAAGTACAATATCCTGTTGTACGTACTACGTAGTTCTTGTACAAAGACATTCCAATTTCAATAGATAGGAAATGTATCATTCCACTTGAAATATCTGTACGAGTTAACATGAATGGGTCTGGTACATTTAATACGATTGAATTCAGATTGTGTGCTGATGCTTTGTGTTCCATTAAAGCTTCTCAGAAAACCATATTAGCTAATACAAAGTTAGGGAATCTTGCAAGAAAGTGGAATACATAGACGAATTGACTATTAAGCAGATTTACGAGTTTATAGTTATTTTATATGAAGTTAATCTCATTGCATTCAGTAAATATTAAATGTGTGAAATATACATAAACTAGAGTTTACCCCCGTCGTAAGCGACGTCTGTCTTTTGTGTCTAAATTGAATTTCATTTCAATAATTAATTCTATTTTTAAATTGAAATATTTAACTCGTTCTATATTAATTTTACTTATAAAAACTATTAATTTTCATATAAACTGACTAAAAAAATATATTTCTTTCAATAAAATATGAGATATTTTCAATTTATTCGTTATGTGACCAACTTTTTTTCAAAATTTGGGATTTTTTTTTCGATTCGTAAATTATGTACCAAAGTTAGCCCATATACAAAATTTCAACTTTCTAGCACAATGTCAACCCTCGGCAAAAACCGCACCCGCATAAAATTGTTCAATTTTGATTTTTTCTTTTTTAATAAGATATTCAAATATTATACAATCCATTATTTGAGCTATCTCTAAAGTTTCTGAATGGGTCCCATGCCCTTTTATAAAATGTTGAATTTCTAAATTCTGAAATATGCGCATTTAATTGCGTAATACACATGCAAAATTTCACCTTTCTACCTTTTATGAATAAAAAGTTATAGAGCAAAAGATGCACATTTTTCCCCCAGTTTCTTCAAAATTATTAATCTTAGAAAAGTTTTAGAACTTTTTTCTCTACGAAATAGAGATTTCATTCAATTTTCATGAAAATGTGTGGAGCCGTTTTCAAGCTACCATACAAAATTCGTACCAAACATAAGAAAATAAACATATAAATATACAGTTGGGACATTATAATATAGAAAGGAAGGAAGGATCTACAAATCTTTCTCTTAAAAAAAATAAGTGACATGATAGAACAAAACTAAGTGAGTACATAAATATAGTCAAAATCACGATATATCGGCGGTGACTTATACTTAAAACACGTTATAAGAGCGGTATAAATTTATAATACGATAATGAATTTTGTCTTATTCGTTTCTATATACATTATAGAAAAATAAATGAGTCAGTGCTTTTTAATTATATAAGCAGTTTATACCCCACAACTTGTTTTAAATATGAGTCACCGCCGAACTCTCGTAACTTCAACCATAGTTAGTTTCTTTGTTTTCTATTTAACTTCTAAAGTTATTAGGTTTCTCCTGAATATTTGAGCGTAAAATTGTAAATTAAGCGTTAAATAACTAAATATAAAATGAATATGCGTTATACATTTAATTGACTTATTGTTCAAGATTGGTTATCCTGTGAAAATAAAATATGTGATAGAATATTCCAATTCCCGGGGGAATAATAAAGCGAGTTTTCATTAAACATTTATCCTGATATTACCCTGTTATCGAAACAGGGTTACCATAGCAACGGGCATCCTGAAAAGGAAATTGACCATTTCTTTTGGGTCACTATAGGGTTAACAACCTTGTTTCAAAGATAGAAAATAAAGTCGCTATATATTTCCATCACAAACTAGTCTTATCTTCGTTATAAGGGATTGATCAGGTAATTACAGTATCGCTGTTTGAACTGACCGAAGGGCAGGTGGGGGTGACAACACAACTTTATCCTTGATATGGTTGACTATTGGATGTTGTACACTGAGCATTATTCTGTCTTTGATCACTTAAGTCAATTTGCTATAAAGCAATTGAATTTGCAAATACGCTAACTATAAAAGCACGGATAGAAATGCCAATTGTCTGATTTAATCACATTTGTATAGTATTTTATTAAATTAAATTTAATAAGACAAAATTATTAAATTAAATTTAATAAGACAAAATTATTAAATTAACTATTCGAATCAGAAATAATAAATTACATTATCAACAATAGGTTTATTATTTGAACAACTGGAATCACTTTAAGACGATGTTGTAGCTCTTATACTAAATTTTGACAATATATCTTCTTAATGACACCCATTTCCAGGTCTTAGCACACTGTCAAGTGGGAAGTAGTCAGGAACCAGAGTTTCAATCGATCACCTATTTATTTCGTCCTCACTTGTCATCAGTGTATATAGGGTGAAGTGAAAGTTACCTTAGAGTTGTAATAAGTTTTTTAATAAATATATATATTTTCTAAAAATAAAAACAATTAACATACCAACTTAAATTGGGCCACTGTTGGCATTTAACTGTCAAAAATTGGGTTTTTATAAAAATAAAACATCTCTGTATTTAAGTATTATGTAGTCTTAAATAATTTTTCTTTCAATGATTTGAATATCATCCGAGAACGGTTATGGGGGCAAACCATCACATAGACCTACAAGAGAATTAATTTATTACAAATATTTATAATAAAATTACAATATTTGTATCACTTTACTTCAGCGTTACCTAAGACTGTTATCTTGATATATTATTTGCTCTACAGTCATTGGTTTAGTCTAAAGTGGTGTCACATTTTCTATTTTCGTGTTTTCTTTTTTTTCACTTGTGTATTAGTGTCACCGGTCTACTCCTTGTCCTCTTTGTTTTATGGTTCCATACAAAGATTCTGACGTAGAGAGATAAATTCAACATCATTTCTTCAGTGCCTACGTAATCCCAGAGCAATTTTGTTTTATAACCCATCTCGGCGTCGGCCCCAGCCTCAGTCTTCAGGAGTTCATGTGCTGCTGAATTGTTGGGGCAGATACCAGATAGCGGAATGTGTAGTTTCAAGTGTCCAGGACAATTCTATTCATTTCTATTACATTTTTGACAATACTCTAGAGGGTTGGTTCATTGATGGCTCTAACACTTGAAGACTCTTTTGGAGACAAGAGAAGGACGGGTACACATCAAATTACAACGGCGCTCAGAACGAACATAAGATTTCACATTAGAGATGTAATAAACGAAAACGAATCCTAAAAACAACGAAACACCATACAAACATCAAGTTCTGTTTAACTTTGCTTCAGTCGTTCATACAATAGGATTGTCAAAATACAATATACGAGTATAGTGCTATATATTACAAACTTAAAGAAATATATAATTATTTATGTAATATATAGTTAGCTAATCTATTTGCCAGTTCAGGACCTTCCCTTTCAAAACATTTCTTCTTCTTGTTCTTCACCAAGAATACAGGAACACAGCTGCGAGAGATAAACCACATAGTACAAGTGCTGCTCCACTATGAGTACATGTTTTCGTGATTTATCGTCTGCTCATTTTACTACGGCTTATATTATGCCTAAGCTTTAACCATCCTCTCATCTCAACTACTTCTCACCCTTTTTGGTGCCCTTGTCCTAATCTCCCGTTTTCCATCGCGGTGCCGTGCCTGTCATCACACTGGTATTACTTAAGCACACGGCCGTGGCGGGCATAAATTACTCTGCCTCTACATCCGGTACCGGTACCGACACCGACACCGACACCCTCACCAGCGCCTGTTCCTGCTCCTGTGTTTGCGTCATCTGCAACACTAGGTTTTTATAAGTTTTACATATTTTATTTCATACTTGGTTGAATCTTATCCCTTTTACATCAACTGTAGTCTTAACCGCATCACTTCTTTATTTCGTATACTTGTTACTACAATCACTTCCTAGAGCCTGTTGTTTTTATTCTATTAAATGAACATTCTGCTGAAACTTTTTCATTTTCAATCAATTTAATAATTGAACATTTTATTGCAGTTTAAAATGATTGTACATTATGTAGGCATAATACAGATGCTAGAATTAAGAACAATTTATTTTGCAGTGTATATCATTGAACTTTCGTAACCTTTCTTATTTACTGCCATAGAATTTCTAATGATCGGAAATAGAATCGAACCTTTCATCTTAAATTATGTGATGATGGAGCTACGAATATTTTACTTAGAATTTATAAACACCTGCACACGATAAACCCTTCGTTCGGCGAGTGCCCTGGGATTCGATAACCTTCGATGGAGCCAACCTTTGATCTCCGAGCACCTTCCTTCTCTTCCCACGGTAGACGGTAGGGGGCGCAGGGTGACTATAAAATGGTGACGACCCCTGCCGCGCTGAATTTTAGATTCCTACTCGAGTGGTTTAGGGATCAGGGTGTAAACGTGGGGGTGCTTTGGGATTTCATTGTGACTATTAGAAAGTAACGACAGTTTATTTAATGGGGGTAAACAGTACGCTACAGGGAGTAGCAACCAATTGGGAATCTCGTAATGCTTTTGTGTAATTAAGAAATAGGTTATGCTGAAAATAGTTTCATAGTGAGACAATCTGATTTACGAAGCCTTGTTGGGAATGTGTGCATCTCCGTGGAAATCGTAGCTTGTCGCTCGGTGTACTCCCTTCACGCTTCCTTCTGACACTCAACATCTGAAGAGAAGGAAGGGTGAAGGGAGTAAAGTGTAAACATTTTGAAGTGTACTCCTTTCACCCTTCCTTCTCTTCAGATGTTGAGTCGCCGAGAATTTTAGTTCATAGAAGATATAATATCCCAACAGAGTCACCTAAAGCAGCTTATCCCATGACAAAGACTTTTACTTTAAGTGATAGTACCCTGTTAGTAATCATGTGTCACTGGTCGGGAGCGCGTCATGCGTTTGCAGTGGAGCAATATTTAAAGTGTGATCAATTGATGAGTTGATTCGAGCGCGTCCTGCTTTCTGTTCCCATTTTGATATTCGGCAGTTAAACGATGGTCTGAACACGCAGCATATATGGTCGTGCGTACAAAGATTCCAACAAGAAGTGCCCTGGACCGTCCTCGTCAGCCACAACACCAGAACGTGTGGTACAGGTGCTTCAAGAAATCATTAGAAATCCAAGAAAATCAATGATAAAGATTGCCGCCTCTACAGGCATTAAGACGTCAACTGTGCATATGATTTAAAAAAAAAATTAAAACTTCATCCTGACAAACTGCAAATCGTACAAAAACTAAACGAAAGCGATTGTGTTTTAAGAGAAACGTACGCCCCAACGATGTTGGAACATTTTCGAACCCCCAGAACGCTTGGAAACATATTGTTTAGCGATGAAGCTCATTTCCACATCGGAGGCTATGTAGATAAACAAAATATGCGTTACTGGAACCCCGACCCCGAAAGAGTTGGCTCGGCCCTAAACGACAGAATGGTGCGTCATTTCTGCTCATGGAATAATCAGACCTTATTTTTTCAATGAGAGATAAACTATCACTCCCTCGGTATACTGCGGTTATGATTGATGTGTGTTTGGTACAGCAATAGCAAATGTTTCACTGACACTACAATAGAACTCATTTCTCACAGCAAGGTGGGGCAACTGCACATACTGTCAGTGTCTCAATGTTGAGGTTAAGGGAAATTTTCCCTGAAAAATTAATAAGCAAGTTCGGAGACATACCCTGGCCACCTCGATCGCCGGATTTGACGCCGTGTGTGATTTTCTAGTTTCTAGATTTCTCCAATAATCTCCGCCCGACTGCTACTGTCCGCAGACTCTGCTTATGTTCCTAAAATATAATTTATATTTAAAACTTATTAGAATATCTTTTATTTAATTTCGATGTAGAAATATTTCCCCTGGACACCCTGTATCATAGTTAGGTTAACCTAACTTTGTATTATTTTTTTTTTTATTTATTTCTCTTCCCATCTCTTCTTACTTAAATTTGGATGTAACATATAATAATCTCTTCCTTTTAACTGACTAAGTTTAATTTTTTGATTATAATAAAAATTTCATATGAAGGTAATGTCACTTTCATCTCAATTTATCCGCAATTTCGTTTCCTCTTATTCCACAATGTCCTGGTATCTATATAAATTTTATAGTATTATTCTTATTTATTATATTGAAATACATCTCCTTAATTTTAACTTTGTATTAATTAATACAAATTTAATTGAAAGGTAGAGTTTAAAGAGTGTACGTTACCTGAATTTGAACCATATACTCTATATCAATGGAAAATTCACTCTCAAGCTAATAAGACAATATTTACTTAGTGTAGCTTATGTTTTCTTTAGACCCATTTACATTGACTGATTTTCCATTTTTAAATGTCGAATTGAAGAACATACCAGTGAATGAAAACAGAGGATGCTGTTCTCCCTCTTATATATTTATGTTCGTTTTAGTTAGATTGTAGAGACACGCAGGTGGTGAAGAGGAGAATACAAACGTGAGAAATATACGTGCAAATTCTGACAGAAGCGTTTGTGAATTTACAATTGTACGTTTTCCACATGGTTATTGCCGAAGTCCTTCTGTTGACAGAAGTGTTCAACCGTTCGCTGAAATAACAAGGAAGATAGCATTATGAAATAGACAGCGATACCAATTTGTTATTCGTGTAGTATAAATAACATAGATTATTTTATATTTACACACGCGAACAGAGTCAAAAGATGGGTTTACCTTTGTAACATTATTTGCGAAAACTCTAACGTACCTATGTAATTTATAGCCACACTCAAAATTTATTTATTTCTGTATATGATTAACCATTTAATTACCCCCCGTGTGAACACTATATTTTTCGAGTCATGGTCTGTACACTGTGTCTTTGTTCTAGGGAACAGTTGAGTATTTAAAGTTTTCTAAGCTTTCAAAAAATCTGAAAAATTCTGGATTACTTCTTGAAGTGTCTACTACATGGTCCAGGAGCTGCCAAAGTCCAAAGTTTAAAACAGTTGTTAATAAAAATTTACAAATAGTAAAAAACGGAATATTGTTAAAAAATTAGTAACTTTATAACAAACAAATATTACAAAAATCGGGTGTAAGCTTTTTTATCTTAGACTATAAGCTTTCGAATAAATGTACTGTCTTTGGCGTGAGCTCCAAATAGTTGAATTATTTGTGCACCAAAAAGTGGGAATAAACGGAACGGTGATTATTCGACACAAAATAAACTTTTATTGTTGAAAATACAAAAGTTATGAAATAATAATTAATAATAGTTAATAATAATTAGTGTCAAACAGAGAATTTACGGTGCGCAACTGCGACAAAAGTGGTTACGATGATTATTGCAAACCGGCACACCGCACGATACACAAAAATACATTGTTTTTCTGTTTTCCTTCCAAGTGCAAAGAAAACAACGTTTTCGCTTTTCTTATTTACCCGTTGTGACGGTCACCCATCTTCAAAAACTTATTGTAGTAGAAAGATGAACTAATAAAAGAAAAATTTATATATATATAATCTAAGAAATAATATATTAAATTACATAAAACATTTATTTTAACTATGAAAACCACTGTAAACCAAGGAGAAAAGAAAAAAAAGTGCATTTACTAACATTGGAAAATACTAACGTCGTTTGTACACTGACTCTTTTAGGGAAGTACAGTAGCGGCGCGGCAGGTTCAGTAACGGCGTTGTTGTCGCTGGGAACAGAGGCAAATTTCACTGACTCGCTCTTTGCAAATAAACTGCCAAATGCGGGCGTTGCTGGAACCTGAAGTCCCTACCACTACCTAGATTTTTTAGGGGGCATAGCTGAAGCACACTCTGTACTCATGAGAGAGAAATAGGAGTTTGAAATGTCAACTGTTCCTTAAAAGACCCAGTGTACACACGCAGGGTTAATTGGAGTCTATCAATCTATTTATTGAAGTCTATCGATCAATGTTTAGAGAAAGTAATTGACTAATTGACTAATTACTGTAGCTTTTAAATAAATTCGTTGTTTTATTTAGAAATTCAACTATTCGCAAAAACCTTGTAGAAACCATTTATAAAATACTGAATTCCGGCTCCGTAAACTTTGACCTAAAACTTTTTAAATATGTAGCACTCTCAGGTTTCTCAAGATTTCCCCCTTTTTCCTTCCTCCCCTCTCTTTCTTCCAAGTTACTACCTGTATGTGTTTTGAATATGTAACTTCCCTAACGACTTTCTCTTGTATATTTTTTTTAGCTACATCATTGAGCTACACGTACCCCATGGGCTCAGATACGGCTGAAGAAATGTCAACGCCGTTGCCTAAATTCCTGTCACGTGGTCACTCGTATCGCGTTGTGATCAAAAAAACAATTCTGTTGCCGTGTGAAGTGGAAAACTTAGGTAAGTTGCTTTTAAGATATCGAAATAAGTAACGATCTGCTTATAAATGTATTATATCAAACTGGATAAAATGTTAAATACATGTATTTTATATTACGAACTGATACATTCTGAATTCTGGAATATAGAATAATATACGCTGAATTCTGACGAAAATTTTAAAATAAAATTTACATTTTATACTCGTATAATTTTGCATTATATGCTTTTCTTCTGATTGAATTAAAATGAATCTTGCAAACATTCTCATTAGGGTTTATACAAAAACCTACTTTTTTAAAAACCGGTTTTCGAATTCAAGATTTCCAAAAAAACCGGTTTTAGCCGGTTTTCGAATTTATGTCAAAAAAATTAAAACAAGGAAAAATATTTTTTATCATTTATATAAAGTAACAAAAAACGAAATCAATATCAAAGTCAAAATCAAAATATAAAAAGAATTAAGGATTACATATTAATTACACAAAATAACGAAAACTCAAACAAAAATTTCAAATAATATTTATATTATGTTTACTAATTTTAATTTCTCATAAGAAAATAGGATTTTAAAAAACATAAAATATCCACTGAACAGTGGCTAAGTCTTTTTCTCATTTTGGACACAATATTGCCTGAAATTATTTAGTTTTATATATTTAAGTTTTTATTTTTTTATTCCTTGCATCAAATAATGACAATTGAACTTTCAGTGTCTTTGGAATTGTAAGTTTTTCTACAAGGTCTTTAAGAAACTTATGAATTGATTTTTCCATGGCTTCCTTTAAAAAAGAATTACTCTGATAAGTAGTTTCTTCAATCTTCCACTTAAGATTTGGAAATATTCTAGACAATTGAGAAAATGTGTTTGCTACCCGTTCTATAGAATGAATAGCTAATCAAATGAGTTTAAAATTAATTTTTACATAATATGTAATATGAATTCTGTAAACCGGTTTTCTTAATTTAAAGACCGGGTTTTGATTGTGCCAAATTTACTACAAATACCGGGTTTAAAAACCGTTAAACTCTAATTCTCTTACTATCATATTTGAGTCCTATCGAATAACAACCTTAACATGCAATAACGATTATATACCCTAAATTACATAATACACAACAGACGTATCTCCGGTGTGCGTTGTGTGCTAGACAATTATTTCTTGAAACAAATTGTCTCGGGGTTTCTACGAGAAAGACAGAACTGATCTAGATAACAAAGTAACGCAAAACCAAGATATCCGCTGCAAATCATGAACATCGATGGCGTTCTAAAATAAATTCTATTTATGTAATGATTTACGATTGCAATTAATCGCACGGTTTATTTTAACAACCGCGCGGTTTATTGTTGGATAAGGAACCCTATAAGCAGAATAAATTACGTTGTAGGTTAAGAAACGTCCGGTTATATGTATATCTATAAGACATTTTATTAGCACTTGTAAATTTTAAATCCAACTTATGTGTTGGTTCTAAAATCAAAGACTTTTATTTTAGTAATTTACATATAATACACATTATAATAATTACACTGTTTAACTTAAATCATACAATCTTACCGGAAATCAAAGAAGTAACGTTTAAAGTTTATTATTTAAATTGTCAATTCCTTTTTATCTAATTTTGTAGTAACTTAACATTATGCACAATGAGTTCTGTCAGCTCCAAATATCAACTGTGTTGGCCATTATTCCTTACAACGTTACTCATTGCACTACACACACTACAATGATAGCAGCTATAACTAATATATACCGTTAGCTCACCTGACCAGAATGCAATTTTAAAATCTCGGGTCAGTATTACCAACTAAAGAAATATAATTTCTTTACATATTATTTGCAAGTTTTAAAAGTACATAAGTAATGTATCATCAAATAAATAATATTACTTTTAATAGAATAAATCGCAGAGAAATTAATGATTGATTCCTCGACAATCAAAAAGACAATTTAGTAATAGAAATTAATAAATCCTAATTTATTACAAAAATGTGACATTCCGTGATGTTTTTTATTTTATTTGAAGTTCCAGTAACGCTTTATTAAATCTGGGAAAGTTTCAATAAATCTTACCGCGTTAAACTTATAAGAACAGGACGCGACCTACGTCGTTATTGTACCAATTCCAATAAAGTTCCAATAAAGTTTCAATATCGGCTGTTACACGCAAAACTAATATTGTGGTATCTGAAGAGAAAGTACTGTTTCAGAAATAATATTTAAAATTTAATTAAAAAAATAAATCAAAATTATGATAAATTAATCAAATGTGACTAATATCTAATGTACCTTGAGAAAGTAAACATCAAATTAGTTTTTCAATTTTTATATTAAGGCGTTTTTAAGTTATAAAATTTTGAAATACATTTATTAAATGAATTACTACTCAAGGAGTATAGCTCTATTTTCTGTAAGACCTTCTTTCTTTAAAACTTTAAAGTTTTCGTTCCAAATTATGTGTTGTCACCAACTTTACTGCAAGATATATATGTTGGCAATGGGTTGGCAATGGATGCGTTCCACTAAGCGTTCACAACAATCAAACGTTGCAAGTATACACTCATGTGGAGCATTTTTAATGGTTTTGAGCATTGAAAAAATGAGGATTGCGATAGTTGATTAAATAGCTCTGTATCAAAAGCTATATCTACAAATAAACTAAATATTTCATATAATAAATATATTCTAAACGACAGTGAACATTGTTCAATAAATAGTTCATATATAATAGTAATAAGTTGTTCAGTTAAGTAAATAGGAATTGAAATTTTATTATTATATAATTGAATTTATTATATAATAAAATTTAATCCAATAAAATATCTCTTTCCGAATCATATAAAGTAATTTTTCCTGTCATCGTCATCTTTAAGTTTTGCGTTATATTTAAACATTGCATCAAAATGCTCAACAACGACTACTGCGACCCAACTCTTCAGATGGGTCGCTGTGAGCTTGGTGTGAACGAAATTAATGACGTCATTAGTGAAGTTTTCGAAAATTTTGGACGTTGTGAACGCTTAGTTGAACGCAGCAAATGACAGCAGAGGATGATTTTTTTGACAGATGATTTTTCCCCTACATTCTACAGAGTCCAAACATAATAGGAATTGGAGGAATATAGTCATAAATATTAAAAGTATATATGATAAATAAATACAAACGTTTTTGCTAATTAACCGCACTTAGTCGACTACTGGCTTAAACTTAATCCTATATTAAAAATATAAATCCTAAATGGTTATTTTATATTCTAACCATAGTAATTACAACTCTCAACATAACCTTTTTTTTACATGTAACCCTAGATATAATCTGTTGCACTCGTTACAAACCGGAAATTGGCTTTAAGTCTATGCTGCACCCTTTCATACAAAGGGCGTAGGAGGTATACTATATTTCTTGAAGATACACAAATCTGAAGCTGGAAGAATCCTTCGCTTCATTCAGATTCCAGTTAAATGATCACACGTAGCACGTAGATTTTCATTTAAGTTTCCTTTTTTCACCCTATAAAGAAGGTACTGATGCTTTTCTTTTTCCTTTGAATTTTGAATTTTCCTGTGCGCAGGTTCCCTGTTTGCATAATATATTTCATTCCTGAAAGATCTGATACCGTGAAACGTGTTATAATATTTTTTAGTTTTTTGCTCGCTTCTACAGTCAATTTAGAATTCTAATTAAGAAAAATATTCTTACCTCCCATCCCCATTGCGTCTTACTGCACGTAATAGGGTGGAGAGAGATGTTACTTCTAAAGATCACATTTGAAGATTGATAAGAAGTTCATTTGGTAAACCCAACAAGTTAAAACACGTCGAAGGAAAGAGTATAACGAATAAAGAATACTTTTGCACAATCACATTTATTTCATATTTAGCTATTGTGTATATCTGAGATGTGGAATCTATGGACATTTTTTGACTAAATCATGTATCACCCTAATGTATCTTAATGTATTTGCATGTAGGACTACATATACTTTAAGTACCTTTCTTATAACGTGATTTTATGCTACGCGTAACATATTAGCTAAGTTAAGGTCTAACCACGGTGAGATGAACGTTTAGCGCACCGCATCGTCTTTTAACATATAATACTACTTCCTTTCTTTCGAGATCAAATATTGTGGTATTTTATTTGTACAGGGGATACATTTACCGTACAAGGTGGGACACCAAATGAAATATATACATATATATTTTCTGTATATGATATCAGAGTATAGTATACTTTAGTAGATATGTGCAGGCCCGGATTTGAGGGAGGGCAAAGCGGGGCTACTGCCCAGAGGCCTCCGCAATAGAGATAAAAGCAATAAATTTTTGAAAGACTTGACGGAAAAAAGTGTTCCTTTTATTCGGAAGATAATTAGAGGCCTCCGCTCCTCTAAATCGTATGTGTATTGTGTATTTCTATATATGTATGTGTTCACATCTATAAGAACAGAAGCTCTCTGGGCCAACTTTTATAACTTATATTTTTTTGACGTTTCACTGCGAAATTGTACTCCTAGTAAAAAGTTATTCCCGACAATGCATCCAAAATTTTTCATAAACACTAAAGAGGAATTAATTTTTTTTTGAGAGTGCATTTCATACTCACTTGTGGACAAGCTTATCACTGAACATGGGGGAGGGGGAAGCATAGCTCCACACAGAACAGTATGTAGACCTGGACGACACGATTTTCGGTTTATATCAATTTTCAGCATGCATTTTTGAATACAAATACACGAACACATATAAATATTTCGCACTGCAAGGATATAGACTCTGAAGACAGATATAGTTTTACCGGCGTTTTGCACCGATTTCTCGAGTAAATACACTGTAGATCAAACTTTCGGTCATGTTTACATATAGTATGATACACATATATAGAAATAGATAATCACACATGGACACATATCACATATGGACACATATACAGAAAACGTACAAGCCATATTTTATTTGGCGTACCGCTTTGTACAGTAAATGTATCCCCTCTACTAATAAAATACCATAATGTTTGATCTCGAAAAAGTGAATTAGTTATATATGTTAAAAGGACGACACGGGGCGAAGAAGGCCCATCTCACTGTGTTTAGACCTTTATACTGGGTAACGACAAAGATATCAAGGAAATATGTAACCGGAATACCTTAAAAGTGTAATTGTATCCTTACTTGCTTTATAATTATTAGAGCTGCACGTTCTAGGTTTATCTGCACGTTTCGTAACCACATAGTTAACACCTCCATCACTCTTGATGATGTCTAATTCCTAAATTTTAACCGACAACATACGAGTAAAACCGAAATTATTTTGTTCTGAATGAAAACAGATATTTTTATCAGAAATAAATAATTTTTTTTTTTATTTCTCCTATGGTTTCAGCAATCTGCCTAAGTAGGCAATAAGCTTCTTACATGATTAATAAATAAATATAAAGGAATATTAATTTTCCTTTGGGCAGCCATCCCCTTACTAATCTATAACTGCAATCCTGCTAATAATCTCTGTCTAAATTAACAGATAACAGTAATGACTGATCTGCATATATAGCTGTAATTCTACTCGTTGCCAAATATCCACCTCCTCCATCATCCCGGTCCTCAAGTAACATCATTACATCAGTCATCCCCTTTTGGGCATCATTTACATTTAATCTAAAACAATTTGAATATTCTCTTTCTTACAAATTGCAATTTAATCTCTTATGATTCTCTTTTTTAAACGATTTTTTTAATGAAATAATTTTGTTCTTTCACTGGAAAGCCTTTTAACTCAATGGAGATAATTGTGTGTATGTATCATATCCAGAGAATGTCAACCTTTTTCACTTTCAATGGTAATTTTAAGATTTCCAACTCGTAGAAAACGCAAAATCTTTGTTACGATGTCGATGGAAATAAATTTGAACGGCGTTCAAGAGCATTACTTGATACTTAATATTGGAATTGGTTCCCGAACCAGCGGTATATTTTCTGAGTTTGATGGATATCAAGTTTAACTAATTGTATGTTTATATATATACCTAAAATTACTACTAAAATTATTACTAGAAGTACTAAAACCAATGTGGGGTTATACGGAGATTTAATTCTACACAATAATAAAAAAAAGATCTCCATAATTTCCGTCCATCCAATAAAAGTAACCGTCCAACTTGGTATCGTGCTGACTTACATTATTATTACAACTTCGTTATCTCTATTGTCAAGGACGACTGCGATGGCTACGCCGACGCCTTTTTCTCTGCAGACGTTTTTGCTTTGATAATTGAACCTTGGCGTGGGAGATCATAACCAGTAACGTATTAAAGTATCCTCCACTCTGAATATAAATTATTTTATGCTGGGTTAACTGCAATTTAAGAAAATGGAAATAGTGTTTATATCCTTTCTTTCTAAAGCAGCGAGGTTATTTTTTATAGCGATGTAAGTTGTTTGTGTTCTTGAATATTAGCAGACGCGGTCTTAGGGGGTGGTAAAATGGGCAACCGCCCGTGGCCTCGTGGAACAACCCAAGTAGAAACTGTCTACTATATATTTATTTAAATCTCGCGCTTTTGAAAACCCACTTGAATCCGTGCTTATATCTTTTAAGGCATTTATGTACCTTACCCAGTAAACATTTTGGAGTCACTTTGACATCATATTGAAGATGCGTCATGATTTTTTTCTCATAAAAGAGTTCATTTATAGTTCAGTTTCTCACATTTTTTCATATAAAATGTCTACTTTATCGGCTACAGATAGCGAAATTACTCCACCTGTCGGAATATAAATGAAGATAAAGTTGATGCGAACTATAATTGAAGTGAAATAGTGATAGAAACGTCACTAAATAGGGAACTTCATCAAATTGTTTACTGGGTAGTTTATCATCATTAATATTTGTCGTCTTTGTGCTTGTTAACTTTTATAAATCTTTCAATATAAAATATTCAAACTCTACATTTATTTATTTATAACTTTTGCATTACTTAAATACTTACTTTCAATGGGCTTGTGTCCAAATGTTCAATTAGTTTTTAATTACTTCTTATATGGTATGAGATATTAACAATTATAAAAGTCATTTTGTCTCCTTAATTATTACAGTGATTCAACGTACATTCCAAGACATATGACCTCATGTCCGCTATGTTGCGATCTCTTTTATACAACAGAGCGCAAAAAAGTTAAATTCTTGACAGAACTCTGACAAGTTTACAGGTTACCATCCTTATAGTTCATAAATCTCTGCTATATGTATTTATATATCAAAATATCAAATTCAGCTATAACAGATATTTCAAGGAACAATAATATTTCAATATTATATCTGCTGTAAGAGGGTTAAATAAAATAAAAACTTATTATTCTTTGACTATACAAAACATTACCACAACACTGACCTACTCAACAAATAACTGACCAATCCAATACATTTTCACGTCATAAATATGGCCGACTTCTCTAAGGCTAAAACTACAATTCAAATTTTTCATTGCTATATCTCCGGTAACATTTAGATATTAACATCAATTTCAATCAACAATTGAAAATTCGACCCCTAAGGAATGAGTATACAAGTCCAGTTATATAAATTACACAAACAACAATGGCCCCCTAAAGATCTGTCTCGCAAATTTCTGCCGTCCGGGGCCACGCAATTGCTAATAAATATTAGATTAAATTATGCTCAGCCACAGTGGGTGGAGAGATGTCTGTAATATTTGGATATTAAAGTACTAGCCAAAATCAAGTTTTCCTTTGTACTAAAGATAGACAATTTTGTTTTAGGGCCATAGTATCTCCAGTGTGCCGCACGCAAGTTCTCTTATTATATTAGTAAATCTTTTCCACTCGCCTTTCATCTAAGTAGGAAAGCTGTTATAATAATAAAAAGTGATTCTTCTGGAAAATTTGGTGCTTATTCAGATTAGACGTAATATGCAAATACGAGTGTTCAACCATCGCCGCGTTTTGGAAGATATAATTCCCAGTACTATGGGTGCTATAAGTAGATTAGTCTTCAGTACTTTCGTCCCATCTCTTCTTAAGCCCATTATTGTTATTGCAACAGATTTTTTATTCGTTCTTTAAGACAATAGAGACTTAAATATTTCCTAAAAATATTTAGATTTCAACTTATACAGCCTACATTTTATATGAATAATAATTATCATTAGGAAGTGCTTTCCTTATGTGTTTCTTAAAGAGTATCTAAACAATTTCCATCGTTGTACATCTACGTGTAGAAAACATTTCACGAAATAACGGCCAGTCTCTGCAATGCAATTAGACCAGACTTCTAACGTCCGAGCTCAGTCCGCTATAATTCTAACCATTCAACCCAAAGTAGATAACAACGTTTAAGCTGATATATGGGTTTATCTGAATTACGGTTCTAATAATAGAAACGCTTGTGGTCGATATTTTAAAGACCTAATTGTTTGAGGTTGGAGACCTCCAATCTATTTCAACTACCATGGACCCTACTACCCCGCGTTCTCCATCCTCGTTCAAACAATTATCCTTTACGTTTAAAGGGATGTTAGTAGAATTGTTTTGATACTTAGATTTTATCTCATTGTAAAGGTTACCATCATTTAATCTTTCGTTGTAAAGGTCATTAACTAAGAAAATTTGACCCTATCTTTTGAAGTGTGCCTTAGAATGTTTCAGTACATATTTTTATATTTGTTCGAGTCTTTAATCAAAACGCAATGTTTTTCTTATTTCAGGCTCGTTTGTTCTACTGTGGCGACGTGGCAGTGCAGTGTTAACGGCTGGTAACTTAATGATCACACGTGATAAACGCTTCCGTCTCGTGGACGGATATAACCTGCAACTCAGTGACGTCAGACCGCAGGACGCCGGGGACTATGTGTGTCAAATCAGTGATCAGGATAGTAGAGATCAAGTACACACAGTAGAGATTCTTGGTAAGTGTTGCAACAATATTTTTCAAATGCTGTTTGTAGCTATAGCAATAAATAATTAAGAAATAAACATTATGTGACACCAACCATAATCCAAGTATGAATGCGCGCTTGAATTAAAAAACTGATCCATCCATAAATAAATATACCTCAATGTGAAAGTTAAACAAATTCAACATTCAAAACAAACAAAGTATACAGAGATAATGCTTGCAGCTTTTCTTCACGTTTTCTGCGAGCTTTTCAAGGACTCTAAAATGCCGCACTTAACTTCCACTATTCGCTGCAAGTGTTGTTCTAACCATTATGTAGTGTCACGTCTGAATCCCTGAGCCCTGAGCCCTGAGCCCTGAGCCCTGAACCCTAAGCGTTGCTAAGCCGTCGTTACGTCAGTACGCCTTGCGTCGTTCTTTTTGCTTGTTAAACACGCCATATAGGATGTACTCTGCACACGCGAAGAAGTGAAAAACAAACGGAACTAAGGTGCACCTCAGTTATGAACAACTTAATATTTGCAGAGCTTTTATAATTTTGTTAACATTTCCCATTTCTAAGAATGAGATGTTAAATAAATGAGTAGCCCAGTTGCAAAACTGGCATCTCGATGTCAAGTGAAATTTGGGAAAATGGCAAAAACTCGTAGGGGTCAAACTATATATGTTAGAACTTTCCGTGTTCTTTATTAATTTTAAAAATCATCGTATTTTACTTATAAGGTCTGTTTATACATTTAATTAATTAGTAATGTTATATTTTACTTTGAAATTTCGAGATGCCGAGTTTTGTAACCTAAAGTCAAAGATATCTAATTTTGCAACAGTTTTGATTGATTTTGTCAGATTTTGCCTTATAGTGAATAGCCTATGTTTCCTATAGATTAAAAGTGCGTCCAAAATGTGTGCGAGAGAGAAAAGTATATATTCCTATTTGTTCTCTATGCGCATGCATCGAAAGTGACAGCTGTCTAGATATAATAAATATTAAATATGTAAAGAAATTATATTTCTTTAATTGTTACAAAGCTCGTCTGTCGGCAAAACAGTGACCGTTCAGTGAAAACATATACTCAGGAACGCCATAGATGTTGTTGTAGGGATAACGGCCAACACAGTGAATATTTGGAGTGGACAAAACTCACGTTTTTAGTTATAATTATATTTACATATAGTTTATTAATATTTATACATATCTACATTATTCTACATCTATATAATGTCATATTTAACAACTGTCACGTATTATATCTAGAAACCTCTGACTTGACAACTATCATTTTCGACGCATGCGCATAGAGAACAAATATAACATATACCTTTCACTCTCGCACACATTTTGGACGCACTTTCAGGTCAGCATTCTCTGTCCATATATATATATATATATATATATATATATATATATGCTCTAAGGGTTTTACAATTAATTTTGCTTGGAACGCCTGATAATAATAGAAATATTGAACTGGAACAGCTGACTTTATTAATAAAACTACAGAATAAACTGGAATAAACCAAGAACTTTTATTATTAAAGTAATTCGCAGATTTTGCTACTGCATTATACGCTATTTAATCCCACTTTACCTGGTTTTGCATCCGTTCCACTTTATGCTGGTTCTGCAACCGATCGGATTTTTTAATTTAACTTTTCTATTATTTAATGTTTGATTTTTCACTCGTAAACCTCATAGATTTGAAGGAATTGACGAGCTGAATCCATCGACACCAATAACTCGATATTTTAGTTTTTGTCAGATGTCGGGTTTTGCAACTGAGCTACTCAAATGTAAACACGTAATTACCTGTGGATAATTACGGTCTAAACTTATGCTAACTATATGCTAAAACTCAACTGAAATAACTTATGCGCTGCCACTGTCAGCTACGCTATAGAGTATTACCAATCACCTGAATGATTCGATCGATTTGCCTACAGAATCAAAAACTGCTTACTTTATTTATACAAATATATTCAAGTACTTACTACTTCTCTAAGTTTATTCTTACATTTCCTCTACAGACATTTAATGTCACTTCACATCTACGAGTAAAAGTGCTTTAATGCATGACTTGGCCAGACAGTCTTAAGAGTTTCCACAACTAGTTTTCCATTCTAAATAGAAAAATCGTTGACTTGTTATAAACCTAGAATAAAACTTTGTAAAATATTATATTCATATTTCATACTATAGGTACTCGTATATTGAATTTTAGAAAGTTTGATTTTTGAGAGTATGTTTGAACGAAAATATTTATGTTCTATATAGTTTACTGATTTAAAAACAGATTTTTATATCTTTGTGAAATAAAAAGAAAACTCTAGTAGAGAAATATTTTTAAAAAGCTATACGTATAAATATATCTATTATCTGAGACCACTTGGTGCAAGAAGATATGTGCAATTGTGGAGAAGGGGTAGCAGATCCAGAACATTTGATCTTCCAATGTACAGAAACGGAGGCCTGCAGAAATAATTTGTACAGAGTTTTGGTGAAAAATGGAGTGGAGTTGCCTACGAGTATGGAGGAAATACTAAAGTATCCGAGGTGGCCAGTGTGCTTAGTGATAGACAGGTTATGGCATAAGACGGGGTTAAAAGTTTAGGTAGTAATAATAATAATGAAATGTAAATAGATGTAAATAATAATAAAATGTAAATAAAATAAAGTAAGAAGGCGAAAAAAGGACCGTCACCTAAAAATTGTAAAAATCAATAAAGAAAAATAAACTCGACAGAAGTTATCTTAAAACTCAAACTCAGAACTTAAAACTCAAAACTTCATTCTTCAAATCATTTTGTTTTTTTTAATTTTAAATGATCCACTGATGAGTTATGAGGGACACCGCAAAGAAAACTTTTTCTTCCGACGTCTGCGGAGATTCGCTGTCAATGCCTCATTTCTTGATATTTATTTATGAAAATTTCACAAAGTGTTCCTTAAATGTTATTTTATCATGTAGCAATTATAGAAATATTCATACATTTTCTGTGTTGTCAAGAAACATTATCGAAAATAAATTTCTTTTTGTATCGATTTGACCTTATGTTGTCATATGACCAGTAAGCTTAAGAAAAGGTGTTTCTTCTAACAAAAAACACATTAGTAGCCCGTAGTTGATGTTCTGCGTAGGATAAAGATTTCTTTTACTTTCGTATATTATTCACTTACTATTTTTGGAAACTGACAGAAAAGGAGTATCAACAATGGTTAATACTCTGAGTTCAAAAATATTACCATTATTAAATTAACTAGAAAAAAATGTTATTTGATAGTTTATATAAACTAGTTATAACAATATAATGGGTATAATAAAAAAAAAGAAGCTTTTTTTGGTGTTCCGCAAATTTTTCTTATACAAACTATGTCTTGTGATCAAAAAGGATAACAACCTCTGCTTTACGTCGTGACTGCTTTATTTCATTCCAAGAACGAGAGAATTGTATGCAGAATAAGCAGCAACATTTATTAAAAAAGGAACAACATGAAAATGAATTTACTGTAAAAATATTTCACATTTACTGAAGCCATGCTTCCTAAGGAATAAGAATTACCGCATTTGTCTTATGCAAAAGAATAAGACAACACAACACAGAACCACGAATGCAGACAGTTTATAAATTCATGATGCCATCGTAATATTCATTTCCTAAGAAAACTCTAAGCAGACAGAACAATGCCACGTAAGCTACAATGCTTCTATTACCCGCAAAACAAAGCATGTAAAAACGTTGAGCCATAGGATTGCATCTGTCATTGTTCTTATACTCGTGCTCGTATGTAACATGCTCTATTTATGAACTAATGTGCAGCATAGTATTACATCATCAATGGCTTTGTTTATAGTTTATTAACTAATTCGTACATTGCTGTCTACAACATGGGGTTGTGTTTACTAATTATTCAATTATCATGTCGACATTTTGTCTTTTACATGAATACAAAATGAGTTATAATGTAGCAATGTAATTTATTAGATATAAGTCTCTTTAAACAGTCGCAAATGTAACGTAAAATATACAATAGCTAAGTATGTTAGAGCTTCACACGAGCCCGAGTCTTTTCTCGTGTTGTATCACTTCTCGTCTCGAAAAGCTGTTGAGACAGTACCAAGGCCACATGCGGCGAGACCCGAGAGTCTCGTACATTTACGAAATATAAAATCTGGTAAACAAACATCTGTTAAATATTTTATTTTATAATTTTATCTTTTACAACATTTTGTAGCCGAACGAAAACGAATTTTTTAAGGAAAAATGAATGTGAATATAAATAAATTATATATAATGCGATTGTTTGAAGACATTTTAGGCTTCAGTTGCCGCAAAAATGTCGTTGAGTGTAGGTGTTAGTAGCGTCAACCTGAAAAAAAGGCCGAGATTAAATGAAAATTATAATGCATTAAGTTAAATTGAACAAGTTGGTCAACTGTGTATAAAAAATTATATTAATAATTATAATTTGTAGAAACTACTAACGCATTTATTTTAATATAATGAATTACTTTGTTTAGGATTATCTTAGGAGTAAGTTCTCACAATAACGATACGTCACGAGACGAGACGAGACAAACGATTACAAGACGATACCTATTTTTTTCTAAAATAACGAAAACGAGACTCTCGCCTTATATCGTCTCGTGCAAAGCCCTAAAGTATATATCTGAGTCATCTCGCTATTATCTGCTATTATCTCGTGATTGTATCTCGAACGTAAGTTATGTTCTTTGTAATCAAACGACTCTGATTGATGGATTTTTTTAAACGAAACATTCATTCCACTAACTCCAATGCAATGTTAAAAAAATTAAATTTTTAAGCTTTTGATACCACGAACATACCCTGACGGAATATGCATTACATACTAATGTAGTAAGTTATAACGTAATTATGAATATTGCTTTGTTTAACCTACCAAAGAACCTAATAAAACAAACAAGAAATGTTACTTTAGAGTTTCCAGCTTTAAGAGGAAAGTTTCAAAAGAAGGTAATTAGGTAAACATACAACATAGGAAGTGAGGAACGCGAACTCCAACGTAAGATGGTGCTCCCACGCAACATAAGATTAATCTCATACTGGAACAGACTACTGCTTACGTCGCTGCCTATTTTCAGTTGGGTATATTAGAATTGTTTCGCAAACTACTATTTTAATGTATATCAATATACGACGGTGTCACAGAATATACACTTATTATACCGCTAGAAAATAAATAAAGCCTGTCGCACACTGCAAGCGTATTTACGCTATTTACGATGCGGAAGCGCTACTACGCTTTACCTATCCGAACCCTGTAAATGTAATGAACCTCGTACACTGCAAGCGAGAAAGCCATCAGAATTCGGGCGTTACGTAGATCTCACATTGGAACCGCTAAACCAATCCGACTTAGACTGGAATGGAACAGTGGTGTATCAAAAAATAATAAAGTAAAAGTTTGCTCTCATAATAAATTATGTTAGTTCAAAACAACTTCAATACACCCCCTTCAGTTTACAAGTTTGACTTGGCGTACTGTTGTGTCGGTACGTGGTATGTATGTATTGTGACACCACACATGCAAAGAACACACGAATCGGTTTGCTCTGTGAGTTCTAACCGCTTAACCATGCCGCCAATTTACATCCGAATTCGTCGTGGCATAAATACGCTTGCAGAATGCGACAGACATAAGACAATGGCAAGACCTTAGAGAATATATATGGAGTGTGAATAGCCTATATTACCTATAGATTAAAAGTGTGTCCGAAAGTGTGCGAGAGAGAAAGGTATATATTCCTATTAGTTGGTGGCATTAGGTTAGTGACAGCTGCCTAGATATAATAAATATTAAATATGTAAAGAAATTATATTTCTTTAGTTAGTACAAAGCACGTCTGTTGGTAAAACAGTGACCGTTCAGTGAGAACATATATTCATGAACGCCATAGATGTTGGTGTAGGGATAACAGCCAACATAGTTGATATTTAGAGTGAACAGAACACACGGTTTTAGTTATATTTATATATAGTTTAGTTATATTTATACATATCTACATTATTCTACATCAACATAATGTCATATTTAACAACTGTCACGTATTATATATAGACAGCTTTGACGTGACAACTGTCACTTTAGACGTATGCGCACTGAGAACAAATAGGAAGACACTTTCAGGTCTAGCATTCTCTCTCCATATATATATATGCTCTAAGGGCCAGACACACACACATACACTAGTCGGCCACAAACGACTTCATATTACGATTCAGAAATAGGGATGGAACGTTCACCACACCCTAAGTTGAATCAATTTGATTCGCAGTTAATTTCTAACTTATCTGTATCAACCTTCAAAGTTGTTAGTGTTCTATATGCAACCGATTCTTATTTCTTATTTATATACTATGAGTATTACTGTCAAGTGATTCTATTTTAAATTGATACAAACTAAATTGAATTGCAGTACCACCAACTGTGAAGACAATTCCTCCGAACGGTCACGTAACAGCCCGAAAAGGAAGTTCTGTCTCTCTGGAATGCAAATCCAGCGGAAATCCGGTTCCAAACATTCACTGGACAAGAAAGGTAAGACAAGCTACAAATACGCAATACTTATGTATTCTGAAAGTTTTAAACTGTCTTCCAATTCGTTAAAATAAATAAGTTACATTATTTAAGTTTATTGGAAAACAAAATTCAGTGCTTAATTCTAATAATATTAGCAATATTAATTATTTCACATACAAATTTGTCCAACTGTTACAATTTATATTACTAACGATGCATACGCACTAACTAAATTAACTAAACTTAAATTAAAACACAAATGTGAAAAGGAATGTTTAAACTTATTACTATAAATATAGGAATAATTACAAAAGTATGTATATTACTTCATTACATTTTTATTTCATTCATAAAATTGTTAATTATTTTAAAAATTGCGCTCAAGTAGACCTAGTCACAATATTGGACCCGGACGGTATTGCCGATATTGGCTCTTCTGTATATCTAAAAAATAAATTCCAAGAAATTATTATTAATTAGTATGAATATAGTTATGGTCGGGACTAGAGAATATAATGATAATTGAAAATTGACAAAATGGCCCGCATTTGAAATTGATGTTCTAAAAAACGCAATTTTTTACAAGTTATTTAATGAAAAAAATACGAAATTAATAAAATAAAAAAAATGTTATAGTTCGAATGATAGCTATTGATGTTGTGCATAATATATTAAAATTTCAGACGATTCGGTTGAATTGTTTTTTTTATTTCTATAACATCATTCCAAAAAAAGTAGGTTTGAGATAAGTGGGATTATAATGTTTTAAGCTTAATTTTATGGCTATATGGCTAAAACGACTGTAGAAAATATTGTCAATATCTTTTCAAAAATTTAACACTATATTCTTAAAAGATATTCGAAATATAAAAAAAATAATTTTTTTTTAATTCTTTATCACCGGGGCATTCTAGTCACCCTTAATAAAATATTAGGTTTCGATTAAGTAAAATATTAAAAACAGTAAAAATAACCTTTCAATTATGTACGGTATGCAAGAAGTAACGCCTAATTACTAGGTGGCTGGAGCGCTAGTTTTATGCTTCATGTTGCCTTACGGTGTTGGTTGGTTCTATACGCAACATACCATAATTCTTGTAGAGGCTTGCTTCCAGTAAGATAGATAATGTTATATTAAAAAGATTCCACAGATTTTATGATGAGACCTAATTTAACAAAATTTCAGATGATGCAAAATCCTCACTTAAAAAGTGACACAACTTTTTCTTAACTCTTTGAAATTTTTGCGAATGATCTGAAGTTCCCTTCATATGACTTAAGATACTCCACCCTAGGGTGAATGCTAATATCTCCACCCTTCCCCAATTTCTTCCCCTTTAATACTTTCAGTAAATACTCTCTTACACTTTAAACTTAATATCTATAAATTTCTCTTATCTCTAGCTCAAACACTTCTCCCTCGCCCAACATTGTACTACGTAAATCATGATAAAGCATCGACCATTTAAGTCTACATCGTGGCGCTGTGATCGCAGGGTACTTAAAACATGTTGGATAAATTATTTCAATGTACGAGTATGTTGACTTCAACAATGCAAAGCACTTCTTACTCGTAATACGTGTTATAAATCTTTTTAAAGAAAACTTTACTAATTTTTAATCATTAAGAAAGCTGTGCACGCCTAACACTATTCACCTCCTCCATTATATCATTTAATGTCAACAATTTATACTAAATATTTACCTTACAAAATTATGTGACAGTTATTAAAGCTAAAAAATAAATAATCACTTAACACTTTCAATATGACTGATGAATACAACGCTCAGAGCTGTCTGATGGAAACGTATTCGTACATTGCCTTTCATAGAAAACGTCCAGTCATTTTGTGTGTTTTCTTGTTGTGTTTATTTTGTCTGGAAAACTACTAGTAACTCTGTGTGGTACGACTGCTGAAATAGTTTTCACTCGAATTGAGATATGAAATGCGCTTCTTCCATTCGGTGGGTTATTTGAGTGAACGGTAAAGTAAACCTAAGATATATAAAGTTATAGTTATAGATTAATACCAAAGTAATAACCAAAATACTAAGTTAACTTATTTTAAAAGAATGGCACTATCTCTGTAAGTTGTCTTATTGTTATGTGGTCCTTACGCACCTCTCACACAGAAACAGATTACAAGCCACTTTTTATTTTACTGTTGGGTACATTGTAACCCTACCCCTTATGGCAGTATACTTTAAGAGAGCTATTATATCTTACTCTCTTGCGTGAGGTTCTTTCTGGTGAACTGTATCACCTTGAGTCTGGATAACCGAACTTTTTATGGATGCTTTAATATATTATCACGACTTACTAATTCATCTAATAATATTATATACATATTTATTAGATTTGCTTACTTTTTCGCTCTGCATGCTCTGCTTACTATCATTTTATCTTACCGCGACGAGACCGATAATTCTGGTGACTTTATAATTAAAACAATGTATACATTAAGACTTTAATTCTTTGTTTGACATTCAACAATTTACATTAAACATTTCTTCTCTTTGTTGGATAATTGACATTTTTCTTTAATTTTTCTTTAGTAACTTTATGTCTCATGTACCGGTTTCCGATTACCGATTTCATCAAATCGGTACAAAATGTTACAAATATCTAAAAAATATAAATACATCCCAATTTACCCAATTCGATAGAAACAATTGAAAACAAACTGCAAATAATGTTTTGTGTAACTGCTGCCAACTACACTATGGCATTTGATAATAAAACTGTGGAATCAACGCACTCGTCTGGTTATAATAGTGTAGGGATACCCCCTCCACCCCACCAAACCAAAGGGCCTGATGTTAAGTACATGATATTAGTTTGGTCTTTGGTAATAAAATTTTATCTGCAACTGTGTCCACGCCTTTCTACATCAACGCCACATTTTCCGAACCCTGTACCCTTCTTTTTATTGTAGTAATATTATTTTCATCATATTTCGTTATGACATAAATTCAAACTGTATTTCGTAATTTTTTGGGGAAATTTTATCTCGTATTTTCTCTCTTTGACTTCCTGAATTTTATTTTTGATTTATTGAAATAACTTCAATAGGACTCGATTTGAATCTTATTACATTTCTCAATCATAAACGAGATGTTACACGCTTGTTTTTACTTACTTACGTAGCTGGTTGCAGAAATAGAAATACATTTGAAAATATCTTACGCTACGTCTAACTGGGCACTTAATTTCTGCATCTCCAACAAATTACCAGTTCAAAAAAGACGGATTATTAATTTGTCACATTATATTGTCAAGCAGTCTTTACCCCCGTCAAGCGACGACTGTCTTTTGTGTGTAAATTGAATTTAATTTCAAATATCAGTTCCATTTTTAAATTGAAATATTTAACTTGTTCTATATTAATTTTACATATGGTATAACAAAAAATTTACGAATAAAAAGTTATAGAGTAAAAAACACACTTTTTTCCAGTTTATCCAAAAGTACGGGTTTCCAGGAAATTCAGGGGAAAATCCGGGTACACCAAAAGTCTTAGAATATTTTTCTCTTCGAAATATGAAATTTTCGTAAACATTGTAGTGGTCGTTTTTGAGCATTACAATATTGTCAATAATATAATAAAGTCGGTAAAGAGCGCGTCTGCAAAATTGTAGCTGCAGAATATATTTTAAAAATCGATTGAAAAGATTACAAAAAAGATGTAAATTAATTTACAGTTCACCAATTTCTAAATGTAAATTCAAACCAGGGCAGGGTCGGATGCATCCAGCAATTTTCCGGAGTAGTATTAATAACAGTTCAAAGGGTAACATACATAATGATCGGAAAACACCACACACATTACGTGTTACATTGGACTCTGAAATATATGGAGGTCAAACATCACAAGGGTCGAGAATCGAACATATTGAGCTGCATATATTACCCTCCTTCTATCATCTTCCTCCTCCTTCACTCGCTTCACCCACCCACTAACTAGCAAAGCTTTCAACGTCGCGAATTTAAGGTGCAATCGCATTTTGGGTTTAGTCGATACATTTATTATTTAAAGGCTTAGTATTGATGGTTAGTATACTGTTTAGTTTAGTGTGATTCATCTGTCAAAGCATTTGTTATGGCGTTGAGCTTATACTCGTAAAATATGTATGCAACCATGAGCTTCCACAGGCAGAGACAAAAGGAACGGAATGAAAATATGGAACAACTAAATCAGAAAGTAAAAACTTTGTTTTAAAAAAACAATAAAAAAACAAGACTTAAAAAATATTTTTGATTATAGTAAATTAAGAGTAAGTATCAAATAATAAAAGTAAAGTTTCATACACATACATATTCATTCAAATAAAATAAAGAAAACTCTGGAAAAGTAATTTTAATAAAATGAATTATTGTTTTTCATTGGAAACAAAGAGAACGACAAAAACAAAAGCACTTTGAATGAAATCACAAAACCATTAATATGAATGTTTAAATGTTCCAGCGAATGGAAACGCTCAAAGAGAGAGATTCAAATATAAAATTTTATCACAGGAATTGTTAAATGAAGTTCTGTTAATGGATAATATTTCAATTGTCGTTGGAAGAGAGCTGAAAAGTATGAGTTGGAGCTATGGCAAGAATAATGCGGTAACAGATTCAAATCCAAGTGTTGTCGTACATTTTAACGTTTAACCTTTTAGCAATTAGTTTCGTACAGGATCATTGAAAATATATGTACAGATATAAAATTTAAATGTTGTTCATAGCAATATTTGTTGTCCCCGTTTGTACATCATCTCTTTCGAGTCAGGGTGTTAATTGCTCAGCAAACTACGAGTATTTCATATCCAAGGCAACAGAAAGTTCGTACTTGGAACTTCAAACCTGCTAAAGTAACTAAAACGGTGAATGATTTATGAATAGGCGTTTTATTGCGTACTTTAGCACTTACTACTAATACGAAACTTGACCACTACAACAAAGTAGCCGGTACATTAATGGGTTTCTGGTAATACGAATATGGTAACGTCAGCTCTTTATATGGCATAATAATTTATTGCATGGCATTTCCACATTTTCACGGCTAGCGATTAAATTAAAGTTCAGAAGAAAACTGTTTATTTTAAGTGGAAGGCGAGTACAAACTCACTGGTGTTATTATTGTTACCCACGATATACCTTGCATGTATTATCTACTAATTGTACTCTGTTTACTATGTAATATAATTTGTTATGTAAATGCTAAGTAAATTTACCGCAAATTATACTTTTGTTATAATAGACTGTATAAATATATGTCTCTAACCGATCTAAATTAATCTCCTTGCTAAGCAGCAACGTAAATCCTCATTAATTATGCAATAACATGTATCTATATCTATGCTTATGCAACCGTAATGCCGTGGTTTGTTCAAATATGACAATAATAACGCATTGGCCATATATACTAATCAATAGTTGTAGCGTTAATGTTGTTCACGTATAAAACATTTTATGAGGAATTATAAATTTTTAATCAAACTTATGGTAGCTTCTGAAATCAAAAGCTTTTATTTTAGTAATTTACATACACACTATAATAATTACACTGTTTAACTTACTTACTATCTTACCTGAAAATCAAAGAAACGACATTTAAAGTTTATTATTTAAATTATAAATTCCTTTTTATCTCATTTTATAACAACTTAACATTATGCACATTGACTTTTGTTAGCTCCAAATATTAACTGTATTAGCCGTTATTCCTTACAACGTTACTCGTTGCATTACACACAGAACAATTATAGTTGATATATCTCATATATACCGTTAGCTCACCTGACCAGAATGCAATTGTAATATCTCTGGTCAGTGTCACCAACTAAAGAAATATAATTTCTTTACACACATATAAAAAATTTAATACTCTTCTTATTCGTGTTATATATACAAGGCGTTAGGTACATCGATGCGAATCTTTTTTTATACGTAGAGACCTGATACCATAATCCACGCTAGAGGTAGCTATATCGAGCCTTGGCATGTTTTTCATGAAGTTAAAGGCCGAACCGAATGAGAATGGAACTATGTTGTTAGTGAGAGAACTACAATATTTTTAAGTGGTATCACTTCGAGTGCAGACGCGGTAAAATCTGAAATAAATTAGAAATGAAATATTCAATTTATCGAAAGGAAACTATACTCGTACATTCTCCTGGATCATATATAACAGCAAAGTAATATGAAATGTTTTAATTTGTTCAATAAGTTTAATATTTGCAGAACCCTACACAACACAACGGCCAGCAACTGTCCGACGGTCCTACAATCGTTTTGGACAGATTGGAGAGGCAGCACGCTGGAATTTATCAGTGCACGGCCAGCAACGGAGTGGGCGACCCCGTGACCCGCGACATACAAGTCACAGTGTTGTGTAAGATCAATGTTCATTTTTTATTTTACCATTGTATTGTTTGTCTTGCTTCCTGTTTCATTGACGGATGCACTTCATGCTAAATGACTCCTTTCTGCAAATGTTTTTACAGGGTGCTATAAAATATATGCTCATGCTAATTTATTTTCAGATGTAGTAACCGCCTTAGGAGATTGAACAACTACATTTTACAGGCAGCCCTTATTGACAACTCGATTCAATTTTCTTTTTATACTTTGAAATTTAGGTTTAAGATACAAGTTTAGATCATGTATTTTCAGCCAAAACACATTTAGTGATTTTTTCACAAACTGGAAATAATGAACATCAATTGGATATTTTGCTATTACTAATGCAGTGATGCATATATAAACAGTATTTAAGTTTGTGAAAATATCAGTTATTGGTTTTTGACTTAAAGTTCTTAAGTTTAGTTTTTAACGAGAATTATCTCCTAATTTTCTTTTTACTTTTAAGGATATATCCTAATTTTAAATTCCCTACCTCTCCTTTCTCATATGTGTTTTGAGTTGTGTCACTATTGTACTCAGCAAGTAAACAATATTACTAAACACAAATATAAATATAAAATAAAATCCTTTTCATATTTTACCTAATATAGTGGTGGTATTTGAATGCCAAATGTCACCGCAGTTTTCATTAGATCCTTAAGATTTACTGTCCGTGCTCAAAATTTGTACACTGTCAAATTTATCCCAGATTTTTTTGTAAGCACATAGATATAAGAAGAAATATGTAGTTTACAAAATTCCTTACTCAAGGACATGTTTTCAGACAGTCCAGAAGATATTAAAAAAGTGCTCAAATTCCTTATATATAAACATAATAAAAAAAATTTAATTAAAATAAATTAACTTCGGGCGAATATGACCTTGTCGTTGAAATCGCCCCAAATTCTAAAATAAAAAAATTCCTTAAATATTTTTGATGTTTAAAAGTCTTTTAAAATGTAATCCTGTGAAGGATACGCTACAGTTAGTCTATTTTAACTCATATTTACTAACTCAGTAAGCATTATAGTTCAAATGTAAATGATTTTGACCCGATTAACTTAGTTCGAGAGTTTCTCTCCTACTCCGCGCCGTGTGACTTGGAATTCAGATTCGATGAAACCGAATAGAAATAGGCGACAAAACAAGACACAATAGAAATAGCATGAAAGTAGCTACACCTCATCAAAATAATCATAGCACGTATGAAGAGGAAACGGAAGTTATTTCACAAGCTATAGCCATGAGTCACGTGACAGTAGCTATGCCATCCTGTTCCCAAGTTCCTGTCAGGATAATTTAATTCCTTCTAATGCAGCGTGTCAATTAAAGGGTATGAGACCAAAGTGCTGAAGAGGAGGGGGACAGTGTGGTGCGATTACAAGTCACAGATTCAGTTGAGTTCTCAACTAAACTAAAATAATAATTAGCTTTTGCTTTATTATCTGCACCAACAAAAGGTATTAAAGCAGACGTAACATGGAATTCATTTTAGTTTTGTTGGTAAGCCGAAAGTTACTCGTTCGTTGGAGGACACTGCAAATGTAGCCCCGAGGCGGAAGACATATGAAATAGATTTAATGTACAACGCCATCGCTGAATAGTGCTGGATGGAAAAATTCAGCTAACAAATACTGTTTTAGATAAAAAGCGTATATGAATAGATGTGTATGCTGATGCATACACTGGAACTTCCATTCAGAACTTTGAAATTCATGTCATAGTTTGAAGAGTTTATTAGTTGTACTTACACGGCCTCTCGCGGTACTTTATCTAATTTTATTTTTAAAAGGGTAATAAAGATTCACTGAAACAAAGAAAGGAATAAAATATAGTCTTAAGTTGTTCTTACACTGGAACTGACAATTTGCGACGCCGATTTTTTTAGTAAGGTGTATTCAAGTTGCTTCACAGTAGCACATTGTATCATCAGATTAAGGTTCTGGTAGAAAGTGGCAAAAGTGATAGGGTTTCACATGAGCACGAGACTTTTCTCGTCTCGTTTCTGTTCTTGTCTCGTAAAACCGAGACGATACGGGCAAGACATTTCTGAAAGATATTGAAACGGTACCGAGACCACATACCGCGAGATCCGAGAGTCTCGTTTCAGGTCTCCTTGACGTTATTTTAAAAAAAATCCGAGAAAAATAAACTAACAAGCAACATAAAAGTTCAACCTATATTTATTACAAAAAAAGGTTAGGTCGTCCAACAGAAATGTTTTAGGGGAAAATAAATGTGAATATAAATTATTTACAATACGATTGTTTGAAGACATTTTAGGCTTCAGTTTCCGCAAAAATGTCGTTGAGTGTAGGTGTTAGTAGTGTCAACCTCAAAAAAGGCAGAGGTTAGATGAAAGTGATGTTGCATTAAGTAAAATTGAACCAGTTGATACACTGTGTATAAAAAAAAATTGTTCAAAGTTTAAATTTTTTTTAAATTTGATACAATTAATGGTGCGAAAAAAGCGATATGCTTAGTGTGTGAAAAATTTAGAATAAAAATAATAATTAACCGAAATAATATAATAAATTACTTTGTTTAGGACTATCTTAGGAGTAAGTTCTCACATTAACGAGATGTGACGAGACTAGACCGAGACTAAAACGATACCTATTTTTTCTAAACTAACAAGAACAAGGCGATATTTTTGAAACTCTCGCTTTATTTGGTCTCGTGTGAAGCCCCAGAAAGTGAAAAGAGGGCAAGTACTAAGACATGCTAACAAATGCTAAATACTAAACAAAGTTGATATTATGAAATGTAAACAATGAAAAAGTAATTTATTCGAGCATTAAATTAAATAAACTAATTTTTGGTTGGCGAAGTCACGAGGCTCTTAATATTTATTCCTTTCATAAAGTAACACATAGAAACATTAGACGAAAAGTAATTAACGAATAGACTATTACAGAAATACAATAAAACTACAGTCATTTTGCAGCTATCTATTGAGCTCCTAAAAACCAACCCACTTTAATTATATTACTATATGCCATATTATTTCTAGTCAGGTAGGTCTTATATCATCTTTTAATGAAAGGTCCAATCCCAAATCGTTTGTTATCATTTCATTTTTGCTTTTAAGTTAATATGGTGGTTTTACATTTTATTATTTCTTTGTTTCAGTCTTTTTTTTTAATTGGATTTTCCGCATAAGTAATGTTCCTTCCCACCCACCATCCCACCATCATTGTAAATGTTATTCTTCCATTATGTTTCAGCTCCCCCGGAAATCACTGTCGGTAAACCATGGGTGCACGCGGGGGAGGGACACGAGGCTAAGCTGGTCTGCAACGTGCAGGGGGAAGCTAATCCAGAGGTAAAAGCAACAAACAGTTATTATTACATATTCTTCTTTTTGTCCACGTCTAGTCTTGTTGGTTACTGTACTATACTCGTTAAATGCATTCGAACTAAAATCCGCAAAATTAATAAAAAATTAATTCTCTAACAAAATGGAAATGTATTTTTGTATTTTATTGAAAGATTTTATTGAAAATTATTACCCTAGCATTGGCATTTTTACCCCACATAAGCACACTAATATTGGAAGATTGATATGGCAAGTTTCCACTATATGGTGAAACGAATGTTTGATCCGAATTTGTTGATATTATTGAGACTGACACTGTTTAACAAAAACTTTCAAGTAAATAAAGAAACTTTCAAGTATAAAACCTTCCAACGTTGAACGATTCGTGCTGCAGTTCATGACATGTGGATCAACTATGTGGTGGGAGTAGAAGAATCACTTTTGACGTGGGTCAAATGACGGACAACAGCCCGAACTTTTTCCAACAGGAACCTTGAACATATGACATTGGGCACACTTAGTTTCAGCATCAGCCACACGTAGCATCGTTTGGAGCCAGTTTTAGCCGACTGTGAACTTACAAAGTTCTATACAATTTCATTAGCACCATGTACAATATGCAATGTGCTCGTATAACACAATAAAAACCACATCAGTCATTTCGCTTCCAGAAGGGTTGGAGGAGTATAGGAAGGAGCGGTATTTTAATAGATACTCATACAAAGTAAAACTAACAATTTTATGATGGGGTGGTGGTTATGGCAGGTGGAAATAACTTTTCTAATTAATGTTATTATAAATAGTTGAAGAGTACGGAGTTATGGCTGGATACTTGTTTTAATTAAAATATTTGTAGTTCACATTCCTACCAGGGCGGCGTGGTGTAGCTCTCACATCTGCCAAAGTGCGAACAGGTAAAAATTCTTGTAACACTGTTACAACCAACGTCCAAAATATTCGAAAACGTCACTAATGACGTCATTCATTTCGCTCACAGCGACCCATCTGAAGAGTTCGGTCGCTGTGGTCGTTGTTGACCATTTCCTCGCAATATTTAAACATAACGCAAAACTTAAAGATGACGATGACAGAAAAAAATACTTTATATGATTCGGAAAGAGATATTTTATTTTATAACATAATTTAATAAAATAAGCTTAATAAAATTAATTTTAATTCATATTTAACTGCCATTTATACACTTTTCCTCATACCATAACCTAACTTAATAAATAAACAATGTTCATTATCATTTGGAATATATTTCTTTTATGAAAATTGTATTTTGTTTGTAGATATAGCTTTTGCTACAGAGCTATTTAATCAACTATTGCAATCCTTATATTTTCAACACTTGCAAGCAAGTGGAACGGGAAAAACTGCGGTCGTGAGCCCTAGAAGGTTCATCGAATAATGCCTTCGATGTATGAAAGATTTACAGGCATAGCTGTTATAATATTAAATTAATAATTTCTGTAAAGAATTTGTAATTAACCGTACTCTAAATTAAATTAAACCTACCTGTAACATTCTTGTGTCGTTTAACGCACACAGGAATATTTTGTGGTTATGTCTTCGTGTGCTCTGGACACCCTATAATTCGCTTCCACTTTAAATGTCTATAGATTAGTTTCAGCATTCAGTTCCGATACTATTTTTGAAACTGCCACGAAACTCTCTGCACCGCTTTGCCCCGCCACGGCACCATTGCTATAGTTATTGCAGAAGGGGATCGTTTTTCCTTATTATCTACCTTCATCGTCTAAAATATTTAGAGAACAGCGAAAGAGGTTAACTGCATTCCGGAAGTAAAGCCAAAGCGTTGGGATAAGCAACAACCGAGAAACTTAACGAAGCAACTTTATAATTATTACATCCGTTTAACGTGTAACGAAATTATAAATCTTTATGCAAATTAAAAGTGAAAATTTGAAGTTATTTGCAATCTCTGGTTTTCTCATCAATCTTTACATATTATTCATAAACCAGCAATTAAATATAAGTTAGTAATTAGAGCAACCAAAGTCACTGCAATGCGCAAGGTTATTTCTTTCGTCCATTATTATTTTACTACATTAAAGAGATTTTCTAGTTTGTTACGCGCTTTTTCTTTTCAGATGATGTGGTACCAGGACTCCTTTCCGGTTGCTACTTCAGATAGAATCACAATGGACACACATGGTGACAGACACACGTTGACTATTAGAAACATACAGATATCAGATTTCGGAAACTACAGGTAAACATACTTTACCTATAGACTTTGGTACAAATTCATCCAAAAGAGTTACAAATGTCTTATTGCCTTTGATCAGCAGAATAGTTTAAAATTCTAAAATCATTTCATTGATTTAATTCTAAACAGTTCTTTAATAACAGTTGCGTTGCTGATAATTCACTGGGCCGAGCAAAGAAGTACATTGACCTGTCTGGTCGTCCAGGTCCTGCAGAATTTCATTCTCCATTGTACGGCTACTCCAAAGATAGCTATAATCTTACCTGGTCCATTGAATCCTACCCACATCTCGAGGAAGTCCGTCTAATGTACCGAAAGCTAATGGTAAGTTACTTTGAGTTTTTATTTTAATCTAACAAATTAATATCTATATTGATTATACATTGTCGTTATGGTTTCTGCTTAGCAGTGGCGTAGCGTGCCTTAGACGAGCCCCTTTACAAATGTTAGTGGTAAAAAAGTAGTATTTAGTAGTAAAAAAGTGATTGTTTACTATAAAAGTCGTCGTGGTCATATTATGTTAGAACATATTAAAACAAAACAATCTTTTGATACACCTTTACTATGAACACTTTGTTAACATTGCAACTTATCATACAGATGAACGAGACATACCAGCAACCCGGACATTGGCACGACGTCCGTCTTCAGTCCACGCCATCTGTTGATTCAGCTAACCATTTCATGTACTACAACATCCGTGGACTGGAGCAAAGTTCAGTATACGAAGCCATAGTGCAAGCCAATAACCGGTACGGATGGAACGAGGTCAGTATTGTCATCAAGTGAACATAAATGAACATAGCATGTGTCAACGTGCTAGTAGAACTTGAATGGAGGCATGTACAAACTTTGGGAAAGCCTCTGTTTAGTTTACTTTAGCGACGAATAGTCGGGAACGTCCGTAGTCGAACCGTGCATTTTGGGTAAGCAACAATTTTCTTTTTCCATCATGTTTCCTGGTGGAGAGAGAACATTCGGTTGTCATCTTCAAAATAAGGTTGTAATCAGTTTCTTTATCGTAAACAATTATTAATAAAAGTTTAAATTATAATTATTATCTACAAAAAAAAGCACTGAATATTTGTGGGATAATTTAAATTTAAATCCAGGTTAGACCATTATACATGATAAAAATAAATTGCCGCCTATGCAAAATGCACAGTTAGTCTTCTTTTGAAAACAGGTTTCCCTGACTACAGGGAAGAGTATGCAATTTTTGAATAAATATTTTTACGTAATCCCACAAGATTTGTCTGCATACATAATGATTCGATGGACAGTACGGTTGAAGTTATGTATCAGAAGTCACAATAACATAAAGAAATACATCTTTATGATGGCACTGGCCCCATTATACCTTATAACACTATTTCAATTTTAGATATTATTTCTTGAGAACTCCCAAGGATATATACCGCATTAAGAAGTTTTCCGAGTAAATACTTGCCTTCGTTCGAACCGAAGCCAAGGAGATGACGATGGTTCTGTTTGTTATATAAATAATGGTTTTAATATCTCAAGTAATTAAAACTACACAAAGAGTTATAACCCGAATCAACTTTTGAGACATTACTGGAACTATAAATCAGACTTGGTTTTAAATTGAAAGACTCTTGAAACGGAAATGGATATTAAAATTAATCGGTAAATCACTGTGCTGTCAAATTTGAAGATCAGTTCTGCAGCATCTGCTGATGATAGTTCACAAATCGCTAAGAGGTTTCTTATTATTCTGATTTTTTATTGAATAAAATTTTTATATATATATTTTATTTTACATATAGTTTATGATTATTTAGTTATACCATAAAAAAAATTTAGTATTTTCCCACAAAACAAAACACAAATATTCTACTTAAGCAAAACCAAACAATACATAATCTAAAAAGGTTTTTAATTTTGCAATACCGAAAGACATTTTATTACTTTCATTCCTTAAATAGAAATTCCTTTTAATTCAAAATCTAACAAGTTTTCTGTTTATTTAATTCGCAAGAGGCGAGATTTAGTTTTCAAACAGCAGTAACATTATTATTCCCTATTTTTCTAGTGAAAGTAAAATTATTCGTAACTATTTGGCAGACGCAAGCAATAAATCTTAAGCATACTAATAAACTTACAGTCACGCGATTTTTGGATCATTTTATGAATCAACGTCAGCGTTGATTGCATTCACTTATTTCATAAACTTATCTCTCTGCTTAACACTCACTCCTATTCGCACATTATCACTATTTCTGTTACAGGTGAGTGACATCTATCAGTTCTACACTCGAGGAATAGAGCCAAATGTGAAAGACATGGAACTTAAAGCCAGCTCCATTTCAAGCCGCAGCAACACATTAAGCAACTTTGTGTTGTCCAATATTTGGAAATATATGGGAATTATATTTTTACACAGTCGGGTACTCCGATGCTACTTTAGTTAGATTTGATATGTAGGTTAAAACACAAAGATATAAGTCGTATAGTATACAACAGTAATGATAATGAAATAATTGTCCTAAAATGATTTTATTGAATTATTTATAAACATTGTTCATTATTTAAAAACTATAAATATAAACCAACGTCCAGCATACAGAGCAGATGTTGAACGGGCTTGTGTCCTCATTTCTTAGTGGTCGATTTTTCAATTGTTGATTGAAATTGATGTTAATAAATGTGTATTGGCGAGTCTTATTTTATTAAATATCTAAATATTGACGGAGATATAGCAATTAAAAGTTTGAATTGTAGTTTTAGCGCTAGAAATGGTCGGCCATATTTGTATGACGTGAAATGCATTTTAACATCAGTTATTTCTTGAGTAGGTCAGTGCTGTAGTAATGTTTTGTAGCTGCTGGTAGTCAAATAATCAAGTCAAGTCAAAGAATAATAAGTTTTTATTTTATTTAACCCTGTTAAGGCAGACATAATATTGAAATTTGATTATTCCTTGAAATAGCTGTAAATAATATTTGATACTTCGATATATAAATACATATAGCAGAGATTTATGAGCTGTAAGGTTGGTAACCTTACACAAGGATTGTGATGTCACATGCACTTGGAATGTGTACAACGTTGAATCCCTTTAATAATTAAAGAGACAAAATGACTTTTTTAATTGTTAATATCTTTTAACATATAAGGACTTATTAAAAAATAATTGAACATTTGAGGTTCTAGTAACCCACTTTATCAATATATAGTACACTTTTATAGAAATTAAGACATAGGACACAAGCACATTGTATATATTTAAGATCATCTTGAATTATACTCGTATTTTAAACACAGAACTTGTTTTAAGACAATTATTTACATGTGCTGTTAAGGTAATTTAATTAAAATAAAAGTAAAAAAGTTTTAAACTGTTTAAACATTAAAGTATATTTGTACAATATAAGCCGTAAGTTTATTTGTCTATAAATTTATTGTGAATATCCAGTTTTAAAGATTTTGTTATAATGGAATTGATTTCTCAATTGTAAACGAATATTATAATTACCCACTATACTCAAATTGTAAATATTACATAAAGAACACGTTATAAATTATTTTACAAATCATTTTTGCAGCGCCAATGAATTTTTTTCCTACCAAAGTATGAAATGATTTTGTTAAACTGGAATGATTATATTTGTACAAAATAAATAAATTATTATATTATAACAATGATGTTAAAACCAAAAAATAAAGCAGTAACTCTGAGGATCAAACCTATAAGCAATTAGCATTATATGAAATCGAAAAAATGTAGATATAGAAAGTAGTTAAAAGAATTCAATATAAAAATATAATTTATTTAAATACTGGTTGAATATTAAAAAAATGGTTTTAAATTAGGTACTCATAAATATGGCAACGATATGAAATCTTTAAAAAAAACAATTAATACTACCATTAAATTAAAATAAAACTTTATCAGGGGAAGAAAATAATTAAGATATATTGAATTCATTTAATTGTTGATGACAGCCAATGAACTAATCTATTTAAAATATTTGTATGTTTTTCATGTTCAACAAATAAGCAAAGTAATAGTAATGTATGTTTAATCTGTAAATAATAAATCCGGTGACATTCAACATTCATAATTTGACGTTACTGAGACTTGACGGTACTGAACGGACTGTCAAGTAAAGAACAATACACAAAGCCTGCATCAATCGATCTCGCAACGTTCCTTCGGATTCTAAAGTTGCAGGTAATGTTCTTTGCTGTTTGCATAATCAGGCTCCCTCGGACCACAACACAACATGTAAACTTCACTTTTAAGCCTAAACGAGCATGACTTTGCCAAGACGAACTATAAATGACCCAGTAACCTTTTGGTGTTTGTGATAAGAATGGGCTTGTGTCCTCATTTTTTAGTGGTCGATTTTTCAATTGTTGATTGAAATTGATGTTAATAAATGTGTATTGGCGTGTCAATTTATTAAATATCTAAATACTGACGGAGATATAGCAATTAAAAGTTTTAATTGTAGTTTTAGCGCAAGAAATGGTCGGCCATATTTTAATGACGTGAAATGCATTTTAACGTCAGTTATTTGTTGAGTAGGTCAGTGCTGTTGTAATGTTTTGTAGCTGTTGGTAGTCGAAATAATCAAGTCAAGTCAAAGAATAATAAGTTTTTATATTGGAATTTTATTGTTCCTTGACATAGCTGTAAATAATATTTCATATTTTGATATATAAATACATATAGCAGAGATTTATGAGCTGTAAGGTTAGTAGCGGTTATGATGTCACATGCATTTGGAATGTGTACAACGTTGAATCCCTTTATTAATTAAAGAGACAAAAATGACTTTTTTAATTGTTAATATCTCTTAACATATAAGGAGTTATTAAAAAATAATTGAACATTTGAGGTTCTAGCATAGTAACCCACTTTATCAATATATAGTACACTTTTATAGAAATTAAGACATAGGACACAAGCCCATTGAAACTAAAACTTTAAACAAAAAAAACTATTTGGTTTAACCACCCAGGTCTTTAGTTAGGCCATCAAGCATTGCAAATTAGATTAAAATTATTTATTTTTATTATCTTTATAACTATAGAGCAATGAATAAGTGAGGGAATACTAAATTTATAATTTAATCGAACAATACACTTCAACAATATAAACAACTAAAAAAATATTCATTTATTAGAACTAAATTTTACCTATCACTGTAGTGGTGGATCATTGCACGAAAGCAACAAACACAATTTTTAATTAGTTTCTTTTTAAATTTATTATTGTTAGCTTTGCGGTTTATAATTTTAGAAAAAATACACATTTTTCAGTTTTTTTGATGAAACAAATATACCTTCTTAAAAATAAAAGAAATTATGAATTTTTAAATTTTTTATCGTAATTTCTATTGTTGTCATTAATTAGTACGTACATGCGATAGATTTAAATATTGTTTCTCTTGATAGTTACGGATTAGTCCGCAGTCATTAATTCACTATCAAAATGGAACATTATAACACCTCACAAATGAAGAAGGACTGATGTGAACAGTCGCGATCATTCCATTTGATGATTCCCTCCCCTAGGCTACGCATCTCCAGACAATCTTGTCGGTCTTTGGAATTCTCGTACCAATCCGTGAAAGTTACGCGGCGGCCACTTCCCATCCAAATAAATGATCGGTCCCATCCATGGTTAATACCGGAAGTCCACCACTCTACATTTAATGTATCTAAGCCTAAAATGAATAAAAGAAAATAAAGTTTCAGATAACCTTTTTGAATTATCTACAAATCGTTTCCTCGAACGAAATACTTCGGATTCTCAAAACATGTATTTAAGATTTATCTAAGATAACAAAAGTTTCCTGTTACGTAGACAATGTTATCTAACATTTTGTGACCTATTTTTTTGCTTTTTTTAAATAAATACAATATTTTTCACCATAACATATTTATAAAACTTGTTATTAAGTTCCATTTAAGGAGGTATAGAACCTTAACGAAATGATGAAAACGTCGTGAAATTTGGAGGGTCGATAAAAATAGGTGAAACACATGCTGTCTCAAAATTTTAGAGACCTAGGGTTCATAGTTTTCTTTTTATACATGATTAAAAATAGTCATTTTCCATACAAATCATAAGTTGTAGCTCAATTTTACCACATAATATAATTTTAAACCATAAAAAAATGGTGACACGGCTTTCAAAAACTAGGTGTATATAAAAGAATCCTTTCTGAAACTATTGCAAAAAGAAAATTATAATAAAAGGATACCTATATACGAAAATAATTAAATAAAACCATTAAAAACAGTACATGTGGGTAAATTTACAGGGTTACCAAATTTTTTATTAACTTTTCAAAATATTTAATTTGAATTTAAATTGAATTAATATAAATTTGATATTAATTATAGGTAATTTTTTATTAATTAAACTATTATATGCACAAAAAAATCATTTTAGCAGGCATAAAGCCATTTAATAGGGAAGTGAAAAATTTCTTCTCACATATTTCGAATTACGTAATTCGTATTACCGAGAGATAAACTTTTCCAAGGTAAGGTCTTGCGTTTAGCTTTTGTTTAAATTCTATTTAGATTTAAACTGATGAAGTATGGTATAGATTTCAAATAAAAAAACAGTTTTGAATATACTTTTTAACAAATAATACCTGAATCAATAATATAATTGGTAAGCTCAACATTTTTCTCTTCATTGGGGATGGAAACCAAATCCATGCCAAGTCTTCGACAGTACTGGTAAGCTTGGAACCAATTTACCTGAGAAACATAACTTACTTGTACAATTACGTATTACAAATAAATCCTAAATGTTTGTGTATGTGAAAAATTAAATAATTTTTACCTTGAAATTAACAACATGAAATCTCTTTTCTGTTGAGACATCTGTGAAAAAACAGTTTCAGTTTAAATTTTATATCTATTCTACGTATTGTATCCTATTAACATATTTGTCAGAGTGAGTAGAGTAACCCTGTAATTTAGTGAAGTTGAGATTAAATAAAACAGGAAGCCGTAAAACAAACAAATAACAAATTAAATCTACAAAAAGTTTCACTCATGGGCTAGTAGATTTATTTTTTAATTTAGAAAAGAATGGATTATGCAAATATCTATAGCAATACCTAAAATAAAGTTTAATATAAAATTAAATTAAAACTGTAGCGGAAAATGATGCTTCCCTATATTATAATGTTCCAACTGAAAGTTTATATGTTTGTTTGTTTGTTTATATGTGACCGCGATTTGTATGGTGGCTCGAAAACGGCTCAGCGCATTTTCTTTAAAATGCCTATTTCGTAGAGAATAAAATTTTAATACTTTTGGCGTTCTCGGATTTTCCCCTGAATTTCCTGGAAACCCGTAATTTTGGAAAAACTAAAAAAAAAATTTTTACTTTTTGCTCTGTAACTTTTAATTCGTAAAAGATAGAAAGTGGAAATCTGGCATGTGTATTACATTGTTCATTGCTAACTTTTTTTGAAAATTAGAAATTGGAAAATTGGAAATGGGGGCCTTGAGAAAATAAGGAGGCCCGGTATGAAATTTTGGAAAAAAGTCAAATTTCGGATTACTTAATTACAAAAAAATTTCTAAATTCAAATACTTTATTTGAGAGCACGGGGGCGGTTTTTGTAGAAGGGAAAAATTGGGCTACAAAGTTGAAACTTTATATATAGGAATTTTAGTATCTAATTTACGAATCGAAAAAAAAATCCCAAGTTTTGAAAAAAAGTTAGTTGAGTAAAAGTTAGTTAGAAAAAAATATATTTTTTTAGTCAATTAATATGAAAAAATTATTTTAATATTGAACGAGTTAATAAACATTTCAAATTTTTTTTTTATTAATTTCAATTTGAAAATAGAATTAAAATTTGAAATGGAAATACGAATTACTTTGTTGGATGCAAATCATACGCACGAAAAACTCATCGCTTTGCGATGGAGATAAATTCTAGTATAACTATATTTGTTTTATAAATTGATTAAGTCTTGTGAACTTACTTGTTTCTTCACTCAATTCGAAGTTATTCAAAATAATGAGACTGTAAAGTAGAAATAAGTATTTCTTGCAACGAAACATTCTGTTTGCTTTTATAGTCAATTTAAAAACAGCATCTGAACTTCAAATAGCTAAGCGAGTATGTTGAGATGCACATGACGAACACACTTATTATTTTTGTATCTTCCTCCTTCCTTGTATATAGCACTGTATGTGTGAAGGCTGTCTGTGAGGTTAAAGCTCAAAACATCATTGATAGCGAACAGATTAGTTTGAAATACATTATATACGCACACTAAAATAGATAGTTCAGCTTGTACAGTCACGAAAGTATAAGGAATAACATAAACGTATTAAATAAAATTCTAATTCTAAGGCTTCTCGCACTGGAACAGACTACTTGCGATTCCAACTTATCAGTATACTGCATTGTGGTTTTTTTTGTATAAGCAATTTTTCATGAATTTATCAATTCTATATTGCTATAATGTTTATCAATTCACTAAAAATATACAGTAATGCATACGCCTGAACGGCACAGTAGGCGAGAGCATTGATGCTTGACTCTGACTACTAAGTCCTCGGGTTCGATCACCGGGCCAGTTATTATTCCCCAGTGGTGACCGGGTGTGAAACAATAGTCCCAATGTTGCTCATGCATGTCGTAAGAGGCGACTAAAATAGGTACCCAGTGTCTGGGGGTATAGCCGGGCATCCTGCCCCTGGGGACTATATCAGGGGACTGGTCCTCCAGGTTGGGGGTTTGGCGTGGTGCTAACAACTCCACCCCGTGAAAAAAACCTTGTTACGAAATCTCAAGTAATTAAATCATTCAGAAAAAATTCTTGAGAAAGCCAGGGCCCACCCAGGGCTGTCGAGCCACTGAAGAAGAAGAAGAATGCATACGCCTTCCTTCCCGCTTTGCTTCTCCTCCGCGTTTGATGCAAGTCTTTCGGATATATACGGTTATAACCATATTGATAGGTTATGTACTTTAACATTGAGTCCACAGAATAAGTTTAAATGCTTTAGGTCACGAGACCAGACACCTTGAAATAGGAATAAATTTTGCTTTGATAAGTTTTTTATCTGTTAAAAATACATAAACTAATTACATCTGACCATAATTCTCATAAAGCAGTAACACTTAAGTATCAATTAATTAATATATAATATATTTATATATTATATAAATATATTTTTATTGATTTCAGAGAATTTAATGACTAAATTTATCTATAAAGATTCACAAATAAAAAACGATTCAGAAGAACAAGCTAGATCATTCCACATGACTCCATCGATGGTTCCTACTAACTGCAAACAGTTTTCATTTCCGTCTAAATTGTCGGGTTGATTCTCGGCCCAATTGGTATACGTTATATTACTGCCATTGCCCATCCAGACGAATGGTCCGTTCTTTTCTAATTTCGTTCCTGATGTCCACCACTGCTTGTCATTTAAACCTATAAATTATCAAATTTATAACAAACGGTTAAAATTAGGTTTCAGTAAATTTATAAAACTTGCAAAAAAGTGCAACAGAAATGAAAATGAATATAACATTAACTATTGCACAAGTAGTTTTTATTTAATTTTGTTTCTAAAAGGCGGACGGTAAAAAGTGTAATTTGTAGAAAAGTTAAATTTCTTAAAAGTAACACATATTAAATATAATAATTTTGATCATACACAGTTTCAAATATGATAATTACCTTCCTGTAGGATATACTGAATTACGCTGTCATTTTCGTCCTGGTTCAAGACGTTAAGCAAATCCATGCCGTGTTTTCGACAATACTGATATGCGTGAAACCAGTTGGCCTAAAATCATTTTTAAATAATAGTTTTTTTAACGATTTTAGTCAAATAGAAAATTCACAAAGTATACTAGGAAGAGGGGCACAATGTGTGACTAGACAATGGTGTGTGTCAATATATTCTTTGCATGTTATTTTACTCTGTATTGCGTATCCTTAAAAACGAATGCGTATCGTGTACCTTAAAATAAATTGCGAAGTAATATTGCTTATCCTTTAAAGTGATCAGCGGTGTAGACCATCGTCCCTTTTGAGATCCTGCTCTAGATGAATCTGTGGACACCATATTCATTACATTTCATTTAGTACTGTATCTTCACTTATTTCAGTTGTTATCAAACCCCCCTGTCTAGTGATATGTTATGGATTATTTCATTCAAATAAACTCTTGTACAAACCTGAGCCTGTACTAGGATCGTCACACACAAGAAATGAACAAATATCAACCAAAATGATGCACACTAAGAATATCTTAAACTTCATTTTGTGTGCTCAAATAAATGAATGATTTTCTCGTTCAAGTACGCGATAAAACTGACGACATCAACAGATTATTAAGCTACATTCCGAAATGAATACATGTTACCACAAGCATTATCTTTCAACATCATCCCGATTACAACGACGTAACATAAACTGTATTCTTTAAAAATCTGTTTGCGCCTGAGTTTACGCAATTAGTCTAACATGTTTCCATTGAATTTCTACTTTTTACAGTTACGTTGTTTATTATAAATATTACCAATGCATAACACTATTTTTTGAATACTTAACTTAAATTTATGTTTTATCTGTTTTACAAAGAAAACATGGAGACATTTATAAATAAATAAAAACGACTATAACTATAATGTTTAAATAATGTATATTAAAATTATGCGATTAATTTTTATCATATTTTATAAAATTGAGTAGCAACGAAATTAGACCTACAGGTAATTAATATACAGGGTGTTTGGTAGCAAGGTGCAAAGCCTTAAGGGGATGATAGTTGAAACCATTTAGACATTTTGAGCTATTATGCAAAGTCTAACTATTTATTTTTTACTGCTATTTTTAAGTTATTTTTATAAAAACCCAATTTCTGACACTTAAATGCTAACAGTGGCCCAATTTAAGTTTAAGTTGGTATGTTAATTGTTTTATTATTTAGGGTTTGTCAAACGTGTACTTAAACTAATAAACCAAGTTCCAAGCAGTTTATGTCATTTAGAAATATAAATAAAATAGCCTCGAACGTTAAAACTTTTTTAAAACCATGTTTGGTTATTGGCCTTTCTTTTAAGGTATCATTTAAGCTGACATCTTACCAATTCTCAGAATTAGAGCCTATAAACCAAATTGAGGGAGAACAATTTCGATTATTTAGTGGACAATTAAAACAAAATTTTTGGTAAAAATAATTTATAATATTTAAATAAAAGCATTCCGAAATCATTATGAAGTTTATATAAATTATCTCATTGTGGTAAGCATTTTGGAATTTCTTCAATGAATTTATTGTTTCAATTTAAAATCAAAAGGAATCATAAAAAAATTCAGTGCAATGAGAGTCAGGTTATGTTAACGGAGTTAGTTACCTTGGTCATAAATGTAATGTCGTTGTCTATATAAATAGATTGAAGAGGACAATGTCTATTTGAATATTTACACATAATTTTCGTTTTTACATAATCGTATTATTATCGGAGATATAAAAAAAAAATCATGAAAAAAAGCAGGATAATTAAAGAATTAAAACTCTACACAAAATTAAAAAGTACATTTAATGTCATGTCCATCGCTACACTCTTCAATTAGTTAATTATTATTTTATTTATATTATATAAATAAAGTAAACTTAATAAAAATTTAATGTCTCTCCTCTACAGAGTTCAAACCCGAGTCAGTGCATTTCTTTTCGACTAGTCAGTGGAGTATAATCCGTTTTGTACAAGTGCAACATTTTTTATTGAATTGAAAACATTTTCATAATACATCTTGATAATATGCCAATGTCTCTGCAAACTATTTTGTAATTTTACATGCATTGCCAGCAAATACTCATATTTAAACTTAAGAAATACATACATAGCATAAAAGAAATAAAATTAAGTTATATAGTAAAATCCACTATGACTTTATTTATTAGAATATACAATAAATATTATGATTTTTAAAATTAATACATAATAGGTAAGTGTTACAAAGGCACAAAGGCGGTCGTTCCATCTCATTCCAGTTTCTCGATTCCAGAGTTCGACGCAATGTTCTATATTGCCAGCATTATCCGGTTGACCTGATGCAAAATCGGAATATGTAAATGCGCGACCATTTCCCACCCAAACAAACGATCCTTCTTTGCCTTGATCAGTACCGGATGTCCACCATTCTGATGTTCCTAGACCTAGGATCATCAAACGTATCATTAATAATGATGTAGTTATTATTCAGCAACAAGAATAACGAAACCTACCTATTTCAGCAACATATTTAATAATTTTTTCATTCTCTTCCTGACAGGTTATACTGACGAGATCCATTCCATGAAACCGGCAATATTGTAAGGCCTGGTACCAGTTCGCCTGAAAAAAATTACATTGTTTCATTCCAACTTCTATTCTTCTAAAGAAAATATTTTTAATCTCTACTAATTCTTTTCCTCTGATTCTGTGGTAGGTTCGTAGCTAGGGGGAGAGAATGGGGGCGGCATTGACGGACAATACTCTATCTTAAAATTCCCATTAATTCCTTGACGAATCCAAACGTCAAGGTTTTGAATGAGTCTAATACGTAAAATTTCGGATGCCCTATCTCAAATTCGATTCTACAGGGTGCGGCAAGATGACTTCCTTTTTTAAAAAGTGCGCCATTCAGTCGGTTGATGTCGTAGCGGAGCGCTAATGGTCTCGTTCGAGAAGCGGGACAATAAAGTTTTGTCCCAACACAGTTCAGTGGCCATCATAGCGAGCGTTTTCCATTGAGGCCTACTTTTCGAACGGATGTTCTGTGATCGCAACCCAGCGCACCTTTCGGAATCGTTTTTATGTAGATCCGCCAACAAACAAAACATGCGCTACTAGACTGACACCAAACCTCGAGAATTGGATCAAAGGCGTTTGAATTCACCTAAAGTCACAGTGTGGTGTGCAATTTCCTCAGGTGGAAATATTGATTCCTGGTTCTTTGGCAGTCACAATGAATTCAGACCGGTATGTAAACATGTTACAGGATATTTTTTCCCACGGCTAGATGAGGTGGACTTAGAGGACACTTATTTCCAACAAGACGCATCAATGGCGGTATTGAGAGAACACTTTCCACAGCGCCTCATCTCAATAAGTGGCGATATGAAGTGGCTGGCCCGCTCACCCGGTTTGGCCACTTGTTTTTTTCTCTATGGGTTTTTTATGAAAAACCGTGTTCATGTGAACCGTCCAAGGACCCTACAAGATTTGAAAACCAACATCCAGGAAAAAATTGCCAACATAACGCCTGCTATATTGCCACGAGTCATGACAAACGCCAAAAAATCGGTTTACTCAGTGTATGGAGAATGGAGGACATTACCTCCCTGATTTGATCTTCAAAACTTACTAAAAGAAAACTTTATGTATGTGCCTACATTATAAAAAACAAATACAAATTTTCTGATTCTTACAATGCGTTTTATAAGGTTTTTAAAAAAGGAAGTTATGCTGCCACACCCTTTTGCAAGCGCTTCTCTGCTTGTTTGTGTTTGTTTAATTTATTTAAGCTATTTGAATTTGAAAAATTATGCGAATAAATTATTTTTCAATCTCAATATTTAAACATTTGATCATTGATTTATTATACGAGTTTCAGGCTACGTTCACACTGCAGACTTCATATACTACAATTAGTCTATACCAGTGTGAGAAACCCTTTGCATACGAACCTTGAAAAATGTTTGAAAATAATACTGTTTTTCTCCTAGAATGACGAGCGGCATGGACCACCTTCCATTTCCAAAACTAGTGCAATCATTTTCGCAGACTTCTGAAGGTAAATAAATACAAAATATTTAACACATTACGATCTTGGCGTACTAGAAACTAGAAATAATCATTTTACGCACCTGTTTGACTTGGTAGTTTTCCACATGCCGCAAAAGTATTTAAACCTAGTGTTCCAATTATTATCACCAGTAAATTCTGAAACTGCATTTTGTGCAACTATCTTATACGTATAATTATCAATTGTTTACTGCTCTTAAGCAACAGCAGAAGGTTAATAATATGAGGTCCAATTAACAAGATCTTATATACTCTGGAATACTCGGGCTGGCAGAGTGCAGAGTGCTCGAATGTCAAGAAAGGATTAGTGGTCCTGGTACAATCCATAGCGCGGAATCCCGTTTCCCCGTGTTGACTTAACTATCGCATCGGATAACTTCAATACAACAAAAAATTAATAATGACGCAAAACAACTGATAACATAGAATTATTCAGCAGATTCCTAGCAACGTTTGCATCACACTGATTTATTCATCCAATAAATGTGTTAAGATAATTAACAAATGTGTTTGTTTATATATTAAATGGGTATTTCCATAATTAACATATACTTGTATTACAAAAGTGTTCCCAGTTCCCTACTTCTGAGATTAACATGATGAATCAAATTAAACAAAAACAAAATTAATTATTACCGGTTTTTTTAGTAGAAGCGGCAAAATCATAGTAGATGAGATAAAATTTCAACTTCAATTTTTTGATTCAAATTTCTTTGGCTTTATATCCGTCCTTTTCGGATTCACACGGTTAGAAAAGGACAGACATAGTCATGCGACACTTACGCGCATATACACTTCCAATGTGAGCATCTTAGGTCAAGTAAATCCGTTGCGCCTGCAAAAGTTCATTGCACCCTTTAGTGCTAAAAATGTTGCAGAATACTTAACTCGTTTCTGATACTGTAATAATACGCAGCGGTTTTAAATTCCTTTAAGTATGTAATCAAATAAATAAACTGAATTAACGTATGATTAATTTTTTTATTTATTATTATATAACTAATAAACATAGTTCTCTATATTTAAGATTTATTTAACATATAACAAAATATGTTTTCTATCGTAGGTGTTGCATTGATTTTCAATTTCAAAACCATTCTAGTATTTATATGGGCTTGTGAATTCATTTTTAAGCGTGGCTTTTAATTTTTTTATTTGTTTAGATATCAAAAAGATAGAGATAACTATTTAAAATTTAAATTTCAGCATTGCCGCTAGTTTCTTCGATGTCACATAATGAATGGGCTTGTGTACTTCATAAATGAGTATTGGCGTGTATATTTTAATAAATATCTAAATGTTGACGGAGATATAGCAATTAAAAGTTTGAATTGTAGTTTTAGCGCTGGAAATGGTCGGCCGTTTGTATGACGTGAAATGCATTTTAATATAGTGCTGAGGTAATGTTTTGTAGCTGTTGGTAGTCGAAATAATCAAGTCAAGTCAAAGAGTAATCAGTTTTTATTTTATTTAACCCTGTTACGGCAGACATAATATTGGAATTTTATTGTTCCTTGAAATAGTTGTAAATAATATTTGATATATTGATATATAAATACATATAGCAGAGAATTATGAACTATAAGGTTGGTAACCTGTACATTTGTCAGAGTTCTGTCAAGAATAAATCTCTTTTACGCTCTGTTGTATAAAAAAGATAGCAACAGAGCGGTTGTAAGGTCACATGCATTTGGAATGTTGTACAACGTTGAATCCCTTTAATAATTAAAGAGACAAAATGACTTTTTGAATTGTTAATATCTTCTAACATATAAGGAGTTAACCCACTTTATCAATATATAGTACACTTTTATAGAAATCAAGACATAGGACACGTCGTTGTGAGCCTGGCGTGAGCGATTAATGACGTCATTAGTGACGTTTTCGAATATTTTGTACGTCGTGAACACTTAGTGTCGGACGAACTAGCTGTACTCATAAATAGTAACTGACACTGTCATGCATCTCTTTTACACTCTCTTGACAATTTGTAGAAAGGAAGAGGGTAGGAAGATGTAACGTAGGAGAGTGTGCCGTTACAGAATAAACAATTTATTAGAACTTTTTCTTTTAATGAATAAATGAAAATATAACTATTTTAATTGTTAATATCTCCTAAAATATTATGAATTAGAAGATAATTGAATATTTGAGATCCTTTGGATGTTTGAGGACACGCAAACGTGATTCACAAACAAATTATGATTTAAACTACTTGTAATAGATAGTAAAAGTGAAAGACTTTAAATGAATTTTACATTAATTAAAAATGAAAGGCAAACAACATTTTATAGGTTAAGTATATTTCTTTTATAAATATATGTGCTATATTTCATAACATAATTATCAATGCTTTTCCAAGGCCAATTTTTTTTATACATATATCGCTATATTCTTTTCTCTATATAGATATGATTTATTATCTAAAATTTATATATCTTATAATATTATAGTCTAGATGCTATTTATAGCATCTGCATTATTTATTTAACAATCTCTGTATACACAACTTAACAATATAGTCTCAACCATGACTCAAAAAGTAACAATGGTTATTAAATAATATAAATAGTAATTTACTAAATCAAATAATATAAATTATACTGTAATAAATCCCCTACCCATAATCCATTACTTTTACCAACACGAGTGAAAAGAATTCAATGAGAGGAACCATAATCACAGAAATATTTAAGGAAAAAACTAAAACTTTAAAACAGAACAAAGGAATAGATATCCCTAACAGCAAGTTGTTAGGTCTCTTACTCTAAAAGTTTATAACTAGTTCAAATTTCATACTTCAATTTTAATAAAATATAGAACTACAATAAAATGCCAAAATTTTAGCATAATTTTGTTTTTCTGAAACACAATTAGGACGAACATTTTTGATGATCACGATAGTGTTTATACATATATCTTTTTTTATTTTAATGAGAATAAATAGAAAACCACCAAGCAAGATGACAAGTAACAATTGTGATTAAGTGTATAACTTATCTTTAGAGTATATATATATATATATATATATATATATATATATATATATATATATATATATATATATATATATATATATATATATATATATATATATATATATATATATATATATATATATGTGTGTGTGTGTGTGAAGAGTGAATGTTGGACCTGAAAGTGTATCCAAAATGTGAGAGAAAGGTATATCTTTCTATTTGTTCCCTATCCGCATGCGTCGAAAGTAACAGTTGTCAAGTCAGAGCTGTCTAGATATAATACGTGACAGTTGTTAAATATGACATTATATTGATGTAGAATAATATATATATCTATAAATATATATAAACTATATATAAATTTAAATATAACTAAAACCGTCAGTTCTGCCCACTCCAAAAATCTACTGTGTTGGCCGTTATCTCTACAGCGATATCTATGGCGTTCATGAATATATGTTTTCACTGAACGGTCACTGTTTTACCGACAGACGAGCTTTGTACCAACTGAAGAAATATAATTTCTTTACATATATATTTATTGTCACCTGTCACTTTCGACGCATGCGTATAGAGAATCTACAGGAAACATAGGCTATTCACACTCTATATATAGATCCTCTAAGAACTTATCAGGCAGATTACATGCTACGAAGATCCTCTAATAATGTAGTGTAATCTATTTCTTCCGGCTCTTCAGTGCTGCTGTAGTGATTTGAAATTATTGTTGTTAGAGCTTCCGCATAGTTCTTGTCTTTAATGGAACTGTACGTTCCGTCTCCCGAACGAGTCCTCCGGGATAGCACCTGGGAAGATCCAAATTCATTATTTTTTAATGTCTACGGTACATCATGTAAAAGTTTGGTCTGTCCTTACTAAGTATTACAAGTTTTCAATTTTATTAACTGGCTATTTACGAGTATGGCTGCATACAAGAGTGGATTAAAGTTAGGTAGCGGCATAAGCCCATTGCAGTATGCCTCCCTTCTTATTTTGTAATGTAAATAATTTTATATGTATACGAGTCCCAAAATTCAACGATAAGCGGGCACCAGAGGGTGTACCTGCTCATGACTACTCGAGAAAAAAAAAATATATCTCATTTTTGTTTTGAAATTACAAAAAAAAAAATTAAAATTGTTCGAAAAGTTCGAACACCCCTTAAGATGTTTTGAACTACCATGACCTCAATTTTACAAGTATTTTTGATTTCTTTTTGTACCACCACAACAATTAAAAATCTCAAAATCCTTTTAGTTTTTACACAAAATTTAATCTAAATTATTTTTTTCTCTAATTTTTTTTACAGATTTTTACTTTCAGTCCACTTTTACTCATCATGGTGTAAAAAATAGTATGAACACGGACGCAACTATCCAAGATTCCAAAATAGTATAATACTAATGTTATAATAGCAATATAAAAAAGAATGCATACTATATCTATACAAATATGCTTTAAAATGTGGCCAAAACTGTCTACAAAACAGCAATCTGCCAGTTGAGACAAGTTGAGGACAATTATACTCCTCAAAATATTATCTTTCAATTCTGTAACAGAAGTCAAGAAGGAGTACCTACCATATTTGAATTAGCACTTCTAAGATCATATGCCAATCCATATTTAGCGAGGACGTCAATGTACCAAGCGCTGGGGTTGAACACCATTCCTAACTCAGACGCACGATAATCCCACGGAAATGCGTGATGGTAATTATGCCAACCTTCGCCACTGGAAAGAAAGGACACCCAAAAGGACTCCACTGGTTTGAGTTTTCTGGAAGCAAAGATTTAACATCATAACAAGAATTTAACAACGACTGGATTAACTAGGGCACCCATCCTACGTTGAGTACTGAACCAGGAATGTGTACTCACTTGTCGTAGGGTCTGTATCCATAAATGTGTGCAGCGCTGTTCACTAGCCAAGTGATGTTCAGCACAATAATGGTTCTCGCAAGGTAGACCACGAAGAAAGCATTTGTGAAAGTTTCGTTCCAGAAATACATTGGAATAAGTACTGGAAGCCCCACAGCAAAAATCAAATAGAATGTTTTGTAGTATCTAAAAAAGAATAAATACTTAAGTCAGAGCTACTTAATAAAATTATATGTTATAGCTAATTATTAAAGAGTTTATTTACAGTTCAGTATAGTTCTATTTTATCGGCTACAAATGGAGAAACCACTACATCTCTCGGAATACAAATGAAGATAAAGTTGATGCCAACTATAATTAAGTGAAATAGTGATAGAAGCGCCACAAAAAGGGACACTTCACCAAATTGTTTACTGGGATGTATGATTTGAATTCAACAAATAATACGTAATTATCATATTCGAGCTACCATACGAATCGCGTAAAAAAATAAACATACACTTGGAACATTATTATATTGGATGATTATTGTTTCCAATAAATGGAATTTACGACGTACAAGAATGATCAAATAATTCCCGCACTGGTTATGTTTAAAACTAACTTTATATTATTTCACAAATTAGTTTATTACCTTTTTTGAAACATGACCAACCAATCAGCTTCTAAATCAGACATATCAATTTTCTTTCCATACTCGAACACTTTTGGGTGTTTCTTCATCATCAGCCAGCCCACGTGTGAAAAGAAGAACCCGCGGTTTGCATTATGGGGATCCGCGTCTGTGTCCGAGAACTTGTGATGTTGTCGATGGTCTCTTACCCACACCCACAAACAATTCTAAAAAAATAATTACGTGACAAAAATAGACCTGGCTACTATTTACTAATTGAAGCTAAACTTAAATATAATGTAATAATAATAGCAAAAAATTAATCGGTAAACCGATACGCCTGACTAAATGCAACCTCTACAACTTGTCAAAACAAATGAAGAGTAAGTAACTTGGAGCATATATATATGGAGTGTGAATAGCCTATGTTTCCTATAGATTTAAAGTGTGGCCAAAATGTGTGCGAGAGAGAAAGGTATATGTTCCTATCTAGATATAAAAAATATTAATATTATATTAAGATATAATAAATAAAATATATATAAAGAAATTATATTTCTTTAGTTGGTACAAAGTTTGTCTGTCGGTAAAACAGTGACCGTTGAATGAAAACATATACTTATGAACCCCATAGATAGCGGTGTAGGGATAACAGTTGATATTTGGAGTTAACAGAACACACGTTTTTTAGTTATATTTATATATAGTTTACTTATATTTATACATATCTACATTATTCTGCATCAATATAATGCCATATTTAACAACTGTCACGTATTATATCTAGACAGCTCTGACTTGAAAACTGTCACTTTCGACGCATGCGCATAGAAAACAAAGAGGAACATATACCTTTCCCTCTCGTACACAACTTGGACTCACTTTCAGGTCCAGCATTCTGTCTCCATATATATATATGCTCTAAGGTAAGTTGGCTTACCTGTCCAGCTACAGTTTGCAATACAATCAAAACCAACTTCACAATGAACTTTGCTTTGAATCCTTTATGAGCGAAATGTCTGTGTGCTCCTACTGTGACTCCTTCACCGCTGGCGTATCCGACCACCAAAGCTGAAACAATTTAGTTAATTAGTTATTGGAAACCAATGAATCGAGTGTTTCTGTCTATGAGAAGCAGCCCTGAATTACCCTAGATGTTAACAGGGCCAACCAGTGTAAATTGTAACCTTAGAACATATATATATGGAGACTGAATGCTGGACCTGAAAGTGTGTCCAAAATGTGACGAAAGAGAAAGGTATATGTTCCTATTTGTTCTCTATTGCGCATGCGTCAAAATTAATAGTTGTTAAGTCAGAGCTGTCTAGATATAGTACGTGACAGTTGTTAAATATGACATCATATTGATGTAGATATATATAAATATAAATAAATTATATAGGAATATAACTAAAAACGTGAGTTCTGTCCACTTCAAATATCAACTGTTATCCCTACAGCGCCATCTATGACGTTCATGACGAGCTATGTTCCAACTAAAGAAATGTAATTTCTTTATATAAATTTTTATTTATTATATCGTAATTGAATATTAATATTTATTATATCTAGACAGCTGGTACTTTCGACGCATGCGCATAGAGAACAAATAGGAACATATACCTTTCTCTCTCGCACACATTTTGGCCACACTTTTAATCTATAGGAAACATAGGCTATTCACGCTCCATATGTATATGCTCTAAGATTGTAACAGAGTAAAATGTAATTTGATATGAGTTTATATTTATCTACTGAATATCCTGAACTACCTTAAGACAAAACGGTTTTAATGTTTGTTTAATATGTTCATATGGTGTTCTCCCTTTTAAGATGTTATTCACCCTACGAATTATAAAGGTAATTCACCCAAAAAATTATGAACATTTTAAGTATAAGTATACCTTTACGCGAATGCAATACTTTATAGAAATAATATTTAATAATGCATGCATAGTAGTGCATGTCCTTCATGAAAGAATTTGTGAATGGTGTGAATGTGTGTTCTTCACCGTTCCACTTACCGAAAAGGATAGTTAACAAATGTGCCTGAAAGAAAATCATGAGGTAAAGTCCATATAAGGAAAATAAGTGCAGCAGCAGGAATCCAATGGCGTTAAACCAAACGATTTCATGTTTGTATTTTCTGTCCGTGCCAATTTCTGCTGGAAGACAAATAGTTTTTGGTTTTGCTTCACTCGTTGCAGCATGTCCATTGCTTAATCCGTTCGGTTTTTTTTCATTGTCAGTCTGTGCAGTTCCATTCATATTTTCATGAGGTAAATTATTTGACCCTTTTTCTAATTTAATTTCAGTTTCTGTCATATTTCTGTAATAAAGAACAAACAACGTGCAATAAATAAATTATTTTTTTCAAAGTTCAGAGCTACTGTTGAAGGGGTTTCATAGAGAGTCGCCCTTTTTTACACAGATGATAACAAAGTACTGCATGGAAACAGAAATAAGGTTATACCTATACCCATATCTTGTCCAATCATTTTTTTAAAATCGTTACATTTTAAGAGTTATTAACAATTCATCATTATTGTTAGTTTAATCGTAAGTGGTTATATACAGTTAATATTTTCAAAAAATTAATTTCTTTTTATTTCAGTTTCGTAATGTACTCTATGTAAAGTGGTTTTGAAATTTGAAATGCGTTTTTCTGAAAATTGTGTTTTTAAAGTTGTGAACCAAGATTTCTGGAAAATGGCTAAACCGATCAGTCTCAAATTTTAACACAAGCTTATTAAATATATTTTTTAGTAATTAGTCGAAGGTTTTTTTCTCACCGATATATATTTCTTTTATACAAACAATTTAAGGCCAAAATTTTGGTCAAAAATCGTTTTTTCTCAAAAAAAATTATTTTGCTTATTCCTTCGATTAATTACCAGATCTAATAAGTATTATTGTAATTTAAAGTGAAAAAAAGAGCCCTAAGAAGAAATTAAAATAAAAAAATATATTTTCTTTAAAAAAGGGTTTGTTTCTTAAATTTATTACAATACTTAACGTTAAAAAATTGATGAACGAAAAGTGTTTTTGTTTATTTCGCCGTATTTATTGATAATTAAACTATTGACTGTAGCTAATCGAAATAATTGCAAATATTAAACATCCTTGTACTTGTTGCTATGCATTAATGACTGCATTGTTTTTACTATTTTGTTTATTTTAATCAAATATATCTTTATAATAATATAAATATTTATAAAGAAAATGTTCATAATTATTAAAAAAATAATTATTAACATGTTCAAGTTTGTACGTCACAGTGGTCAATAGCATGTATACTTGGCACCATCGACTGCTGGGTCTTCTAGTTCAGGTGCGGATTGGCGCTATTATATTTCGAATTTAGTTTATTTTATGCACTATTCATTTATTACGATAACAGAAAGTTCCAAGATTGATAATAGCTTGCACTGATAGGACTAATATCCAAAATGAACCGCAGTTAAACAAAAATACATAGATGCTATCTAGTTGAGCAAATCCGCCGTTAGAAAGGGGTCATTGCGCATTTTGTGAAAGAATCATATCGTGTAAAAATTTTCTCCACCTCTATCTTTATTATTAATTATTATTATAGTTCAGAAATACTCTTTTGAAAATGATTAAGTTTAGCTACACTTAAAATTAAAACATGAATTTACTGTTTTTAGAAATACAAAAAAACCAACCTTGAACTTAGAGATGCTTTATGACGCGAAATGCACAATAAAACCAACATCGACGAATAACGAACGATGATTCTCGGATCTACAAGTTTTTGCAACAAACTTAGATTGGCATTGGGGATAAGTCCCTTAATGTTTTGGTGTTTGTTAAATATCACTATATTAGTGCTAGTAAAACAAAATAGATTGTAAAGTTATTGTGTAATAACTTAATTAATGAATGAATTACGTTAAACCCGACCCGGACCCACATCCATGGGTTTTAAATTATTGGACCCGGCGGGTATTGAAACCCCAGGTTTTCAGAAGCCCTAATTACATCACAACATTTCAGATTAATTTTTGCTTATAACTTAATAAAACAAAATTAAAAAAATTACCACAGTGCATTATTGGGTATTATACTCGTATTTATAAATGAAGGACATGATGGATTATGTAGTATACCATGAATTGTGCTTGTTACCGTTAACAAAAATAGTTTACATTCTTATAAAATATAAAAATACCGTTTAGTTTTATTAGAATTAGAAAGTTAAATTCGTATCAAAAATTTGTCCAATCCAAATGACTCGACGCATATCGTTATTTGTCAATCTGGAATTTACTAATGAGTTTTACTTGCACACGTAAATGCCGAATGCGTATCAATATAACACGAAGAAATCGACCACTGAATGTATTTTTAGATTACATACATGTTAATCAGTACAATTTATCAATAGATCCTGTAGCTCCATTCACTAACTGTCTTAACAAGCAACGTGGGAAGCGTGAACTTTTGCTTTCGATTGCCATTAGTGCACTCTAAGAACTAGCGAACAATAAGAAACGTTATGATTATTACAATGTGTTTATAAGTAGATTATTTTCGAAAAGAAATACAGTAGGTCACAAATTGTTGTGTATTAGGTAATATTGTTTACGTTACTTAATTAAATACTAGTAACTGTGCTTAGCGAGTAACATTAAGTTATCAGAGCTAGCCGACTCCTGTGTTCTTTGCATGTGTTGTGTCACAATACATACATACCACGTACCGATACGACAGTACGCCAAGTCAAACTTGTGTACTGTAGGGTGTATTGGGGTTGTCTTGCAATAACATAATTTATCATGAGAGGAAACTTTTACTTTAACTTTTATCAATACACCACTGTTAAAATTCACTGAAATGCGGTTCCAATGTGAGAGTACGTAACGCGCTTAATCGGACGGCTTCGTCGCTTGTAGTATGCGAGGCTTAATTACATTTACAGGATACGGATATATAAAGCTAAGTAACACATATACGTCGAAATTCGGTTGCATTGTGCGAAGGGCCTAATCTGTCCTGAAGCAATTCTGCACAACATTGTTACCGGACTATCAATGTCCAACTTTTGATATATCTGTCAAGACAGTCAAAGTAATTAAATGGTTCGCAACTTAGAATTGAAGTCAGCAAGCCAAATTGAAACACACAGTGAAAATCAAATTAAGAAAGGTCCAGAAATCAATAGTAAAAGCAGCTCCAAATTTTTTATTGTAATAGTCCAACCAACCGCAACCTGTATTTTCTTTGCACTGCATTTTTCACATTTTATACATTAAAATAACTCCATGACAATACACAATAGAAGTTCCATATACATTTTTGTAACACAAAGCCAATAAAGCAAAGATAATGTCTTATTGTTATCAAAAGAATGCACAAACCAATTCAATGGTAGCATACCTTCCTACACTTAAAATGAATTGTTTTGTTTTGCAGATATCTTATTTTCTTCCAACTAATGATACCTGCGAATATAATTGTTTCATTGCAAATTTATAAACATTATTTAGTTCCAAAGAAACCTCGGTTGATCGAATGGAATGAATTACTTTAGGTTCATCGATTTCAATTTCTATTTTCACAAATACCATAAATACCGTTATGTTTGTTTTAAAGTACTCTTACTTCTGTTAATTAATGGTATGATTTATTCCTTTTGACTTTTAACAGATACATATGACACCGGTAGTTAACTTTAGAACCAAATGTATGTAATTTTGTTTGTAGCTGTTAGTTTGGGATCTATTTTAAAATTGAGTGATAAAATAACTTTTCCGACAAATTTTAATTTTATATTTAGGTAGTGGCAAGCAAGCTGCTGAGGCTCACAAAGAAATATGCGGATTTTATGGTGTTGATTCCTTAACAAAACGCACTTATCAGAATTGATATAACACAGTAAACATTTTGGAGTCACTGTTGTAGCCATCATATTGAAGAAGCGTATGATTTTTTTCTCATGGAAGAGTTCATTTACAATTCAGTTTCTCACAGTCGTCCATATGAAATGTCTACTTTATCGGCTACAATTGGCGAAACCATTTCACCTGTCGGAATACAAATGAAGATAAAGTTGTTGTGAACTATAATTGAAATGCAATAGTGATAGAAACGTCACTAAATAGGGCACTTCACCAAATTGTTTACTGGGCAGAATTACGTCTTGGAAATTTTTCACTTAAAGATGCCGAGCATTCTGATCATCCAACTGAATTTTATGATGACTATATCATAGTTATAATTTAATTGGATCGAGAAATAACTGTGCGAGCGATTGCAAAGTGTTAAATGTAGCTCACACAAAAATTAAAAGACACTTAAATCGTCTTACCCAGTAAACAATTTGGTGAAATGTCCTATTTTGGGACTTTTTTATCACTATTATTGCACTTCAATTATATCAACAGCACCAACTTTACCATTTGTATTCCGACAGATGGAGTTGTTTCGCCATTTGTAACCGATATTTCATATGAACTGCACAAGAGATATACCACAAGATGACGAAACAACAATGATCACCTTTGCGGGAACTATCTGTCACTACTATCTTGGCCGTTGTGAACACTATCGACGAACTTCAAAAAGAAAGGACAAGATCAGCTCTTGGACAAAAGTGTAGCGAATTAATCTCAATGAATCTAATTTAACACACGTAAATTTCACATACCAAAAGAATACTAAACATCTGATCATACTCATAAATTCAAACACAATTCCTCATGCGAATGAATCAAAATATCTAGGAATGACACTTGATGTTAAGAAAAAGGATGAACTGAACATAAAATACAGGAATATGTATATAAACATTGAAAACAAGCTGATTATATATAAACAAGCGCTAACGCACTAAAGTGTGGACATATGTGGACCAAGGAATCGAACATTAAAGAAATACAATCGTTCCAAAATAAAGTTCTGTGAGGAATAGTTAATGCACCGTGGCATATCCGCAATGATGACATACATAGAGATCTGCAGATCAACATAGCCGGAGAAGAAATCAAATTTATAGCAGCAAATCACTAATTGAGACTTCGTAATCACGTGACGCAAATATTGCTTGATAATAACGATGTTCGAAGACTATGCAGGACTAAACTCTCGGGCCTAGTAACCTAATCATGTAGAATTGTTCATTGAAGCAATATCTACCACACCGTGTAATTATTTAAATGTAAACCACTAGATAAGTATATCTATATTTAGTTGTAGCATTATAGAAAATTAAAAAATATATATATATCATGCGTTAGTAATATACATTTTGACAATGACATTTGTGAAAAATGAGTATTCAAAGATTTTTAAGTTATTCAATTAGTATGATCAATTTAAAAATCTTCAATAATTTTATCTATTAAATATTAATTTGTTCTAGTTTATACTAATCATTAGCTTATTTTTGCCTTAATCAATTTAACTTACTTCTTATTAACGAGTAATAAATCGTATTTAATTAGTTATTTAACGCCAACTAAGGCAATGAGATAAAAAATAATAAATCAGAAATAATATTTTTTATTTTATTAATATTTTAATACCAGATTTAATTATTGGTAATTACAATATAATCAAAACTTTAAATGTGATACGGTTAAAATTTCTGTATCAGGGAAAGTAAAAAAACTTTACTAGAAAACCTGGAATTATCAGTGAAATTTGAACTGGTTATAAAAATGGCTAAAGATTTGTATATCTAAAAAGACACATAAAACTAAAATTAAAACTTATACAGGGAAGAATTACACATACATGCTATATAATTTTAATTAAAATTTAAACAGTAATTGACAATAATATTCACACATATTTCAAACACACATATTTTTTTAAACAATAGTCGTAATATGCTTTTCTAATAGCTCATGTTTTTCAGCTTTACACTTAAGAATTTACTTATAATCCTAATATTTAAATAAGATCTTACCGATAACGTAACACTAAGTTAATTCACTTAATTTTGTCAGGGCAGCTGTTACACCGCTGTTGACGGTACAATTGTTAATGACAACGACAACCTTCACTAACTAACTATTACCATTACGGTTTCATTATCAGGTTGATTGTCTTGTCAGCTATCAATAATGACAACTAGCGCATGTACAGTATGTATAGCCAATAGGAAATACTAATACAACATGGAATTACCTGCATAAAAACCAATTGCTAAATAATCAAAACACCACACCGTGTTATTTTGTGAAAATGTCGTCGTATCGTAATAAACATATTGGTTATGTCTTGGTATTATCGCATAATTATAAGTAAAAGAAATACCCTAAAATTAATTTTTTAAATACAATATATATACATATCATAATCAGCAGTCTTTTTGCCTTGTATAATTAAATTCTAAATTATCTGTATAACCTGCATACATATAGTTACATATATTTTTAACGTTTATCTAATATAACAAAAGAGACCTACTTTATTTCTTTTTTCAAAAAGCAAATTTGTCTTTTTGCGCATTATTATAACTATAAAACTTGCTAACGGGACCTTCTTAAGTATTAAATCCTTAACAAGTTTTTTTTAAAGATTATAATAATATAATAAGTTTGGCATAGGTAAAATATTTCGTGGATGTTTTGTTTTACGGCCTTAGGGGGACTCGCTCGGGGCAGGACAACCGCCCGGGAACTCGCTCTTGCAGGGGCCTCGCATTCTCGCGCAACAACCCAAGTAGAAAAATTCATTACTATATATTAGGAATCCCACTAGAATCACTGCGTATATTTTTTAAAGCATTCATGTATCTTAGTTTATCATCATTAATATTTGTCGTTTTTGTGCTTTTTAACTTTTATAAAACATTTCATATAAAATTTTATTCCTCGTCAATTATCATGAAAAATACTTGCTTACAATTTACATAAATTATACAAAGAACAAGTGCCTCGCAAAGATCTGCTGCCCCGAGGCCTCGCAAAGGTCTGCCGCCTTGAGCCTCGCAAAGATCCCAAGCAAAGGGCCTCGCAATCGCTAAGGCCGCCCCTGTGTATAAGTATAAGCAGTATGTATATTATATATGGAGACAAACCGTGTGAAAGTATATTAAGAAATGGACAGTGTAACAGAAATTTGGAAGAAAAGGCACTGGATATAGTAGATATAGAACAAATGGATCGAAACAGAACGGCTAAGAAACAAGTATGTACACTATTTACTTTATTAAAAAATATTTAAATAACAGTTGCAGAATGTTAAAAATCCTTTTAAATGATAAATGATATGTTTTAACGAGGCACCGGAAAAGTAACGTAGAAATACGCGATAACTTAGAATTAGCGATTCAAATTATTTACTCGTATTATCAATGGTATTGCCTTATCTTATCTTAATGGAACTTTTGTTCATTTCAGCATTTCAGTTTTTTAAAACATTGCATTGTTTAATTAAGTTTTCATGTTTGAAAACAGTTAAAAATTACTTATGTTTTACAATGAGACTAAATACCTTAGCTATTTGCCATTGTGAATATTTAATCGACCAATTGGCAAATCAAAAACTCAGACGCGCCTGAAAATATGAACATTATGTTTCAATTTATGAGTAATCATAATCCTTAGTACAAAAAGAAATTATTTTTCATCTAATTAACCTATTTATAATAAATTTACTGCTATAAATGAGTCATTTTATTTATTTAAAAATTATATATGAAATTTCGATAATAGGGTGGCATTTTTTACAGTGTGCAATAGCGGCGCTAAGGTTGAATACGGCTCTGGTTATGTACCATTATTATTTCTTATGTAATATGATAACGATATGAAAATCAGTGAAAATGTTAAGTCCCGCTGGAGGCTTACTCTGTTTCTGGTTACGATTAATACGAGGGCCTAATGAGAAAATCTTTGTATTGAAATTGAAATTGACCTCACAATCCTTCGTTTATTAAATATAGAGCGGGAATGTGTACTATATATATAGTATAACTGTATTGGCGACTGCAAAACTGTAAAATTATTTCATCGCATAGTTTGTTACAAATATTTAACTTTCCAAAAATAATATTTCGAAAGTTTTATACAAAATGATTGGTTGTAGATTTGCATTTTATTGCTACAAAAAATATTATAAATTATAATTATGTATATTATATTTAAAATAATAATTTTAATATTCGTAAATTTTGTATGGCAGCGCGAAAACGGCTTCGTCAATGTTTTTGAAAATTGCCTGTTTCGTTGAGAAATTTTTTTTAAGACTTTTGGCGTCTCCAGATTTTTCCCTGAATTTCCTGGAAACCCGTAATTTTGGAAAAACTCGAAAAAAAGTGAGCCTTTTTTACTGTATTACTTTGAATTCGTAAAAGATAGAAAGTTGAAATTTTGCATCTGTATTAAGGTATTCAATGCTGACATTTCTCAAAAATTAGAAATTCAAAAATTTAAAAAGAGGGGGTTGAAGAAATTCGGGGGCCCGGTAGAAAACTTTGGAGAAAGTTCATATTCTGGATTCTAGAATAATTAAGTATATTATTAATAAAAGAAAAATTCAAAATTTCAAAATTTTGTTTGGGGGCACGGGGGGCAGTAATTTCCGAGTGTAAAAATTGTGCTAGAAAGTTAAAATTTTGTATATAGGCTAACCTTGGTAACTTATTTACGAATCGAAAAAAAAAATCCCAAATTTTGAAAAAAAGTTGGTCAAATACCGCATAAATTGAAAATATTTTTTATTTTGATAAAAAAAATATATTTTCTTAGTCACTTTGTATGAAAAATTAATTGTTATTACATGTAAAATAATTATAGGACGAGTTTATTTATTATTTCAATTTAAAGATGAAATTACCATTTTGACATGAAATTCAAGCCACACACAAAAAACAGACGTCGCTTGCGACGGGGGTAAAAGCTGCTAATATAATATATTTTTACAATAAAATTCTTCACCGCTATAGCTTTCAAATAAAAATTCAAAATACACTGCTTCTTGAAACATAAAATAATTTCAGCTAATAATTAAAATTATTTTCCTTTTTTTTGCAGAGGCTCGTTTGCATGGTGTCGCCTTTTACAAGTTCTCATCCGATGAAGCTGAGCGTGAGCAACAACATAAAGAACTGAAGAACATCCGAGCAGAAACAGTGCAGGAGCAGAAAAAAAGAGCTGTCATAAGGGCTCAACGGGAAAAAGATAAAAAAGCCAAAATTTTTGCTGCGAGAAATAGACTCAGAATCCGACAAAGACTTCCGCCACTGGAAGAAGCTGAAGGTAAGACTAACAAAATCACTGCAGATGCACAGAAAGTGTTGTCAAATTTCTATTCTCTTAAACTTAAATCCTTTTTACATTTTAATTATTTTATATATTTTAGATGAAACTCCACTTGTTCCCGAAGAAACTGAAGAACAAAAACTTGCTGCTGCAAAGAAAGTAGAGAAAGAACGTGAAAAAGAAAAATTGCGCGAAGAATATTTAAGACCATGGGATGAAGGTAAAGAAGGTGTCCCAATATTTACTGAATTAACACAGGAACAGTGGGTTGAAAAACAGCGCAGTGAAAGAAAAGAAGAATTTGCTCCACCGACAGTATTCAAGGAAAAGATAGGAACAAAAACATTTGACTCCACGGGATATATTCAACGTCGCACAGAAATACCTAAACACATTAGCGTGGCACACATTAGCAAAAGTATACAAAAAATTAATGAATTCGTAGCCAAAGTTCCGCCTCCTTCTAGTGTTATGAATGTAGAAGAAAAATTAAAACAAATACGTGCTAAAGTAGAAGCAGATGCTAAAATGCCGCCTCCTCCACCACCTGATCAATTGAAACGTGTTATTCTTTCAAAGCCAGGACCAAGTTGTTCAACACAAGCAGTGAAACGTAAACGTAAACCTCCTCCCCTCAAAGAGTTCAAACCATCTCTGATTGTAAATGAGGTGGATTATGATGATTCTGAAGAAGAACTGGATTATGCGCCTAAAAAGGTAGAAAGAAAAGGAACAGAAATTCCTCCTCCATGTACGTTCGAGTATTATGGACCCAGCGGCTCCAAAATAGCGAAGAAGACAGCTAAACCTGACTTAGAAGATGCTTATTCAGCTGGTTTAAAGTATTTGGAAGAGAAATCTAAGGATAAGGGAAAGCATAAATTGGCAGAACAATATGACATAATGTAGTTTCTAATTTTTTATATAATTATTACAATAGATGAGAGTTTATACATTACTGACTTTAAGAAATGTATCTATAAGCAAAATATATAGTTTAAGTTATATATTAGAGTAATCTAGAAATTTATGTAAAATAGCTATTAATCTTAATTTTTGTTATTAGTGCAATGTATATTGTAAAAAACTTTCTTCAATAAAAGTATATTATTTAATATTTACCTCTTTGTTATTTCTTATAATTTTAAATTATTAATTTAATTAAATTATTTAAAATCATTTATCCATTAAATAGTAGCTTAAAATATATATGGGTTATTATTTCTTCAACGGCACCTAGACTACTTTGCTCCAAGAGGGTATGCAACCTAAATAACACTGTTTGGATATTCATATTTAAATATAATGAAATATGTATACATCACCAACGGGCATAAATAATTTTTTTGTCTTATTAGTTGTTTTAAAATATTAATACACATTCTTTCATAAAAGAAAACTAACATTTCTTTGAAATTTAGGATACACTTATATTCCTTATGGCCTAAAATAAGGAACTGCTTCAAAACATTTTAAATATCTATTCGTTTCTGGATTTTATGCGACCTTTTTTAAATTCATAGACTTTTTATTCTTAATTTTTTTTTTTTGGATTTATTGAAATGTTTTGATGCAGTTACGTTCGTTAGGCTTTAAAATAAAAAACTGCTTCATTACAAAACTTGCAAATAAATGTACACTATATTGAAAACAGCATTTATACAATATGAGATTTCTGGATGATATTGCGCCTGACAGAATGGCAACACTAATTACGAGCAAAACTTTCTCTACAAGAAAGTAATGAATGACAATATTTACATAATGAATGTAACAACTAATTGGGGACGTTGTGATGCAGTTACGTTACTTAGGCTTTAAAATAAAGAACTGCTTCATTACATTTTAAAGAACTAAGCGTGTCTGGATTTTATGCGACCTTTTTTAAATTCATGGACTTTTTTTCTTAATTTTTTTTCTGGATTTATTGAAATATTTTGATGCAGTTATGTTCGTTAGGCTTTAAAATAAAGAACTGCTTCATTACATTTTAAAAAACTAAGCGCATCTGGCGTTTATGCGACCTTTTTTAAATTCATGGACTTTATTTTCTTAATTTTTTTTTTTTTGATTTATTGAAATATTTTGATGCAGTTATGTTCGTTAGGCTTTAAAATAAAGAATTGCTTCATTACATTTTAAAAAACTAGGCGTGTCTGGCTTTTATGCGATCTTTTTTAAATTCATGGACTTTTCTTTTTAATTTTTTTTTCTTGATTTATTGAAATATTTTGATGCAGTTATGTTCGTTAGGCTTTAAAATAAAGAACTGCTTCATTACATTTTAAAAAACTAAGCGCATCTGGCGTTTATGCGACCTTTTTTAAATTCATGGACTTTTTTTTCTTAATTTTTTTCTTTTGATTTATTGAAATATTTTGATGCAGTTATGTTCGTTAGGCTTTAAAATAAAGAATTGCTTCATTACATTTTAAAAAACTAGGCGTGTCTGGATTTATGCGACCTTTTTTAAATTCATGGGATTTTTTTTGTAATTTTTTTTTTGGATTTATTGAAATGTTTTAATGCAGTTACGTTCCTTAGGCTTTAAAATAAGGAACTACTTCATTACATTTTAAAAAACTAGGCGTGTCTGGATTTTATGCGACCTTTTTAAAATTCATGGACTTTTTTTTCTAATTTTTTTTTTCTGGATTTATTGAAATCTTTTGATGCAGTTACGTTACTTAGGCTTTAAAATAAAGAACTGCTTCATTATATTTAAAAAAAATTAGGCGTGTCTGGGTTTTATGCGACCTTTTTTAAATTCATGGACTTTTTTTTCTTAATTTTTTTTTTTGGATTTATTGAAATGTTTTGATGCAGTTACGTTCCTTAGGCTTTAAAATAAAGAACTGCTTCATTACATTTTAAAAAACTAAGCGTGTCTGGATTTTATGCGACCTTTTTAAAATTCATGGACTTTCTTTTCTTAATTTTTTTTTTTGGATTTATTGAAATGTTTTAATGCAGTTACGTTCCTTAGGCTTTAAAATAAGGAACTACTTCATTACATTTTAAAAAACTAGGCGTGTCTGGATTTTATGCGACCTTTTTAAAATTCATGGACTTTTTTTTCTAATTTTTTTTTTCTGGATTTATTGAAATCTTTTGATGCAGTTACGTTACTTAGGCTTTAAAATAAAGAACTGCTTCATTATATTTAAAAAAATTAGGCGTGTCTGGGTTTTATGCGACCTTTTTTAAATTCATGGACTTTTTTTTCTTAATTTTTTTTTTGGATTTATTGAAATGTTTTGATGCAGTTACGTTCCTTAGGCTTTAAAATAAAGAACTGCTTCATTACATTTTAAAAGACTAGGCGTGTCTGGGTTTTATGCGACCTTTTTTAAATTCATGGACTTTTTTTTCTTAATTTTTTTTTTTGGTTTATTGAAATGTTTTGATGCAGTTACGTTACTTAGGCTTTAAAATAAAGAACTGCTTCATTACATTTAAAATATCTACGATTTTCTGACTTTTGAGTAAACATTAATAAAGTCAAAAATCAAATTTTAAAACGGCGATTATTGGAAAACTGTAAGAGATAATTGAAAATGGATTTTAATTTTGAAATCAGCATTAAAAACTACGTTCGAAAATATATATCATATGCCAAATTAAAAAAAATGTTTTTTTGAAAAAGTAAGAAGACTATAGTCTTCTTACTTTTTCAAAAAAATATAATTTTTATTTTGGCACATAATATATGTTTTCGAACGTAGTTTTTAATGCTGATTTCAAAATTAAAGTTCATTTTCAATTATCTCATACAGTTTTCGAATAATCGCCGTTTTAAAATTGGAAGTTTGACTTTATTAAAATTACTCAAAAGCCAGAAAATCGTAGATATTTAAAATGTAATGAAGTAGTTCTTTATTTTAAAGCCTAAGGAACGTAACTGCATCAAAATATTTCAATAAATCCGGAAAAAAAAATTACAAAAAAAAGTCCATGAATTTAAAAAAGGACGCATAAAAGCCAGACACGCCTAGTTTTTTAAAATGTAATGAAGCAGTTCTTTATTTTAAAGCCTAACGAACATAACTGCATCAAAATATTTCAATAAATCCAAAAAAAAAAATTAAGAAAAAAAAGTCCATGAATTTAAAAAAGGTCGCATAAACGCCAGATGCGCTTACTTTTTTAAAATGTAATAAAGTAGTTCTTTATTTTCTAGCCTAATGAACATAACTGCATCAAAATATTTCAATAAATCAAAAAAAAAAAATTAAGAAAAAAAGTCCATGAATTTACAAAATGTCGCATAAAATCCAGACACGCCTAGTTTTTTAAAATGTAATGAAACAGTTCTTTATTTTAAAGCCTAACGAACATAACTGCATCAAAATATTTCAATAAATCAAAAAAAAAAAATTAAGAAAAAAAAGTCCATGAATTTAAAAAAGGTCGCATAAACGCCAGATGCGCTTACTTTTTTAAAATGTAATAAAGTAGTTCTTTATTTTAAAGCCTAATGAACATAACTGCATCAAAATATTTCAATAAATCAAAAAAAAAATTAAGAAAAAAAGTCCATGAATTTAAAAAAGGTCGCATAAAATCCAGACACGCCTAGTTTTTTAAAATGTAATGAAGCAGTTCTTTATTTTAAATCCTAACGAACATAACTGCATCAAAATATTTCAATAAATCCAGAAAAAAAAATTACAAAAAAAATCCATGAATTTAAAAAAGGTCGCATAAAAGCCAGACACGCCTAGTTCTTTTAAATGTAATGAAGCAGTTCTTTATTTTAAAGCCTAACGAACATAACTGCATCACAACATTTCAATAAATCCAGAAAAAAAATTTAGAAAAAAAAGTCCATGAATTTACAAAAGGTCGCATAGAAGCCAGACACGCCTAGTTTTTTTAAATGTAATGAAGCAGTTCTTTATTTTAAAGCCTAACGAACATAACTGCATCAAAACATTTCAATAAATCCAGAAAAAAAATTAAGAAAAAAAAGTCCATGAATCTACAAAAGGTCGCATAAAAGCCAGACACGCCTAGTTTTTTTAAATGTAATGAAGCTGTTCTTTATTTTAAAGCCTAACGAACATAACTGCATCAAAACATTTCAATAAATCCAGAAAAAGAATTAAGAAAAAAAAGTCCATGAATTTACAAAAGGTCGCATAAAATCCAGACACGCCTAGTTTTTTAAAATGTAATGAAGCAGTTCTTCATTTTAAAGCCTAAGTAAAGTAACTACATCACAACATCCCCAATTAGTTGTTCCATTCAGTATGTAAATATTGTCACAAAATAATTACGAAATTCATTACTTTCTTCTAGAGAAAATTTTGCTCGTAAGTAGTGTTGCCACTCTGTCAGGCGCAATATTATCCAGAAATCTCATATTGTATATATGTTATTTTTTCAATATATTGTTAATTTATTTACAAGTTTTGTAATGAAGCAGTTCTTTATTTTGAAGCCAAACGAACTTAACTGCATCAAAGAAATTGAATAAATTGTAATTATTTTTTAAAGAAAAAAAGTCCATGAATTGAGAAAATATTGCAAAAAGCCAGAAAACCGTAGATATTGTAAATTTAATAAAACAGTTTATCAATTTAAAGTGGAGCGGATATTAAAACATTACACACATTTGAAATACTAATTTTTTAAAAAGGAAACAAACACATACTTACACTCGTTGCCTTGCAACGGGTCAAATAGCTAGTCATTTAAATTGTTCAAATAATCTCTATTTTTTTGGTAAATTACTGGAAATAAACACCTCACGTTTCTAATAAATAAATAAGAACTTCTATAAAATCTCCAGGTCAGAGTATATAATTCATAAAATAACAACAGATATGAGAAATTAACCTTAAAAAAGTTGTCATTGTATTTCACCCAAAACTCTTGGGCCCATTGTTGTACAGAGTCTTGTGTTTGTGGTAATTGTTTTTCTAAATTGTTTTCATTAGGATTCATATACCTAATTACAGGTCTTACAGTGGATAACTGATCTTGTAATCCGATAAAATCATATTGACTTACTCGTGGTCTATAGGTTTCGTTAAATCGGATTTTGTTGTCACAATGCAAAACTAATTAAATGAATTTAATACATAAAGTAAACGTGTTCTATATGTGTAATTATAATGGTTTAATAATGATTATTTTATTAAATATATTTAAATGTTTGACGTATAGATGAAGCCATTTTCATACACAACATTCTAGCCATCTTTTGACAAATTCCATGAACACAGCGAAAACCGGCAGAATATGGCATCAAATAATTAAATTTTTCAAAATAGCAATATACAATTTAATAACTATTTAAGATTAAATAATTACTTCTCAAAAAAATAAATATATGTTATAAATAATTAAAAACAAAATAGGTATATTTCACGGGTTTACTAAGTCCTCTATTGGCAATTTTTATAAACAAATTGTTCAAATGCAGCTAAATTTTAATATTTTGATAATTAATTCGTTGTCAAAAGTATTAAAATGATTAAAATATTTATTTAATAATCTGAAATTAAATAGATATATTTCTGAGATAAATAGAGATATCTTCTGGCAACAGCAGATTACAAACATCACTCGCAGAAAGTGACTTTAAATATTAATTTTTGTCTTATTTAATATACTCTAGCAGTACAGCTGTATTTTTAATTATTTCGTAATGGGCTATCGAACCCGAAGAACTGTTGATTATGAAAAACATATTAAGGTTTTAAAAAATGCTAAGCGATCCTGTCATCTATTAAGAAATCCTTGAACCGTTGGTTTCAAGTTGTGCTAACTTTATTCGCCATCTATAAGTCATTAGCTAAAATACTGGTTTAAATATTTACTATGTTCTTTACTACATCTATGAAGCAAATCCTGAACTATTTTTGATAGTAGAAAGTGTTGCGCATGTTCAGGCGTACATTTATATATAAAATCAAAAAGTCAAAAGTATTAAAATGATTAAAATATTTATTTAATAATCTGAAATTAAATAGATATATTTCTGAGATAAATAGAGATATCTTCTGGCAACAGCAGATTACAAACATCACTCGCAGAAAGTGACTTTAAATATTAATTTTTGTCTTATTTAATATACTCTAGCAGTACAGCTGTATTTTTAATTATTTCGTAATGGGCTATGTCTTAATTTCTATAAAAGTGTACTACATATTGATAAAGTGGGTTACTAGAACCTCAAATGTTCAATTATTTTTTAATAACGCCTTATATGTTATGAGATATTAACAATTAAAAAAGTCATTTTGTCTCTTTAAATATTAAAGGGATTCAACGTTGTACACATTCCAAATGCATGTGACATCATAACAGCTGCCAACCTTACAGCTCATACTCTCTATATATCAAAATATCAAATATTATTTACAGCTATTTCAAGGAACAATAAAATTCTAATATTATGTCCGTCTTAGCAAGGTTAAATAAAATAAAAACTTATTATTCTTTGACTTGACTTTATATTTCGACTACCAACAGCTGCAAAACATTACCACAGCACTGACCTACTCAACAAATAACTGACGTTAAAATGCATTTCACGTCATACATATATAGCCTACCATTTCTAAAACTACAACTGTATCAAAATCAAAATTGCCTATATTGTATTAGGTCTTCGATTGTAGGACTCACCTGTGACCAGATACAATTCAATTCACTTGAGATATGAAAACTATTTTCGTTTTTTCTGTAAAAAAAAGTGGTGGTTTCTCTTACAGATAATTAGTGATTAAAGTCATTAATTTTTCATTATTTAAATTCAACCTTTTTATTAAAGGAAATCTTAAGCTTATAAAAGTTTTGTATTATAAATTAATTGGCAATAAAAATAACTCGTTATTGCTTATATTTGTGTCAGTACCATGTGTGAGATTCATTCGACTACGCACGTCTACAGTTGTCTACTAAATAAAAACGCCTGGTTTATATGCAACTAAAGTAAATAAAATATAGACACCTGGTTTAAAGGCAACCAATTTAGTTCACCAATTTTCTATATTTGACTTGTCAAAAACCATCTCGTTCGTTTCTACCTGCAAAGACAAAAATATTAATTGCTTGAAGAATACTTTGTTATTGTATACTAGAAAATAATCCTAGGTAATTTGAAGAATAAATTTCCAATTTTTATTTAGCACTGAAACTTATAGAAATAAAAAAACCGTACTAGTGAATCATTTACAATCAAAATAGAACAGAATCTATGGGCTTTCACTTATTACATCATGAACAATTTTTATATTTGGTAAAGATAAATCATTTAATAAGCAAAATTAAAATATCTCCTTCTTAAGAAAAAGAAAAACTTCTTTAAAATATTTCTTCCCTAATTTTAATAAAATTTGAATTTTTGTTTTACATTTAAGTGAAACTATAAAACTATTGTCTATTAAATACAAAAGAATCTCTTGACATCGGTTTGTAATAAGGCTAGTAGAGAAAATAAAATATTTGTAAAACTTTTGATACCCAGGTTAATAACGAATAACAATTTAATCTTAAACATTTTGAAATAGCTTCTTCACAAATATTTATTCCTCATATGTATTTGACAGATATGCATACATTGCTAAAATTATAATATACCTATTAATATTTCATATTTATTAATAATATTATTAAATTGACTTTTTAGGATATATGCTTTATATCATTTTATATTTTAAATTATTTTATAATTATATTTAATTATTATTATAATACTTTTGCGTTTTCATTATTTTGGCATTTTATACAAATAAAATAACAAAAATTTAAATAATTCATAACATTGATATGTTAATATTAAATAAGGAAAGAGGGGTTAAATCTATACAGTTACGATAAAGATAATATTTATATATAATAATAATTTCAATTCGAGCAATAACAACATTATAAAATATATGTGTTTTTTAATATATTATTTCTGGAAAAGGGTATTATTTTATTAGAACCAAGGTCTTCCTTCCGCACAAGGTAGAACTTTTAATAAATTGATCAAATTTAAACATCATATAGAATTTTTCACTTTTTGTAATTTTATTTTATATTATCCAATTCAATACGTATCAAAATTGCAAAATGTGAAAAAGAAAATAAAATAACCACCAAAGATATCAAACCGTTTGCTCTTGCGGGATAATGTTAAAAAGTAACATAATTAAAAGATGTTGGTTCTGTGTTTTGTATGTTTAAATATATTATGTTTATTTGCATGAGTAATTGTTTGCAATATGTTATTAAGAAAACAAGGACCGAAAAAAAAGTATCGAATCGACTTGATATCTGATTCTAAAGGAGCTAATAGAATTTTTACTTAGATCAACAAACATAACTATAAAGTGGCTTATAAACAAATTAACAATAAGAAAAAAAAACTTGAAAAATTAAAAAAAAAAAAATCATTCGCTTATTTTATTTGAACTGTACATGCCAATCTTGAAATGACATTCTCTTAAAACTTTAACCTAACAATGTTTTCTTTATTTTATTATATTAAACTACATACTTGTTAAGCGATCTACCTATCGATCTATAATTATATCTACTAACTATTCTTCTAAACTTATTAAATATTTCAACAATGTTTGGACAGAAGCTAATAGTCTGCTAACGCATTATAGTAAAACCGATCTTACAAGCAATGCATTCTTAGCATCGAATTGCAAGTTAAAATTCCATTTCGGATATTATATTTGTAGTTGTTAAAATACTTATTAATTCAGAAGATAGAACAAGTCAAAGCATACCAGAATATAGATTTGCATATTGAACATGACACTACTTAAATAGACAGTTTCAATAACTGGTCGCGTTTGTGTTCTTTGTTTATTCTTTCTATTTAAATTTTATTTGAAATAAATATGACCTAGGCACAATATTTTAATTGACATTTGCCTAGCCTAAAAGTGAGAATAATAATTAGAATGATTATAATTTCTTTTAACTGAATTATAACCGTACTAAAAAGATCTAGTATAAAGATTATTGTTATACAATCATCAATTAGATCAATTGATTTTGGCATTAAATATTTTTTTGTTTTAAATCAAATATTTATAAATACAATTTACAGTTTTATTTTATAGATTTTAATATATAAAATATTATTTTGCGATATGTATATAGTTTCATTTTAAAAGTTCGAATGTACAATCTGAATATTTTACTATTTTTTTTTCTTTTAACAATAGTAAAGCAAATAAAATTTAATTCTTTGAAAATTAAAATTATTTGTACAACCTACACTTATTTAGCTTATTAATAATTTGTAATGTTATTAAATAAATTTAAAATATAATGAAGAAAACAGTTGCTCGAAATATAATATTCTAATCATTAAAACTTTAGCTTTAAAAATGTCAAGTTATCACTAAAATGTGAACTTTTTAGATATGTCATTCAAATGTATTTAATGCAGAAATCAATGCATCTCAAACAACACGTACATATACACACAACGTAAATAAATCTATTTTCTATTATTATAATTAGCTAAAGATATATATCCCTATTTTGTTTCTAATAACTAATCGTCTTTTGTCTAATTATACAGATGTATGACATTTATTAAATAACTTATAACTAGAAAATTAATGAAAAGATTTTAATCATAAATAAGTATATTTTAATTTAATTCTAGAAGTATAGATTGGTTTATTCTAAGAAAAAGGCTTATTGCTGATGTTCATTACAATTATTTTTTTATATACATTTTATATAAGTTTAAAAACTTTATACTTTAATATAAATAACTTGTATAGCTAATTAATGATTGCGAAATAAATTTTACGAATTAATTCAAAATATACTTACATAAATATTACTACACATTAATATGGACGTCGAACTACATTTCTAAACTTACAGTTAAAACGAAATATTTACCAAAAATTAATTATTTATCTGTTGATTTACTAATTTATTTGATATTAATACTAATAATTTATTATTTACTAATTTTAAGATATGCAAATATTTTGCAAAAAAAACATTTTATGTCTTAAAAACTAGGATGTAATGTCTTTTAAAAGTTTTGTTCATTTTAAAGGAAAATAAAAATGTATACTTAACATTTTAATTATTAATTTAAATAATTATGAAAATGAGTATGCAAATTAAATTTTGGTCAAAATGTTAGTTTTAATTATTTTTATTAGTTAATAAACTGGCTAAATATTAAAATATGTTCATTTAGACTTTGATAGTTTTGTTAAAATATACTTATCAGAAAATATTATAATAATTTTTATAGTGCAATTTAACTTTTAAAAATTGTTTCTATATATGTTTATTATTTTTAAATTAAACTATAAAAGTTATTATTATTTTGTTCTTATATATTGCACAAATATATTTCTATTTGAAATATTTGTATTTCCTTTTAAATTTAATGTTGATATATTAAAATTGGACCTTTAATTCAATATATTTCTTAAATTATTCAATTAATTTTCTTTCCTTGTATTCATAAATGTGTTTAACTAAAACAATCATTTCACGATACGTTCTCGATTAACGTATCCCAGTTAATAGCTGCAACACATTTATAAAATGCATGCAAAAATAATTAAATATTTACAAAGAAAAGTTTTTCCAATGTAACCTTTTTCTAAACTTTTATAAAGAAAGCTTTATTTATAGTAGGCTTTGAACTTACCATTATTCAAATAATGTATACTATTTCACTTTTAAAATTTTAAAATAACTTATAACACTTATAAACAAAAATAAAATTCTTCTGAAAAATATCCAACCAATCTGGTAATCACAAATTAAAATAGTTAGCTTAAAGATTGAACTCTGCAAATGGATTAATTATGTGTCATCTTTTTTTATTATATTTTAATCTTGAATATTATCGGATAAATTCTGACTGTTATCATGCCACCCTGAAGAAACATTACGTGACGAAGAGAAACAGAGTTTCATTATGAATGGAAATTTAGTGCCTGAAAAAAAAAATTAATATCAATAATTTACATATTTTCAGGAGATTTAAGACATACTTCAGATCATAATTTGCAGTTAGTTAATTAGTCATTAAAACGGTGCCATTCAGTTTGCTATTAAATATAAAAATATATTAACATAAAATATAATATTTCATCTGTAGAAATCATAATAAATTGTAACTAAAAAAATGTATTATAGAAATATACGCTTGTGAAGAATAACAAATATGTAAATACCAAATAAAATTAAGAATATTTAATTTAAATATTAGGATTATAAATTTACCAGCACTCTTGATAGCAGCATGATTGCAAGCCATAATTGCTTGAATGGCATCAGTTATTGAATTAAATTCCATAAGACCACTTGACGATCGTTCACTTTTGTTGGGGAACATCTTCAAAGATATTGGTGGGCTTACATTGTAGTCTTTGAAAACATCCAAAATAGTAGTTTCTTCAATACCAGGCGGAGTATTAAAGAAATGTAGGATCTAATCATAAAAAAGAAATATAATGTAGAAGCATTAACATTAATAATACGCTAGACTTAGCAAAACAATACAGACTTTACTGGGTGGCTGGATTCTATTCTTACTAGCCTGAGCCAGACTGATGAATCGGTTGTTCTTATTTCCGGTGAACTCCTTGAAGCTGGGAGTTTTATCAAATAACGGGAATGGATTTGTAACTTCTGATAAAAATGTTTGCTTCGAGAATCTGAAAACACATATATACATTTATTTGAGGTTATTTGAGAAGCATTTTTTTTTGTAATGAATTTAATGGTGCTGACATTGCTGACCAATATTCTAGTATTGAAACATTCTAGAAAAGAATGTACAAATATTAGTAATTTAACATTAAATACACACTTACGCGACTTGTAATTTATTATTTCCAATAGGGATGTTGTTCAGGTGCATGATGCACCTTTCCACGGCCACTGTGTCTCCCATCTGTACCATGGCGGTACCTTCTTTGGTTTTGAGGAACTTCACGCGTGCGACGTTGCCATAGAGGCACATTAAATTGAAAACACTGTCTGTGTTATGAACTTTGGGATCTAACCCATAAACCATCATCACTGAACCTCCAGGACCTCCAGGGCCAACTGGACCATAACCACCACGTCCTCCACTTTGTGGATCTTTCATAAGCCCGCCACGACCAAAACCATCATGACCTCCAAAGTTATCAGGGAATGGGGGTGCAAAACCATCATCAAAGCGATCCTGGTTGAAATTATTTCCATCTGTAACAAATACGAAATTCGTTTAATGTCTTGTATATTTAATAGTTTGTTTGTTCTGGTTCGTGTCTTTATGATTCAATTGTAGTTTCATTCAATTTTAGTTTACTACAAGGAAAAGTTCTTAGGTTCCGGACATAAACACAATAAATTTTTCCATATGGTTCATTCTGGAGGCCAAAATATCAACTAATATATATATATATATATATATATTTTTTTTTTATTTGAAATGTTTTTATGATATACTGAAGTTTTTAAATAAAAAAAATCAAAATTGACAAAATGACAGCATTTTTAGTTGGTAACACTTCGAGCGTCGACCCCTGTAGATTTACAAGTTTGAAGTACGAGTATATTTATACATTAACATACGAATTCGATCAGAAAATAAAGTCAGAATAAAAATCGTTCATACGTAAAAAAAATAAAATACTCGGTCACTGGCTAGCGGTTAAGCGCGAATGAATGTGCAGTTTGCTATAAATTTCACTGCGAGTTTTATTTGCAGTGCGGCAATAGGTATAGGAAAAAAGTAATAAGTTTTATAAGTACACAAGGGATAATCGAAAACAAGTAGTGCGAAAATCAAAAGAATCGATGCCATTTGATCAGATCAGGTATAAATTGTATTCAAGTCTTTTCTAACGTAACGTAAATAAAGAAAATTTAAAATATAAATCTTATGTTATTATTATTTATAACTTGTAGTTGCATATTACCAGAAATTAGTCATACGTTTACTATTTTAACACCGCAGTGTTAAAGAGTGGGAGGTAATAGCGTAATAATAAATAAGTTAGCCAAATTACTTAAACGCTAATAACGAGAAACGAGCGAGACTCGGTGTAGTTGGACTGGTTACATAGGAAACGACGATCATGAGTGAAGAACTTGTATTCTGAAGCACCTGGTGTTTAAGAAAGAGTAAATTGAGACTGGATACAACTGAAATTGATGTGAGAATAAAAATTCTAAAATATGAAATAATGGTTCTTTATAACATTCTATAAGATTTGAAAATGATTTAATGTTTTACTCGTTTTTACTGGAAATTTAATCTCTTTTATTACAATTTCAGGATTGACCATTTATTGACCACTAAGCAAATATTAAAGGAAATATATATTTTGATTTAAATGTTATTGATAAATTGGTTGAATATATACACCTGAAAAATGTTTCTTATTGGAGATTAAATAGGAATATTTTATGAGCTTTAAGACAGTTTAAATCAGGGCTTCAGAGTCGCAGCCGGAATGAATTTCTGGTCGATGCAGTCGAAATCGAAAAAAATGAACCGACACACTCTTTATTAAAATAATTTAATAATATTAATATAAGGACCATGACATTAAATGTTTCTTAATTTTTTATAGAGTTTTGCCCATTCAATTATGATTGTTTATATTACTAATTCAATTGCGTACATCTTCGTGCGCAATTAATAACGTATATGGTAACTATTTAAAGAAAATCGCTTTTGAGATTCTGATAGTACTTTATGAGTACGTTTAATGTACATTCCTAGAATTTAAGATGTTTTCAAAACCCAAACTTAAATGTGTTATTTTATGAGAAAAATGAGGGCCCTCATTACAATTATGGGAACCCCGATTATAGAAAGCCCAATTCAACGGTGGGGCTCCAAACCAATCTTTAACAAACAAAGGCCGAATTTTTACCAATAGCATACATAATAGGGAATTTCATTATGTCGTATTATGAGGTATTTGTATGTATGTATTTAAATACTTTTGGAAAGTATTTGTGCACATCTCTGCTCATGATGTTTACCATCAAAAGCATGCAACATAATTGCTTGTTTAGTTTCATACGTGTGCGTTTTCTCACTCGTATACACGTGCGTTCTCTCACAACACACTTCCATTCTCATTCGGTTCGGGCACATTCGGGGCTCGCGTTTGCAATCAGTCGACCCATGTGCGGACGGCCTTATACTCGGCTATAGCAGATTTACAGTGAATTGAATAGTGTCTAAGATAAATTTGCACTGGATAGAATGGAATATGTCCTACATTTATACTGAATGTTGCAAATTTACACTTTTATCTTTGGAACGGACCGTTGCTTAGTAACAGTACAAATTTAGATTCATTTGAATATGAATTCGAACTAATTTTTAATCATTTCTTTACATATGATTATAAACTTACACACACCTTAAAATATCTTAGTATTTCATTTTGTCGGAGCCGGAATGGAAGCTTTTTTACTGACTCCACAGCACTTGCCCTGGTTTCAATTTACCTGATTATTTATAGGATGAAAGGAATCGCATTTGCAACTTGTAAAATTTGAAGATCTAATGCGGCAAACTTCCTAAGAAGCTGTTGTGTTCTAATATTAATTAGTAATATAATTTATGACTGATAATTAGGTTTAAAGTGCAAATAATCATATACAAGTTCATAAGTAACTCCACAAACTAATTAAAATTCCTGTAATCCATAAATTAATTTACACTGTGTTTTTGCAATAAATAGATAACGAAAGCATAAGAGTAATGTGTGTACGAGTGTGTTATGTTTAGAGAAATATTTGATGTAAATAAATCAATCACACATCCATCTCTGTCAGTCCAACGTCTGCCAGATCAGACGCAAGGACAAAGAATGGGACTGAATCAAAAATAAAACAAGCAGTAATGTGTTGTTCTGCTCTGCTCTGCTCTGGTGCTCTAGTAGATAAAATAAAATTAGTGAAATAGTTATTAGGAAATTAGTCCAATTAAATTAAGGAAAGCAAAATAAATTAAACTTGTATTAAGTAATTTGATTAATTGGCGAAGTTGTTTTACACTGTAGGAGTGGTCACCTTACTGACATAATTCAACATTTGTTGAGTAAAACAGTCGCGTTTAGCATAGACGTATGGCGGAGATAAGACTGTCTACAGATCACCCTAAAACAGTACACGTAAAAATGTTATGTTGCACTAAGGTAGTTCACTAGTAGAATGCTTTTTTACAGAATTTATTTAAATTTCAATATGATCTTAATGCTATACAACCCCCCCCCCCCCCCCCATTCCCACTCTCTGCTTTTATTTTAAGGTTTTAACCTTAAATGAAATTTTGAACTTGTCATGACGTTTCAGTAATATGCATTATTTTGTAATAATTACAGATGTATTTAATATAAATTATTGTAATTAATATAATTAATTTTTATATTTCACAAGCTGAAAGTTTGAAAGAAACATTTTAGGTTGAAACCTTAAATTAACACTAAAACTCAGTGAGTAAAGCTTCATTCCTACTCACTGTTTTGATATTTAATTTACTGTTTATATTTAATATTGTAATCTAGATTTCAGGTTCTCGTTTAAGCATTCCTTTTCACATTTGTTTTTTAATTTAAGTTTAGTTTAATTTAGTTGGTGTGTATGCATCGTTAGTAATATAAATTTTGACAGTGCGACAAAATTGAATGTGAAATAATTAAAATTGCAATTTTTAATAACAATTAGTAATAGAAATTGTTTTCTCTTTTATATTTTTCAAAAACTGACATTTAAATTCTTTTAAAAGTAAATCCTACTGCATTTTGACAGATTGTCGCATTTTGGAGGTTATAATATTCTTAATTTAATATTTTTAATTTAAAACATTGGACTTTGTAAGGTTCTAAAAAAACTAAGAAAACTTAAAAATAAATTAAATTAAAAATGGTACTGTGAATGACTACGCGTATTGCCATATGCTAAATAATTTAAATTAAATACAAAATTAAATTAAAGTAGTGAGTGGGAATGATATTTAAGAATGGGGCTTAAGTGTCCTTATTTTAATTACTAATTAACAAATGTTTTGATCTGATATTATTAATTAAAGTAGATATTAAACATGCCGAAGGCTTGCAAAATATAAACGGGCATCATCTTATTTTACGAGTATATCCCGAGAACGGTTCTATAGATTTATTTAAAGAGGCTGACATATTTTAGGGGTATAAGTTAGGTTAATTTTGACGGTATTTATAGATTATTTGAACAATTAGAAAAAAAGATATAGAACGTTCAAAGTTGATATGTTTTTATAACAGGATACGCGTAGTGCGGATATCGCAACTTGGTGATGTGTTACGTTGTTAATCTTTGCGTGCGTTAGCTTGATAATTGGTAGCGGCGCCCCCCTTCACCAGCCACTCTTTTGACCACTCGTTGGAATGGCAACACGTCTTTTATACAGCCTAAGGTCTCAGATACCTGTGAGCCTAGTCTATATTGTATTTAAATACGTTTATAAACTATTTGTCCCCATCTCTGATACTATCCTATATATGGAGTGTCTTAAAGTTTGCACTTAATATCCGACTATACTTCTGTCTACGATTCTAGTAAATATAACATATGAAAGTTTGAAAAGTCCAGTGTTATTTGATGGTAGACCAGTTTAATGGTTTCCAGTTGATTTGATTTGATACAAAAACAATTAAACTACTATTGCATGGACATATGCTCCATTGAGTATACCCGTAGAACTGGTTGGTTATTCTATCTGTAGTTGTTTTTTAAAATAAAATAGAAATAGACAGCAAAAAACCTCTTAATTGCTTTTTATTGATTTTTAGTGCATAATGTATAATGCATAATGCATAATGCATTGTAGAAACAGTTGTGGTTGTATTTTATAAAAAGAGTTTTGGTTGAACTATCTTTTTTTTTAACATGAGTAAATTATTTTTTTTTTTTAATTTTGAAAATATATTGTAAAGCCTCATTCCCACTCACTGTTTTGATATGCATATATTTACTTTACTGTTTTTATTTAAAATTGTAATCTAGATTTCAGGTTCTCGTTTAAGCATTCCTTTTCACATTTGTGTTTTAATTTAAGTTTAGTTAATTTAGTTGGTGCGTATGCTTCGTTAGTAATATAAATTTTGACAGTTCGACAAAATTGTATGTGAAATAATTAAAATTGCTATTTTTAATAACAATTACTAATTGAAATTGTTTTCTGTTTTATATTTTTCAAAAACTGACATTTAAATTCTTTTAAAAGTAAATCCTACTACATTTTGACAGATTGTCACATTTTGGAGGTTATAATATAATACAGTTTTTCTTAATTTAATATTTTTAATTTAAGGCATTGGACCTTGTAAGATTCTAAAAAAACTAACAAAACTTAAAAAAATAAATTAAATAAAAAATGGTACTGTGAATGACTACGCGTATTGTCATATGCTAAACAATTTAAATTAAATACAAAATTAAATTAAAGCTGTTAGTGGGAATGATACTATCACGACGACCTCCTGGTATGTTGGCAGCTTTTATGATATCGTGGTTTAATATATGCCTAATAACTTTATGATAATGTCGAAGACACAGCAATTTGGCGTCAAGCATCAAAATTTCAATAAAAGCATTTGTTTTAGAAGGCGCACACTAGAGACAGGATTGTACATTCGTCTTTTTTATATTTATTTCAGTGCATCAACTATTGATAGTTATTAGCACTTAAACCAATATATATTAACGTTTATCAACATTTTCTAGGACATATTCTATACAATTTATAATTTTAAATTTTCAGGTTTTTGTGACCATTCTACATCACCTCCACTATGATGTCGCCCATTGCATTACATTCCCAGATTCTTTCTTCTATTATCACTTTTCTTTATTACGGTGTATCACTTTCATTTTCCACATTTCTACCAATTGTATACTGCTAATGAGGTCCTCCCAGTGCACAACTTCTATTCTTTCAACTATAATCCATCTCTTCTTATAAAGCTGCTTTTTTTATTCTTCTTTTTTCCTTTTTACTTTTTCTCTTTCTATTTTCTTTTTCGAATTTTCTTTTTGTAATCATGTTTTCTTTTTCATATTCATGATTATTGTTGCACATAACGAATTAAATCTGATTGTAATCAAACCCAGATAATATAACTTTGTCCCAGGATCGAACCCAAAGATATAGTAGGCAGAGTGAAGCATCAATGCTCCCGCCCACTGTGTCGTTACATTCCTCTTTTGTTTTCAGTTTCAAATATATGCTTAATATGTAATATTAGTTTTCACAGCACTTGTTGTTATCACATTCTGATAGTATTCCCAGTTAGTGTTTCAATTTCGCGCGGGACCAATGAATCATTTTCTAACTGAAAGGTAGTACTACTTAAGAAGGGCTGTAGTTCGTATGCCCAAAAGAGATATTTTTCGCGAAGTTGTCAGGAAATATGTACAAGGACGTCAAATACTCTCAGTAATGTATGAGGAAAATGCAATGACTTGCATAACGCAAAAGAAAAGCCTCACGTCGCGTCCTGGGAAACTTTGAATAATGATTCTTAAATAATTTTTAAGTGGAAAAAAGTGTGTTGTTGTGAATACTGACAATAATAATTGATGATATAGAAGATTTCAAGAAGTAGCGTACCAGTCCGCAAATGGTTTTGCTATGCCAGATAATATTCTTGTGCGACAAATATGACTGGTAATACAAAAGACTCACATGTAGTCTACATATAGCAGTTTTACACTATTATCGAATTAACGTACGAGGGTAGTTAGAAAATTTAGTGACTTTCTTTTTTAAAAAAGAGCTTTATTTCTCAATAAAAGATATTTTTCAACTACAGAATTCGGAGGACCTCTCCTTCTGTTATTGATAATGATATAAAAAATTAATATCTAAAAACAGAAAATAAAAATATAATAAAATTATTTAAGGTGAAAAAAGGGTAGGTCTCGGAATGAAAGGTAACGCTATTAATACTTGTATTTATAATTCTTTCGTTTGATATTTCTCTCACAAAAATCGGACATTTAGAGTTATTAGTAAACTTGTAGAGCATAAAACTCTTTACAAATTCGATTTTATGCATTTTTCGTATGATCAACCGTTCTCGAGATATAGCATGGAGAGAGAGACATGTAGACAACGCAAACACGGGATTTATTAGCAAAAAGACAGTGCAAGTTAATATTGCATTTTCTGAGAGAAATGTGAAATTTGGTACATTGAAAGAGATTAATGAGCAAATAATTTTTTGATGAAACTGAGTTTATGGAGGATTCAACATGGCGGACACCACGATCGTATAAGTCGATATCTAAACATCTGTTTAACATATTTTAATTATTTTTACGGAAATGAAAGCCAATTATATTACGCAAATTTATGAACAACATTATTTCAAAAAACTAATTGTTTAAAAGTTAAAAGCGGTTTTATAAAAGAAAAATTAATTTTGGGAACAAACTTTTCTTTTAGAATTATTTTTAATACATTAATATTAATAAAAAGGTATAGTTTAAATTACGAGAGTTCGGCGGCGACTCATACTTAAAACAAGTTGTGGGATATAAACTGCCGATATAACTAAAAAGCACTGACTCACTTATTTTTCTATAATGTGTATAGAAATAAATAAGATAAAATTCATTATCGTATCATAGATTTATACTGCTCTTATAATCTCTTTTAAGTATAAGTCGCCGGCGAACTCTCGTAATTTGAACTATAAGAAGAAATACAGATCATAATACATTAGAGAAGTTCCATTAACGGGTACAACATAAGAGGTAATTGACGTGATGGATGACAGAAATGAATTCGTATTACTATAAGATTTGAATTACAACTCAAATTTATTGTACTAGCTGATAAGTGAGTTCACATCAGTGAGTGAATCATCACAGAGTTAAATTTAATGAGCGGCATAGATCGAAGATTTTGTTCGTACTATCCATAATCTGTTATATGAAGGGTTGTAATATCCAGCTGCATTTAATAATCAGAATTTTTTCCTGACTTTTATATAAATTTACATATTAGTGCTCTTACATTCTTTTTTGCAGCTTCTTTATGCTCAATAAGGCTAATAAGGCAAATTCAAGTAATCTGCTTTGTATCGTGCTATTTCTTTAATCATTTTTAATTATTATCAATTTAATGAATGACCTTTTGATTATACGAGCTAGTGTAACCGACAGACAATGTCAGAAACAACATTATTGCAGTGTATACTTTTGAAATTTCTAAAAGTAATGCTATCTTTCTAGATGTAACTGAAATGAGGTATTTTTCTTCTTGAAGAGGCTTGCAGCACTAGCGCACCCTTATTAGCGCAAATTATTAGTGTCGCACCCGATTCCACAATCATTTTGAAATATATTTTTTGGCCAATACGAGTTTTCAAACACTACTTATTATTTACTAGTTAGCTAAACTTTAAAAATTCATTTTATTTATAAAGGGTTCAACGTTGAACCTTGTAACGATACGGAATAGTTCTCCGTTTTGAACGTATTCCAACAAAGATAACTCATAATACACAACTCTCCGACTCAGTTATTCCTCTCTAACCCTACATGTTTAAGCTGCAACAATGCAGAAAGTTAATAAACTTCAACGAAACTATTTTCTCTCATTAAAATAATTTAAATGTTACTGAAACTGGTTTGAGTATATTTAGATTACAATGACGTTATGATGCATTTACATTTCTAAATTATCTTGACCCGGACTTGCCGAATTGGTTGTAGGATTTGATACTTGTCAGTCAAACTAACTATTGCAGCTAAATTATTTACTGTGATTCAACTGATGCAGTTGCCAAGATATCTGCTCGATTAGCAGTTCAACATTCACCGTTCTCTGTTCTCCGTTCACTGTTCAACGAGTAACGGGTATGCTGTTGCCTGTGAGACTGAGACAGTTGATCATCCATGGGTCAGGGGCGGACTGGTTTTGTTTTTAATATTAAGACTCTAGGACTCTTTCCTAGGACACTAGGACTCTTTTGTTTTTGTATAATTAAGGTTAGCGTTCACTGGACCGTAGTGTATGACTATTCAAAGAAGAGCGTTTACTGATCCATTTTATGCATAGAAACTGCGACGGGAATGATCTAAAGTATGGTACACATATGCGACTTAAACATGCGACATCCAACATTTGTTGTAAGAAGTTGTACAACACGTCCATTAGTGCGACATGCAGCTTAATAAGTCGGAAGTTTTCATATTTCGAAAGAATTCCTTCAAACTGCTTTAGAAAAAAAAGCAGAAACACAGTTCGACAAGGGTCTATTGTTCAGGTCATTAAACCATTTAACTACCAATTTCAATTATTTTTATTTATTGACTAAACACAACTAAAAAAACGTCAACGCGCAATGAGATTATACTTGTTTTGTTCAAGGTCAGATTCAAAACCGTAATTTCTTTACATGTTCCGACTTACGATTGAAACATTTTTCTATCATAAAAATACTACCTAGAATTTTAAAAGTAGCATAAGTAAGGGTTTTATTAGTGTCGCATGTTTATGCCGCACTAGTCTGTGCCTTAAAAGTACAACATATTTAAAAACATGTCTAAATAATGTCAACTTATGAATGAAAATATATAAATGTTGGATGTCGCATGCTTATGTCGCACTAGTCTGTATCATACATAACACACAATTTGCCGATATCGTCATTCTAGTGCATTTTAGTACTTACTTAACTCTCAAAGTCACTCCTTTTTCTTTCTATGAACTACCATCTCTTTTGTTCAACAGAGTGTAAGAGATGCATAAAAGAGTTAGTCAAACATTTACTACTAACCTAACTGTACGAGCAGTTTTGATATTATAAACGTTGCTAACAAAGAAAAATAAAATCAGTTCCTTATTAGCCTACAGTTGTCCTATGACGTTAAAAAATGTTTAAAAATTAACCAAGAACACAGAAGTTTAAATATTAAATAGTAATATCTCCGTCAATTTTTGAATATTTAATAAATAAAACGCTATGTATTCGTATTTCAATAAAAAATGAGTTGACACAATGCCATTAATGATTTAAATTACACAGACTGCGCCTAAAGTCTATACTTTTGAGACTTTGCCTGCTTCCACAATCTGCAAGTGTTGTAAGTTGCTGTTAAATCATATTTGCTTTATGTGTGGTCACAATATATTTTTAAAACACTGACAATTTCAAAATTACGTAAAGCTTGGTTAATGTAACATGAAATAAAAAAGTATTCTAAAAATGAATCTTGATATTGTACTAGGTCATGGAACGGAAAAAGAGATGACGAAGACATCAAAGTAAAAAATTCAGAACGTGGTCGAGCGTACCAAAGCGTGAAGAGCTGCAGCCGGAGCAGCATGTCACTATGATCTGGATGGGCCAAGAATAAAAGAAAAAAACGAAAATGTCTTATAGTTGGGGAAATTCGTCGTTAGAAAGAGGTCGGCCGAGTATTTTCGGTAGGCAGCTATTTTTTGTTTCATTGTCTTAAAAAGGTCAAACTTGGCTTTATATTTTGAGTTTTCGGGGCTGGGATACACACATTTGGTCGCCATTTCTAAAATAAGGGTGTTATTAGATTTTTTTTTTATTTTGAAAACTTAAAAGTCCCACATACATTTTGTAAAGAGCTTCAAGATTTTCAAGTAAAGATTTTCAAGATGCACCCCAAAATTTTAATTTAAATACATGTTTAACTCTTTTACATGACGAAAAAATAAAATTGCTGATGCCCAAAATGCATGCACCCAATTTAACAACGGATTTCGCCGACTATTTCTAATTTTCCTATAATTTCTTGAATATGTGTTAGTAAGTAACCTTACCAAGGATTGACTAAGATTTTTGCTTATAACAACAAGTAAAAAATCCTATTAGGAAATGTAAAAAGTTTATTGTTAATACGTAATATAGTTACAAGTAAATGGTTTTTTTGCAGCTGTCGTTTTTTGCAATCACAATGGTCGCGTTCGTGACAAAATGTCTGCGTTTAGAGACGCAGTGCACAAATAAAACATTAGTCACTAGAGCTAAGCCAGCTAACGTCACTCAAACTATTTGGCAAAGTAAATAATTTCTTAATTATCCGAAAATACAAAGTGCATTCCATAAAAAAACGAAGAATAATAAATCATTTAAATGCTTCTAATGACAAGATGAAACGCGTTTATTTTGGCAAAAATACATTGATGATGTGAGGTAAATGTTTGTGGGCATCAATCTTTCATTGATAATTATATAAAGGTCTGAGGAGGTTGGGTTAATTTTTGTTAGTGAGTCAATGTCATCTGTCGGCACAAACACAAGACGTGTTGCATCTTGTACTCGCCATGGCATTCGCTATGGTTACCTAGGTCTAGGTACGGTAGTGTGTGAATACCATTCATAATGACACCCCGGCCTGGTCATGTTGGAAATAGGTCAAGTCCAAAATAGTGGCTCAATTTAATATAACACTGTTGAAAATAATGAGGTAAAATTGAAAATGTCACATAAGAAATCAAATTATTTTACTTTTAATTTATTTTAATAATGCATTCAAAATAAACTTATTATTACGATAAAAAGGGATATACTTCGTTAGGGTCACAAGCTGAAATAATTGATGGGGTCCCCCTTTTCATGGATGACCTTAAATACAATTAAGAGAATTCATAATAAAGTATCCACTGTAGCACGTTAGCAAGTTAAATATACTCGTAATTGTTCAGTTCTAGTCCACCGACTAGTTCCAAAAATTTAAAAAACGTGTGTGGTTTGTAGTAGCAGAATCACAGAGTCAAGTCTTCCGGCTTGGTCCTCTTCAATCTGCGCAGATTCTCTCTGTTATTAAGCACGAGCCAAGTAAGTAGTAAATGACAATTTATTTTTACACTCTGTTGTACAAAAGAGATGGTAATTCATAGAAGGAAAAACGCTTTAATTAAAGAATTCATAACAAAGTTTCCACTGTGGCACAGAGTAAACGGGTCCTTGACGCTACTGGATTTAATGGAAGTAGAACAATATTTCATTTATTTAAAAGTAATTACAATTTGTTTATCCGTCGTGAAACGGACACATATTTCGCCTGACATTGCACTCGTATTTCGATTGTGTCAGAATACGTGTATGTCAAAAACTATGCGCAACCGGAAATATTATTCATATTTAATACCGTACCGATATTAATATGCTATAAATAATATGTCGTATACAGGTATTCGCCGAATAATTGATATATGCTGCATATAGATTTAATCCGAAAATAGCTACCGGTTCTATAAAATTTTCTAAAATCATAAAATATTGTCATTTTTTAACGTAATCCTCTAAAATATATTACTTTTAGAATAAAACCTTTTGATGAAAATACGTTTACGCAGTTCTGCGAAAACTTTGTACAAAACATTGTACCAAAAATGTAAAATTGTTGCGCTTATATCTTGTAAACTATAAATAATAAGGTAATGATTTATTGGATACAGCGATTACCGTATCACAAATTGTTTGTAGTTGGGGATGCAGCGATGAGAGAAAAAGAGAATGATTTGGGTAGAAAAAAGTACGTTGAATTCTTATCAATATGCACACAAGTTAACAAAAATTAAAAAATGTGTGAATGTGCTATAAATCCATTAATAATAGTCCGATAAAATAGGGTCCGATATTAACTTTTCGAGCAGTACCATTGTAAATTTGACAAGGTGTTGTTTCGTAGTAGTAGTCTCATAAAATCACCAGTAATATGCAGAAGTTTGAAATTTCTCGAGTTTGGTAGAAAACAATCATATTATTCTCTGTAAAACATATCTCTAAGTACCTCCGAGGAATTAGTTTCGAATAGTACTGGAGATAGGAAAATCGCGAAAGACCTTTTTAAAGCAAATTTAATAAAAAAAGCTATTAAATATTTTTAATAGCATGAATACAGAGATATCGATGATTAAAACATCTAAGTATTATAATTTTAATACAATTAAATAAAACAGAACTCTAAAAGAAAAAGGAAAGACTTCTATATTAATAAAAATATGAAAAACTAAACATTTCCATTCACCCCCAAACTTTGCACAGCTCTAATAACTAAACTAGGATGAATCCGAGTAAAAGTCATATGATATTTTTATTATGATTATTTTTAATGTAATAGCGGGATCTCCAACTTCATCTAATAAATAAAGTAATCTTAAAGAAGAATTTTAATCTTTTAAGTATCATTTCCACTCACTGTTTTAATTTTGTATTTAATTTAAATGGTATAGCATATGGGAATATGTTCGTTCATTCATTCTCTGCACAATTTTAAATTTAGAATTTAATTACGTTTTCTTTGTTTTTCACAACCTTAAAATTTCCAATGATACTAAATTAAAAAAACTATATTATATTATAACCTTTATCATGTGACAATCTGTCAAAATGCAGTAGGCTTAATTTTTACAAAAAGTTTAAAGACAAATAAATAAGTAAAACAATTTCTATTACTAATTGTTATTAAAAACATCCATTTTAATTATTCCATATTCAATTTTGTATAACTGTCAAAAATTATCAGGCACCAACTAAATTAACTAAACTCAAATTAAAACACGAATGAAAATGAAACACAAAGGAATACCTATTCTGAAAATCTGAAATTTAGATTAAATAATTAAATTAAATATCAATAAATTGAGTGGAAATGAGGCTTTACCGTTTTTGACATAACATAACAAAAAAGAACATTTTTGGGGTGGTTTTTAATTTATTCCTACTAATCTCAGAGGGCTACAAACTTTTGCAAATCACTTGTAGGTTTAATGACACGAAATAGAACATTTTGTCAAATTTGACGAGGTACTTCTCTTAAAAGCGAAACAATTAAACAAAGTGAACAAATATTTCCAAGATATATACTTTAAGTTGGGGTTGCCCTGGTCTGTTCACAGAGACTAAGTTATGAATACAAAGCAGCTTGGAATTAGTGAGATAGTGGTGAATAACTATTGTTTAAAATTAGTTTCTTCTATTGGAAATAATTTCCTGAAAGCTCAGTGAACCCTTAAAGCGGCTCACCGCCTCGAATGTTCGAATGTTCATCAAACTAAGGTACTTATACTTAACCAAAGTTACGTTATCTTTCGCTGGTTAGAGACATAAGTCCGTGTTTCGGATCTGAGAATTGAGAGATACTTAACAATAGGTTAACAGAGGAAACGCTTAAAAAGGATTAGCTGGTGCATAACCAGACTAGAACTGCTCTCAAAATATCTCACTTAAAATTCCTCTCATTTGCTGCATAGAATCTTATTAATTAAATTTAGGTTTGTATAAATGTATTTTTATATGATTGGATAAGATAATTTGGATGTAAAGAAATTGATATTTGTGACTTACCAGTAGTACCAATAAAATATTCAGTTCATATTCTTGCATGTTCGTCTTTAGTATTAGCCATTGCAAAAAGTAGGATTTAAAAACAATGGTTAGGTGGATTTAAGCTTAATTAGCATGGCTCATGTATAATGTGTTTAATATTTGCTAAAAGCAAACTCTCTAAAAATCTAATCATTCGTGCATGTTGCGCTGCTGTTAATTTGTTAACGAACAGCAAAAATTTGAAATGAGGAATATTATTTAGCGAAGTGTTACGATTTAAATATTATGTGTTGTGTTTGCAAGTTGAAGAAAAGAGTAGAAGATTAATTTAGAAAAATATGTAAGTCTATAAAATTTACATTTTCCTAGCGGCTCATCTTGAAAACGGTCGTTTTTGTTATTCAGAACATTCCGTCGATATGGTTGGTAGCGGGATCCGGATATGGAAACTGAAGCTGTCTTCCCTGGAAACAAAAACGTAACGGTTCTGATTTAAGTTGATCTGTACTGAACTAGGAGTATAAACCGTATACGGTTATACCGTTCGGTTTACAGACTTACTGTTTACAAATAACTCCTCAAACATATAACCTTAAGAAAATACACATTGAGAAGTAACATTAAGAAATAGAATAGAGATAGGCTGTAGACTTTATTAAAAGTACCTGACCCTGTGATCCTACGCCCTACAAACATGCTAAACAACAATCTTAAAAATATGTAATATTCATTTATTGTGTTAATTAATTTGTTTGCATTTTTTTAAATTTATGACCAATATATAATTTACGCTTACTTTTATTAATATATGTGAACTGCACTTGCAGTCTAATAAGTGTATGAATAATACGATATTTTGCATATAATCAAACGAAACAACAAAACCAAGTACGAGAATCGAACCCGAAACATTTACTCTTATGAGGGAAAAAACTTGCCACTGAGGAACACGTCAATGTCAACGAAGTCAATGAAGATTCTAAAACCCTCCGCAACAAAGCAGAGCGCCCACTCCAAATGCCGGTTTACACCAGAGAGACAGTTTAGTGAAACACGAATAAAAACTTGTTTTTCTGAAAGAGACAGTTTTTAAAACATTTTTGTATTTTGTTGCTGTTTTAGCAAACAAAATACATTCCCATCTGAATTCGGTGAGATCAAAGAAAAACACGTTTTAGTCTGCTTGGTTTGAACACGCAGTTTTGTTTTTTGTGAACATTTACGCTTGTCAGTTGTTGTTTATCATGTTTATAATTTTTATGGAACACACAGAAAAACACCAGACTGTTCAGTGTGAACCGTTTTAATTAAAACAAAACATGTTTTTGTTTTGTTTTTTGACAAACAAACTGTTTTCAAAACTGTCTCTCTGGTGTCAAACCGGCATAAGAGTGGGTCCATCAGTTAGCTAATTTATCGATTTTTAAATAGAGTTAAAAAAGTAATGTATGGACATACAGTACGGCCCATACTGAAAGTTGTTTTTGACAGTAAAGTAAGGGTCTATACACACACATCAGTGCGAACACGTGACGATAAGTGACGTCATTGACACAGTCAAGTACGAATAACTTCGAACAAAATGTTTAGAACAACATCATTAGTAGGTTTTCTGGGTTTATTTAAGTAACAATCTAGGTTTCTTCAAAATTTATGTGTGGACGCAGTGCTACAAACGCACAGTCTTATTTAGAACGAAATTATAATATTATACAGATATTTTATCATGACGATCTCTCTTTGTTTTATTATTCCAATAACAAGAACATGATAATTTCTCTAAAATCTAACGATGTCGTTACCTTACTAACTGAAGTAACTTCTGTAAGTCTTATAAACTTCGGTAATAACATTATAATTATCTGAAGTTATTTCTCGGTACTAGGCACTAGGCAAAGCGCACATTTCCAACATCTCGTATCTACTAGTATCTCAATATAATTCAAACATTTCTATCTATCTAGTCGAACATCAAACAAATGTCTTAAATTCTCGTATTTGAATTAGCAAAAATTCGTAAACTCAACTCGAGTTTAGTGATTTTACTTTTGTAACTTGCGTCTGATTTCTCATCTAATAATTTTGCCTTTACTAAGAAATTAGCGTAAGCCGAAACTAAAATACTGAATAATATTTTGTAATAAATATGTGTCACTGCAAAGGTGTTTCTTAACTAATACTCTTAACAATTATTCAATTAATTCCTAAATGCTTATAATCTCGACTTAATTGAAAGTCACAAGAGATTTGCATAATCCTTTGACACTAATGGTTTCACAGAGCAGATTAAAATACAACCCACTAACACCTTGTTAAGGTAAACGTCCACTTACCATCATGGAAGTCATTAGACGCATCGTGTTAAAAATATTTTGTATGGCTACTCATATACAAGTGTGTTCACTGTTCAGTATCGTAAAACGGGAATATTTTCACAGACTACGTGACGATTTGGATTTCTGGATCCGACCCGATCCGGACTCGCATCCGTCGGGTATTGACAATAAACTCGAATCCGGGTGGAAAACCCGAAGGATTCCAACCACCAGACACGAGATCAATAAATAGAAAGAACTTACAGAATTGTTTATACTATATTTATATTAAATTTTTTATATTTTTCTGATTTTGAACCCGACCTGAACCCGGGACCCGGATCCGGAGGATATAAAAACCCTAGGTTTTCAGAAGCATTAGAGACGATACCATCATAATAGTGTTTATAAACCGAATGATGCCGATACACATGCGTTTATATGTCAGCAACAAGCGGTTTGCATCAAATAAATTAATTAAAAGGCTATTGCACGGATAATCGTATTTTCATTATTAGTATTCTGATTTCAAATCCAGCGGACGAGCTGTAGGTTACTGTAGCTTGGTAGAAGAGAAAATAAATAGAAAATCTATTTCCACTGCGAATAAGCGAATTCACTTGTATTTTTTTTACAGGACGCATTCGATGCATGCGAAGCGGACATATGAACGCATACCTATATACAATAACGCGTTATTGGTATTGAATCCGTGTCGATACGATGCGTCTAATGACCTTTATGTAGATAAGTGAACGCTTTCCTTAATACTTGTACTTCGACAATAATGCTTTCACAAAGCAGATCAAAATAAAACCTGCTAGAACCACGTTAGACTTACGTTAATATCGTTTGCATGTGACTACGGTATAAAAGAACAGGACTGATCCGTGAGCTCCATATTGTAATAGTTTTTTTTATTCAGTATCAGAGTATTCAGATCATATTGAATAAGCTATATTATGTTTTCGCATAATAGTCTCTATGTAACTGGCAATAGAGCTCACAAAAACAGAGACTCGGATGGCTTATTCCGGATTTATTGTATATGAATATGCATATTCGCGAAGGATCAACCAATCAGAAAGTTTATGCCGCAATTCCATTTATAGCCTTTATGTTCCTGTAGGTATACATATAGGATAGGATAGTATAGGATATAGGTGTTCTATAAAAAAAACTGAGAAAGTTTGATGCTACATCATCTATTTCAATAGAAGTGATAAATGATCATCAATATTTCATTTTATTATGCAAAATATGTATTTGATGTATTGGTAAATGTGGAACGGAAGCGGGAAGATACTGTGTAACAATGAGATGTCTGCGCTGCTTTGAAAAATAGCTGTACACGGTTTATCTACAAATATAAAGAACAACAGACACATATTTTAGGTGACATTATCAGGTGTTACTAGGTAGATATCGTACGATATCAACAACGCGTGAATATACATTCGCGCGTGAGTCGCGTGCAATTCTCCGGCATCTAAACTCGCGTAAAACTTTTGTAGCAAACACGGTATTAATATAACCAGCGTTTACGCCGATAGATGTAGAGTATTTGATTGACAAGGTCATACGAAAAAGGAAGCACTGAAAAAACTTCTCGCTATAAATTTTTCTAAAGAATGTTGTTAAAAGGTAACGCTACTCTCCACGCCTCGCATCGACCGCATTGGATTATTATCATATTAAACATGGTGGAGATGGAACAACTGGTATCGACTATCAGAGAGTTGCTCATCGGAGCAACTCGTTGCAAGCAAGCATTGAAAATGCCGTCGATAACACATTTGTACGACTAAACATACAGATAGATACCTATAAAAAGCTGCATACCCCACTGCTCCCCTCTATCATGATTGATACAAGCACAGTGGTTGCTGCGACTTGTCCCCTTTAGGCCGTCCGCACAACTGAATAAGAATGCAACTGTGTTGTTAGTGTGAGAACACACACGGCACGAACTAAACTAAACTGATTTCAAACTGGTTTTGAGCACGTTTTAAACGACTGTGTTTCTTGGTCGCAGGGCATGCTTTTGATGGTAACATCATGTGCACAAATAATATTCAAAAGTATTTAAATGCATACATACATACAAATACGACACAATAAAATCCTTTATTATGCTATTGTTAAAAATTATATAGTCACAAAACACCTACGACTAACACAAAACGACTAGTTTGCAATCAGTCAACCCGTGTGCAGACGGCCTTAGTTGAATCTCATTTTTGTTGATCAGATCAGATCCGTAATCCTCCTTTCAATCGATATTAAATTAGACAGAATGCGACGTTCAGATATAGTATTTACTCGTTAAAGCTTGTCTGTCGGTAAAACAGTGACCGTTAAATGAAAACATATACTCATGAACGCCATAGATGTTGCTGTAAGAATACCGGCCAACACAGTTGATATTTGGAGTAGTATACCTCACGTTTTTAGTTAGTTGGGTAGTTAAATGCATATTGTTAGGTTATAATAAAATAAGATAAAAAGGAATTGACAATTTATGGTAAATAATAAACTTTAAATGTCGTTTCTTTAAATTTCAGGTATGATAGTACGATTTAAGTTAAACAATGTAATTATTAAAATATTTATGTAAATTACCAAAATAAACTTTAAATTTCAGAAGCAACACATGAGTTTGTTTAAAATTAACAATTCCTAATAAACTGGAGATATTGTCTAATACAGATATGATGAAACGGACAGTTCAACTGAATCTGAACCTGAAACAAATTGAAGATCTGATCTGGTTTCAACAAAAAGTTCACCAAACGAAATTTATTATATGTATCAATGAAATAAAACATGTTCTAACAAATTTACAGTGTGGTTGTGTTTTTATACAGTTTTACAAGACTTTAATGAGTCACTTTAGCGGTGAAATATGTGCACAAATGACATAGCCCAAAATAGAGACAAGTTTGAATTATTTATGCATGCACGGTGCACCTAATCACATTTTCTAACTAGGGCAGAAGTCGTAACTACACGACTTATAATCCCTCTTCTCTTATCCACAAAACACGATAAAAGCATTTTGATCAACTGAAACATCGCAGCATTGCCGTCGCACAGCTTACATACTTTAATGACTGGTGCGGGTTAAATTCATGTTCTTGAAAATTTACGAGCAGAAATGCATAATTAATTACGTGGAATTAACATCGTCAAGGTTACTGGTTTAATTAATGTGCTATTTTGAAAATAACTATAATTGAGAAACGAGAAGGTGTAAGGTAGCCGTACTCGTACTCGTATTCGTACTTCGTGATTCATTGACGCTGACTGTATGGTAAGGTGTTGGTTGTTGCTTCAGTTATTTTATTTCGGTAATGCTCAGGTGTTCTCAAGCGTGTTTCCTCTACCGATGACGGATTAATGATATGTGTTAATTAAATTAATATGTATGTAATTAGTCATATAGATGTACGAGTAATTATGCAATGCAATTAATTTAAGTAATGTCATTAAACTCTATTTCATAAATTGTGATAATTGATTAAACTTTGTTTTACAGGAAAAATAACAAGCACAAGTTATCTGAGATCACAGTCACGCTACAGGCTATGTGCTATGTGTTATATGCGTTATATTGCTGTTGTTTTTGTTTAGTACTAATCTGGTAATTAAAGTGTCTGGCTTTGATTATTCATTTATTTGCTATAATTAAATACATAATGTAATATAAATCATTGAATAAAAATTCCAGAGAACAAATGAGTAGTGTTTGCATTCAAAATATTTATTAGTCGGAGAAATTCGTCGTTAAAAAGACTAACCGACCATTTTGGGTAGGCGGCAATGTCTGTATGACCATTAGAGATGTAATGAATGTATGATTTACTACATTACAATACATACATACACTTTACTACTACCACCAAGATGGTGCCAGGTACACCAGGCAGTCTCACGCCCAGACCCTTCACACACCACCGAATTTTCAACCCCAACATTTGCGAATGCGAATATCTGCATTTTAAATATGGCGCCAAAAGTAAGCAATTACTATCTCACATTTTGATCGTGCGTTGATCGTCTAATTACTAAATGCTTTACTTAGTAATATAATATACATTCTTTCATTTGTGTTCTCAGTAAAGATATCATTTAAAGTAGTTTAGTGTAATTCCAAATTTAATAATTTACTTAGCTCCATTGTGTATTTAAAAAGTTGAAAATTTATTTTGGTTATTATATAATTGTTATTTTATATTGCAAGTTCAATTAGTAAGTAAAACAAAAATATTTTAAATATTTTAGTTTCAATATTTGAGGTAAGGTGTGCTTCATTCGGCTGCTATTTTGGAAATAAGATTGTAATTGTTTATTTTGAAAACTATAAGTTTCACGAAAATTTTGTAAAGAGCTATTTTGTAGATAATAATATTATTTACAACTTTTATTAATGACTTCTTGTTGTAACTTTTAAAATAAAGAAGTTATAAGCTAAAATAAATCTTAAATAAAGTGGTTTAATGAACAGAAACTTTTGTGGGAATTATAGGTAGATAAACGAAACCTTTATTTTCAAAATGGCCGTCGAATGAAGGCGCTCACCAACCTATAAATTCAAAGTTAAATCCAAATTTGACTCCTTTATATGATGAAAAAACATGTCTAACGAAAGTGTACGGCTTTTCCACTATAGCATTCAATTGAAATTCAAGTGCTATTTATACCCAAATTATTGAGTTCAAAGGCTGTGTATTGTACATAAGCAACCACAGAAATAAGCATAATGCATAACGTATCTCACTACCTAGTGCAAAACCCAAATAGTTAAAACAGAAAAATGTATTTCATGAATGGCTAATGGTACGCGTACAAAAGAGTATGAATATGATCCTGTGAAAGCATTGCATCATTTTATTCAACTAATTATTTACCCCGAAGTACAAAATAAATATTTTACAACTTTAAGCATGGAAAAACATCGTCGTTTTTTAAAAAACCGAGTTTTATTTCATTTTGTAAAAGTTATAATGATCTAAAAAATATCTACAAATGCATTCAAATACTCTACAACAAATCGCATGTTTATTATAACAAAATTTCAAGCTGGATTTTTTAAAAATGATTTACTTTTAACAGGCTATTATCAATTGTAGTTTGGATATTTTGTTTAATATAATCTTATTTATATACGTCCGACCGCCGAATATGGAGGTCATTTGTCAGTAGGCGTATTGCAGTTGTTTCACATTAGCACACATTGTAATGAGAGAAATCTTCTCTCTAATCTTTATTAATACACTTCTATGTTGAAAGAGTATGTACGTAAATAAGTGTACCACTGATCCTCTTTGTGTGTACGACATCATAGACAGAGAATACGTGAAGGATGTAACGAGAACCCTATGTACAGCGGGTGCCAAACGATGCTACGAACACCTTCCAACGTTGTACGCTTGATGGTTTGACGCATCGTGTGGTCGATGTTGGAACTAATTCGTCCAACGTTCATGTTGAATGAAGTTCGGGCTGTTGTCGGTCTTTTGATCCGCGTTAAAAGGAATTTCTCACCGTATCTCACCGTAGACGAACGCGCATGTGTGAACATAGGATAAGGATATACAATAATCAATGGTGTATTGATAAACATGGAAGTAGAAGTTTATAATAATGCAACTACATCCTACTGACTATAGTTGATGGCGCACATAGTCTATTCTAGTGTGAGAGCCAGGGGCGGCCTTAGCCATTGCGAGGCCCCGGGGCGGCAGATCTTCGCAAGGCACTTGTTCTTTGTATAATTTATGTAAATGTAAGTAAGTAATTTTGATGATTATTGACGAGAAATAAAATTTTATATTGGAAATTTTATAAAAGTTAACAAACACAAAGACGACAAATATTAATGATGATAAATTAAGGTAACTGTGTGTCTTAAAAGATATACGCAGTGATTCTAGTGGGGAAAAGCGAGGCGCGAGATTCAAATACATATATAGTAATGAATTTTTCTACTTGGGTTGTATTCGAGGCCCCTACAAGAGCGAGGCCCCGGGCGGTTGCTCTGCTTGCCAACCCCTAAGGCTGCCTCTGGATTGAGAGCAGTTTCATGCTTATACAGTTACCACTTTATTAGATAGCGGTGCAGTTTACATATATCAGTACCCCATACTAGTTTGTACACTATCGGTAAAGTTCTCAATACACTTATTTATTAAGCCCAAATTCTAAAACGCAAAACTCTTCTAAACTTCCTAATTGGCTTGTGAATAAATAAACCAAAACAACATCTTGAGAAGTGCCACCTGCGTTGCCAAATTGACAGTGAGTGAGACAGTAAGCTGTTACAATAGTTACTAAATTCTAAAATTCATCCGTCACGTTGGCACTGGCCATTTTTACAATTCATGAACGAGAACTAAGAACAGAATGAAACAATTGCGCCGGACCATGCCATATGGCGGACCAGCACTTGCCTGATGTTCCTTTACTAATTAAATACAAATGATAAAAGTTATAACACTAATTACGACCGTTTAGGCTTGAGGATAACATTTTGTGGTGGTTTCATTAAGTTCTGTTGTTAATTGCTTTGTTTTTGAATAATTAAAATGTCGTTATGCTTCACAAATAAGTGGAATTATAATTGTTGGAAATACGAAGTTTAGAGATTTATAGGATGACTCACGTATACAGGAGTATACTACTAGAGACGATAATGACGATTATGATAAATAACCAGGTGCAAATACCTCATTCCTCTTCACAAAAACTTTTTCTTTCCAGAAAGACGGAAATATTTACAAAGTACTTTACTGCTACCGATGTAACAGTAACTATTTCGCGGCGGGAAACATATCACTTTAATATATACTTTTGACGACAAGTTCTCGTGGTACACAAATTGCTAACATAGTCATTTCTCAACTTTTATTCCGACGTAGTGTGACGTTAGTTATGTTCTCAGTAATGCGGATGCGGCCAAGAATATTGTAACAATCTTAATAAGTTTTCTTTGTAGAAATGAATTATTTTAAAACGTACGCAGCGGAAAATTCGAAAGTTTTTAACATTTTTAGTTTTAAGATGGCACAAAAATTCTTTTTAATTTATATTGAAAAATATTTGTGTCAGATTGTGCATGGAAGAATAATATATTGTGTAAGTTAATATGTAGAAAACAAAACAAAGAAATGAATATCATGTAACCATAACGAAAGCAATAATGTGGTGTCCCGTAATTTGAAATAGTAAAGGGTTCAGTCCATAGTTTTTCTGAAATACTGAGACTAAAGTCTGGACCTCAAAAGTTCAACAAAGATAGTATATTCATGTCTAAGAAAAACGTCAATCTATAAATTAAAATATTTGAATGTTGGAGTCGCACTGGTATGGCCGGTACATAAAGTCCCAAAATGCAGTTACAGCTTTACTTCCGTGGCTATGTTTGAAGTACATAATCTTCAGGGATTCGAAGATTAGAAAACTATTGTAACATTTACTACTCCCACGTGGTCCATCCTATCGTGCAAGAATGTTTACAGTAATAAAAACATGTTTTGGTGTTAAAACAACCAGCTTTCAGGTTGAAATTAAATTTTCATTCTATTGTTTGGTTTTTGTTGTACAACCAACATTCAACAATAATACTTTGGTTTAGCAATTAAACGATACGCATAAACATACTGATCTTCTGAATTTGAATTTCAGTAATTTGAAATTGTAAGCGCCAGCTGGTGTTAACATATGTTACAAACCACACAATGGCGACGAGAACAAGATAAACTCTGCACCATAGAATATATTCTGTTCTCCGTCGTACTGTGCCGTGCCGTGCTGTGTAAAGTAATTTCAAACTTTAAATAATTAAAGTTAATTACGTTTAAATTTTAGAGATGATAATCCTTAAGTTAATTTATAATACATATATTACTATTTTAGTAGGAATATAATATTACTTCTAAATTACTTTCTTTGATCAATTAATTAGGACTGGTAACTTGAATATCAATAAGTGAAAAGGATGAGGAAACTCATTAAATCTTGAATATTTTATTAGGTTGAATTATATATAGGAAAAGTTTTACATCTTCACAGGAATTGGAAGTGCATGGTAAGTTTAATTCTTGGAGAAAATTAATAATTTCTGTAACAGAAAAGGACTGGTTTTATGATAGACATAGAGGCGACCCAATTTCGGAACATTAGGCAGATGATAACGGGACAGTTATAGCACGACTTGAATCTCTCTGGATTTGATCCACAGTAAAATCTACTTATAGTAGAGAATGAAAGTTTATTACTATTACATTGACTTTAGCAAATTAGAAACAAGGTTTCTAATTAGGAGCTTATGGGAAGTGTTTTACTACCCAACTCGACCTGACCAGCTGGTTAACCTTGAAAAGTCGGTGAGTCCATGCATTTGTTGATGAATAAAACTCTAGATTCAGGAGACAATTTACAAGACGGATAAAATAGTCTTAATAATGCAGAAAAAGTTAAATTTAATTCCTAAATATGCAAATAGAATCTGTAGTGATCGAACAGATGATTTTGGAAAGCTAAATCAGGTGTTTCCACTTTTCCAAACAACGAACCAACAATCTGGAGAAGCTGTATGACGCGATATGCACAGTGAGACACAAGAATATTTTTGGTGTCTGCAAATTTTGCTTCGAATACAGATCGGCATTGAAGATAAATCTTTTAAGGCCGATTTTCAAGTAGTCAGTTAAACAGTTCAATTCTAGTTTTGTTAAAAACAAACCACAGTTAACTAACGAAAAATTTAACCCAGGAATTTAACAATAGTGTCAATCTAAGTTTATAATAAACCACAGTTAACTGACTATTAAAAAATCGGTCCTTAATGATTTATTGTACCTTAAATATAATTATATCATAGCTTATTTTTTTCAAATAAATAAATTGTGATAAATTCTTGAAAACTGTTTAAAATGTTCGTAACCGTGTGTACCTTGGTATGGATATTCAAATGAAGTTTATCCATAATGATGGAAAACCAATACCGAATACCGCCCAACACAGATAGTCTACCCACTACCGTGTACAGTGTTCATTATCATATATCAACATACTCCTACAAGTAAAATTAAGTTAGTTATTTGTTCTTATTCACTCTAACACACCTGGAAATACATTAGTGTGCTCTTTCTACATATAATAAAACATACCCAATACCTTTTATTTAAAAAATAAACAAATAGTTCAAACATAATAAACATAACTGAAACAACTAACAAACAAACAAAGTAAACAATATCACTTACAAATAATACAAGTAATAATAATGTGAAACAATAATCTAATAACACTCACACTTACTAAAAGGCTGTGGCCGCCCTCCAAAGTGCGGTTCTTGAAGGAGAGGTTGTGGTCTTCCTCCACCGGTACTCGGGTTTAACTCTCGAGGAGCTGAAACAAAAGGAAATCAACATATATATGGCAATTAATGTATAGAACATGTATTGAAAATGAATTGTATTTGTAGACAATTTTATATGGTAAATAAAAATTCTACATAAAAACATCGAAATATTTATTTCAGTTACGTACTTTATTATCCTAGATATTGTCACTGTGTCGAATGGATCTTTATTAAAGTTTAACAACAATAAATTGTTTCTTAAACAATTAGAAATGGCGATTGAATTACTTTCGTAGTACGAATATTTAGTAAGCCGACTTCGGAGCTTATAGATACTAAAATTTCTATTCAAATTCATTAAGTGAATTCAATGAAAGTGAAATACAGCAATATGCAGGGAAGACCTGTGTAATCAACTGGAACCACACACACATTCTTAGCATTTTATAGGTTTGTCTAATCTTGTCGAATAGTGCTCAATAAACGAGTCTCTTATGGGAAATTAATGTAGAAACTAAACAGATCTTAAGTCTTTTAGAGTTAGAGTTCTTATAGTTGAACCGACTTTTTTTTTTTTGTAGGATGCATTGTTTCGCATAAACACACATTTATCATGAGAGGAAGTTTCTACTTTAATCTTTTAAATACGTCCGTATGAAAAAATACCGCCCTACACACGCGTACATTTTTCAACTCTCTGAGATAGATATTACTTCGTACAGAACGATCGCGGTCACCTTTATGTTTACCATTTTACGGGCATCGGACTGGTGACTTTTGTTACTTACAGTACAGTGATGTATTGATAAATATTAAAGTAGTCTTCCTTTTATGATAAAGTATACTAATACTAATCAAATCGACAGGCTCGACGAAAAGCGTTCTGTATGGGAATCGAGAAGAGCGGACTAGGATTACACAAATCGGCGGCTTGATTGAGTAGCTAGAACTCTCAAAGCAAGCCGATTCCTGTGTCTTTGCATATGTTGTGTCACAAAACAGTACATACATATACGACAGTACGCCAAGTCAAACTTGTGTACTGTAGGAGGTGTATGGAGTTGTTTTACACTAATATAATTTATCATGTGTGAAAACTTTTACTTTAATTTTTATCGATACACCACTGTTATGAAAGAGTTAATTGCATTATTTTTCATAAAATTCGCTTAAATACATTTCCACTATGAGACCCAGGTAGCGCCTGTATTCGGACGGCTTTGTCGCTTGCAGTGTGCGAGGATTAATTATATTTGAGGTTCGGGATAGGTAACGCGTTGTAGTGCGTATACGTCCGATCAATATTCGCTGCAATACAGTGCCATACTGAGATAGGCTTTATGGAATCGGTGTGCCGACCGATACGCTATAAACGAAGCCCTATGACCTATAGTGTTCAGACGTTAATCCGAAAATATTGTAATGAAAGCTGAAGACTTCGGGTCAAATCAGAAAGACATGTATAAAAATATTCCGGAAATAAGAACAGCTATTTATGTAAATAGATAATTATAACTGTAAACTAACTGCTCTTAATGGAAAGATTTCTATTTATGGTATCGACCTATTGATATCCTCGTTATGTTCAAATATTTATCCACGTTATGCTGCATGGTGCACTAAGCTGTCAATTTATTCACTGTGACATATGAAGTTAAATGCAGAGGGTTGAACATGAGACTCTGGTACACTGGGACATATTCCAGGTCACATGAAGTTCAAATTATTCACGTGTTGATACGTCATCAAGCCACCCTCTTGCAGTGGTGTTAAATGTCTTTTAAATGGCATCTTCAGTTCCCTTTAATCACCAGCTAATCTATCTTCTAGCATACTCTTTTTGAATGGCAGCATGGGAGCACATCCTGGTGATATCGCGATAATGCCACATCAAATGGAGGTTAGAAGTTTCTACTTCCGATTCCGTTAGTCATTCTAAAGTTAATCTATCCAAGCTCTGGGCTGGATTTCATTTCCTAGCTGCTTAACATTTTTACTTTATTTTTTTATCATTCATTTTCATGATAAAAAGATTTATACTGATATTAAGTAAGAATGGAAATTTACATTTATTTTCATTTTAATTCTTTGAAAAGGTGTTTTACGGTATGTTACGTATATATGAGGTGTTTTGAAACAGTCAAGAATATAATACATATAAAGTAATCGACAAAGAGGAATCTATAAAAGTAGTCGAGGATTAATATTTCATCAAACGCTAATATTATGGAGGTACAGGACGTTAACGTAAATGATGAAAACGTTGTGAAATTTGGAGGGTCGATACAAATAGTTAAAATACATGCTGTCTCAAAATTTTAGAAATCTAGGGTTCATAGTTTTCTTTTTATACATGATTAAATATAGTCATTTACATACAAATCATAATTTTTCAATTTCACTACATAATATAACTTTTAACTATTAAAAAATGATGACACGACTTTCAAAAACTAGGTGTATATAAAAGAATCTTTTCTGTAACTATTGCAAAATGAAAATTATCAAAAGGATATCTATATACGAAAATATTAAAAAAAAAAACCAGTAAGAAACAGTAAGTGTAGGTTATAAGCAGACAACGTTGAAAATCCCAATTTGAGCGGGAAATTCAAAATCGGAATAAATATTTTATAAAATATAACAATGTATTTGTCAAAGAACCAAATCACGCATGCGTCAACACAAGTAAATTTACAGCGTTGCCAAATTTATTATTCCTTTTTCAAAATATTTAATTTGAATTTAAATTGAATTAATATAAATTTGATATTAATTATAGGTAATTTTTCATTTATTTAACTATTATATGCATAAAAAAATCATTTTAACTAGCAAATAGCAGTTTAATAGGGAATTGAAAAATTCATTTTCAAAGATACAGTCCCAATATTTGCTCGTCTTCCGTTGAGATAAACTTTTTGCATTGACGGTACGTCCTGTACCTCCTTAACTTTATATAAAATGCATACTTCATCATTTTAATTAAACGATCTTAATTATCACGTACCAGTGTACAGGTGCATAATACATTTCAGTAATTTTAATCTTTTGTTGCCATTTAAGGCTCCACATCTGTTAAGACTGTTGTCAACAGGCTCCAATACTCTTGTGCTACAGTTTGAACTTTAACCTAATGAACAGTTTGAGCGCTCGCGATGTAAATACTGTACACTGTATAATACTTGTATCACAATTCACTTGGAAATGTCCCTTTTAAGTGCTCTTAAAGACTTCTTTAATTATTAAATGACATTACATTAATAAGACATTATTAGACTTTTACTTAAATAATAAAACACAACATATAAAAAATTTGAAATGTTAAGCTTACTAAAACATTATAAAATGTTATGTTACAAGTCCTGCCCTCAGGAAATAAGCTGTTGTATTTGTCTATCATATCTCTCCCTTTTTTATCCCTAACAAAGTTCGCCAGATAAATCTCAATCTAACAAAATTTTCGACAAAGAAACGAATCTAATATCTGCCCAATCCAAGTTTAAGAACGCATTTGTGACTTTCTCTTCACATCCCTTACTTGAGGGTGGTTGAATGTTATTTTATGGGGGTGGCTTTTAGCCAGAAAGCGAATACGTAGCTGTATGTGGCTACTAGATACGGAGGGAGTGGAGAATTGGGAGGTAAGAAGGAGAGTTGTTAGCTAAAGTGTTACGCGATAACAAGGATAGTAATTTCCGAAATGTTTGCGAGATTCAAAATGGTGGAACATGATTACGTGTTATACAAATATTTATAAAGTAAAGTGGGTAATGATACGTCATCTAAGGCTGGAAGTTATGGGCGCTTAAATATACTTGATTATGTCACATTGAAACTTAACGACAATAAATTTATTATGTCTAAGATTTAATTGCTATCAATGTGCAATGTTTCTTATGAAATGATCGGATGAAATGATGCTTTTACATTAAAATTAATATTACTATATAAGAAAAATTCGTGATAAAATCACAATCCTTTGAAGGAGTTCCCAAACTTTTGGAGTTCGTGACCACATTGAGGTATTAAGCTACGGGGACTGGATTGTATGTTAGTTGCAACTGCAAGATTATGTTAAGATTTACTTCTACATCTACCTATTCTCCAGACTTAAGCCCTTGTGATCTTCTTTGTTTTCAAACATGAGGCAAAAAAAGTCATCAAATGAGTAAATCATACTTTTTGATGAGTATAAAAAAATCTAGAACACGAAAACTAATGGAATAAGAGTAGTAAGCTAAAAAGCAATTATGTTCAAACATAAATTGAATTTAAAAAGAACATATTTTCACGTAAGTAACGGAATTATGAAATAAGCCATTGTACTACTTCACTGTCGTAAATAGCAGAACTTAAAATTTAAAAAAACTTTTAAACTAACGTCCCAAACCTATATTGGAATGTAATTTACAGTTGAAGATGTAATAAACAGTAATATAAGTGCATTGTTTTGCGGATGCATTTACTTTCTATTCTTGATATTGTATTCTTTTTTATTTTTCATTTTTCATTCATTTGTAAAAGCCCGCGGGTTGTAGGTTTAGGTCATTTGCTTTAAGTTGTGAATCCATCCATAGTTAGAGATAAACACAAATCGTTCCTCAACGCTGCACTCCCTCACCAATTTATATTCGAACATGAACCTTCTGTCCAATAAGATTTAAATGATTAGATTATCATTTATAGTTTACGAAATACAACTTTAGACAAATGCAAGTGCATTGTTTTATTTTGGACGCTGAAGTGTTTTTGTCAGATCTTCTTATTCATAACCAAATTTATATATGTATATATTTTTTTTGTATATACAGGGTATCCCAAAAACAATGTATACGCAATATGTTCACTGTTATCGGCAGTGTAGGAGGAAAAGTTTTACATTTTACGTAGTTCCTTTTACAATTTAAATATTAATTATATCTTAATAAATCTGAAGGTATAATCATTCAAACGGAGTATACATATTTTTGGGACACCCTGATAGGAAGTGCGAATAGTTTTAATGAGTTTTAAAGTGAGTATCAAAAAGTTACCTTCACAGTCAAGGAGAATGTTTCAAATTGGATCAAGTACTGTAAAGATAGCAATTATGAGATAAATAATTAGAAATCATGAAACAGAGCTTTTGTGTAACACGGCCGATTACAAAAGATAACGTTTTTAATTTTAAGTAAAGTTTAGGAGTCTTTACATTAAGTTGGCAATTCGGAAGGTTTTTAACAATGTAAATGTACTTCTATGAGAGAGCGAAGATGAGGAAAGGACACAGGTAAGAGCCCTTGTACATGTTATAGAGATTTGAAAAGAGTAGAGAATATAAATGGATTACACTCGTTCAGGCAGTTTATACGAGATACGTATATAGACTCAATTATAACCCACTGAACTTTTGTTATCTACTTGAATGTGTTTTAATTCAAAATTGAGTATAATAATATAAAGTAAGGTTTCAACAAGTTAGAAAAAAAAGTTTCAACAAGTTTTATAAAGAATATAAAAAGTTTTTTCAGCATCACAACATTTAATCTTATTTACAAAGTTCTTTTAAGATTTAACCTCAAAGCAAAGAAAAATGTTTAATGAATTCAAAACAAAGACAATAACTGAAATTATCTACTTAAGAAAATAAAATGTAATGATTATCAACAACTTCTAGAAGATTAAATGTTTTAAACTTTCTTTTTTCTAAGTTGGAACTTATGTAACCACTATTAGAAAAATAAGTTTAAGTTTAATTTATTATTGTAATTTAGGAAAACTAAAAAAATATAGAACGAAAAATATCTCACCGAGAATATTTAAAGAATTCAATTAATGAATAAACGAATTTAAATAAGTAAATATGCAAATTTTATAATTATACGATTTAAGGAAACACATATAAAAGATATGCTAATATCACATATAAAAGATATACTTATGCTAATTTTTAAATTTTAATATAGAGGGATAAAAAAATATCTTATCACATATATTTAGCAAGGTATAGTTTTACAATATGAAAATAACTTTATTGTTGAAGGAAACTGAATATTTTGCTAGCATTTTGAATCTGTGCGATTTAAGAAGGTGAAATTTAGAGGATCGAAAAATGTTTAAGTGGCCTATAATTAGATATCATAAAAACTGAGTGATTAGCATATTAAAAAGAAATCTAAAAAAGTTTTATACGAAACAAACATAATTGTAAAAGAGTCATTATGCTCTTTTTTTAATTCTATTAATTAATTAGATTCCAATCTTCGTCTTGAAAACCTGCAAGAAATAGTGCCGCCGAGGCCACTAACCTAAACTAATTTATTTTCAAGAGAAAAGTGCTAGAGCCACCCCTGTTGAAACTGCTCAGGCATTGAGCCGTGTAATACATCTTCAACCCTCGCAGCAAGCAAGGCAAGGTGTCAAGGGTGTGTCGGAGTGTCAGAGGTCTTCTCTTCCCTCAGTCAATATATAATATAGCACAAATCGGCAGCATGCGTACAAAAATACAATAAAAAACCCACGTGTTTTAGAAACTGAACCAATATTCTTCTATAAAATAACACTATATATCTGAAATATAATTTATATTTAAAACGTTGAAATGCTTCTTTTTCTTGTTTCGAAATGCAATAATATTTTATACGAGTATATTCCTGAGTTCACTTTCAGTTACATGATGAAATCGCTTATCTGAGGAAATATAAAGAAGGAAACAAAAAAAAGGCAGGTTGGTTTGAGGGTAGATAAGGGGTACAATAGCAATATTACTCCCACATGACTAGTTCCAGAAAACGAAATGTCCAATACAGTGAAAAGTATGTAAACACACACGATCTTTCTTGTTTCTTTCTTTGAATAATGGCGAATAAAAAGAGCAAGCTGCCGTGTCTGTCAATAAATTGAAAAAATAAAAACCATGTGAGCAGGAGTATTGCGAAAATTTATAGGCTTATAGATGTTGCGGTGAGTTTACAGTCTTATGTGTAACACCGTTGAAATGTAAGTGCCGTTATAAAGTGTTCTCTGAATGCTATTGAAACGTAATTAATTATATTTGTACCCGCTAGCCATAAATTAAAGAATGTAAAGTAAAAACTATGTACTTTTTACATAATGCATATTTGTACATACGAGTAGATAGATTTCTAGTGGATTTATTCGCAAGCAATTTAAATAAATAAAATTCTAATAATTACACATGTGTATTATGTTTGGTGTGGTAGCCATGAAGTAATGGAGTATTGAAATATTTTGCTGAAAAGGTTAGGTCTAGGCCGGTCACTTCATAATCGAATGTAATAGTAAATTACTTTTAGTATTAAATGCTAAAAGGTGCCCAAGGGTTCTAAAAAATACTATGGGCGGTCAAAATCACTCCTTGGTCCGCTTCATATTCTATTTACAATACTAAAAAGTTGAATCGCATTTCTTTAGAAATCACGTGTTTTGAATAGACCGGAAATATAACTTTTCACGAATCCATTTTAAATTTAAATTATACGAGTACGTTCAAAACCGGATTCTCTACTGAAGTGTGTATGATTTTTGTGATATATTGCACATATTTTTTTGCTATAAAGAATTATCCACGATTTCTTCTAAAATTTAACTGTTTTGAAAAATGACACCATTTTGGCAAAAGTCAATATATAGAAGAAAGTATACGTCCTTTTTGTAGCTGTTTATATAATAGAATAAATTTTGATGTTTTGTGCCATGTAAAAAATTGCATGAGCTACGTTTCCGGTTGCAGAGTTCCCTCAGGAGGTGTCTACGAGGAAATGTTATGCAGCCGACATTTTGCTATATATCTATGCAAAAAAAACTATTTTTAATAGTTCATTGGTGATATAATAAAGTTCATAGAAATTCAATTTATTTCATTATTCCGTTACAAAAAAATTCCAAATTATGCCAACTGTTTTATTTTGATCTAGAGTAGCCTAACCTTTTAAAATATCTAAGATTAACATTATTATTAATGTCATTAGGTTAAGTAGAAAATAGTTATTTGAAGTTAAGTAGAAAAATATAAATAGTTGAAATATAAATAATGACTTAAAAAATAATAGTAAAATAACTACGGTTACTAGGCACTCGTAAGTGTTTACCTATTTTAAGTTTTAATATATAAACTTTCAAAATATTGGCTAAGTCAATATTGACATATTAAATATTGAATACTTTCGAAAGACAAAGAGTTTGCGAGAATAGAATGAAACGAAAAGAAAATTTACAAAAAATGTTTAACTAGGAGAAAGATAGATTGTTAGACAGGGGGTGGATCAAAAGTTCCATCATTCACTTTTTGACAAACATTCAAAAAGAGAAACTTCTTTAAGTAAACTACTTTGTCATAGGTTAGGCAAGCTGATTTGTTCGCGTGCTGTTCAGATAATAAGTTTTTTTGTTACGTCGATTAAAATCTCATCAGAGTGCAGTGGATGATTCGGTAAACGCCATTTCTAGCCTACCAGCATGGCTTCGATCAATAACATCCCTGCTTCACGGCATTCCAGTTCCAGTTCCAGCATCAGCGACGACGCGAAAGTTATAAGGGGCGCTAGACACGCGCGATTTCTAAACACGTGACCACGTGGAAAACGTGAGTGACATTATTTGGTATAGAAATGTTTGGAAATGAATTTAGACAACTATATTGTAGAAGATATGCTGGGCACGTAATGGCTGCCATCCGAGACATATTAATTGTCATCTCAGCCGAATTCATCGGAATTCATAGTTTGTTTTGTTAGAAAACTTGAATGTAAGCAATTTATAAATAACTCTATTTCAAAAACATATTTGCTGTTCTAAATGTACAATTTCATTATATGAATATAAAAAAAGTTTCATACAATAAAGTAATATAGCATCGCATAAAACTGACTGCTCTAGATTCCTCTGATTAAAATTACCGCCCTTTAGATACTGTCAATCAGTTCACATCGGAAAGTGAAAATGTCACATGATATTTTATGAAGCATATTTTTTTACTTGAAGCGTTTTTGCCGTAGTGAGACTGAGACAACACATTTGGAAAGGATTGGACGAACAGAGACAACTAATAGTGCGTGTCTTCATATTTTCACGGTTCATACAGATTCACAGTCTTGTCCCCAGTATGCGCTCAGCTCAACTCAGAAGCAAATATATTTTCAATCCAAATTACTTTATGAAAGTAAAAGAATCCTATTCTTATTGGTGTTTGTTAGCTGTAGCCTATGTTTTCAAGTGTTAGTGTGGTATAACTTTATATACCCACTGTATGCATTAATTAAATAATAATAACTAACAGATTAATTTTAAATACCGTAAAGAGGTAGTAAATACGAGGACAGTTGAGCCTAATTGAGAAACGTATTTATTTTTAACAAATTTTGTTCTTAACGTAGTCATCTTTTAATGTTATATGAGTATATACACTTTTAACAGCGTTGTTCCAATTTCTTTAATTCGTCCAAAAGATAGTTGACAACTTGTTCTGCGAAATAATTGTTTACGATTGTGCAAGCCTCGTCCGTCATTCGATGAACACCTGTGTTCTATTATGTTTATTGCAATGCGTTTTTGGTTCTCAATAAGCAATCGCTGCATCCAACGCGATTATCTTTTTAATGCCCAAGTCTTCAACCAATAAATGACAAAGAAGTTTTTTCAAAACGTAAACAACCTCTGCTATACCTCCAACATTAATTCGAAGTCTTCTAGAAATTATTTGGTGAAATTTTATTTATGAATGTCAAATAGCCGTAAATTCAGCTGCCCAAAATTTTACGGTGATAAATGATCGTCCAGAGTTCTGTCCTTATCGACTGACAGAAATGGCTGTTGACAAATGACAATAATTAAGTAGCATATCTAATATAACTGATATTTTTGCTTCAGATTATTTTTGACGACAGATACGATCGCTATGTGATTCTAAGGCTGGAAACTTTTCAGACCAACCTTGCGTAATGCTTACATTACGTTTACCTACCATTTACATTTATGCCAGCATAATCAAAGTTCGTTCGAAAGCATATACAATTCCTGTGAAGCTAATTGGATAATTTCGTTTCAACTTTAATCTATGCAATTTACATATAAACTGTCTGAAATATAGAAAATTTTGTTTAAGTTGGATATTTGTGTTCTGGTTACAATCTTACAACAATGGTTGCTAGAAGTTTATGTTGATTATTGATAAGACTCTGAAGTACTTAGATTAAATGGACTATTGTTCAATCATTACATTATTATAAGCGTGACTTTTGCCGGAGTAAATGAATTGCATTCTTGATTATGGCTTACGTTTTATTCGTTATTTGCCATCCTCTGTCTCCCTTCCACCTTTTCATGTAATATAGCCGTCCTTTACGTACTTGGCTTTTACGCCACGTCCTATTTCTTTATCACATCGGATGTGTAATTCTCTAATTCATTCAGTTTAGTCTATGCTTCTCGAATCACCCTTAGCCTTCCACTCTCCTCTCCCACATTTGTGTAACCACTTAGTATCCCTTTTGTTACTTACAATAAGTGTGAATACAAGATGATCAAACGAACGCTTCTGTCTCTTCCTTCCTCATTACCTCTCCCACTTATTTCTATTTAAATCATGTTTTCGTTAGTGGCGCTTTAATAAATGTATTAATAACAACTGGGGTAATCTAACGTAAAACAAAGAATTATCAGCCGAAAGGGTGGAATTATATTACAATGCATTGTGTACAAACTCAGTGGCTAATAGTTGAACCAGCCCACTCAACCCACCGACCCACACACAACCCCATTGAGTTTAGCCCTTGGGGTGTATTGCACAAGACATGTATCTGTGCTCGGTGCGAGTGCTATAGCGAGCAGTTTAGCACAACTGTGCTTCTCGTATGAGCATGCAACGGTGAATTTCTGCAAAAGTACGACCAGAGAGTTCGTTATGTAAGTCAGGAATTAAACTTCAACCCGCTCCAACACATGCTGACTCAACACGCTAGGGTTTTCAATTACAAACTAAACTATACTGTATGTTGAACTGTTGCAAATATTGGGGATATCTATTTGAATTTAAGGAATTCGTCTTGTGATTTTTTAATCTTAATTTTTAAATATCCAATAAATTGATCTTGATCTCCAAGAATAGACTACTAAGTAATATATTCTATTTCTCTTTGTTGAAAACATTCATAAGCTCTAAAATATATTTGTTACACGAGCCAGCCAACTTTTATGCTCCTCTTTTACATCCTGTAGTATAAAAAAAAAATGGCAACTCTTAAAAGGAAACAGAATAGGAATCGGATGACGTCATGAGGCAACCTATTTTTTTATAATGTTAAACCCCTTTCATGAAAAAGGTCAAAACTGATTTTTAATTATTAACATTTACTATAATAATGTCACTTATTTAAAAAATAAATATTTTGAAAATTTCCTGTTTCGTAGAGAAAAAAATTCTAAGACTTTTGGCGTACCCGAATTTTCCCCTGAATTTCCTGGAAACCCGTAATTTTGAAAAAAGTGAGCCCTTTTTTGCTGTATAACTTTGTATTCGTAAAAGATAGAAAGGGGAAATTTTGCATGTGTATTACGCTATTGAATGTGAACATATTTCAAAATTTAGAAATTCAAAATTACATAAAAGGGGCGCAGAGAAAATTAGGAGGCCCGGTAGAAAACTTTGAAAAAAGCTCAAATTTTGGATTTTGTAATAATTGAATATCATATTAAAAAAAAAATTCGGAATTTCAAAATTTTATTTGAGGGCACGGGGGTGGTTTATCAAATTGTCAAATAACGAATTGAAAATATTTTTTATTTTGTTGAAAAAAATATACTTTTTTAGTCAGTTTATATGAAAATTTTGTATTTGTTATATGTAAAATTTATATAGAACGTGTTTAATATTTCAATTTAAAAATGGAATTAAATTTGGAAATGAAATTCAATTCACACACAAAAGACAGTCGTCGCTGGCAACGGAGGTAAACTCTAGTATATACTACAGTTTTATAAAAATGAAGACATGCTTCACAACCCCATTGAAATATAATCCTTGTATTGCAAATGAATTGTAAAGGTCATATGCTTACTAAGTTTCTCAGAATTAAATCATAATATTAACCACAAATTGTATGCCGACTACCGAGGAATGGCTTCCGTTCAAAAGATTGAAGCAGTCTAGTTTAGCTCCTTTTAGGACACAACATTCGCTTAATGGCAAGTAATTAATATACAACACATGTCGGTAATGGTATACCTCCACGTGTTTCTACTCAGTCAGCACAAAGCGCCATAATTCCATACTGATAATACCGACGATATTTCTAACCAAAGTTCCCTTTTCTATAAACATTTCAAGTGTTATACAATTTTATAATAAAAAAAAAACGTATTTGGGACATAAAGTTTGGGGGTAATTTACTATAAACGTTTTAAAATGAAAGTTCCAAAGTATTTTGAAGATGATTGTACTTACGTTAAATGTACAGTGCAAGCTATCTTTGTGGTCTCGATCAATAAAGTACACTCAACTTCATACCATATCATAATACAAAACAAATATACATACTAAATGAGACAATTTGTATTTCATTTATAAAAAAATCTATATTCTATTATATATAATTCATCTGAGATTGAAATAACGGCATGTGAAGATATACTGGGTTTTGTTGGTTCCACCTAGCGCTGGCTGCGAATTGAAACCTCAGGCTTCAGATGGGATTACGCTTTGAATTATAAATGATTCAGCGGGAAAATAAATTTCTACATCGACTGTTGCTTCTTGATTCTTTAGATAAATATATAATGATGAAAAGACTAGGGTTATACAAAACTTAATGAAGGAAATAGTTGGAAAATTTAATCATTTCATTGATATGGTTGTATATTGTTTGTGTATTATATAGGAGTAGTACTACGTAAGTCAAAGGAACAAAACTATTAGATATTCATAACAGTAACTACAAAATATAGTTTTGTTAACTATTTTGAATTTGGGTTTCAATATGCGGTTTTATATTGTCTCATATTAAGGAGATAAAGTGATAATGACTTTGAGATCAATATTTCATCAGAAAACTGAATTGCTGTATAAACCATAGCTTTAGTAAAGGTAATTCACTAGTAAATCCAGTATGATAGTGTAATAAAAGTGTACTAAATTTAATTAACAAATTACAAATATTTTGACCAGAAGTGAGCGAGATATTTATAATTAAAATACGCTTATTTAACAAGACCTAAAAATATAAAAAAGGAGTCGTTTTAACTATCTCTCGAGAACGGTTCTAGAAATTCTAAAAAAGGAACTGATACATTTCAGAGGAATAAATGAAGAACTGACTATTTTTATGATTATTTGATCAATTGGTAAAAAATATATAAAGGTTATGATATTTTGTATCTACCGCATTTTATAACTATCGCAATCTCGCAATGCTTGTTGTACTTTACACGATACCTACATTACAACGACAGCAGTATTTAGTCAGTACGATCGTACGTTCATTAGTGAGACATCTCCGAAAAACCGAAATTTGTGTAGAGTATGCAGTAAGTAAAGTAATATGTAAATTTGTACTCTCGGATATACAGCATTAATGAACTGGTATCGATCGATTTGTATATAAAAGATTATATGTATTAAGTAAATTGTATGAATAAATAATATACTATACTATATAGAGTGTAAGTAACGATGTATTTAACATCCGACTATACTTTTGCCTATTATTGTCTTTAGTGAATTACCTTAAGTATACTAATTGACAAATAATGTTTTTATTAAAGGCCAGTATTCATTTTTTGGAAAAAGAATAAATATGAAGAGTTATGTATTCGAAAATTAGATATGAAAAACACAGTGTTTTTGTATTCTATATATTGCTTATATAATAAATACTCGGAAAAATACTCGGTAATATTTATATATTTGTTTTATATGATTGTATTTCATATGCAAATGAATACAAATGTACTATATAATTACAAATGCATTATGATATGTTTACTGATAATATTCAAAATTAATTTATTTGCATACAAACATGGGTGATTGATATAAATAGAAATATTAAAAAATAATGCTAGAATTCAGAATTTGTGGTTTTCAATTGTAATGCCTTACTGTTATAACTTTCATTTATAAATACTTTAATAAAAACTAATTATAATTATTCCCTCATGACGTATCAAGGTCATTGTAATTAAAATAAGAACAGCGATATTAAAATCAATATTTCAATTGCTTTTAACTAAGACAACGAAGAAGGTCGTCAAGAGACGTACACTAAAGATTATCTAGGTATGTAGCTATCCAGGAAATGGTCAAGTGGGAAAACGAGGGAAGAGGAACATTGAAAAGCTGAAAAGGCAACAGACTAGACACCTGTGGAAAGCAAATGTCGTTTACTTGAAGAGCACACAGAAAAGCAAATTTCTTTTATAGATGTAAGGAGAACAGAATACGTAAAAGAGCAAATATAAGGCAATGTAAAACTTGAATTAATGTAAGCTAGCAAGTGTGAAACAGCATGTAAAGATAATTTCTATATAAGTAGCAAATGATGAAATGAAATTGGAATAAGGTTGCGGCAAGGTAGCACTAACAGACAATTTTCTACTTCGGTATATTGTAAATATTTATCTGTTTATATTTTTCACTCTCCAATATTTAGTCCGTTTAGTTATAAACTGATGAAGTATTTATGTCAATTCTGATTATTATATTTTAGTTTTTAGTTTCAAATCTAACTACAATAACCCTAATTACAAAAGGTCGCAACACGTATACATACATATGTGAGTACATTTATAATTAAATCATATACAAATAAATGTATATTTAATTAAATTTATAATTGAAAGCTTAGCAATTCTGTTAAAATATGCATTCCAATTCATATTCAGTTAAATGGTTGTCAGCTTAGGAAATAGATTTTGAATTTAATGTCACACTAAATGGCCGATAGGACAATACTATATAATAATATATGTATACGTATATGTATATATATATAAATATATATGTATATATATATATATATATATATATATATATATATATTTATATATGTCGTTTATATAAACCTGTCTCAGTTTCATAAATATTTAAATATACTTCTATATTTAAGGTTGGAGAATATCATGAAAACTCCCACAAAAATCTGATTCTATGCGACAGTACGGCGGCTATTTAGAATCGTGGAAACGGTATGACCATAGAGATATAGGAATAGAGCCCGCGAAGGGTACGGCCGCGTGTAAGAGGAAGCGATAAAGACACAGAGAGAGATAGCTGGCGAGTGTCCTATCTATCTCTTTCTAACCGAACCGCTGCTGTTGGCTTGGCTCATTGGCGGTGAGGTAGGTAAGCAAGCAAGCAGACGTAGTGCTCGGCTAGAAAGAGACACATATGGCGCTCGTCAGCTATCTCTCTCTTTGCCTTTATTGCAGTATTCAGTCTCATACGCACTCTATTCTTATATCTCTAAGGGTAACATTTGTGAATAACTACTAGAACATGATTAGATGAAATTTTTTTAAATTAACCTGTTTTAATTTTACTGCAGTACTATTATCCCACACAATCGGTATGATATTTTGTTTTCGCTAAAATTTATTTTTATAAACTACCGTTAAATAAATTACCCTTTCTATAAAAAATCATAACAAACCACTAAATTGTAAGGTGCATATTAGTTGTTTCCATTTAAAACTCTTGAAAGGATGCCAGTCTGTAAGAAAATGTTGGGATGTTTCTGCTACAGTCTGCAGGTGTAATATCTTTAACAATTTATTTAAAAAATGTTAATGTTGTAAAAATTAAATTAAAACAAAATGTTTGTAAGTTAAATTGTAGTACGTACAAACAAACAAAGTAAATTGACAGTGTAAAACCACGGCCCCTCCTCCTCTTTAAGCTCTGGCGGTTATAAATCGTAGAAGCCACTTTTACCAGTATAATTTAGATATAATTATTGTGATTAAATTATTATAAGGTATAATATTATATTGGTACTACTATAGCATTATTACTATATGTTATAAATTATCTATAATTAGAAATCAATAACTAATTAAGAGAAGTAAATCCCACAGGCGCGAAGGTAATAATGACATTGACACTCTGAACGCCATAATTCATGCCTCAAAAGATAATACTACTCAGTGGAAACATTTTTTTAGTAGTCCTAAACTATATTACTTTTAATCGGTTCTACTAAAAATTGATAATTCAGAAATAAGAAGGACTAAAGCAATATAAAGAACCTATTATTTTTTCAATAATAACTAGCAACAAGGCATGTTAAAAAAAAAAGTCAATTGGCAATAAATACGACCAAAAAAATTTGATTAAATTTTTTGATGTTAATAAATGTTTAGTATAAAACGGAAATTGATTTTACGTATATGGAAGCGCGTTATTTAAATTTAGTCGTAACTTTGTATCACGTTTTCTATTGGTTCTTTGAAATCCTTATATTACATCCTCATAATAAATTCATGTCATGATTAGACGAAATAGGATTATTTATTGTTAAGTACACAATACAATCGAACGCTTTACGCACATCACACACTGCAACCGTATGCAAAGCCAATTTTGACCGGACGTATACGCGTTACTACGCTTTACCCATCCGAACCCTGTAAATATAGTGAACCCTCGCACACTGCACGCGACAAAGCCGTCTGAACACTGGCGTTACGTACTTCTTGGACCGTATTCAGCGAGTTTTAACCAAGCGAATACATACTACAACGATAAAACTATCCGAATCTTGTAAATGTAAGGATATGGAAGGAAATGCAATAGTCTCTTTAATAACAGTGGTGTATCGATAAAAATTAAAGTAAAAGTTTGCTCTTATGGCAAATTATGTTAGTGCAAAACAACTCCAATACACCTTTCAGTACATAAGTTTGACTTGGCGTACTATCGTATCGAAACGTGGTATGTATGTATTGTGAAACAACACATGACTCGGCTTGCTCCGAAAGTTCTAACCGTCGCTTAAATACGCTTGCAGTGTGCGATGGGCCTTAATGGAACTACGTGCTACAGTATCCTCTGTGTCGACTAGGCAGCACTGACTTTATCGTATGAACAGAAAGAGTACGGAGTGAGAAAAATTGAAATGCGGTTGATATTAGTGGCAGAAACACATTTATACGAGAAAACACACAAACACCGCCCACTTCTCTTCGATAAAAGTGTGATATACAATAAAATACATTTTTGTAGTCCGTTTTTCTTTAAACCTAACACTTGCTAGAATGAGGAAACTCTTTGGGATATGTATTCGTTTGCATAGGTTTACTATGTGCGTAAACACAGACAAATACAAATTCTATCTATTGATTCAACTTTGATATTTCCCTTAAAACAACATTGACGTCCGATAATCCGACAACATCGCTACTTCTGCACGACCGTGATCTCGATCGTGTCGGATTAAAGCGAAGTTGCTGTAATATGCTACGGAATAATACTATAAGCTGTATTAAGTTAAGATCAGCGACAGAACTAATATCAAAAATAATAAAGTTAAAGAACATTTGCAATGAGAAGTTTCATATACTTTAGACACGGTAACCTGTCTTATATTTTATAGTAATTATGAATTAATATAAAATAAAGCAAAGTAAATTGTACAAAATGTATACTCGCCGTCGTTATATACGAGTATGAGTATATCTCATTCCGTTAGAACTTGTTCCACATTCTAGACTCCATACTAAACGAGTCAGACGGAGAGTTGCAGTTGCGCCATTCGAGTGTCAACAAAATGCATTATATCGTATTCTCTAGATAGCTGCACGCCATGAATTTACTGAGCACTTGCAAAAGCATTTCAGGAACACGACTTTTTATAAGTTGAAATGAAATAAACATATCCTTTCATCTCTTTCATGAGCGTTAAGAAGTGGAAGGGTTTCGCGTAGAAGATGGTAGATTAAAGTAAGGCAAAGATGCTTGAGGCGTTCGCGTTTCAGCCCGAGAACTCATACTGTTATCTCAAAGTGGCTGCAGTTCTAGAAATCTCTGACAAAACGAGTTAAATATAAAAATAAAACATCTAAACGAGGCACAGTTTTAACTTAAGTATAAAAGTTCAATTTTGATTCGTTAGACCACAAACATCTTCTGCTTCTATTTTGAAATGACGTTAGCTCCATTAACCTACTGAATTCTTCAAAGAAGGTCATTTCCTTCTGAGAAAACTACTTAGTGATTAACTGCAAACATTCTAGACCCCATGGGTTCTAATAGTCTTAAAAAAATTAGGTAAACTACGTCATAAAAGCCTTGCTTAGGGTACTATTTCAAGACGTGTTTACCTAATTTTTTTTAAAAGGTTTAAAGCGTCTGGCGGAAGTTAGAGCTCACGGGAAGGGTTTGACAATAATGAATTTAACAATATTCTGTAAAATATAAATAAAAATCGGCCATCATACTTTCACGAAGGTGAGTGAGGTTTCTACGTACCTCTCAAGGGCCTCGTTTTTAAGCTAGCAAGTGCGCAAACGTTCTTATAGACATATTACCATAGAGATATAAGAATAGAGTACAAACCACTGAATATAGACTGTCAACTGTGAGAAAAACATTCGATCCTTTTTGAATGGTATGAACGTTCTGGGAGGTAAGAGGGAAAACACGAAATAGATATACTTTTATCTCTTTCAACCCAAACAACCATTCTGACCTAAAAATATGACTACTTTACATGCTTTGACATGAGTATATCTCTGGAGTATATGTGTACAGTTTGTGTATTTAATTGTTTGTGATTTATTTTGATAATTTGTATAAACATGCGTTTCAATAAATCTTCCTCCGATTTGCATCTTATATTAACAAAGCAGTTAATAATATATAAGCACTAAGAGATAATATGTTAACTGTATGCAGATGAAATCTATTCCAAATATGTAGATGCCATAACTATAATTCTTAATATCAAGTACTTATCTAGTATTAACTTAATTTTTATTTTCAGATTTGGAGTATTATGCAACCAAATGACTTATATTTTATTATTTATTTATTTTTAATTTGTTATTGTAATAACTTCTTATTTTTGTCCAATTTATTATTTTACTTTTTTCTCTATTAATACATTTAATAAAAGTTAATATAATAAATAAAAAATACAATAAACTGTTTTATTTATGAATAATTTAATATAATAATTGAAGTGTGATTTGTGGGTTGCTATATGCTATAGGCGCATCCTGTAATCCCCTGACGTCCCAGAACGTCGAACGTCTCACCAACAAATTATTAGGGACTGAAGATTGTACTGAGTTAACAGTCTATATTGTATGGTTTGTGGAATAGAGTGCGCGAATAGTACGGCCACGTGTAAGAGGAAGCGATAAAGCAAAGAGAGAGAAAGCTGCTGAGTGTCCCATTTGTCTCTTTCTAGCCGAACCGCTGCTGTTGGCTTGGCTGATTGTCAGTGAGGGGGTAAGCAAGCAAACAGACACGGTGCTCGGCTAGAAAGAGACACAGAGGACACTCGTCAGCTATCTCTTTATTTGCCATTATCGCAGTATTCAGCCTCTTGCGCACTCTATTCTTATACCTCAATGCATATTAATTACACTATTTATTCTTAAAATTCAAGCTTTGTTAAAAGAACGTAAGCCTGATAGCTCTGGGATTTTGTGTTAAATCAAAGTGTTTTGAACAGGTATTCAACTTTGCTTACACGAACTTTATTTATGAATTGTAACAATGAAGAAAAAACTAAAGTTGGTCTACAAAACATGCATGCATACATTCATATTTTTCAACGCTAAGTATTATGTATAAATATTCATTCGCCATATGGGTGAGCATTTAATAGTAACAATAGCTTTATCTAAATAATTGTTGTTTGTTATACAAAATATTTTTTAAAACAGTTTCAACAGAAATATCCGTATTGTACCTACAGTATATATTTATTTTACGAAACACTGTATACATTTATACAAATAATAGACTCTGGTAATTATTTTAAATTGCTTTAAAGTTAAATAGAGCGAGCTGCGAATTCACTTTTTGTGTTCAAAAACTCAGTTTTGATAATAATGACTATAAAAAAAAACTATCTGTTGTCGGAAGTTATATACCCGTGTAACTACGGACGCTGAAAATTGATAACAAAGATAAAAACAATCTGTTTAATATGACATTCTGTTATACGAGAAGCTAGAACAGGACAAGACTAATACCCGTAATAATAAATGAAACCAGTGCCGAATTAGTTCAGACAAAAATTAAATTTTAAACTGTTATTTAAACTATTAGTAGTATAAACAATACTGTTATTTTCTAATTTAACAAAACAAATAAAAAGTTTGTAGTATTACTATACTCGGTACAAATATACTAACTCTCCCCCTCCTCCTCCTTATCCTATACGCGAGAATTCGGTCAGTAAAGCCGTCGGGATGCCAACGCACTCCTCAACTCCACGAATTCTTTTCAAAGTATCTCACAGACATGGACGTAAGGTTTTTCTTTGTTATACAATCCTATAGCTATTGCTATTGTGTATTTTAAAAGCTATAAACAAAAGGTCCCTTGTGTATTTATATCCTTATCAGTAAAAAAAATAAAATAAAGGAAATTATCCGTTTTTTAGCAATAATACTTTTATCTTGGCCCACATCTGTGTATACCCGAACTGGGGGTTCACATTCATTATTACGGTATATATGTATATATATATAGTATAATAGTGCATAATTAAACAACAATTTTTTCACTATGTTGAAAAATTATTGGAACTAAAATCAATTATACTATTTATAAACACTCACTTTTTGAAATAAAATGAATTTTGCGATAACCAACTTTCTATAAACTATGTTTAACAAAAGCTGAAGATTTTAGTACAATTTCCACAATGCTGGTATTTCGTTCGCGTTATCACCAGAGATTAATGATTAATAGAAGTTAAAGTTTGTTACTTATAAACCTCGTAACTATGAGGGGCAAAACCTCACATTCTAACTTAAATTAATCTTTGTTGTTAGTAACAAGATATCTCTCAATGAATATGTAAGAGTATGCTCAAGAAACTTAGCCTCATTTAGAATGAAAGCACTGTTATTAAAATTAGCTTATGCTCATCCAGTGGAAATTTGGAGTTGCATAATATTATGAGTAACAATTTTGATATAAATTTATTTCGCGTATTTATTTTCACAGTATTTTAATATACGAGTACTATATGTTAAAAAAAAGATATTACTAACATCTAAATAATTTTAAATTGATTCTTTTCTAAGTATTTATTTGTGTGTATCTAACTTAACCTAAAAAATCTAACGTAAACTTTTATATATTGTGCAAAACCATAATAAAATACTATTGTAAAAAATAATTAAATAAAATATACACGTACATGATAATATGCTATTATATTTTTTGGTAAATTTCTGTGACTACTTAAAAAAACAAAATAATAAAAACAAACCTGACATAAACGTATAGTCCACATACTATGTGTAGCAGTGCAAATCCAAACAGAGGTTTATAAGGACTATCCCGTGTCGGGTTACACATCACACCGTGACCGTGGACCCTGGGTCGATGAGTAAATAAACAGTCCACTAGGTATTCACCAACACCTCGTGCTCATTTTACATAAACACTATGAAATGTTGTGACTTCGTAATACACAAGGGCTTGGCCCCACAGATTCATTGTACGATTTAGCACACCATTTGAATTAAATTACACATTAGGTACAAAAGTGTTGGATGCTAATGCATTCACGAAATTAACTTATGTAAAATATGGTTAAATATATAAAACATTGTTGACAATAGAATTTATATAAAGGAAAATTGAAATGAATTGTTAAAATGATTTTGACAGATGTTTGTTTTGAATACAACTGAATACAACATTACAGTGACAGTTTAACCAACTTAATATTTACAAGAATGAAAATTGTAAAAATAATGTTTAGTTATTTTTACCTTAGTATTGTAGGTTGGCAATACGAACTCCTCACAACACTAAATGTCATTCATAATTAAAATGAATACTGAATATTTTACATATTAAAATTCTGTCTAAAATAACTGTGCAGTAAGAAAATGTTCAATTATTAACTAATTATTTTACACTAGAGCATAGATACACCTTTTGTAACAATTAAACAATTTATGTTGCAAAAATTTTAATGGTAGAATATATAACCAAGACCATGGTTATGGTTAATGGTTAAGACCATTTAAAACAAGGTTCAAGAGCACGAGCCTATTGCTTTAATTACATGTATGCATTGTTAAAACTAACTTAGTTGTGTATAATTTATACATTAAAGGTTTAACAAGACGAAAAGATCAATAAAAAATCTTTAAAATAAATAAAAAAGAAATAAAGAATGCAACTAATTAGATCTTCAGGGTACATCAAAGTAACAACATTAAGAAAATATTTTTGAATTGCTTTTTATTAGATAATGCAACGTAAATATGAAACTCAAAGCATTATAAAGTATTTATTATATGTTATTTTGTCGAAAGAAGTTGTCACAAACAAATGTAAAATAAAAAAACCATATGAACAGACAGCCAAAGGGAGAGAGAGAGTATTTTAAGATAGACAATGAACAATTGTTTTTCTTTTCATTTTTTTATTTATTTAATGTAATTAAAGAAAATGTATAATTGCACAAAGTGGAACCGGGCGATATCAAGTTCATTATAAGTAAAGGACAGTAACAACGAATTGCAATTAGTATAATAAATACATAGACTAAAATTAAATACAAATACATCACTTTGAAAATAGTTAGTAGAACATTGTTACTACAGCTGCTTTAGGTATATTTATAAATTTTACAATTTGTCTCATTTACGTTTTTTATCAACTAGTAATGTAAAATAATATATACAATCAGATAGAAAGAAATTTTACTCTAATTTAATTTTCCTATACGTCTGTTGTGAAAATCTATTGAGAAAATTGAATTGTGCACTTGTTTATACTGCTTAGAGCACAATAGAAATACATTTTCAAGTAGAATATCTGATTCCATCAACATCCGGTTTTCTTTTTAAGGAAATAAAAGTAACATGATTCTACTTCACAGAACTCTTATACATAGAAATTCGATTTAGAAATATCGGTGTTATACTATTTGTCTCCACACTGTATCATTCGACACCCTCCTCCACCACTCAATGTTAAAAACTTTTGTAGATATACATTAACTGTTAAATATTGTGAGACAATCATAATTAAAATACTATAAAAGGACGGTATGATCTTGCTGCACTAATTTGTTGAAATTTCGCAAAAAAAAAAAAACAATTGAAACACTTAGAGCATATATATATGCAGTGTGAACTGAAAAGCCTATGTTTCCTATAGATTAAAAATGTGGCCAAAATATGTATGAGAAAGAAAGGTATATTTCTCCTATTTGTTCTCTATACGCATGCGTCGAAAGTATTAGCAGTCTAGCTATAATAAATATTAATATTCTATTAAGATATAATAAATAAAATACATGTAAAGAAATTATATTTCTTTAGTTGGTACAAAGCTCGTCTGTCGGTAAAACAGTTACCGTTCAGTGAAAACAAATACTCATGAACGCCATAGATGACGCTGTAGGGATAACGGCCATGACAGTTGATATTTGGAGAGAACAGAACTTACGTTTTTAGTTATATTTATATTTATATATAGTATATTTATATTTATACATATCTACAATATAATGTCATATTTAACAACTGTCACGTATTATATCTAGACAGCTCTGACTTGACAACTGTTACTTTCGACGCATGCCCATAAAGAACAAATAGGAACATATACCTTTCTCTCTCGCACACATTTTGAACACACTTTTAGTTCAGCATTCACTCTCCATATACGTATGCTCTAAGTTGAAACAGTGAGAGTACGCCTATGTTACTATGTATTTTTCATTTAGAAATTTCGGAAAATGACAAAAAATGTGCCCATTTCAGTTTAAAATATTTATACTTAGATTTGAAAATCTATATAAAAGAAAACCCTTACAAAAAAATACATGCAGTAAGCAGAAGTAGTTAGTTACACAAAAACGGAGGCTTTTCAAATTGAATAGAAATATAACAATAACAATAATACTCGTACAAAGCAAATACTCGTCCCTCCATACAACTCTTGATTCGCGAGAACCGATTGCAGCTCGCTATCCATGGCGCGGTTCTTATAAATATCTGATTACATGATTACAGAACTTTCTGTATTGTACCAATTATTTCTCTATTGCTTTTTTTCAAAAAAAAAACTCGCGAACAGGTGCTTGGGGAATTGTTATTTTCTGTTTGCTAGATGTATTATAGAATAATGCTATGTCGTATGAATAAATAAGAAATGCAGTACAGTACAATACCAAAGATCAGAGATACATTCAGATATTGGTGACCCCCTCAGATCTTCATTGCTTTCACACAAAGGCACTTGGTCTACAGGCTACGTATTCCCTGGCGGTAATCCGGCGCTACAAGTGACACAGACCCAATCCTCACAAAAAAATGATCATAGTACTCGTACATAACATGTATTTGTTTTTATAAATTTAAATGAAAATTTGGACTATATAAATTAGATATGAGTTTCTGCGTTACTGTGTTCTGACAACAAGTCGATGCATGTAACAGTGTAGCTGTTCACGTAATTGTATCGCACTCCAGAGAAAAATTACGAGTATATAGAGTACGACGTCCCTACAGCCGAGCAGGAGCTAGAGCTACAGCCCGAACAAAAGCCTGAGCATGAGCATGAACATGTGAATCCGAGTGAAATGAGACAGCAAGTTACCAAATGGAATTTAAATGTATGTCATAAAGCAACAAAAGTTTAAAATAATGTTGAAATATAAAACTGTAATATTAACATTGTGTATTTACAATGATGTGGTGTGTACCAAAAGTCCTATCAATCAAATGATTTGATTAATTGGCTGATTGATTTTGCAATTACATAGGTTTTGTTTACGGGTTTGTAATTGAATATTTTATTCGTATACTGTTTCATATTGAATATACTTCTATCCATTGTTATTTTTATGCTAGCGCATCAATGTTTATTTATGTATGTATAGTTCATATTTTTAAAGGATCAAATTACCTTGTATACTCACTTGTAAACAAAATCTATTAAGTAAAGGAGAAAAATACAACTTTAAATAAACAAGAACGCTCAAAAATTGCTTCTGCTTATGCATTCTCTCAATGTTTTGTCTTCAGAATATCTGTTTAAATTTGTAAGTTAAAAACCTTAAACCCGGGCCTTAAACCCGGTATCAGGGTTATGATTAGTGTTTTCGTGAAACATTAGAAATTTAGTAAACGAGTTTTGTTAGAATTAAACTGTCACAAATGCAGGAGTTAATAGATATTGACGTGCTCAAATGATTTTGAACATAATGAATGAATTTGAACGTACTAAATTGCCAGTCCTAAGTCCTAATGACACAACACTATATTCAGTCGACATCGCACTGAATTATATGAAAAAAATGAAGAAATGAATGAAATCTAAAATCCAAACTGATTTCATTAGATGATAAGTTTCTGCAGGTAACGCTGTCGAGTTTTTTCTTTATTAATTTTTCAATTTTTTACAGCACTTAAAAGTCAAAATACCGTAAGAAATTTTGTTATTTTAACTCGGCATTTATGTAAAGAAAGATTGTGCAAAATTTTAAAAGAATCGGTCTAGTAGATTTTGAACTAGAGTCTGAATCTAAATCTGAAAAACCTAGTGTGAAAAAACGCGTTTAAAAGTTGCAAAGTAAGACGAAACTAGACCAGAAAGGTGAAGACTTAAAAGTCTATATCTCTGACAGTTTTACTACAATCAATTTCAAATTTTCACACAATAAGCTTAATATGTTGTACATTAATATAAATAAATTAAAAACAATTTTTTTTTAAAAGTTGAAACCTTAACCCCCCCTAAGGTGAACATAGAAAGAGATTGTTGGAAATACGTCTACATTAAATTAAAAAAATATTAGTTTGTGTAAATATTGGTATTATGAATTGCACGTTGTACAAATTAGAAACATATTACACTATTATAGTGAATATGAATTCTCAGCTAATCAATTTGCCAAAACCCCGATTCACCCCAATTCTGTGGAAGATGTCACAGTCGTACGTGTATAATACATTAATCAGTGTTCAATAAAAAAGCTTTTAGTATTAAGTCATATAGAACAGGAACACATAATCCTAATGTGGTTACACATAGTCGTATAGCGAGTACATAGACCTACATCATTCAAGCTTACTCAAGCCGACAGTTGTTAATACACATGAAAGCTTTTTAAACACAAACTAGCTTTATAAACCTTTTTGTTAACCGCATCTAAGAGCCGGGCTTTGAATAATAATATTTATGGTTTAGATATTATGAGCTTTTTTAACAGCATTAAATTTGTTATTTTCATTTTGTTTTTTCTTAATAAATGTTGAAATAAATGTATGCATATTTAAATATGATAACACCAGCTACCCCAATGCCTGCCCCAATAGCTGAGTAAGGCATAACGATTTAAATCTATCCATTGTTAGTATAGAATTTCGTAACCTAAAAGTCTTAAATACTTTAATCATGAGGATAAGCACATCTGAAGACCAGCTACAATACTTTACGCGTGCGTGAAAAAAAAAAGAATTCCGCGCTCGTAAAAATATTTTTTTAGATTGAAACATTTTAGACAGAAAACATGGACCATAAATGTATTTCAACGAACATAAAAAAACCAGCTAACTAATGCATGGTGTGAATCAAGCCACCCGAACCCGAGTTGGTGTAGTTAACAGTAATTAAGCACAGAATAGCCTCAAACTAAATAATTGCGTTTCATAAATGATTCATAGAGAATTACGAAATAACGGAATACCGAATAACTATTAGTTAATAATTCAAGACCTACTCGCAGTGTTTTCATCTTGTGAGACACTAACCACTGCGTAAACCTTGTTCTTGGCAGATTGGCTAATATATATTTAAAGAAGAATCGGGGAGGAAAAAAGCAAGATAATAAAAAAAAACTGGAAAGTGTTTCTCTTTCAATTCTCTTAAATTATAAATTAATTTATGGAGAAAAAGGTACGTGAAAATTCCCTTCATTTTTGAATAAAGATGTATTTTTCAGTTTTTCACGTAATAAACTTATTAACGAGGGAGATATATTTGGAAATATATTTATTAATTTTGTTTTGAAAAGGTTGGGGCATTAAAATGTTTTAATGGATAACAAAAATGTAAAACAGCTCGTGAATGAGTAATCCTAATTAGTTTAAGGCAGTTGTATCGCGGCAATAAGCAAGGCATTTGGTACATTTTGACCCGGTATATTCCTTTATTTTCATTAAATATTTTAAAATATATAATATTAGAAATCATTTATATTGCAACACTTATAGTAATTAAAGTAAAAGGTGTCTTCGAACTCCTACTAATTTGTTTATGCATATGAACGTTTAATTTATCTGGCAGAAATCTTTCATATGAACCAGAACCATATCATACATTATGATGTCATGATCTATATCAAATATTAATGCAGTGTTTCTTTTGTTTAAAGAAAATTCACTAGAGGCCATCGTAGGCTCAAGCATAGTCGGATATTAAGTACAAACGTTATGGACACTATATCGGATAGTATTTTATTCTTATTGAGGACTGCACTTATACATTTATATAAACCAACCAACCTTTTATATACATATACAGAATAAATACAAGCGCACTCTTGAGAAACATAATGTATAAAACATGATAATATAGTTAATCTACTCCACTCGCGTGTTGTTTTAAAAAATATAAACTTTTGTATCTTTTTACTCACTGGTTAAACAATCTAAAAAACAGTGAAAACATTTATAATTTATATATCAGTTTTTCTTTAAATCTGTAGAGCCGCTCTTGAGACATACCTTAAAACGAAATCTTTTTATACTTTGTAGGAACCTGCATGTTAAGGAGATTCTAGTACCACCGTAAAGTAATTAATTTCCGTAACATTATAATATTACTCATTAATTTTTCATGCATATGAAAAATAATTTTAAAACTTTTAAACATTCAATTGACTAAAAAAATAAGGTACTCTAAATCGCTAAGGCACATTTGACAACACCGCTAGAGTACATAAAATTTATTAATTAATTTCGCCATAGGACGATAAAATAATTGTTTGTATTAAAAACTTTCATTTAATTTATAATAAAAGAAAATTGGACCTAATGCCTTTCGAATATTCGCGGTTACTCATGCGGGGAGTAACTTAGCAAGCGATGTTGCCAAATCTTGCATCGTGTTTTGAACAGCCAAAGAAACGGATGATTGCGATGATATTTTTTTATAAAAAATGTCAATTCTTTTTATTATTTCTTCGGAAACATACTATTTTTATTATTTTAATCGAAAGCTTGATGTTTTCTGAACCATTTTCAATTGTAATGATAATATTTCGATTCACGGCTGATCAAAATATTTTAAATTTTGTAATTAAACTAGAGACATTCATATTATCATATTTAAATTTTATCAAATTCTATAGTACAGTGGTTTTATACGCAAATGCGAACTTATAAGCTCTAAGGTTAAGCAGATATCGAGTCTAAGGAATCTACCCAATTCTTCCAACAGTTATACTTGTTCCTGCACTGTATTTACAAAATTTTTAGTTTGTCTATGTAACGTTGTTGATACATTGCAACATAACTATACAGTAATTTCCTGGAAAATCACTGTAGAACTTAACCAACATATTTAAATGTTTATAAAATAAGACTATTAGTAAATAATATACAAATTTATAAAATATAGTTGTACTTACCTTACTTAGGTTTCTTTATATATTTGTTGATCGGATAGAAGATTCTCTTTTTCAAAGTAAGAAAACCAAAGAGTTTGTTCATAAAATGTCACCTCTCCAACAATCCCGATCGCGGCCGCTTCGACCTACACAGACAAACATTCCAATGCAACGCCATTTTTCTTTTAATTTTCTTTTTTTTATATAAAACTTATTTAACAGAAGCCATTTTTGATGTGTATTTTTGATGTGTTTTGTTTCTTGATTTTGAATCTTTCCTTCTTGTCTTGTTTCTTGTGTATCCGTGTTGCAGGGTATAGTTATAGTTATAGTTTTCGTTAATTGTGTTATTTTGGATTGTATTTTTCATTTTGTGTTCGTGGTGCTGTTTTTTATTTTCTGACAAATTTCGTGTCTTTATTTGTACATGCATATTAAATATGTTTTTCTGTTTCTTTTGCTATTTTCGATTGTATTGTGCAGGAAGTTTCTTTTACCAAATATTTTCTGTTATTTTCTGTTTGTGTTTTTGTTATGTTTGCCATTCTGTGTGTTATTATTCCTCATGTGTTGGTAATATGTAATGTAAATGTTTCAGTTTATATAAACAAGGTAAGGTTAGCGGCATATTTTTTTTTAATTTTCCCTATCTCCTACATCCTATTTCCATTTTATAAAGCTTCAAATTTATTCCAATTCCAGTACCGTATAAATGTTCGTTATATTGATCAATGTAATGCACTCATCTGAAATTCCTAAATATATTTCCAACGTAAACTAGTCTACTAGTCCTTCAAAACCTGACCTAATACATAACATAAGTTCCTAGTATGTTCTAGATCCTGAGTAAGATATTTATTAACATGTAAGTAACATTAGGTAGCTAAAACTTTTATTTATGGAAATGCATTTAAATTGAAAAAGCATATTTCTCGTCAACCCTGCTTGCTTGCTTATTAACAATATCGTTTCTGGGCAGTTTACTCGTATAAATGTAATGTCGCAGCTTCCAATGTAGCCTAGACCACGACTCTCATTACTAGCTCAATCTGATACCGAGTTTCACTGTGCGAGTCAGTTACTCGTGCACTGCTCGCACCATCAACCATATTATGCGAGTTACTGTCATGTGCGAATAGGTCACTAGCTTGCATGACAGTTATTTACTTAACGTACAATACGGTCGCACTGTGGACGTAGTACTGCAGTAACTCATCAGACCAACTCGCATCCTGTAACCTAAGCTTAAGTAAGGCCGTCCGCACATGGGTCGACTAATTACAAACGCGAGCCGCGAACTGAATGAGAATGTAACTGTGTTGTTAGTGAGAGAACGCATGTGAGTATCAGTGAGAGAACACACACGGCACGGCACGAACGAAACTAAACTGATTTGATATTGGTTTTGAGCGACTATGTTTCTTGGTCGCAGGGCAATTACGTTGCATGCTTTCAATGGCGACATCATGAGCAGAGATGTGCACAAATACTATTCAAAAGTATTTAAATACATACAAATAAAACATTACGACATTATAACATCCCCTATTATGCTATTGTTAAAAATTCTATAGAATTATATTTAACAATAGCATAATAGGGGATTTTACTGTGTCGTATTCTGAGGTCTCATTCGATTCGCAATCAGTCGGCCTATGTCCACAGGACCTAATACCCTCAGCACACGACGCGACTGGTTGCAAACCTTAGCCCCGAATCTGCCCGAACCGAATGTCATTACAACTGTGTTGTTAGTAAAAGAACGAAAGTGTTTACGAGTGAGATAAAGCACACGGCGCGAACGTAACTAAACTGATTTTAAACTGGTTTTGAGCACTGTTGGTTTCATGATGACATCATCAACAGAGATGTTTACGAAAAGTATTTAAATACATACATACAATCAAATATAACACTATAGAATCCACTTTTTTGCTACTGTTAAAAATTCTATAGAGTCATGATACACGGCTCGACATGGCTCGTGCTCATTTTCGTTGAAAACTTTTAGAGAGCGTTTAGTTTGCAATCAGCCGACTCGTGTGCCTTTCTCGTGTTTTATCTCATATCTCATATCTCGATCTCTCACTAACAACAGTTGTAATCACATTCGCTTCGGGTAGATTCGGGGCTAAGGTTTGCAACCAGTCACCTCGTGTGCGGAGGGCCTAAGAGTACAATAACTTAACAATACAAAAAAAATGTTGCTCGTTATTCGTAAAATGTGATTTCGTTTAAAAAGTTAATAATTGGGTTCAGACTTATACACACATTCTTTCATGTCTTATGTCCCAGATAAAAAAAATTGAATCCTAAATATTTGTATATAATTAATTTTAGTTTTTAATTTTAATTTTTTCGCTTTTTATTGTATTACGTCTACATTTCGTACACGTCTTATACTTGTCTTCCTTCATCGTCTCAAGCTCTATCATTCTCCTAACGTTTCACCTTGTTTGTACCCGGATTCTTAAGATTACATGTGCTTCTGTTGGAACTTTTTTTATAACTTTTCTATCTTCGTTTTTAATTAAATTACTTGTATTACGTACGTTTACTTTACTTTGCAAGTACCGTTCTAATTTCTTACGTTTTTTCATCAAGAGTTTTCCATTTAAACATTTTCCTTATTTGTTTTGTTTTGGTTATAATTCATTTATTATCAGTAATTCATACCAGGGTATTATATCCGTACCAAATGGACCGTACATAATTTGTAATATTCTTATCTGTTCAATTGCTTACTTATTTTATAGTATAAGCAATTCTTTTCATTTAATATTCCTTACATCTATATTTGCTTTTATTTTTAGAAAAAAGTTTAGTGAAAAGTTACAATAAGTTTTTCAGACGAACAAAACTATTCAGTAGTTTTCCCATACAAATAGAACAAAAGCCGCGGATAGAGTATTATTGGTTGAACTCACGGCACGCCATCTATTATTCAGATTGACTTTATAATTTATTTCAATAAACGTTACCCTTTGATGCAATTACTGTTTGTTTAAATAGCAAAAGTTTAAGCGGTTATTTTGTTATCTTTGAGCATATATGAGTATACATATGGAGAGTGAGTAGCCTATATTTCCTTTAGATTAAAAGTGTGTCCAAAATGTGTGCGAGAGAGAAAGGTATATGTTCCTATTGGATCTCTATGCGCATGCGCCGAAAGTGACAACTGTCTAGATATAATAAATATTAATATTCTATTAACATATAATAAATATTAAATATGTAAATAAATGATATTTCTTTAGTTGGTACAAAGCTCGTCTGTCGGTAAAACAGTGACCGTTCAGTGAAAACATATACTTATGAACGCCATAGATGTCCCTGTAGGGATAACGACCAACACGGTTGATATTTGGAGTGGACAGAACTCACGTTTTCTAGTTATATTTATATTTATAAATAGTTTATTTATACATATCTACATTATTCTACATGAATATAATGTCATATATGACAACTGTCACGTATTATATCTAGACAGTTCTGTCTTGACAACTGCGCATGCGCATAGAGAACTAATAGGAACATATACCTTTCTCTCTCGTACACATTTTGGACATACTTTCTGGTCCAGCTCTAAGTTTGTTATATATGCAATAGCGAAAGTACCCGAGTTTACCCGACGTTTCACATCCCAGATTTAACCTTTGGATCCTCTATAAAAGCTACAAATATTTAATCATAAAAGTATTTTACTATGTAACAGATTCATTTCCACATATATGAGTGAGTATATTCTTCGTTTCTATTTGGTTTGTACTTTTAACACAGAAAATTGAGATTCCGTGATATTCATCCATACGGAAGCAACCTTCGTAGGTAATATAAAACGAATTACTGGCTCGTGTAGCCGTCCGGCGGCGTTGGTTGTTGAACAACATGTTCCACCCATTTCTCTAATTTTAATTACAGATCAATATAATCCCTAAAGCTATGTCCTCGTTTATGTCCATGCTCTGTCCCCTGTCCCTATTTACATTGCAGTACCAGTATGAAGCATATTTAGCACAAATCATTTGATTTACACTAATGTAACATATCGAGTGAGTAAATCATATTGGTAATCTAAAAAAAATACACGCTTTAATCCCCATCACAAATATGGGCAGAGATGTGGGATAGGTACGAACTAGGAGGTACGCGAGATCTGTTATAAGCCAAAACCTGTACAAATGAATATTTATGTCCTTAGGAAAGCTTCTCAAAATGTGGGACTAAAAGCGATAAGACAATAAGTGTATATTTATAAGTTATTATACTCTTACCCCACGGTGGGAAGTGTTACTAGAAATACGAAATTTGTGACTTGATATAATTGAATTCAGGAGGTCAAACCTATTAAAGATTTTTAATGGTTCTTTTTTAATTTTTGATATATATGTTAATTATATGTACATTGACTTTTTTATTTTTTTAACTATGCAAAAGATGATGGAGATATAGCTTTTTAAAATTTGAATTTCGGTTTTGCTGCTTTGGGATCTGTTAGCTGTGCATATGACGTTACAAAAGAAATAAGTAATCGAAATTATTTTTCTTTTTTCACAACCATCATAAAATAAAAGTTGACGGAATGCACAACCCAGTTGTAAGTTGTAACTATCATATCACACGCACACTCTTATGCGCCGCTTTTACATTCTGTTTATCATTCTGTGTATAAAAGACTTATTCTTTATAGCTTTTGATCCCATTTATGATTAAAGGGTGAAATATGACTTAGTGTTAATTAGTTAATTAAAATAACTTTTTGAATATGTATGTATATACTCAATTTCTCAATTTTACTTAATAGAAACCAAACCCAGGAAATATAACTTTGGTCCAGGAATCGACAAGCGTCAAGCATCAATGTTCTAGGCCACTAACCATTTAATTGTTAGTATCTCTTATAATGTTGCGACTTATTAGAAAACAATTGAACATTTAAGCTCCTAATCAATTTAACTTCATCAATATATAGTACAGTTTTATAAAATGTAAGTCATAGTTTGCAAGAGTTCATTGAATTTTGGGTGGGACTAAAATATGTTCTATGGAAACTTTTGCAAAGAAAGTTTTTCCGAAAGGTTCTTCAATCTTCAGTTAAATTTTTTAGCAAAACCGGCATATGGTTTTTTACGAATATAATCTTTTAAATCTCTTGCTAAGATTTTACGAAAACTGCAAAACATTAATTCAGGATGTATCATGATAGTAATCTCAGTTTTAGAAACATTACTGTTCTCATATAACCAAAGCCACATAAATTTGAATTCACAACTTGAATAAAATATATCCTAGAAAATCTCATTTGTGAATGCCACCATTTTGAATTTTATAACATTTCATACTAAGATTTTAACAAACAAGCTTTGTACGAAGATTTTTATTTTAGCTTCACACATGGCAAGCATTTCAATGTTTCAAATATTTAAATAAGGTTTTGTGATTCTCCGGCCATTTTCGCTGTGATAAGTTTATGCATTTTTCTCTAGTTTCGACTTTGGTTCAATTTGTTATGAATATATAAACTGCTTTTATTCCAGATGTTCTTATGTATAGGGAGGACAAGTGAACGGATCTCGTGTGTTCCTTCGCTTGTGTTTATTTAAATAAGATCATATATACTCGTATCTTGACTAATCGGTTTCCTGCAAAGACCAGCCGCAAGATTTTGTCAGTAAGATGAATTCGCAGTAGCAATCTTAACATGAGATAAAGCCTCTACTTTAATGTCTATCAATACGCTGTGTCATATCAATGTTGATCCCACGTATGTGCCTCCTTCCTTTCTTACGGATTTTGGGTGTTTCCCAGTAGGGTTGGCGATTCTTCTTAAAAAAGATCGATTTTTAATCGATTTGAATCGAAGTCAAAAAAAATGGATTTAGAAAAAAATCTAGGTCTAGAAAATCGTTTTCTCAAAAATTGATTTTTCGATTCTTTTTGAGTTTTTTAAATAAAAATATAAGCTTTTCTTATAATTAAAGAATAAGTGGTTTTTGATTAATCAATATAATCATTTATGTTATTTATTATAAAATAATTATAATTCCAAATATTTCATGTTCAAACTTGTAATAAATAATGTAAATAATTGTATAGTTATATTCTTACAAAAAAATCGATTTTCGTGTCTGAGATCGATTTACGGGATCGATCCTGTATAAAAGAAACGCGGCACTTTAATCAAATTACGTATTAACGGGGGTGTATTTATAAACAGTTAAATAGAAATCTCATCTCATGATAAAGTATGCTAATGCGACTACACCCTACTAAAAAGTCAGATGTCGTAAGTAATCGATTGCAGTGTGAAGGAGCCCTAAGGTTAAGATCTTTTATAGTATCTTTAATTTCAATGAGCACGTATTCCAATGACTGACTTTACATAGACTCCAGTCTACTAGAGCGACTGGAAAGAATGAAACAGATCTTAATGTTTTCTGTAATTCTTTGAAGTTTAAAATAATATTATTATATTATATTGGATTATAATAAATAATATCCTCTAATAATTCCAAGGCATAGAATTCTGGATTGAATGGATATCTGAACTGTTTGTTGATAAATTGAACACGAATGCCGCTTTCATTGCTTACGCGATACTTTTGTTTTACACGTACAATTCCTGGTTATTTCTGGAATAGTATTACGTAACATAACTTCTGGTTAAAATACCCTGGAGGTATTTTCTAGCACAGATATTTAGACCCTCACAATAAGGTTCGTTAGCAGTAAGTTAACTATTGACAGAAGACATTTAAACAGATTTTACAGAAATGTGAATATATTTCCGATTGGTCAGATGAATTATAGAAATATGTGGAAGTCGACCATTGGTATTGGTGGACACATTCAAGCTATATGTGCCGGATGGTATGAACAGCTTGTTATAGTTGAATGTTCAAAGCAATTTGCAGCAAGTGGTCATATTACCTTTCATTCTGTTCTATTGAATGAATTGCAGTACATTCCAAATAAAATTAACTAAGAGTAAAATCATTAAAAATGTTTGTATACATATATAGGCAAACGTAAATAATTCATGTTCTAAATTTATTCCCATTTTTGTTTCTAAATTTATTTTAAATAAAAATAATTTTTTCGTGTTTTATCGTGTGGCAACTCATCAAAAACTATTGTTTAAGACAGTGATGTAACGAGAAAAACCAGAGGTGTGAGTTGTTAATTAAAATCACACACAAAATTTTAATTGTTGTAAAATATATTTAATAAGTGTTCCGAAAATAAAACAGTAATATACAACACTTAACATGTAGTAAGCAAGTAAAAGAAAATACAGCTCATAAGACAGAAAAGTCTCCGTATAACGGACTAATTGGCGGGAAAGATGATTAAAAGAAATAAATACTAATAAAAGGTCAGACATATAATCCATAAATAACTATATATTACTAGTGTTAAATTTTCGTGTGACTTTGCTTGGACCGGTGCAAGACATTATGTAGTGAGTCGTTATATAGAGGGTGATATTTAGAGGATCGTTTTATATAGATGGTCGTTATATAGAGGGTTGTTATATAGAGGTTACGCTGCATTTAAAAACCTGTTTCCAACTTTTATATTAGCAACTTCACATATAAATTATCTTATTAATTAATATGTGCAGTTTCTTTAAGTTCAACGGCTATAAGGCAAGTTCATGTAATCTACTTTGCTTCACAGTATTTCTTTTATAATCTATTGTTATATTCAATTAACTGAATGACCTTTCGACACTAGCTGCTGATACTGGCAATATCACAAACAACATTATTGCAGGCTTACTTCAGAAAACTCGCTTTCCAAAAACTATACTTTACTAGAAGTACGAGAAATTTTATCTATCTAAGCAGTATTCCTGACATTATGTACGTTTTCCTAACTACTTGTCAAAGGGTCGTCCTAGGCTCTTGTGCATTACGCATCCTGGCTAAATTGTTGCTACGCCCATGGTTTCAACAGAATTCTAACGGAATATTTTTAAACCTGAACAAAAACTAAACCTAACTTTCTAGCTGACGAAATACACTAGTTCGGCCCTGTCTTTAACTCCTTACCTTTGGTGTATTACTTGTGATCATGACTAGAATGTATAATTGTTTTAGATATCAGTTGTATAGAATGTTAAAAATTTTCGTAATAATATACGAAATGAATAATTTCAATTATTTTTATTATATATAACAATAACAAATAGAAAAATAAAGTATAAATAAGTTTATATTTATGATATACGAGTATTGTCGTGCATGGAAATGTTTGTCTGTGTATTTTGTGCGATGTATTTATACGAGTATTTTAGTATGAACTAGATATCATTTTATATTCAAATATTTTGTAAGCTATGTTCTATTATAAAATACGAGTTAACAATTAAAGCTAATAAAGTAAAAACAAAGTTGTAAATAATATTTTGTAAGAAACTATAACAAAGTTATTTCGTTGTTTTTCTAAGTATTCAAATCAGATTCATTTAAAAAGATATTTGTCAGTGAAAATATGGAAAGTTTGAAGAAAATAAGCGGATAATAATAACTTCATGCATCACAAGTGATTTGGCTAAAAAAATAACATAAAAATGGAACAATACAAAAATAAATGAAAACACTAATGTTACAAAATAAAATAAGAACAAGCAACAGAATAGAAAACCATCGCATACCAGGTCAGTGCTAGTTAAATTAAGTTTCTAAATTATTGTAAGTCATTAACAAGTATGAATTCGAAGTAGCAATAACAGAGGATTTCCACAATACCATTTGAAACTACTGCAAGCATTATCAACAAACATTTAAAATGAAAAAAGTAAAAATAAATTAAAAAAAGTGAAATATATTTTAACATCATTCAAGTGGAAAAAGTATTCATGCCAACTGTGTTAAGTCATATTATCCGTGTTATAAATGTTATACATATTTTAAATGAAATAACACATTACTAATTCCTTAATAACTGTTTAACATGCGTGTTCTTATTAGCGTCGTTTCGACTATTAGTTCTAGTTTGTTCTAAGGGCCCCCAATACACGCACGAATATGTTATGTTGGTAACTAGTTCGACCAAAATGCTTGGCCGTTTATGGGTGCGATGAAGATGCAAAACGTTCAGCTTTACGATCATTCCCAACACGAGTCGAGTCGTAATATGCGTAAAGCAGTCTGAATAGGAAAGAGATGCCACACGCTGGCATGTAAGAAGCAACAAGAAATACAAAAAGAGAGTTACGATATACTCGTATGTGCTTATAGAAAAGCTTAACGAAGTTAATTCTTCCGCTGTAAAAAGTACGCTAAAGGTAAAACAGAATCCTTCTTTTGACTGATTTAATAATAACAAATAGTTTCACATTAAAACCAAATATTGCTATTTATTTTTTTAATATAAAAATTACTTCCATTTAAAAATTATTTCAACTAATATGTGAAGCTCGCGACCTTTGCTTGTTAACTGATGCTAGAACCGTGAGCATGCTCGATTCAGAGTTGAACTAAAATATTCGAGTGCGTATTGGGCCTTTACATCAATAGACCAGCATAATGACAGAAAGAAGTCGACAATTTTATATCTAATGAAAAAATAACATATGAATTTTGCCCCCACCGAAAAAATTACTGATTTGAAACCTTTTACAACATTTTTATTTTCTCATGTTCAACTAATTTGAACTAATCATGTTGAAATAGTCATTCATGAATATCACTTGACATATAGGGTTCTATTTTGTAACTGCTTACCTCACGTCTGTTAATTTCTGATGATTTTTCAAAGGCCTATATTTTCTAAAGTAAGCTATTATGTAAGTTTACATAAAATTATCAGAAGACCATAAATAAAGAGCAAAATGGATCCCATACCTTGAAACTGGCATAACTAGCCCAATTTGAAAATTATAGGTCTTTGAAAAATCGTGAGAAGTTAACACAGATGTCAGGTAAGCAGTTACAAAATAGGCCCCATAATTTAGACGATTCAAAACCTTTCAGTCCCCAGAGTGCAGAAAAAAAGTCGATTTTCGGGAGTTCTTAACATATTGTCCAACCATTGAAATATATTTCTCTGAAACTTGAATCGTAAGAATCGATTTTCTGTCATTATCTGCCGGTCTACAATAAATGAAAATGATATTTTTAATAACTGGTCTTTTGAAAATGTGAATGATATTTTATCTATTTAAACTTCTATGCAAGCATTTTTTACTTAAACATCATTTTCACTGCGCTTTTCAGTATCTTCTCATTCGGACCATTTACAAATTTGTAAACAACATTTTAAAACTTGTAACTGTTAAAAATGTAACTTTAATTAAAACAATAGCTCACGGCATGAATACCTCCACATTCTTATTCTTTTGTTGGAACGAACTGTGGGAAGATGTCTAAACATTCTGTTTTTCTAAATGTTTGCTTTGACATTTTTGTTGGTGATTCTTGGTAACAATTTCTAAATAATGCAGTTTAATAATAATAATACAAATTTATGCAGACTAACAAACAACATTCAATTCACTGACAGTAGCGCTCTAAATGAATCTGATATGGTTCACTGATAAGAAATATATTCTTGTCAAGTTGTCTTATAGAATTAATAAAACATATTGAGATATATTATTGTGTATATAATAATAATTTAATTTTAAAAAATATGTGTTTTATTAATGTTTAATCAGCACAATTAATTGAGAAGAATAAATTTATTATATTATGTTTAAATGTATTTTTGTTATTTATTTTATATATATAGACCAGCATCTTATTAAACAATATCAAAAAACCCATTTAGAACAAGCGATGAAGAGAAATAGAAACAAAGTTAATTCATTTATATTATCTATTAGAAATAAATTATTCATTATTAATAATATTATTTATTTAAGAGTTAAACAACATTGAACTTGAAATGCATGTAAAATAAACAAGTCGGTATAAATCTTACGAATACATCAATATGCGTTTTGATTACTTAAATTAGAAGCAATGAGTTTATTTATTCACCTATTAATAATTAATTACACTCATACTAGTGCAAGTGCAATAGTATGTGTTGTTGTTCGCTTCAAACCGAGATATAATTATATTTCATAGAATAATTTGCTTGTTTTAACAACTCTATTAAATAGATTAAATTTAAGTTTGCTGTGTATTGAATTATTTGTTTAATTGTTTTCAATGAAATGCGGTCTGTATACGAGTACATTGCAAAAGTTATATAAATAATTATAAAACGATTAATAATTATGTAAATATTATTATATTTAAATATTTGTTTACCTGTGACTGTGTAGTCCCAGTTCTCGGGGTCATTCTTATGCACATTTAATTTCTCGGGCTGAAAATAAAATAAAATTGTATATACTATAGGAAATAGTAAAGTCGTTTTGTAGTGTTTGTATATTTTGTATTTGAAATATAAAAATGTAATGAAAAGTGATAAGTGTTTAAACTAAAATGTAAATGTCTAAGCCGGCTAACTCTATTGAATATATTGGATATCATTTTTATGTAACAACGTTACCGAACCTATAACTGGGCTCGTCAGAATTGAGACTGAATGTGGAAAACTGCCGGAAAAGCTGGTATAGCCCAAGTCACTAGAGTTCGGCGGCGACTTATACTTAAAAGAGATTATAAGAGCGGTATAAATCTATAATAAGGTAATGAAATTTATCTTATTCGTTTCTATATACATTATAGAAAAATAAGTGAGTCAGTGCTTTTTAGTTATATCGGCAGTTTATACCCCACAACTTGTTTTAAGTATGAGTCGCCGCCGAACTCTCGTAATTTGAATTATAAATAATCTTTTTTGACTATTTTCGGTGCGCTTTTTCTGAATATTTTGTTTACTAGCCTTAATTTTGATGATTTAGCACTCCATCTTGAAAAAATGGCGGCTAAAATCTATTTGGCAATATCTTCTTACCAGTGGGTCCTAACATAGTTATTATCAATATGATAGAGGACTCAGTTTTCTTCAATTTGAATATACAACATGTTTTGTATATCTGATTAATATTGAGCTACACCGCGGAAAAGTGAAGCACTTCACAAAAAATTAGTAATAATTCAAAACAGTGGATGACATTTAACAGTGAATGCATTTTCAGCCTTCTATTTCGCCCATATTTCTTAAACTCATTTAGTATATAAACATAATAAATATTATTAAAAAGTACTTATAACGTTTAAGGAGATACAGGACGTACCGTCAATGCCAAAAGTTTATCTCTCGGTAATACGAAATGCAAAATACGAAGTACATGAGGGACGAGCAAATATTGGGACTGTACCTTTGAAAATGAATTTTTCAATTCTCTATTAAACTGCGTTTTGCTTGTTAAAATGATTTTTTATGCATATAATAGTTAAATTAAAAATTACCTATAATTAAAATCAAATTTATATTAATTTAATTTAAATACAAATTAAATATTTTGAAAAAGGAATAATAAATTTTGCAACCCTGCAAATTTACGTATGTTGACGCATGCGTGATTTGGTTCTTTGACCAATAAATTGTTATATTTTATATAACATTTATTCCGATTTTGAATTTCCCGCTCAAATTGGCATTTGCAACGTTGCCGGCTTATAACCTACTAGATTTACTGTTTCTTAAAGGTTTTAATTAAATATTTTCGTAAATAGGTATCCTTTTGATAATTTTCTTTTTGCAATAGTTACAGAAAAGATTCTTTTATATACACCTAGTTTTTGAAAGCCGTGTCACCATTTTTTTTATAGTTAAAAGTTATATTATGTGGTGAAATTGAGCTAAAAATTATGATTTGTATGGAAAATGACTATTTTTAATCATGTATAAAAAGAAAACTATGAACCCTAGGTCTCTAAAATTTTGAGACAGCATGTATTTTAACTATTTGTATCGACCCTCCAAATTTCACAACGTTTTCATCATTTACGTTAACGTCCTGTACCTCCTTAATAACTTTAACTTAAACATTATTTTGATAAATTAAATGTATAGAGAATAAAAAATGTCAAATTTCTTACAAAAAAAAATAAAATCTTGTTTTAATTAAATCTCTAACTCTTACGATAAAGAGTGTTGCTTTGCATAGAACCTTTGTAACAATTTTCTCTAAAAATATTGGACGTAATACCATTCCTTCAAACTGGAAACGTTTATCAGAGACGTACTTTACAACAAATCTAAGTTTGCAAACTATAAGTCACCACTTTTAACTGTTACCATTATGATCTTTGCAATAAAAGTTTTATTGAGACATTAGTTGTATAGCTATCAAAATGTATTTATAGACGGTTGTTAAAAAGTCGGTTATTAAATTCAGACCACCTAGTTTTTAGGATTACATTGAATAAGGACTACTTTTAAAATGGTTATTGTTGGGATGATCTCACACTGCAATCGACTACATGCGCCACATTTTTACTAGGGCGTTTTGTAGTTGTTTCGCAATAGCATATTCCAACACGAGATCAAACTTGTATTTTAATATTTATCAATACACCACATTTACATTTTGTTCTGTCGTCAGGTTCGTTTGTATAAATCGAGGTAATTATTTGAAGAGGGTTTATGTGGAAAACGAAATGGAATTCAACAGGTTCCCCTTTGAGAGAACGTTAACCCGGTGTCTGTAGAAGAGAACGAAGGAGGATGTGGTTGCGTTAGCATTTTTATTAAATATTTATTACTTATAAAGCTAGAAACATGAAGCTTAAAAAGGAAACAATTAAAATACAGTTATTAAATGAATATGTTAAGTTGCGTTAGGCCTGTCTCAGTATGGAATCGTTTTTCAAGGAATTTTGGCCGAACGTATACGCGGTACTACGCTTTACCTATCCGAACCCTGAAAATGTAATGAGCCTCGCACACTGCAAGCGGCAGAGCCGTCCGAATACAGGCGTTACATACCTCTCACATTGGAAATTTAACCAAGCGTATACATGGAAGGGATCAAACGAATTTGATATAAAAGAGAATGAAAGAACAGTGGTGTAAAAGTTTGCTCTCATGATCAATTATATGAGTGCAAAACAATTCCAATACACCCTACAGTACACAAGTTGACTTGGCGTATTGTCGTATTGGAACGGAGTATGTATGTATTGTAATACATACATGCAAATACACAGAATTCGGTTTGCTTTAAGAGTAGTACCTGCTCAACCAAGCCGGCGATTTACGTCCGAATTTGCCGTCGCTTAAATATGGTTCCATAGTAGGGATGGCGATCTGAGATCGATTAACCGAAGAATCGATTCTTTTAATCGATTTTAAACAATGGATCGATACTGTGAATCGATCTCAAACACTCGAAAATCGAGATTCGATCATCTTTTTTAAAAATGCAACTGTACAATTATTTTCATTATTTATTATAAGCTTGGACATGAATTATAATTATTTTATTCTATAATAAATAACCTACATGATTTTATTGAATAATCAAAAATCACTTTTAACTTATTCTTTAATTATAAGGATTGTATTTTTTTACAAAGATAATAAAATAAAATCGATAAAAGATCGTTTTCCTTTTTTTTAGGTTAGTTTCATTTTTTTATATAAAAACTCAAGACTTCTTTCGACTTCGATTCGAATTGATTAAAAAATCGATCTTTTTTAAGAAGAATCTCCATCCCTATTCTATAGTGCGACAGGCCTAAGACGGTGTGAGCTACAGCCTCTGCATGTTGTGTGCTAACGTCCCTGTGCGTTGTGACGTAAGTACTACAATCACATCTTTTCAATTATCTGAACTAATCTAAATGACTGCACAATTATTAAATAAAGTAGTCACGCAGAATAATGTACCGTATTTCTACCAATTTATCAGAACTATTAATTAACTGTGCAACGGTTCAATAAATAACAGCAGCAAGAATAGCTTCGAGCTCCAACTATAAATCTCCAACATGATTAGAGTTCAATTAGTGAACATTTTTCATGGCTAATTTGATCAATTGATCCGGCTGGCTATGTGGCTCGTATGCTGTTGTACAGTGTACAGCTTGGTAACTAGGCTACTGTACTGGGCTGCCAGTTCTGTTGGTTTGCTGAACAGAATGACGATGCGATCTCTAGTTCTGGTTGAGATTGACGTTTCCTGGATGACTTATTGTGTGAACCAAAATAGATTTAAAATCGTTCTATTTCCAGACCATATGCTGATGCATTATATATTACTTATGAGAAATACGTACTCCCTGATCACCGTCACCGGGAAGGGGACGAGGGGAGTTGGCTCGCTGTTATTCCCGAATACCGTCTTAGTTTTTCTATTACGAAGCACTAAAAACATACATACTTGTATGTAAACCATTTCTACATTATTAAAAACCTGTTAAATTATCAGAATTCATCTATAGCAAACCGGTAGAGATAGAGACAACTAATCACAACTATTGATTACTACTATTACTATTGAACTAAAGTGTAAATGTCTAAGCCGGCTAACTCTATTGAACATATTGAATGATATCATCATTCTTACGTAAAAACATACAACTACGCTCTTCAGAATTGAAACTGAATGTGGAAAAGCTGATAAATAAAGTTTTCTAAAAATTTTAGGTGCGCTGTTTCTGAATATTTTGTTTGTCAGCCTTAATTTTGATGATTTAGTACTCCCATCTTGAAAAAATGGCGGCTAAAAACTATTTGGCAATATTTTCTTACCAGTGGGGTAAGATAGAGGACTCAGTTTTCTTCAATTTGAATATACAACACTTTTTGTATATCTGATTAATATTAATCACTTCACAAAAAATTAGTAATGATTCAAAACAGCGGAAGATATTCTACAGTGAGTGCAAGGGCTTCCTATTTTGCCCATATTTCTTAACAAATATAATAAATATCATTAGAAAGGACTTATAACGTATATAAATATAGTTGTATGTAAACCATTTCTACATTATTGAAAACCCGCTAAATTATCAGAATTCATCTATAACAAACCGGCAGATAGTGACAACTAATTACAACTATTGATTACAGTGTGGTATCGGTTCACGGGTCTAATTTCATAATTAACGAAAAATGAACCTGAACCTTACCGTTGAACGTCGGGGCATAATCGCGGAACAATTAATCAAACTTGCCGGAAGAATTACTGATTTCAAAAGATTTTTACTCAAAAGGTTCATGTATTTTTCGGTTGTTAATAATAATAAAACAACTCGACGGAAGCCAAACCAAATGCCATGCTAATCGAGTAGGGTTAATAACCTGCTCATAATACTAATTAAAACAGATTTATTTTTAAAATTTTGTAAAAGTATTTTTGACAGGCTCATTTTTTTTCAACTAATCATAAAATATACAAACAGTACTTGCGTAATCTTTTTAATGAATGAAATTTTTAAATGTGTTTTCATTACTTTCCCGCTTCGAATAAAATCACCAAACATTCGACAGACATTACTGAAACTATTATATTTATCTATTATCGCTATAAAAATATGTTTACATTTAAGTTTACCCCTTTTAATTTATTATAAACAAACTTAAGACTATTTAAAACTAAATTAATCAAGACGTTCGTTTTTAACAAAACAAAGTTGTTGCCGCAAGAGTAAAAATATTTATGTTGTAAATTAAAAATAAATTTTAAAACTTCATAAATTAAGAAAAAGATGTTTCTTAACCCGGTTAAGTTCATTGTTAGCCAATAAATAGATCCTGGAAATTTATTTATGCTCGTAAAACGAAGTTATAATGCAGAAAGAGAACTTCGATAGAACTGTGAGAGTGTATTAATTTCACTCTGTTACGCTTAGCTTAAGAGACAGTTCACTGAAACCACATCTCATATAATTTGATAAAAATATAAATATGATGTTAATATAAATGTCTTTAATTAAATTACAAATGTTTTGACTAGCTGTAAAGCATTATATTAATAATTAAAATGCGATTATTTAACATGCTATACGTCTACAAAGTATAATAAAGATATCTCTTTAACTCATTATATTTTGAAGGAATAAATTAGGAAAGTTGTTACTTTTCTTTTACATTATTTGACCAATTAGTAAAAAAGATAAAAAGGTGTAAAGTTGATATTTTTTAACAGCATATGCGTAGCGGGAATAGATATTGCAAATTGGCAACATAGTATGTTGTATGCTCTGCGTGCATGCATGCGTAGTATGCTACAGAGATTGCGTTGCAGTTAGTGATGCCATCTTTCTTCTTTGCAATTAGGCAGACATGTCGCGCAACGAAGTTTCCAACGAGAACGAAAAACAAGCTGTGTTTCGTGACTCTACAGAATTTTCAACAACAGCATAATGGAGGATTTTATTATGTCGTATTATGAGGTATTTGTATGTATGTATGTATTTCAATACTTTTGAATAGTATTTGTGCACATCTCTGGTCACGATGTCACCATGCAACGTAATTGCCCTGCGATCAAGAAACATAGACGCTCAAAACCAATTTCAAATCAGTTTAGTTTCGGCCGTGGCGTGTGTGTTATTTCACCCGTATACACGTGCGTTCTCTCACTAACAACACATTCTCATTCGATTCGGGCAGATTCAAGGCTAAAGTTTGCAATCTATTGACCCATGTGTGGACGGCCTTAAAGTACATTGGTGATTATAAGTAAGAAAAAAGTATTTAGTGTTAAAATAAAGCATCATTTATTTTTCTTTAGCAATATATATAAATATATTTTTTACTTTACTATAAAGTATGAGTGGCAGCCTTAGTTGCAGTGGACATGGTTGTCATATCTCCTAGCAGGAACATTGTATTTAGTCTATATATGTATATAGAGCTAACATGTACTTAAAAACTTGTTTGTACTTGCTTGTAATATTCCAATATACTTTTGTCACTAGTGGACTACTACGCCGTGTTTAGACACTCGTGGTGTCAGTGTTTATAATGGTTCTTCGCTACATGTATTTCACTAAAAACAACGGCCAAATTCACTATATCCATATTTTTTAATTCAGTTATTGATATCATTGTCTATTAAAAGTAGTATACACTATAGAAGGCAGTGATCAAAAAAAAAATTAAAGATAACAAATAATTAAAAATTCTCAAAATAATTAATCTCTGGTTAACACTCGAGCAGGCACAGCGCCTCGGCCGTCACAACATGTGACTTGCGAGCTATTTTGATTGATGTTGTGGGTATTCTGTACTCAAATTGCCAAACCAAATATTATATTTTAAACATTAACATTACGTTGTATAAACATTGAGTGTTATTCTAAAAATATTTGTAATTTAAATGTTATTGTTATACATTCTGTAAATTAATTTGTTTTTAATTTGTTTGCCTTTTGAAAGATTATAACAGATTACGAGTGCATGATTGCAAATACAATGGCTTTATTCAAGTTATTATATTTTAACCGTTTAACAGGTTGTTTCATGCCATGCACTACGTGTCACGCAAAAGAAAATAATTTTCTGAACATGCTGAAAACTTTAGCAGAACTGCAAACGAGTGTGCGAGAACAAAAAGATATTGTTTTGTAGTAAAAAGTTCTGAAAGACATAATATGAAAAAAGAGAAGAAAAAAAAATGAGCTTCAATGTCATTTTATAATGTGGGTCATTCATTATTTAAGTGCAGTATATTTCTTTTTTCTTTCGTTGTTAATTTTCCATGCTAATGCCAATTCGCACGTTAATGTCAAAAACCTGACGTGTAAACGTTAGGCTAAATAAACATTTATGCATTCTAGCTGTTAATCTTGCCCTCTATTTTATCTTTTAAATAATAATTGTGGATTTACTTTGCGAAATGGATATATGACAAGCAAAGTCAGTTCCTCATAGCTGCATAAATTAAAAACAGATGTGCACGTTTATTAATAGCTTGTTAAAAAATAAATAATTAGTCATTTTGGCTAACCTATGACAGGGTATGACTTTTGTTAATAACAACTACATTATAATAAAAAGAAAGAAAAAATATATTGACTTTTTACAAAATATATTTAACAAGTAAAAAACAGATAATAAAAACATAATAGAACATCTATTATGCGTATTAAAAAAGTAAGAGAAAATGACCATAATACATTAGAATCTGTATATATTGGAGTAATTGGAGAAAAGATGACTAAAAGAAATAAATATTAATAAGGTCAGAAATAGAATCCATAAATTTACTGTAACGAAAAAGTTATACTTAAAATTGTTTTACCTGAGTATTATATTTTCAAATTCTCATATTAATTTCTTCAGCTCCATCCATTTATTCAGCTTCTTTATGCTCAATGGCTAATAAGGCAAGTTCTTACTTATATCTCATGCATTATTTTAGAAAGTATCAATTTCAGTTAAGATTATTTAATCCTGACTTTTGTATAGTATTTAATAGATAAATATAAATTACAGACTCATTTTCTGATAAACGTAAATGATAGACGTAAAAAACGGCATAACGACGTTATGCAAATATGGTATACGGAATAAAATATGTCGCCGATAAAACTGTTTTCCGCTACGATAAGACATAGATCACCAGAGTAGACCTTCGAGTTCGTGGAGGATCATAAAAACGTCGTTGTTGTCAAAGTTATATAGAACGAGAGAAGAAGAAAAATTCAATAGAGTAAGGGGAGTGGTAGTAGTAGGGGCTTGTTGAAATTCATTATTCTGACGTAGTATAATAAATGGATACTAAAAATTGTATGAACGAAACACGTATTACGAAGAAAATAATTGAAAAAAAAAAATCATATTCTGTAGAAGTACAGGACAGACAAAGACAAATATGATCATTTTCACCAAATAATTCAGAAACAATCTACAGATATTTGTTTATACTATTACTGTTTCATTTTATAATTTAAAAGTTTTTAAGATCCTGTTCGGTTTGAAATAAAAGAAGTTCATTTTATATAATATACGACTAGCAGAGGCGAAGGGTCAGCATATGGGGAAAAAGAATGTCAGTTATAAGTTCAGTCTCTTATAAAAATAGTTAATAATATATTAACTGAAGACAATAACTGAAAGGTGATGACACAGAAGTCGAGAGCATGCTTGACTCTGACTACTGTCTTCGGGTTCGATCCCCGGGCCAGAGTTATATTATCTGGGTTTGGTATCAATCAGATTTAATTGGTTATGTGCAACCATAATCATGAATATGAAAAGAAAAAAGAAAACACGATAACAAAAAGAAAAATTCGATAAAGAAAATAGGCAGGGGAATAAAAAGGAAAAAGAAGAAAAACATAAAAAGAAATAGATTATAGTTGAAAGAATAGAAGAGAAGAAGTATACAATTGGTAGACAAAGAAAAATGCTAATAGAAGAAAGAACCAGAGAACGGGTGAAAGAGAACCATGCAATAGGTGTCATCATAGTGGAGGCGATGTATCAGATATAGTCCATGACGCAGTTATAGTTGAAATAGAAAAAGGTGGATAATGGAAAAAAAGCAACGATGCAAGAATTTTAAATAGAATGGTGAAATTAGCTGTAAAAATAGAAAACTATACATTGTATAGATTGTCCTATAAAATGTTGATAAATGTAGTATTTACTAGTTTAAAGTGCTAATAACTATCAATAGTTGATGCACTATAAATAAATATTAAAAAAAGTGAAAGGTACAACTTATTTTACATTGAAATAATTATATTAAATAACGCTATAGATTAGAGTGCCTCCAAAATATAAATCCCTGTAGGACAGTGGCACCCTGGCAGTGATTGATTCCTATTGTTCACACTTTAATCATTTGATAACACGAATTCATTGAATAACAGAGATAATTAGTTCGAAATGCTGTTATGTACTTTAATTAGAAACGACCTGCACGAGAGAATCAGTAAATCGACCTAAATGGAGTTGCATGAATTGTCTTCGTCAAGAGAAAACCAGTTGACACCTAATTAGCGTGTGAAATCAATAATGAATTTTGTAATTGTACGAGTAATTAACTTTACTTAAATGATTTAATATCCTCGTTTAATGTAAGCTCACGCAGCAACCATTTTCTTGCGACTAGCGACTTTTGCAGTCACAGTAGAACGCTTTATCATGAAAGGAAGTTTCTATTTTAATGTTTATTAATACACCACTCTTTGTATTTCATACGTCCTATTTACTTACAATCGTAGAGATCGAGACCATAGTGTGACACATATTCGTACATAACGTGAGCTGCCTCAAGAAGCTTTCGTTTGTGTTTATTGTTTTGTAAAAAGTAAAACGGTGAAAGGGGAGAGGGGAAAACGATTCATATACAATGCTGATAGTCCAGTACAGATGTGCAGTGGTGTATTAAAAAACATTAAAGTAAAAGGTTCATGTCATGATAAAGTGCGTACACAAAAAGTCGACGTCGCAATTAGTCGGTTGTAATGATAAACTTGCAACGACAATGTTTTGCTTGATATTCCCCGACTCTAAAATATCAAAGATTATAATTTGAGAATTCACGTTCTAATATGTAAAATTGAATTACTTTATCAGTTGACAATTGTTACTTGTACGCAATGCGAACTATTAAAACAAATCGAACGACTTTCAACAACACAATACCGTACCGAGTCGAACATAATCACGCGCCGATTAGGTGTTATTGAACTGCATTTACATTCAACCAACATCGGTTTATTTCTATACTCGTACAGACAGTGCCGGAGCAATCGGTAGCATATACAATGAAAACAATCTAAACATAATCACAATTCTCTTATTCTTAAAAATTATAGTTTTCTTTATTATTATAAACAGAATCTAACTCTTTCACACTTCTTTACAGTTTCTAATTTTCATGAACATTAAACTACATTTTATTGAAAAATAAATATTTTTTTAGTCAATGTATACGAAAAATTATTTTATTATTGAACGAATTAAATTGAAATAAAATTACGAATTATTTTGTTGGATTAATACATTTCTTTGCGATGGGGGTAAACTCTAGGATTCATTATATTTTTATAATATTATATGATTGATAATATGATAACTGTTGGTACGATTTTAAAATACGTGAATACTGTTAACAATTCTAATTAGTATTACTCCCTATTTCGGCCCTGTTGTAGTTTGAACTAAAATGTATCTCTAGCGCCGTTATAAGTCTACGTGTCGTGAAAGTGTAATAGGTACTGCGTAAGCGGGTACTAAATATGACAAAATATTAAGGAAGTACTATCGCGGGCGCTGAGATAACATTTTTGGTTATGAAGAGGAGCTGTGAGTACATTATACGTGTAAATAGGTTTATATCACTGGTTAAATCACATTAGATGACACCCACCACCCTACTTGTGCTTTAGTGTATTTTTTATCACGAATGTGATACCGTTGAACATTTTCATACCGTTTTTTATGATACGGTTGAGAGAGTCGCGTGTAATCATATTGATAACAAAATGGAAAGTCCGAGTAAATAACCCTATTTCACGGTTTAACAGATTACGTGAATGATGTAATTTAAAAATACAAATTGAAACAAATATAAACAGGAATCGTTTGCTTATAAATTGAAATCAGAGGCCAAGAATATTATTTAAATATTTAAAATAACGTGTATTAGTCATACGCAGACGGTAATTATCTATCTCCATATGGATTCACTCGGCTGTCGTTCAATTTGATTGAGCCGTTTCTGTCCAATGTAATTTTAGTCATCAGACATAAAAGTTCAGACTAAATTACAGACATTCTTGATCTGAGTGGAATGCTTAACGGCTTAACGGCTAACGGCTATTCAGAATTCGAACGAACGTCTAAACGTCTTTGTTTATTTCTGATCATTTAACATATGGTTTTTGTTTTATTTGTTACACATTTTACATAGTTGTAAAAAGAACTTTACATTATTAATGTATGATTTGTTCATTTTGCTATACTTAATGTAACCATGTTTACATTAACAATTCTATATACATTATTTGAATATAAACAAATACGCCCCCTCCTTGTTGTGGGGGAGTTGAATATATGTTATCAATAATAATCTTAAATTTTAACAAGTTATCGGTGATACATGAGTGTCGAATGCACTCGTGCGCTGCACTACCAAATATTTATAACTTGGAAAAGAAAAAGAATTACAAAATATCATATAATACCCCAATTACATACAGACTTTCTACTTAGGAAGTTGCAAGGAATCATCTTAATCTCTATGCCGAATTAGTTAAAACTTATTTTCGCTCGAAGAAATATTCCCCGTGTGGTCTCCACGGCGCACGTAGCTGCTCAATATAAGTACTATGGAATAACCGATACATAGGGTTGTCATAATTTTTTAGAATCAAGTCCGTACGGCCGCGGTTTTTTTTGTATTTTCATTCAAAGATCGGTATATTAATTTTAGTCATTTCTATTGGAGCCATCGATAATGATGGATACATATTGCGCAACTTTCAGTTCTTCTAAAACTTTGGAGAAAATGTATGGCCCAGTCATACCTACAGCCTATGCTTCAAACTTGATTTTACGGTTTTGCTATTAATTTAGATGTGCAGTCTGAAGCATTGAAACTAATGTCATGTTTAACAGCATGGTATGCAAAAACTAATTCCTTAGCCACGCATTGAAATTTGAAAAGAAATTTGCAATCGAAGTCGTCTGTCCCATTTTTAAAGCATTTTTGCGTTTATCGGATTGTATGTGATGCTCACTATCAGCGCGGCTTTTATGCTCGATGTTGAAAATCCTCTTATAAACCGTACATATAATTTGGGTTTTCGAATTTGGTTCAGATTTTAAAAATGGATACTTTTTGGATCACACGTGCAGAGTACTTGGCCAAATCGCAGCGCGTTGTACTGGCGGTGGAGAGGCGGATTGTAGTCGATAGTCAATTAGCAGTGTGCGCGAATATTATAAAAACGTAATTACGAGTCCGGACAAACATCCGGACATGGTTATCAAATCCGGACAATCCAGAATAAATCCGGACGTATAGCAAGCGATCCGATACATTGCGTAGGATACTCAGTGCAAACGATATGGAGAATCTAACGTTGATCGTGAACCGCAGAAATAACATGATATGAGCCGGCCGGCAGAACTTGTAACGCATCAGTTATTTTAAGATTATTTTTGTTTACATAATTAGGGATGGTATTGACTTTTTATACTTAAGTCGTTTGTGAATCGTTACTGTGACTGTTACTGTGAATATTAATTATATTTATTTATATATTAATTGTGTATGCCTTTCGGCTTTACAATCTACAGTATTATATTTCTAATACATTTCATTCCTATATACTTTAAATATTAATTATATTAAAAACAATAATAATCCTTTTCATAATGAAGTGGACATAAAATTAGCTGAACCCCTTAGAATATTTCTTAATTTAAAACATGAATGCAAAACAGTTCTCGTAGCCAGCAGCCGCCACTGGTTGTGGTAAAAATGAATTGGATTTGAAATGCTAGAAACCTACAAAACACCTTCTCTGTCCAAATAATCCAGGCAGTGAGTTGCCGAAATAGCTTAACTGATCAAGCCTCTAAATAGTACTCATGTAGTAAATACAATATGTGGGGTAGAATCGAATTTTGAGTAGACATTTTATTAATCATGTAATATTGAAACATGAACTTATAATATTAAACTCATATTCCTCAAACTTAAATTATTCATAACTAGATACAGTTTGTTATTAATGTAACCAATCTGCTCTGCTATAGATAGGGAGTTTCTGCTAATAGGTTGCATAGAACTAGAAATTAATGTTATCAGTTGGGGATTTCGAAGGGCATACATTATGAAAAACGGCTACTGTGTTTCACTTTAATTACTTTCACAATTTACGAGTAATGTGCTGACTCAGAAGATCCTTATCAAGTTATCACGGTTGTTGTAGCAATGATTTAACTACATTACAGCTAGCGTTACGCATCATTTCCGTTTCCGAAGCTCGTTACTATAATTAATTTTCATTTCGAATTTACGAATGAATATTTGTAAATAACAGAAAAGTATTAAAATAGAGTTAAACAAAACATGTATCTAATTCCACTTAGAAATCCGTACTTTGTTCCCACGGTGAAATAATTATGCGTCAGTAACAAAAACAACCATGTAATTCATTATTTTAAGTGATACTTATACTAGGTATTCATAGATAATGGACACTTACCTTAGCGTAGTCAATCTTTAAGGTGCAGCACCCAGAATAAATGTCTGCGTTGTGCAGAGCTTCCTTGGCACGTGTGGCTGATTCAATAGATTCAAATGTATTTCAAGAGTTAAGGAAAATTGAAATAATACAAGTTAAATAAAAAACAAAACTCATTATTATTAGTAGAGCTCAAAGCCATTAAAATTATTTTTATGGCCTTCGTGTTATCATTAATATTATTAGCTGTTGTCGGTTTTTATGTAGTTTTGTGTATTTATAGCTTATTCGCAGTAATGTGGTGTCATGGTTGAACCAATAGCATGGGCTCTCCCAAATTGTCATAAAACAATATCATATTTGTTAATTAATCCGATTAAATACGCATATTTTGTACGTGATTAGACTAGCTGGTGTTATCCATAGTTCACTATCAATGCCATTACGGCTTACGGCTGCAATTGAAATTGAAATATCTGTCATATGCCGGTAGTTAAGTTGCCACGTAAACCCGGGTCATTAATACTCGTTGGCTGTTTATTTGATATTAAACCCGCATATAAAGTTTACTCGTTATCTATATGAAAGATTCTCAAACTTCAATTAAAAGTGTATTGTATTAATTACACTATTAAATTTAGCTGTATTTCACCTTAATAACTAAAAATAATACCATAAAATTTATGTGAATACCAGGACATTGTGGAATAAGAGGAAACGAAATTGCGAATAAATTAGCAAAGGAATCTATAAATTTGAAAATTGAGATGAAAGTGAAATTATCTTTATATGAAATTTTTAATATAATCAAAACATTGAACTTGAATTTGAGAAATCATTTCATTAACAAGTCAGTTATAAAAGGAAAAGATTATTATATGTTACATCCAAATTTAAGTTAAAAAAGATGGTCCAGAAATGAATGCCGCAAAATTATAATAACTATAATCAGAATCAAAAGTAATCATTGTAAAACTCCAGCTCACCTGTACAAAATTAATATTAAATCTGACGATAGATGTCAATGTGGTGAAGAAGGAACTTTAGTTCATATTATATTTGAATGCATAAATTATAGTTTACAAAAAAAAAATATTAGATGTAATTAAAACTTTTTGTTAAGTGATTCAAAAGTAATTTGTGAATTTGAATACAGCTACTTTGATATTCCTTTTCTTATAGTAGAACTTTGGTATTGGGAACTTTCTTCATTTGAAAGTGATATAAACTTATTTGAAAATTTGTTATTATGTTGTTAGATATAGCACAGGTATACCTTTAATCACTATTCTTATTCATAAATTGGCTTTTAAGAAATGCCATGATTTATTGCGAGAGAAAAAATCATAGCTCTGCCTTTGCATGTCAAGTTGGAGCTCATGAAGCAATTAATGAAGACTTTAAATCGATGTGGACTTTGTTTTGGCTTCTGGATACGTAAATTTCCTGCGATTAATACGGGAAAACTAAAAACCGGAATATTTTATGGTTGTCAGGTAAGGCAGCTTATTAAAGATTCACAATTTACCGCATCAATGAACGAGATTACATGTAATGCCGGCTGATCGCTCTGTGCGAGACATTTTTAAAACATTTGTCGATATGCTGAGACCTCGATTGGATAAGTTCACTATCGACTTTGGCTCGCCCAATGGTCCTCGGGCGATACATTTGCCGAGAGAGCAAGAACTTAGTGGTGCGAAGTACACTCTTGCGTCTAGTCTCTCGTTTCATTTAACTTGTGTCACAATACCGCTCACGGACCGAGACAAGCCAATGTGAGGCGAGCACCCGACAGCTACTGTATCAAAGACTAGTCCCGTACATCTCGCCTATCTCGGTGAGAGTGAACTGTCGGCATAACACTTGGTGAACAAAACTGAATACTAAAGAGCCTTTAAATAGACTTCTCCTTGAAAGATTGAGCAAATAATGCCGGTTTCACACCAGAGAGACAGTTTTGTTGTCAAAAAACAAAACAAAATCATGTTGGTTTGTTTTAAAACACTTCCGATTTTCGAAAACAGACTGTTCACACTGAACAGACTGATTTTGTTATTAGTGTCTTTGTGTGTGTTCCATAAAAATTATAAACATGATAAACAACAACTGACAAGTGCAAATGTTCACAAAAAACAAAACTGCGTGTTTAAACCAAGCAGACAAAAAAATAACAACAAACGTGTTTTCATTTGATCTTACAGACTCAGGATGAGAATTTGTTTTGTTTACTAAAACAGCAACAAAAGATAAACATGTTTTAAGAACATTGTTGTTTTTATTCAGAAAAATAAGTTTTTGTTCGTGTTTTATTGAACTGTCTCTCTTGTGTGAAACCGGCATAATAACAACTCTTAACAATGTTTGTCTGGATGAACTTTGTGTGCGCCCAAACTAACCTAAAATTACAGTATCTTCGGTTTCACCTGTTCGGTAATTGAATGTAGCCAAGAGAAATTAGATCTTGCGCTACAGAATAATGTCGGCTAAAATCTAATGATTTTACAGTCCGAGGATCACTGATAAACCCGTGAGGCAACTTTGAACATAACCGCATACAATAATGCTATCCACAATCACAGACGAGTATCATATACATTGTTAATGAGAGATCCGTGAACACGCGGGCTCATGAATACATAACCCCCCACTCCCTTTCACCACACACCACTCTACATTGAACCATCCACCATACTACCCTAAGTAACAGTAAGTTCATAGATGGACAGTGTGGACACAATGGTTAAATACTGGATAGGATAACACAGGACTAACAGGAAACAGGAAAACAAGGGAAGCAGGTAACCGGAACAACTGGACGAACTGCTTTATTAATTATGCCAGATGAAATGCATATATTATACGTGCCCCGCACAACCATACCCGCAGCTCAGGTTAATGGTGAAGGTACACAAGTAACAACGCAGATTTCACTTATTAACAATGTACGAAGATTGTAACAAAGTTTTGCTTTAGCCACGATGTAAACAAACCGCTATTTTATGAATTACTATTTATAAAGTATAAACCCCGTCAACAGGTGCTCCATACATACCTACAATATACAAATTAAATCAAGTTTATTTATTTAACCTTAAAGTTGTATATGTCATGAACTTTTATTTTCACGATATAAACAGGTGGCGTTTGAAAGTAAATTATATTTGTTTAATGTAATTTAAATACCGAATATAAAAATATTTGCAATCCTATACTGTTAAAATATGTTTAAAATGTAATATATTTTATTTGAACAAACATTGTGGTGAATAAAAGTATATTATTCAAATCTTGACATTTGTTTGTTTACATTGCAAGTTGTCACACGTGCAGTTTAACCAATATAAAAATGAATTGAAAGAATAAAAAGTAACTAACCTCACTCCAAAAACTTGAAGTAGCATCAAAGAACCAAACCTAACATTATTAGGTTTGTTTCTTGAAAAATCATGAATAACAAAAACAAACACTTTTATTTATTAAATTTTTAATTAAACATAAAATTAAATAAGATTTATAAGTTCGGATAAATATTAGATATAAAGTCGTTAATTAATGCTTGCTAATGATTTAGCTGCAAAAACTTTAACCTCCAAAATACAAACGCTTACACCACAATGTTTATTATTTCAATTTAACATTATTTTAACTTGACTTGCCTAAATCACTATAACCTGTATAACTATATTATATTATTAATTATAATTATATATAATCTATATGTCCAATAGGCTTGTGTCCTTATTTTTTAGTGGTCGATTTTTCTATTGTTGATTGAAATTGATGTTATTAAATATATATTGGCGTGTCTATTTTATTAAATATCTAAATGTTGACGGGATATAGCAATTAAAAATTTGAATTGTAGTTATTTGTTTAGTAGGTCAGTGCTGTGGTAATGTTTTGTAGCTGTTGGTAGTCGAAATATCAAGTCAAGTCAAAGAATAATAAGTTATTATTTTATTTAACCCTGCTAATGCAGACAAAATATTGGAATTTTATTGTTCCTTGAAATAGCTGTAAATAATATTTGATATTTTGATATATAAATACATATAGCAGAGATGAGCTGTAAGGTTGGCAGCGCTTGTGATGTCACATGCATTTGGAATGTGTACAACGTTGAATCTTTTTAATAATTAAAGATACAAAATGACTTTTTTAATTGTTAATATCTCTTAACATTTAAGGAGTTATTAAAAAATAATTGAACATTTGAGGTTCTAGTAACCCACTTTATCTTAACTTTAACTTAATACACTTTTATAAAAATTAAGACATAGGACACAATCCCATTCTAAAACATATACACTTTGTTGTTTAATTTAAACTCAACAATTACTTGTCAAAGAGGTATTGTTTTGACCCAGATGAGATGTAACGCGCGAAAAATCTGTGTTTTTTAAATATAAACTTTTTATAAATTGATATATTATAAAACAATTTTTCTTGATTTACGACTTTTGTTTCAAAAACATGCATATTTATTATTTGCATTGAAATTTAACTTTAAAACTAGATCTATCTCAGTAGAAAATATACCAGCGACACGTTCACGGCTTGTTTACAAAATAAATAATTTATTTTACTCAAGACACTATGGTATGCTGCTCAGTGCTCATACTAGCAAACGATTCATTATTTCTATACATAAAATTTAATTTTGAACAAAGCGTGAATGTACATACATAAGTATTTACATTTATTACACAGCACAGCGAGATATCATACAGGCATGTCAACGAGCCTGATTTATTATTTTTAATTAAGCAAAATGTAGCACAAGCTTCTGCTCTTACTGACATGCAACTGTTGCCGATTTTCTTACAGCACTGATGAAAAAAAGGAAACTTTTCTTAAGAACTTGTGCTTATAACAAAAATGATTACCGAAGTAAACAGCTTTTTATAGCAAATATTTACAGTGTCATTATTAGAATCAAAGAGTTATTAAGGAGGTACAGGACGTTAACGTAAATGACACGGCTCAAAAACTATGTGTATATAAAATAATCTTTTCTGTAACTATTGCAAAAAGAAAATTATTAAAAGGATACCATTACTTAGTATAATGGGCATTCTCGAGAATTTAGTAGAGATAAAAAAGTTTCACTAAAAAATTGACATCTTTTGATTGAAACCTTTGAAAACTACGTAGCTCTCATACTGGAACCGTATATCAGCGAATTGAAGCGGGATATGAAATAGAATGCAATAATCTCTTTCATAACAGTGGTGTATCGATAAAAAATAAACTAAAAATTTAGTCTTATGATAAATTCTGTTAGTGCAAAACAACTCCAATACATCCTACAGTACACAAGTATGACTTGGCGTACTGTCGTATCGGTACGTGGTGACACAGCACATGCAAAGAACACAGGAGTCGGATCGCTTTGAGAGTTCTAGCCAGTCAGCCAAGCAGCCGATTTACGTCCGAATTAGCCGTCTCTTAAATACGCTTGCAGTGTGCGACAGAGCTTACATTTTCTGAAGCTATAATCGCTACATGAACACTTATAGTGTACGTATCCGTATCCGTATCCGGTATTTATAGTTTCAATGATTTATTATTTATAGAGATAGATTGTACGGAGAACGATGGAGGTGATATAACAAACCCGACCAGGATTCTGTAGAATTAAAGAGCAGACGGATTCTCAAAACCGCATGATGAGTCATAGTGCATAATAATAACGAAATAACAAGAAGAAAGAAATATCATATTGTATTGACTAATATAAATTAAGTTTATATATAACGAAAATACACTATGATAAAGCAAGCGTGCTCTAATTAAACTAACAAGTACTTGAGACTCATCAGGGCCACAGATTGCAGTGAAGTGAGCTTTAATTTAGAACTTGAGATAACTTCACGCGCGTTCACTACAGGAACACTTCTGTCACGTTTACCAGTTTATACAACCAGCGAAATTCAATATTCAACAGGGTTTAATACCCTTGACATGCTCCCCTAAGACAGCTTCCTCATTCATTACAGTTATAATACGGTGAAAAATAAAACTTGTTAAAAATCAAGTTTTCTTTTAACGAGAACATATATTCAAGTATAACATTTATAATTTTCTAGCAAGGGATCATGTTCATTTTCTCGCCACACTCTCTGATTATTAAGTGTTGCTTAGAAATAAGTGTCTGGACTCAGGACCGCATTTAGAGGTGTGGAGGCCCCTAATTATTTTTCGAATACAAGGAACAATTTTTTCCGTCAAGTCTTTCAAAATTTATTCCTTTTATCTCTATTGTGGAGTCTCCTGCCCTCCCTCAAATCCGGGACTGTCTGAACTTCCCTTGGACTGGATTATTCTTAATTGAAAAGGAATAAAGACATTGTTCTATTAAAAGCTTTTAATATTAAGATGCTAGTTTTTCAGTTGTTGTATGGAAATATGAAAAGTTTGGGTTTTTTTTAGATATCTTTGAGTTGGATGAGATTTAAAAAGCGCTTATAAAGGTAAGCGTCCAGAGATTTCCACTGGTTGCATCAAACGCATTGGCTTTGTTGAATAAAACGTAAAAGAGAAGGGAAATGGAACATATACATGTAAAGAAATTATATTTCGGTAAAACAGTGACCATATACTCATGGATTCCATAGATGATGATGTAAGGAATAACGGCCAAGACAGTTGATATTTTGGAGTTGACAGAACTGACTATAAAATTAGATAAAAAGGAATTGACAATTTAAATAATAAACTTTAAATGTCTTGTATTTCAGGTAGGATAGTTATGATTTAAGTTAAACAGTGTAAGTAATATAATGTGTATGTAAATTACTAAAATAAAAGCCTTTGATTTCAGAGCAACACATAAGATTGATTAAAAATTTACAATTCCTAATACAATGGAGTATGTAGCGATAACTAGGGTACGGTATGGTTTAGTAATACAAATGTGCTGCTCTCGGCATTGTTAAGGAGGTTGATTCGGAAAAAATCCATACAATGTATATCAATCTCAGTTATTTTAAAGTAAAACTCATAACTGCATACACCTTCACTCCCGATAATCAATAAGTTTGATGCAAACAGAGCGGACCTGTGGGCGCTTACAAATACAAATTCTATTTTCTTTCGGATTCATTTCATTTTATTGCATATACAATTTTTAAGATCGGATTGCAAATAAAAACTTAATCGAAATTGGGATCTTGCTATTCTTTCAAAACGGATCTAAACTCCGCTTTCGTTCAGATCCATCGTTCAGATTTTCGTGTTTGCACATACGATAAAGTTCATATGAATTTAATACTGAACCTGATCGGTCTCATTTAACAGGTATATTAAGCCTACAATACAATACCCAGTAAACAATATGCTAAATGTCCCTTTTTGTGACGTTTCCATCACTATTTCACTTCAATTACTGTTCGCATCATCTTTATCTTCATTTTTATTCCGACAGCTAAAGTGGTTTCGCCATTTGTAGCTGATAAAATAGACATTTCACAAGAACTTGTGTTTTATATTGCAGAGCTGTAGATGTTAAGGACGAGCCGCCACTGGTAGTTCTATCCGCTTATATTGAATCCTAACATGACTTTTTGTACTTGAAGTGAACAGGTTATGACCGATAAACAAGATTCCTTGTATAGCTTCAAATCAATTAGAGGCAAAAACACGCCTTAGAAATAATTCGATGAACCAATACCTAGAATCTTCTGTCTAAGTTGATCAACTGGTTGAATAAAGATAAACAGTAAGATCCGTATCTTAATCTAATGTAGCAGTTATAAAAAAATAACTGGAGAAGATATAATTCTGTTTGCAATCAATTTTTTTATAATAGAGTAAAATCCCAGAACGCCCAGACCTACGTTGTTGAAATTTTGAGAATAAGTAGGGTAATGTAAAATAGTAATAGTAGCTACGAACTTTAACAGGTAGCAGGTGCAAAAGGTACATAAAAACCTCACTCATCTGCGTGAAAATATGCTGGCTGTTTTTTATATATGTTTTACAGAACATTATTAAAAAGTAACATTCGTTATTACCAAGTCCTTCCCGGGAGCGCTAACTTTCGGCAGTCGTTTTAAAGCTCTTTAAAAAATTTGGTAATCTACGTCATAGCAGAAAGTGTCAATTTTATGTTTCCTGTGGTATTATTTCATGACACTAAAAAAACGTAGGTTTGGGGGCTTTGGGATCTTGGAGTACCAGAGTTGAACTAATCTTTGTATACAAAAACCTGTACTCGGTAGTCGGCACGGACGGACCTCATTAGGTAATTTGAATATGTAATGTATTTTACATTACATGGTCTTTAGTTGGACTTGTTTTTGCCACAGAAAGATTAAGACAACATTATTTGAAAATCATGAACAGACACTCCACAACGCCTAGACGGTTTTATGAAAGGCGCCTCAATATGTTTAAAAGGATCGTACTGAATACGCAGCATGTGTGACCAATCTGGTATCGAACCCAGGTCAGTATAGATCAGAGACAGCCTTAAGAGGTAGCGAACAGGGCAACCGCCCGGGACCTCGCTCTTGTAGGAGCCTCACGCCCTCGCTGAACAACCCAAGTAGAACAATTCATTACTATATATGTGTTTGAATCTCGCGCCTGGTACTTTAGAGAAACCACTTGAATCACTGCGTATAGCTTTATATAGCATTTATTAGTCTACAATTATCCCGAAAGACGATTAAACTAAGCGGCATCATAGAAACTACGACAGCTTTTGAATATTTAAAAACTGAAAACGCCAATATATTTAATTAACCACTATTTCAATCAAAAATGAAGAAAACCACCCCTAACAAATGTGTTCACAAGCCCATTAACATCAGTATGTCAGTCGAAAGAACTGTACGTGTACTATGCATGCAATAAAAAGGGGTTAGTTGAGATGGAAAGAATGAAACATCAAAATGTATTAAAAACATTTTCATAAACAAGCTACATGATAGCAACATTGAAGTCACTTCATTTAAACAATGATAAAAAGGATATCTTTATCCTTGCATGAAGGAATCATTTATATTAAAAAAAAAAACCAGTACAATTCCTGTAATCAAAACAATGGCGCTTTGAAATGTTTTTAATTGTAGTATACCATCTCGCAATCATTACATACTCAAACAGTACATCAAACAATGGCGCTACCTTTTTAATCCATTACGAGTATAGTATGGAGAACAATGAAGAGTAAATGTTCATTCGTTGAACAGTTGTCAGTTTGAACTTCAACAACGTTGCAACATGTTGATGTCATAATTAAAAGTGACAACTGTACGCAGAATTAAAACATTACGTTGCGTTCGTTATACGGTATTATTAATGAGGGTACTAATATTTTTTATTAGCCTAACATTTAACATCAAATTAATTACATTCATATGAGATTCGATGACACCAGGACTGTTGAGTTCGCGGGGTTATTATTAGTTTCTGTATGGATGTGAAAGTCTCTTACGAGAAGCACCCAGAGGAGCTACAACAGGGGTTGGCAACGTATTGGTATCGACAATTAACTAGTTACTATATTTACTCTTTAGTTTAGTGAACTTTGCTCTATTCGTGATGTTACTTTAAGGTAGTATTAGGTAAGTATTAGTTTTCAATTTTTTTATTCATTTTCTTTTTATTTATTTAGATTAATGTACGTATGTAAGTTTGTGAAAATTTGAAGTCGATTTGAGTAAAACTGTCGGAGATATAAAGTTTTAAGTCTTCACCTTTGGTCTGGTTTCAGCTTTCTTTAAAACTTTTAAACGCGTTTTTCTCACACTTAGCTTTTTCTGAGTCGGTGTGCTCTCTAGCTCAAAATCTACTACACCGATCCTTTTAAAATTTTGCACACTTTTTCTTTACATAAATGCCGAGGTAACGCTGTAGAGTTTTTTTTATTTTGAAGTATTTTAATTATTAAGTTTTTGATTATTTTCATAAAAAATCAGTATTTTGACTTCTAAATGCTGTAAAAATTTGATCAATATTTTTTTGATTTCAAATAATAATAATAATAATAATAATAATAGATGTCTACGGAGATTCTCTGTGAATAACTCATTTCTGGATATTTATTTATAAAAAAATTCACAAAGTATTCCTTAAGTGTTTATTTATCGTGTAGTAATTATTCCGATTTCGTTACTCTAATGGACGCCAGTGCATTACACTTGCGTCGACAAATCAACTGCTGCAGATACACCATTATTTCACAAATTGGCTTCGGACCGTGTGTATCAAATAAATTCAGTAAAAGAGTAGTAAATTTCAACATTAGTATGCTAACTATCGTAGTCAGCATACGAGCAATGAAAGTTGTCGAAAACCTTGTCGAGCTTACTTGTGTATTTGCGGAAGTGGAGAGGAATAGAAGAAAAACGGACACAAATTGCCAATCGAAGCAACCCTATCACCACTACGCACGATATACGATGCATATCGCCGATCCAGTGCGTTTGACTATCTATAAAAGTGATCCATAAGACACGACACACCCAATGCGTACGGAGCGGACCTCTGAACGCATACCTCTATATCAGAAATTGTGATTTGGATATGTTTGCGAAAAAATTGCATAAACATGAAGATAAATTCTTTTGTCGAGTTAATCAAAGTGCTCTTTGAAAATATAGTCCATCATATCCATTTACTGGCACGCATATTTTAGATTGTCAACACCTTAACTTATGACTAAACATCAGAGCAAGTCGTATCGTAGAGCTGCGACACTAAGAGTAGCTGTTGTATCTATAATTAATTAATTACTGTGATCAAAGGGATTCTTGTATTTTCCGTTTTCTGTCGTAGTGACTTATTTGAGGCAGTATGTCACCTCACACTTACACTCACAACCACAGCTCTTAGTTTTCGGACCCCCTGTTTACTATAGATCACAGTTTCACGACGTTCGCGGCGATCCGCGACATGGGTGAATAGCTTTCACCCACATCTGCGGTGCGGTTTATAAAAGAAACGTTTATCATATTAAACTGTTTTTAAATTTTAATATACAGCTTTGAGAAAAAATCACTACCACACACCTTGGAGCTAGAGAGAACCGCGGGGTTTTTAAAAGTACGAGTATATTACGAGATAGTAATAAGCCATTAAGCCACGGCGGCTTTTAGTAATATTAGTTTTATATAATAAACTATGCATCATATATATTGCAGACAAAATACCACACAATATATTTCATTAAAATAGTGGAGTAACAACAGGCAAAAAGGGGCGTTATTTGAAATCCTGCCAATTTTGCCTCCAATTTTGATTAAAAGATTTGAATGTTGACAATTTATTTAAGGAGGTACAGGACGTACCGTCAATGCAAAAAGTTTATCTCTCGGTAATACGAAATGCAAAATACGAAGTACATGAGGGACGAACAAATATTGGGACTGTACCTTTGGAAATGAATTTTTCAATTCACTATTAAACTGCTTTTTGCTTGTTAAAATGATTTTTTATGCATATAATAGTTTAATAAATTAAAAATAACCTATAATTAATATCAAATTTATATTAATTCAATTTAAATACAAATTAAATATTTTGAAAAAGGAATAATAAATTTTGCAACGCTGTAAATTTACGTGTGTTGACGCATGCGTGATTTGGTTCTTTGACCAATAAATTGTTATATTTTATATAACATTTATTCTGATTTTGAATTTCCCGCTCAAATTGGCATTTGCAACGTTGCCGGCTTATAACCTACATTTACTGTTTCTTAAAGGTTTTATTTAAATATTTTCGTACATAGGTATGCTTTTGATAATTTTCTTTTTGCAATAGTTACAGAAAAGATTCTTTTATACACAGCTAGTTTTTCAAAGCCGCGTCACCATTTTTTTATAGTTAAAAGTTATATTATGTGGTGAAATTGAGCTAAAAATTATGATTCGTATAGAAAATGACTATTTTTAATCATGTATAAAAAGAAAACTATGAACCCTAGGTCTCTAAAATTTTGAGACAGCCTGTATTTCATATCAGGACAATAAACGAGACAGGTATACAATTTGAATTTTTCGAGGTTATACAAATTACCTGATTAGACTGTCAATTTTTAACCCGTTAAGGTTTTAATACTTAAAATTATCAGCATTTTAAAAAAAATCTGCGAAATCAGAGTTGGATTAGACAGGTACCTAAATAAAAATACCACGCTCCTCCACTAAAAGTATGTAAGAAATCAGGCAGGAGTTCGTTAAATTTAAACACAAAGTCGTGATAAAAACAAAGCCGGGTGTTGTATTCATAGTTATCGCAACAGTTAGTTAACTTCGACAGATTCTATAAAAATATAAGTAAATCGTTCGGGCGATTTAGTTTCTGCTACAAGGCCGGCAGAGCGATTTACCGTTATTTCTCCGTCCAAGTTAACTAACTCTTACAACCGCTCCACAGAAATATTCATTTGATTTATTTTGACAACCACCCAATGGTTCAACCATAAAACTGATCAAAGCCAATAAGTACACTAAAATACACACAACAACAGTAAATAAAATATGAACATGAAAACCTTTACCTTAAGTGATGCACAAAATATAAATAAAGTCATTTTAAAGGATATTCAACCATGGCCTGAACGCCATTTTTCTTAAAGATCACAATGCGCTGTACTTGTCCATGTAGTTGGCATATTGTGTGAAGGACATCCTGAAAAAAAAGAAACGAAATTTGTTATAGTTTATTAAATTATTACCAAACAAGCTACATATTTACGTTATCAGTTGTAATACGTTAAATGTGTTAAACTTATAAAACTAAAGTGAATTTACATTCTTGTTAGTTCAGAAGAGATTTTAGCATATAAATTGGGTTGCTTAACATATAAGAATGTATAATAAAGTTGCTGTTCCATACATTTGTATATGAAATTATAATGTTTTATGTTTATAACTACTGTTTGAAGGAGGGCGCTCGGTTCATTTTGAACAGTAACATAGTTAAATTTAAAGGGAAAGCTCTCATTCTCCCCTTCTGCTAAACACATTTCCTCATTTTTGCGGCATATGTATTCTTTCTATTTCTTTCTTCAATTTCTTCAATTCAACTGTCAAAAAAATGTATTGAAAGTGAATGAAACATATCAAAATTTTATCATTTTTTCAGAATTTATTTATTTTTTGTTTAAGACGTAAATCTTGTGGAAGTACGTATTAACCTTGCGTGTGTATACTGGGTCTTTTAAGGAACAGTTCAAACTACAAACTCCTATTTCTCATGAGTACAGAGCGCGCTTCACCTATGTCCCCTAAAAAATCTAGGTAGTGGTAGGGACTTAACGTTTTAGCAGCGTCCGGATCTGGCAAAGGCGAGCCAGTAACACTTCCCTAAAAGACACTACAATCTTTCGAAGGCTTATAATTTAAGATAAAAAGTCTACAACCGTTTTTCTTAATAATTGTTTGTTATAAAGTTACAAATTTTTTAACAATATGTCGTTTCTTCTGCGTTTTCTTACTATTTGTCAATTTTTATTAACAACGGTTTTAAACTTTGGACTTTGGCAACTTCTGGACCATGTAGTAGACGACACTTCAAGAAGTAATCCAGAAACCAGTGTACACACCATGACTCGAAAAATATAGTGTTCATACGGAGGGTTAAATAAACGTAGTATTCAACACATAAAATAATTTAATTATAATCCAAAAAAAAATAGTTACAAAAAAACTAAAGTCTCATTTCTTTATTTAGCCTATAGCACACCAGACACAAGACTATCCTTAAACAATATGGTGCTAATACACATGCTAATATCGAGTAAATACTACCAAGTAGCAAGTGTATCAAGCACGTGCTACAAATGAGCATGAGTATTTTAAATATGCTAATAAATCGCAAACCAATACACGCTATTTGTGGTTTGTATAGAAGGGAAGTGTGCTCTGTAGCATGTCTGAACATGTTTTTAATAGCATGCTAGTACTAAATAGTTGATCATTAGACAATGACGGATGTACAATTTCAATTCTTTCCTGTCTATCCGAAAAATGGCGCTCTTAAATTTTATTATACATTAGCGAATCCATAAATATTTATGGCCCTCTCATTCATCGATGTACAAAAGCAACATTGATAGGAAAATGCTTATAATAATTTATTAAATGTCAAGAATTCGACCATGAACACTCTTAAACTTCACGTATATAGTAGTATAGTAGCTTTTCCGTCTCAAGGATACACTTTCAGTGATGACAAGGAATTCCCGACAAGCGAATAAACGAGTGCCTGCCCCAAGGAGTTGCCTTGTAATATCCAATTCAGAGCCCAAGTCGTTCGTTTTCATTTCTTTATTTTCTCGTGTAGCAATAAGTCGTTTAACGCAGTGCGTTACGTCTTTGCAGGCAATGGGACGATTTTGTTGAGTTCATTTCGAAAAAACTCCTTTTAATAAGACATGTATCGGTTCCCTTAGGTTAGTGGGAACTGATCGTCAGAGGCGGCCTTAGGTGGTTGCAAGCAGCGCAATCGCCCGGGACCTCGCATTCTCACGCAACAACCCAAGTAGCAAAATTCATTACTATAAATGTATTTGAATCTCGCACCTCGCTCTTTAAAAATCCCACTTGAATCACTGCGTATATCTTTTAAGGCATTCATGTGCCTTAGTTTATCATCATTAATATTTGTCGTCTTTGTGTTTGTTAACTTTTATAACACTTCCAATAAAAAAAATTATTTCTCGTCAATTATCATCAAAAATACTTACTTACAATTTACATAAATTATACAAAGAACAAGTGCTTTACAAAGATCTGCCACCCAGAGCCTCGCAATGGCTAAGGTCGCTCCTGCTGATCGTTTATGTTATATAACCATTTGTATTTAGTACAATGCCTTTTTAGTGATTATACTTATAAATAGCATGCTAAATCAAAACAGATGTCATGAATATGCATGGTATTTATAGCACAAAAGTATGCTGCTTTACTAGCATGTGAATTCGTACCTTAATCGTTACATACTAAACTATTAAGTTTTATGCATTCGTCCATCATTACCAATATTTAAAGGAACCCATAATTTTACCTAATATAATATTTGTAATCGTTAAATTTGTCAAGCTGCTCTGCTGTTAATTAACTTTGAAGAGAACCTTGTAGCATATTTCACATTGAATTAGAACTCGAAACACATTAAAACGTAAACGATATATCATTTAAAGACCATAAATACGTTATGATAAGGGTCATAATCGTATATTATGGTACTGTCATGAATCATAAGCTTTTTATTAAATAGATAAATAAATATACGAGAATAATGTAACACATATGAGATGGTATCTGATGGAGCTATTAGTCTGCCATTTACTTCCAACTCCACGCAGCAGCAGCAGCAGCAGCAGCAGACGCATTTTCGTAGCTGTTCCACGCTGATAAGCCAAGTAGTAAGCACCACCATGATGATGAAATGGCTACAGAACAGACGCCTTGAGATAGGCGCTTTGTGGCCTTTCGTAAACCTAGTACATGTGTGCCCCACAAACAGACGTCGGTCCACGGCTTGTGCAGACGCCGGCATATTTGACTGGGCTTAAAAATGACATGTTTTAAAAATAAGCATGTATTATTACTATACTATACATTCTACACGCTAGTACGTCCGCCTACAGTACACAACTAGTCGTAACTACTCGTAAACCAAATAAAATAAATAATGACACATCCTAAATTTTGGACGGATTGATATAAATTATTGCTTTTATATTACATAAAAATGAAATATTATTTATTAACATAACGTAGACACATGTTTTTATTATATTCTTTTAAAAGGATTGTCAATAATTAGTAATTTTCAATAAAAATCGTGTCATCTTCGTATTCTGGATTCTTTATGAAATATGTTCCCTTTAGAAAATGTAATAATTAAAGATAAATCTATATTGTAAAAACCAGTATAAATTAATTCCTGAAAAGGTTGGAATATTTAGGATCTTTAGGTGCTGTTAACATTCGAATATCAAAAATTCTACTCCTTTATTATCTTTGTTTATTGTCGAGCAAAAGTATAAACTAAGGAATACTAAGCCATGTTTTGCAGTTATTTTATTACTCCTAACACTTTATTTACATTGTAAATCTTAATTACGCATAGAAACTATTATTATTCCTCAGATAACACATGTTAGTCTTGTTTGCGATGATTTTGAGTTGATCAGTTTGATCGTGAATGAGAAGATCTTCTTATGCTTCTTTGCACTCACTGTTTTAATATATAATTTACGTTTCAGTATAACGTTTTAATATAAATTTTAGGTTTTCAGAATAATATTCCTTGTCATATTTTTGTGTTTTAATTTAGAATGTGCGCATTTGTTCTTAATAAACAATTTGACCGTTCTCGTTTATTTGCATTTGTGGAATTAAGAATGACATTACTGTGCAGGTTGTAAACTAATACACAATTTTAGTATTTTTAACCTTTGAGTATTGACGTGGTATAGGACATTAATGGAGATTTGACGTATCACAGACGGTGAGAATGATAAGTACTAATTATTAATAAGTTTTAACACTATCTAGGATCAAAAGGAATAGAAAACAAAATAAAAGATATGCAAAATTAACATTTATTTCAGGTTCAAATATGTCTACACGGTGTCTGTGAGACACCACGTCACCATTTAAAGGTTAATTTAGAAATCTTGGGCCTTATAAAATTAACACTTGACCTTTGGATAAAAAGACACCTAAAACTTAAATTAAATGTTAAACTAAAACTAATGCAGGGAATGGTTATGTATATTCCCATACGCTATACAATGTAAGACAAAAAGTGATACTTTAAGCGTTTCTTATGAAACTGACTGGCCGTGATTGCTTGAATAAAAGTGGACTACTTGTAGCACAGAATAAAACTACATATTAATGACTGCGCATTTTGTTGTTTCTTGCGTTTAATTAAAGTGTATGAGTAAAATAATAAGAATGCAAATGCAAATCATTTTATCGAAATAAAAACAATTGCATTATTTAAACAATATTTATTTTCTTATATAATAGATAGTTATGCTTGAATAACTGTAAATAAGCACATACTCGCTGATAACAGTTGTATGGGTTATATGAGACACGCACACACACATAACGCCATAAGTAAATATTTTGTTTCGCTATTTACATTGCAAATCATTTTTATTATTATTATTTTTTGTGATTCTATATTTTCTATTTTTTTAATTGCAATGGGCTTGTGTCCTATGTCTTAATTTCTATAAAACTGTTCTATCTATATATTGATAAAGTTGGTTACTAGAACCTCAAATGTACAATTATTTTTTAATAACTCCTTATATTGCAGGAAATATTAACAATTAAAAAAGTCATTTTGTCTCTTTAATTATTAAAGGGATTCAACGTTGTACAATATTCCAAATGCATGTGACCTCACAACCGCTATTTGCTATCTCTTTTATACAACAGAGCGTAAAAGAGATATTTTCTTGACATAACTCTGACAAGTTTACAGGTATATCTACAGGTACGGCTATATGTATTTATATATCAAATATTATTTACAGCTATTTCAAGGAACAATAAAATTTCAATATCATGTCTGCCGTAACACTATGTTGTCTTGACTTGATTATTTCGACTACCTTTTCGAGCTACAAAACATTACCATAGCACTGACCTAATCAACAAATCACTGACGTATAAAATGCATTCCACGTCATACCAATAGCCGACCGACCATCTCTAGCGCCAAAACTAAAATTCAAATTTTTAATTGCTATATCTTCGTCAACATTTAGATATTTAGTAAAATAGACACGCCAATACACATTTATTAACATCAATTTCAATCAACAATTGAAAAATCGACCACTAAAACATGAGGACACAGACCCATTACTTTTAGTTCAAAGTACAACATTTCTGTAAAGCAGCAGCAAATTTACAGGTATGTATCAATGTGTGAAACTTCGAGTTTCTCTGCAACAGTGTACTCGTATTATAACTGAACAATGTTCCAGCAGTCTGTTCAATTCATCAATATTGATTTGTCGATATCTTTTTACTGATTATATATTTTTGTTTTAGCAGTAGCAATCGTGTAATTTTTCATGAGTTTTTCCAATGCAGCAAGCTGTCACCATATATTATTGACTATTTTATAGGAAATTCTAGTTTTGAGCGCTAACATTTTAAACGAATCGTCGAATGCAACAATTTGTACGATACAATTTCTTATACGAATTGCATTTTGAAATAAAAAGAATAAAAACCCATTTATCAATTGTTACGTCTGGATATTTTTATTCCGCTTCTAAAATTTATTATATTATAACCAATATTAATATTAATATATACAAAAAACTGTGACTTAATTATTGTTTTTATAAATATTTTGTTATTGAGTAATGAACTTGAATTAATAATGAAGGTTAAAATGTTAAGGTGTCAATAATCGAACGTTCGAATACAAAGTTTAGCGGTTCTAAACCTCCGTGGTACGTCGTGCATCGTCCATCGTCCGTCGTCCGACGCTTCACATACAGCAGCTGTCTGGATATTATGTTATTTACAAACTTCTATTTTGTCTAACTATTTATTACTATTTTATCATGTGTTTAAATTATAAGCAAATACTTTGTTTCACTCGTAAAAGAAAATAATAAAAATATTTGTATGTATTGCAAATTGGATGATTCGAAATCATACAATTTAGTTCAGTATTATAATCTTTAAAAGATGTCAGCATACTTTAGGGTTATCAAACAGAAAATGTTTTCAATACTAAATATTTCAAGTGATAAGTACGTAAGTGATAAGTAGTCAAAAGACGATATTTCTCTCAGAAAAATTCAATATTTCCTAATTAATTAAAATCTACGTATTTGGAAAGGTGATTGAATCTCTCAAGGTCTCCATTGAAATGATAACGTCTTCTTCGTATGCAAAACCTTGGAATTAGCTTGTAGTAAGCCTAAAAATGTGAAACTTGCATTGCAAGACTATTTCTATTTAAAAAGTAGTAATAGAACCTTAGAACTAGCATATGATAAGCCAGCAAGGGTATTAATTTATTTTAGTTGTGAGTTCCACGAAAACCAATTTGTGACTGTAGTAACATGTTCATTCCAAAAAGGAAGAAGAATGTATTAGAGTAAGAGCAAAGTTACTCATGATAAAGCAATTACGAGTAGCATACCGTCATGAACACTGTTCGTTTTGCTAAGAAACGTTTGTAAGCTACATCTGTTTAATAAAGCATAGGACTAACTTTTAAAATAATACATATTAAAAACTAAAAATATCAAGCAAATAAAATAGAAGCAGGAAGGAGGGCAATCAAGTTCGAGGAAAAAATGAGTAACGCTGAAGGTGCGATCCTAATAAAAATTAGGGAAGAGAGTAGAAAGGAGGGTGGAGGAGAAGGCACGAAAAAGAGAAAGGAGTACTTTGAAGGGAGTGGAATTGCGACAGAGGAGGCAGAGAGAAGAAGAGAAGGAGGCTCAAGTGTGAAAGAAAAGCTAAATATCAGTGACAGAAGATACAGCAACTGAAAAGAATGGAGAAAATACACAATAGCAAATAGAATGAAAGTTACAAGAGGATTTGGGAGAGAGAGATACCGGAATACATAAAGGAAAAAGACACAAGAAACATGTGAAGAATCGCAAGATTCAGATTGGGAAACGAAGAGAAAGGGAAAAGATACTGGGTAAATAGTGAGAAAAGTATGGACAGAGTGTACGGGACGGAGATAAAAACCCTGGAGCGCATTAAGTTTTCATGTGAGAAAAAGGAAAAAAGTGAAAAGAATATTGTGCAGTTATTAAAAGGTGGCAGTGAAGGGAAGAGGTGGATGGAGAAGATAAAGAAAAGGAGCGAGCAATAAGAAGGAATGGCAGAGTAGAAACAGGAGAGAAAGTGTAGCAGGAAGAAGGAAGCAGTAGGGGTTTAAACTAATCTGTTTTGTTTTTATTTTTCTTTTTTCTTTTGGAAGGAGTGAGAATGGTTAGATATAATAAGGATCACAAAATGTAATTAAGCACAATATGTAATTTAATGATTTATGGCAGAAAAATGTAATGCATAATGGCAAATATATTAAAATAAAATAATAAATAATCAAGCAAACCAGAACACTACAGATATTATTTGTACGTAGTCAATGCTAAAAAATTATCGGTTTTAATTTATTTTTGTCGATAAAAGTCGTTTTATATATAAATTCACGTTACTCTTAACAGATGTTCTAAAATAATAACAAAGGTATAGAAAAGGCGAAACAGATGTTAAAAGGCGTGAGGAAGAAAGCACCGCCGTAAGACTATAAATCTACATGTATAATTTGCCAACAATTTTCATAATGGAGCTTTTCAGATTCTTTACTACAGCATCTTGACAGTTCGTTAAATGATTTTAATCAACATTATAAACAGCAGCGCCAGCGGAATGAAATACGACACTTGACAAATAAATCTCCGTTGATAAAACAGGGTTAACAGAATAACACTCACTTTGACGTTAGATGAAACAAGAACGATACAGAAAAGAAAATGAAGAATTGATATACAAAGTTACACAGATTGATTATCTTTCAGCAAAAATAAACATAAATAAAACCTGTAAATAACAAATTAGACAAAATTTATTTCTCTGCATACTCGTACATATTATTTAACATTTATTCACAGAATTTTTTATGGAAGAATAAAAACTTGAACAGACTGAGAAACTAAAACTAGTTTCATCCAATGATGTTTGTTAGAGTTCGGATTCATATTTAATGTGCCATTTATTTACGATGTTGACACCACGAAACCATCGCAACTTTAATGACAATATAAAAATGTTTTGTTAGTATTTGAAAAAAGTTAATAAAAATTAATTTTTATGTAAGCTGAAAACACTATCAAAATGTAATAAAAAATACGACAGTTTATGTCTTTAATTAACGATACTTACTATTTAAAAATAGTTTCAATAGCTTAATTACATTAAATTTATGTAAAGTACATATCAAATATACGTAACAAGGCTTAGCGAATCATTGTTATTCAAAACTTTGAAATTTACATATGAATTGATGAAATATGATTATTTTATAAATGACATATTACACGAGTACATTTTATTTGCAGTCAGTTACAAAATTTTCAAACCGACCCGTGAAGAATCGTTGTATCATTAATTTCAAAAGTATATTTTTAGAGCTGTCACAACTTGGCTGAATTGATCGTATTTTGAACTGTAAGTGACAACATATTTATCATTGTTGATTGAATATTTTGACTTAGTTTTTATATATTGCAGAAAAATAATGTAACTTTCTTTATAAACGATGTAGATTCTGATCAGTTGGAAGAAAACAAATATTAGCACATGTAAATGTCATTACAATTAAATACAACAAAATTCCAACTTTTTTAAGAACTTTTAGAACATATAACAACAAAACAAATGGCTTCAATAGTCTTGTGAACTCGTTTTTTAGGTGCGTTTCTTTTACTTTTCGATTGAAATAAATTTTATTATATGTACAGGGGTCGGCGTTGTAAGTGTTACCAATTTCACGCTGCTGTAGCAACTAAACGGCAAATGACAGCGCGCTCATTTGTGTTGCTCATTGTACTGCATATCGTTTTACGTCGCAGTTACAAAAAATTACCGAAATGGAATTCAAACGCAACAGTGTTATTGCTTTGTTTTTGGCTAGAAATCGCAACTAGCCAGCCACGAAAATGTTTACTGGGGAGTTATTAAAAAATAACTGAACATTTGAGGTTGTAGTAATCCACTTTATCAATACATAGTACACTTTTATAGAAATAAAGTCATGGTCTACAAGCTCATTGTTTTATAGATTGTGGTTTAATAAGTCGCTAATTATTCGGCCATAAAACCCGTGGATACAAATTCAAAGAAGTCCTTTGCTAAGTTAAAGGCTGTAAGCTTACCACAAAACGCCCTCCAGTCGAACTAAATGGCGTTCAAATACAATTAGCAAATGAAGTAAAATATCTGGTGAAAAACATAGTAGAAATATGTATTTACTAAACGTACTGTAGCTATAACGCCTAATACCCAGTTTCCCAGTTTTTCATAGAAAACAAACTGTTATTGTAAAAATTTATACTAAATCCAATATAGACTACAACTATGACGCACATCTACAAACTCAAGCATTTAGAACTTGTTGGAAAAGTTTCAATCGAAAACACTACGCATGGTTGTAGATTATATTACTGGCTGTTATATTACAAATAAAAGATTGAAGACACCACGATGTAGTCCTAGGTATGGCGAGAGATAAAATTAAGACTCGAAAAGAGTTTAGAGTAAAACATCCAAATCAGAAGTGTGCAAGCTAATGGAAAATAGAACTTAGACCGAATAAAATAATTTAAATAGAAACGGTACAAAAATTAGTCAAATGGTCAAATCATCATGTGATAACAGTATCTCTGTTAAACTTAGTCAGTGGCAGTCAATAGAAAAAGGTTTACAACCCCTGTAAATAAAAATATCTTATTTATAACGATGTATTAAAAGAGAACTACAAATACAATACAAATGGCAAAGCTAAGTGAAGTAGACAAATATAACCCAAGGGGTCACAAGTTCAACACCACATATATACATATATATGCTGTATACAACGTAAATGCCAGAAGGCAAACTCTATCGTGTATCGTCTATCGTCTACCGTCTATCGTCTAACATTTCCTCTCACTCTGCACTCTGCAGTCTGCCATGGTCCACCAATAACGTATTGTGTTTACTATATGTTAATCACAATAATTGATCACATATGTTTATAATATTATTCAAGTAAGTGTTGTTTGTTTATAGATGTATTAATAATATTAGGATTATTACATTAGCGTTAAATATGTTTATTTTAATTTCACGGGTTTTAAATTATGACACGATAACTAGTGATGTTAATTAGAAAAAAATATCAGAAGGCAATTATCGATCTTAAATTAGAGGTATAAGAAATTACTTGAATTTGATACATCCAAAGTAAGTAAGGAATTAACCTCGCGATTAAATACTATCTTGTTCCTATATCTACTAAGAAAGTTAATAGAATTATTGGAAAGGAAAATCTAATATGCAACATTGTAACACATTGCATCCTTTACTTATATTCCAAATTATATTTCTCAATCTCAACGTAAAGTTACATAAAAAGCACCTTGTACATTTATGAACCACATAATATAATAGATATCAAACTACAGTACCCTCCACTTTAATCCGGCATCATGCCGTTCAGCATATTTTCTAATCCAGCACCGATTGATCCTTCTTAATTTTGGTGTTTTAATATTTTCTTGCATATGGCATAGAGTGAATTGAAATTTCAATGCTTTAATTAAATGTACTTTATTTTCTTTAAACCGCGCACTTGCTGGAATGACTCAATACTTTTTCGGATATTGATATCATCTACACAGATACAGAATATGGTGCGTTAACATATAAAATATGTTTTAATCGGTTCCATTTTTATCTGGAGCGATTTATCTTTGGTACTTCCGTCAAAACTATATTGACGTTCTATAATCTGGTACGGCCGTGGTATCAAACGTGTCTGAATAATGATGAGTTACTAGAGTTACTATATATAGGGCCGGTTGCTGTACCCATATCGCAATAGTTAGTTAACTTGGACACCCGAGTCGAAATTATAGACCAATCCTGATCCTAAAATGGATCTTTGTTTCTCTTTTCATCCTGAAAACAGTAAAGTGAACCTGGTCTCATCCTAAATGTTATTATATGACCCTCCTTGATCCTAAATGAAACCATGGTTCTCGTCTTATTTTAAGTCTGTGCTATTTTATTACTGTGTGAACCTCATTTAAACCTCAGATGGACAAAAGGAATGTTAAGAAATGTATTTATACCTGATTACGGGTGTACGACATGGAATTTATTGTTAAGGGATGAATATGAAATAATGAGTTAGAGAGTGTTATTATATTTGTCGCTTATAATATTTCACTTCACTTCGTTGGATAAAGATATATCTTTACCCAGAAACGATTATCGTTATAGCTAAATAACGATAAATCATTAGGCCGATTCAGTTTTCCCTACAAAATCTCCAGAACGATTTACCGTTATTTCTCTTTAGCTATTCAAGTTAACTAACTATGAGTACAGTAACCGGAGTATTAAAACGTTGTTTTAGTATAGAATTTAATTTTAGGCGTAAATTATTTTAATTTTTTATTAATGTTAGGCGTCAAGAAACGCAAGAGGAGAACAAGAGTTAGTTAATTTTTATTCTTACAGGACTTCGTATTGTATAAAATGGTACCTCATCATATTGTTGTCCATCGAAATTTCAACTGCCAAAAGCACACTAGAGTTAGTAGAATCGCCACCCACTGCGACCCCGTACTATATCGACTTTTAGAATGCACAACTATCAGTTGCTCTCAGCACTAGTGCAGTGAAACTCCTATACGAGCTTAATTATAGCATCTTCTTCGTTCATTTCACACCTCGTAATTTATAACCAACCGGTAAAGTTCGGTGAGATGAATAAGGAAGCTAGTTAGTATGAAAAATGAAAGTGTTTTAAGCAGACCCGCTGACACGCAGCCCTACACGCACTTCTCTATGCTTTAGTAAAATGAAACCGAAGTTGAACGAGACCATAACGCATCGCCGACAGACCTGACATGAATCTGACGTAATGTGGCACACGCAAAGAAACAAGCATTGTTTTATGTCAAGATGAAAATGTTTACTATTGCACGAAGAATGTTTTCAATAGGAACAACGGAAATAGAAAAATGGCCATAAAATATATTTTCAGTTATGTCGATTGATGGTTAGTAGTTAAGTAGTTATAAGTTTTAATGATGTTCAAATTATTCTTTAGTTTAATGGACTGTGCTCATTTATAATTCGTTCCATGCAGATTAAGTATTTATCATAACTAGGTAATATTTACAGGTAAAGATAAGAAGGGTTCAGACAGTAGGTAGAAACACCCAAACTAAATGTGGGTTAGACTAATGTCTATGATATTTTTAATTTAACTGTTTAGGATTAGGGCGTCCGCAGACGGGGCGACTGGTTGCAAACCTTAGCCCCAAATCTGCCAGAACCGAATGTGATTACAACTGTGTTGTTAGTAAACGAACGAACGTGTTTACGAGTGAGATAAAACACACTGGACTTTAAACTGGTTTTGAGCATATATTCAGCGACTATATTTCTATAGTATTTAAATACATACATAGAAATAAATATAACATAATAAAATCCCGTTTTGCTATTGTTAAAAATTCTATAAAGTTACGATACACGGCTCGTGCTCGTTTTCCTTGAAAACTTCGTTTCGCGTTTAGTTTGCAATTAGTCGACTCGTGTACCTTTCCTCGTGTCGGCCGGATTCCTGGGGTTTGGTTTCGTGGTCAGGAATTCAGATTCGGAAACCTGACTGCACACATTTCATACAAAGTATTTTACGTGGCGCATACGTTGGAAAAAAAACCTGATGTCTTTTTTCGAAACTCAGCTGTGCGTTCGGGTCGGAAAAACGAAAAAAAACGAATGACGTCATCCTGAATGCAGCGATCGCTTATATTTTGTACGTACCGCTGCACCCGTTCGGAAATTTCCATTCAGAATCACAGGGTACTATCACTTAAAGTAAAATATTTGACATGGGATAAGCCGCTTTAGGCGACCCCTGTTGGGATATTATATCTTATGAACTAAAATTCTCGGCGCCTCAACATCTGAAGAGTGACGTGTACTCCCTTCACCTTCTCCCTTTAGAATTTTACTTTAAGTGATCAATTAGTCGTCAACCATGTTCTTTCACGAAAGCGTACTGGCAGTATAAATTCCTAATACAGAAAACCTAACGTCTGCCCTGGTCTCACGGAATTCCGAATCTGAATTCCTGATCAGGAAACCTAACCAGAAATCCGTACATTGTGACCGGCCTAAACCGGATTAATAATTACTTTTAAATGGAATAGATTACCTCTATGGTATATAAACATAATGATTCTAGGATCGTTCCCTCTTACTAGTTTATCTGTTATAGGGTAAAAAATAAATTTTAATTGGTAAAACAAAAAATGTTTCCATTCTACATTTATGTAAGAACAAAATTTAATATCACGATCAGTGATCTGTCCATGTCGGTCAATGATATCGATCGATTATATACTGGTATATATTCAATTGCTTTATTTATTGTATCATTTATTCAAATAGAAATTTGTTTATTATGTACTGGCATTCATATATACAACGTGACATACTCGTACATACGATATATAGATAGATATATAATATAGATTGATAACTACAATCAGAGACCATTTTATTGTAGAATTCAAAACATTATTTTATAATAGCTATCAGTCTCTGTATAATCTACATAAAATTCTATAGCAAATTGTTGAATTAATTTGATTTTATCATGCGATGCGATTTTTGTAGCGCACGCATAGTGACAGCAGGGTGTTCTGTACTATATTATTGATGTTAGTAATAATTCACATTATCAATAACAGCAATATTTTTGTTCATAAAAGCTTAATCAAGTTAAATTGCCATTAATACCATTCTATCTAGAAGAAAAATGTCGATAATGCCCGGAGCCTCAAGTTGCTTAATCCGCCTCTGCTTTTAGCCTATATACACATACAGAATAAGATAAGTGCCATCTTCTGCGGACAGCCGCGCTTTGAATTATATAACATTTTCTTTCTCACTCTAACATTGTATTATCACAAGGTATGTGTCTGCTCTACAGTATAAGCACAATATCTTACATTGACCTATTTTGAACTTGGTCAGATATTAAATTAACAAATTCCTAACTCAAAAACAATAGATAAATGTAAATAAATGTTCGACTAAATTTATAGGTATATAAATAAATCTCCAACCGATACGTAACTGCAATATAAATATTTGTTCATAAATAAATAAATAGATTTAACAGCCAATTACATTTTAAGTTTATTGTGGTTTGTGAAACACCTTGTATCATTATAATATTAAAACATTTAAGCTTATTTTTAGATTCATAAAGCATTGTCATATTAAATAACCTCGAGAATACTGGAGGAATCGTATAGAAAAAAAATTCAACCACATACACATCTGAATGCAGAAGGTTTTATTATTCGTAACGATTTTATTGAAGTAGTAATATATCTTTACATGTATCTGAGCATGCATGTTCAGGTCCAAATGTTCGGCTTTCATATACGAACACACAAAAGTATGCACAAAGTTCGTGTTCACGCGGCAAACATCGTACAAGGCTCTAGTAGCAATAAATTAACATACACCAAAGCGTGCGTATTGGTATATTATCTTGAGGCATGTTCGACGTACCGTTTAAGCCGGCTCCAGACGATGCGGTAGACGTTTGATTCAAATGTCTCCAACGTATGAGTCAAATATTGGAAGATTAACATGGCAAGTTAATCCGAATAATTTATTTATTTTATTAATTTCTTGATATTATTAACACTGACACTGTTTAACAAAAACTAAAAAAAAAATAAAGAAACTTTCAAGTATAAAACCTTCCAAAATTGAACGATTCGTGCTGCAGTGCATGACATGTGGATCAAGTACGTGGTCCAGCCCAAATTTCTTCCAACGTGAACGTTGGACACATAGCATTGGACGCACTTTGTTCCAGCATGGCCATACGATGTGTTCAACGTTGGAAGGTGTTCGTAGCATTGTTTGGAGCCGACTTTACACATATGCGTTGCTCTCCAAATTTCAATTACTGCCCATAATTACCAATTATTGGTGAATATTTATATTGTATAAATAAATTATTATATTTTATTAATTATATAAATTTTATTTATACGAATGTTTGGGTGTTAAATATTCGCATACTTTAGCAACATGACATATAGACCAAGTACTTTGGAGAATGTTCGCATGAATGCACGTCCTTTCGACCACGAACATCTGGCAAAAAGCACAAAAAAGCGAACGGGTGAGTGCACCAATATTTGTCTTTAAATTGCCTATTAATTGAGTCTATTTTTAGAGATTTCACGGCTTCCTGAAAAAAACAACTACGCCTTTTGAAAACAATTTTCCATTTTATAGAGAATTTCAGATGTTATCTCCGCCCTAAGAAATTAATCATATTCCATTAATATGCTAATTAAGTTTAACAAATATCATCTTCAAGATAAATTTCAATATATTAGGCATAAAATGAATGAGATACTTTTCAGGTTCATTAGTTACACAGGCATGTCTTAAATCTTATAGAAGCGAAACAAATATTTATATTTAAAAATTAATTATATTTCAAACAAATATGCTAGTATGTATAATGAATTATTAAGCTAGCTGAAAAATATTGAAGAATAAATATTTATATTTAAGCCATTGGAATTTGACGCGAAGTCGTTATGCGTTAAACAAGCAGTGGGGGGAAATGGGGTGTTAGAGGTAGTAATTACTAAGACTATAATGGTGATAATGATGCTGAAATTAAATTATATCAGCGGTGCACAAGAACACCAGTTGTTCCAAATAAAATTAAATTAAAACACAACTATACAGGGATAAGCACTCTAATTGTTACCAATTTTACGACAAGCTCTCAATTTTTGGACAAGCGTCAGTCTGTTATGTTGTTTATAAACCTACAGAAATATATCGTTTTCCGACGCAGTTTCCAAACGCAACGGTGTTATTGTTTTGCATTTGACTAGAAAATCGCAACCAGCCATTTTGTTAATGAGCTCCGACATTTACATGTGAACAAAATGTTTGTGTATCGGACCATTACACGTTACAGTGATACTGGTAACGTTAAACGCCATGGAGGTGGACATCCAAAAACAGCAACATTGCCAGAAATGGTTCAAAAGGTGAAGGTTAGAATTCATCGTAATTCACAACAAAGCGAAGTTCAATTGGCGAAAAATCTCAATGTGTCTGCTCGTAGCATGGAGCCTATATTAAAAATGAACTACGATTGAAGCTCTGCAAAATACAAAAATGCAAGATTTAACATCTGCACAAAGACAGTTCGCCTAGCAAGACTTGCACGTTGGTGGCGAGCTTGAAAGTTTGGTCTTTTCTGATGATTTCTTTTTACAGTTCAGCAATATGTAAACAAACAAAACGATCGTGTGATTAGAATGGAAATCAATAAAAAATTAGGACTACCGAATTGCTCTACGAAAGCAATCAGTGATAGTTTGGGCCGCGGTAACTACCACAGGACGCTTACCACTCCTTTTCATTGAACAGGACGTAAAGGTAAACGATGCTTCGTTACCTTGGGCACGTAAAGAATTCGGTAAAAACCATTCGACATTTGACCAAGACTCGTTTTCTTCAAGAAAAAGTTCCCAGTTTCATTTTTTCACAACAATGGGCTTGTTGTCCTATGTCTTAATTTTTTATAACAGTGTACTATATATTGATAAAGTGGGTTACTAGAACCTCAAATGTCCAATTATTTTTTAATCACTTCTTATATGTTAAGAGATATTAACAATTAAAAAAATCATTTTGTCTCTTTAATTATTAAAGGGATTCAACGTTGTACACATTCCAAGTGCATGTGACATCACAATCCTTGTGTAAGGTTACCAACCTTACAGCTCATAAATCTTTGCTATATGTATTTATATATCAAAATATCAAATATTATTTACAGCTATTTCAAGGAACAATAAAATTCCAATATTATGTCTGCCTTAGCAGGGTTAAATAAAATAAAAACTTATTATTCTTTGATTTGACTACCAACAGCTGCAAAACATTACCACAGCACTGACCTATTCAACAAATAACTGACGTTAAAATGCATTTCACGTCATACAAATATGGCCGACCATTTCTAGCGCTAAAACTACAATTCAAACTTTTAATTGCTATATCTCCGTCAATATTTAGATATTTAATAAAATAGACATGCCAATACACATTTATTAACATCAATTTCAATCAACAATTGAAAAATCGACCACTAAACAATTGACCACTAAAAAATGAAGACACAAGCCCATTGTCACAATATTCCCCGGACTTAACCCAAAGTATCAACTATCAGTAAATACTATCAGACCACATTTGCGCAGCGAGTGACCTTTATATTTTTTAATAAAATGTGTAGTTTACTCGGGACTAATTAACAAAGCAGCACTGAACGCAAATGGGGCCTTAATCTTAATCAGAGATTAAAAGCTGTTTGAAAACGGTTTGCTAATTATACTCATAGCACTCATCACATTTCCCAGATAGAGAAATTCACAAAATAATAATACCTTCACCTATCAACTTCTGCTAACTCTTTTAAAAATAGATACACCAGTTTTAGCAATATCAAAACTACATATAGCATTAAATAAAAGTTCATAGAACTAAAAATAATGCTAATTCAGCCGGAAATAACTACCTTAGTTATCCATGTACTATTTAAAAACATTTCAAAATGTCAGGCAAAGTTACACGAGCAGCTTTACTAGTTTACAAAATATTTTTCATGTTTACAGTCAGTCAATTACAAACTCGGATGAATAACTTTATCTCTAACAGATGTCGTAGTATGGGATGTCCGGGTTTTCCTTGAAGCAAATACGATCGAATATGTCATTTGTCAAAACCAGTTGATATTTCAGTATTTTATGTAGCGAGATCTTAGACCGGCAGATAGTACTTATAGAATGGCTTCCCGTGTGAAGAAACAGATTTTCAAGAGGAGGGAGTGAAAAACTGCTTCTTACGGCGGTATAATGATGATGTTCGGGAATACTATCTTACACGATTAGTCGAAGAAAAAAGACCGTGTAGAACATGTTTAATTAATAAGCAGCAATAGATTAGGACCGGGTCCTTTGGGGGCCACAATTTCAGGGGAGACTACATTTTAAAGACTATAATTCAAAATTGAATGGATTTTAAGTAGACTATAAGAACAATTTTAAGAGTTTACGAGCTAGTGCGCCACAATTGGACGGGTTGGAACGGGACAAAAGTTATTTTAATGCATTACAACTTAAGAAGGGCACCATTTATCGGAGTGGGCCTGGTGTGCCCTCTAACTTAAGGTGTTATATACAGTTACAATTTTCGTTAGAAAAATCGATTTTTTATTTCATTTTCGTAACATACATATATTTAAGTACACACACTGTCAAATTTTAAGTCAATCCGGCGATAACAGTTTATTTTGCTTATTTCTTCGATTAATTATTAGATTTTACATTGCCTTAACGAAATCGGTTTGGTTTTTTCATTTTAGATAATTCAGTTCAGATACAGGCCTTTTTTGAGCTCCTGAAGATCAGCTATAGCAGCTGTAAAATTATTATTTTTTCAAACACAAAAATGTTAAAATACAGTTAAAAGTTACCATAATATGTATGTGTACAAATTTTTACATTATTACATTTAAAAGTCTTCTTACGAAAAATTCATAAAAAATTACTTTTTTGGACTGTAGTATATAACTGACTGTAAGGCATTTTGCTTCTGCGAAAAAAGTTCTTTTGATTAACTATAGGGAGATAGAACGATCTTTGTGTAAAAATCGTTTCAAATCTGTAACTTTTCCGATAAGTTTGATAAATCATTCTGCGATTGTGCCCCGAATTAATTAAGAAATTCAAATTCGACCTGTAACGGGGTGTCAAGAAATGGTTGGGATCATTCTGTCACTATCTGCCGGACTATGATGTTTTCATGAATATGCAGTATGAAAAAAACCAAAATAATAATACTAATAAATTCACGTAAGCGTTATGGCACATGGCTTTAAAATATATTATTGAAATTAATTACTTCTTATTCATGCTCTGAAGAATTCAATTATATTTTAGAGCATGATTTTATGTGTGTATACATAATATATAAAATCGTTACACTTTCACCCAAGCATACTGCTTTTATTTTTTGTTATAATTACAAGTTGATTATACTTGACTGGGTTCCATATATTTTCAAGGTGAAAGTAGAATTACTGGTGTTTTAAATATGGTCTAGAAACACACAATTGGTCAAATGCTTGCACATATCGTGAGCGTGCATGGCACACGACTAAACGCCGTTTTTTTCATTCTCGGTTAACTGAGTTTTATTATATACTTTTGTATCTCAGTTTTCATTTTTGGTCTAGTTCAACATATCTGTAGCTTAAACCAAGGAAACTTCCTGAGTTACATATTTCACTAGTTAACTGTGAGTGGTCTTTGACAAAGATAGAATTGAAAAACTTCTGTTTCTTGATAAACTTCAATTATGCCATAACTGAAGTTTAACTGAGAATTTAAAAATAACTCAATGTAATATTTTAACTAAATAAGTAATAAAGATACTGCCCTATGCAAACAAACCACTCAAAAACTTAAAAAAATGTGTTTCCAATACCAACCACAATTATGTAAGGGGAAAATGTAACCACGGTGTTCGTATTTTACTTGGCTAAGCTATAGTTATGTTCGGCTCAAACAAAAACGAGAGCTGAGAAACAAACGCCAAATGCAAAGAATTGATGATGTTACCTCACATTGTAAAAAGCAAAAACCAAAACTTAGTAATATTTAATTTAAAAGATTCTTATTTTATAGCTATTCTTAAAGTCATTAATCCTTAACAAGAACTTGTTCAGATTTTAAAATCATTAAAAAAGTGTTCTTAGGAAGTTTTAAAAAAGCAGTAAAATATGTCACAAGACATTTATATTAAATAAAACTGTTTACGTAAAGAAAAACATATGGAAGTTTTTGGTAAGTTTTATGAGTATGCTAATACACATAGAGGTATATTTATTTTATAAAAATCAGTAAAATAAGGCCCTTCGCATACGAGTCGACTGATTGCAAACTAGTCGAGCCGTGTTTCTTGACTCTATAGAATTTTTAACTAAAGCATAATAGGGGATTTTATAGTGTCGTATTTGTATGTATGTATGTATTTAAATACTTTTGAATAGTATTTGTGCTCATCTCTGCTCATGATGTCACCTTCAAAAGCATGCAACCAAGCATGCCTTGCGACCGAGAAACAGAGTCGCTCAAAACCAGTTTAATTTCGTTCGTGCCGTGTGTTTTCTCTCACTCGTATACAAGTGCGTTCTCTCACTAACAACACAGTTGCATTCTTATTCGGTTCGGGCAGATTCGGACAAGTCACAAAATGTTCGTATTAAGCACCGTTTACATAAAGAGCTACTTTTATTAATTTAAATAAACTGTACTTAGCATGACAATATCAACCGAGATGTAAACAAAATAATCCCCACCTAACTAAGAATTGAAACATCATCTCCAAGACGGATAAAGTTAAACGAACTAGTGATATATTATTTTCATAGATTTTCAAAATATTTTCACATTGCTCGTCATTTTTCATTGAATATTTCAACACGAATCCCCTTCTGATAGGTGACAATTTATATTGTCAGTATATTCAAAATAAGTTCATAGATGATGGAAGAGAAAGAGAAGGGGACGGAGTAATATGGGAGGCAAGTTATTTATGGTGTTGTATTATAATGGACTAGCAATGGAATTTTTTTTGCAACATTGGTTATGAATGACGCTAACGAAAGAGAGCTTCAAAGATATTATTATTAAAATATACGTAGTTTACGTATAGTTTTATTTTAAAAAAATCCCATATTTAAAAACGCAGCAGGTTGTTGCAGTTATTGAATACCCTTTTTGTTTTTAAATTTTTCGAAATTACACATTATAAAAAAATTAGTGAGACATAACTTGTTTTAAGCAGTGGTTGCTTTGCAGTGCATAGTGTTGCCATATTTCTCAACAGAATACAAAAGTTTACAAAGTCTTCGAAAATAAAATAGTATCCTGTATTTAGTGTACGTAACGTTTGTACTCAATATCCGAATATACTTTTGCTAACGATTGTCACTAGTGAACTACCTTAACTGGATGTCAGCAACTTCAAAATTTTTTAACTTTTTAAATTTAAACTATTTTGACAGAATATTTTAGTTATAAATTTCAAACTATGGGTCTAAAAAAATTTTAAAAATATATTTCACCCGATTGATAAGATTCCCCCTTCAATACAAAAAATCATTTATTCTTTAAATATAGTTCTCAAAATGAATAAAAATCCAATTCAAAGAGCTTCAATGATTTCAATTTAGATATGTTTCCATATGTTATTGACAATGGTGCAACATTTATTCTCTAAGGAATACAATATACAAAGAAATAAAATATATATGCAAAACGTTATTGACGTAAAATGCCTTATTTATAGGTAGTATATAGTACATAAAAATATTTATATGTTGTAGAAGTCCAATATAACCTAGCCGGATGCGGTTAAATCAAATAGTTTGAAAGTTTTGAAGACGAGTATATCAAAATATTCAATGATTTATTCTAATATTTAATGCAATAGTATAAATTGCAATTACACATATGAGGCAACTAGAAGCGAAGTGGAAAAAAATGTTCATTGGGAAAACTAGTGTAAAGCTTGCACTAATTTCCACCGCCTGGTGGAAAGGTACCTCATAGAGATCTACAGATATTGGCAGAAAAATGCTAAAATATATCTTAATTTCTATAAAAGTGTACTATATATTGATAAAGTGGGTTACTAACCTCAAATGTTCAATTATTTTTTAATAACTCCTTATATGTTAGGAGATATTAACAATTAAAAAAGTCATTTTGTCTCTTTAATTATTAAAGGTATTCAACGTTTCCAGACAAGCGTTTATTGTTTTACAGTTTGCTAAGATCGTTACACAACTATATTTAAACGCTCTGAGTATATATATACCATTTATGTTATATTTATGTAAGCCAACGGTATATATTAGTTATAGCTACTTTTATCGTAGTGTGTGCCAACGACCAACGCAGTTGATATTTGGAGTCGAACTTACTGTGCATAGTGTTAAGTTATTATAAAATTAGATAAAAAAGAATTTACATAACACAATTTAAATTATAAACTCTAATATCGTTTCTTTGATTACAGGTAAGATAGTATGATTTAAGTTAAACAGTGTAATTATTATAATGTGTATGTAAATTACTAAAATAAAATTATTTGATTTCATAGCAACACATAAGTTTGATTAAAAATTCACAATGCCTTATATTTTACTTAAATAAATTATACAGGAAAATATACATTGCATTTGCTTAGAATAATACAAAAGGAAAAGCTGATCTGCAATAAATATAATTATGTAGATTGATTGGACGAGTGTATCTTGCTTTAGTTCCAACACTTTCTAGAACCTGCGTTTCTTTTGAGTCTATAGAATGCAAACCGTTAATTATTAGCTGAATTGTTATGCAGCGTTTGAAAAGGAGGCTGCTGGAATATTTCCAAGTCTTAAAACGATACACAACGATTTTAGCAAATAACGAATATATTGTAAATATTTATCTTTTGTTAATAAGTGTTTTAAAAGGATTAGTAAGTAAATGTTGTATAAGAAGACCCACCCCGCTCTCCCCCAACACGGCAACATAATCTTTAGTTATAAATTGATGTCTTCTGACTGTATTTAGCGAATTCTAACTATTTCGGTTCAGCAAAAGAGAAATTAAATTCTTTTGTGAATCATACATTAACTAACAACGCTACAACTGCGACCCATTGCGTCAAACCTAAAGAATTTAACAATCTACGAGTATATTACAGAAAGAAATATAACAAACCGAAAATATTTTCCTCTCAAAAAATAAGTTTAAAAAAACGAATTAGAAGAAAATATATCTGAAGTCTGTCAAGCATCCGTCACAGCTTTGACGTTTCTCTTCCACACACTGCCCCTCTTGCTCCTCTCCTCGCCCACACTCTACAAACGTTTCTAGGTATATATCTAGATCGCTCACAGGCATTAGTGCCCATGCATTAGTCGACTTCAAATCAAAATCGGGAACATTTCAGCTATGTTCATACACCGAGTGTGTTACGCTTCTGAATTTTGACACTAAAGAAATATATTTTATGACAAGTCTGTTATATCAATCAGAAGGAAATATTCTATGAAATTCTGAACTTCGATGTGACTAGGACATTGTTAACAGGGGTGGACTGATTTATTGGGCACTGGGGGCAGTCTTATTAGCAAGAAATATTGAATCAAAATTAGCTTATACAATAGAAACACTTTAATACAAAAAGGAGACGGTTAGCGTGTCAGTTAGTCTGGTCAGTTATTGCAGTATATCTTCAGTTCACCATGTAACCGTATTATGTCAGTTACTGTCACATGCGAGTCGGTCAGTAGCTTTCACTGCCCATTCACATTCATCCACCACTTTTTGCCATTTATAATCTTTACAGAGTGTCAAAGGTATTCACGGTTGTCAATAGTTATAATTTAAGTAGTATCACAGGCGATTTAGGCCGTCCGCACATGACTCAACTGATTGCAAACGCGAGCCCCGAATCTGCCCGAACCGAATGAGAATGGAACTGTGTTAATGAAAAAATGCATGTGTATACGAGTGAGAGAACGCACACAGCTCGAATGAAACAAAACTGATTTGAGATTGGTTTTGAGCGACTGTGTTTCATGGTCGCAGGGGAATTACGTTGCATGCTTTTGATGGTGAACATCATGAGCAGAGATGTGCACATCGTGTGACCAATAGCACCCAGCTAATCGAACTACTGGCATGCGAGTTAAGAGGCAGTAACTGTGTACTATCAGGTTCGTTTAGCCTTAAATGTTACCTTGAAACAACATGGATACCAAATGAAGTTAGTCTAAAACAGCAATGATTCTGCTAACATAACAAAATGAACCCGTGTCAAATACACAGGAATTTGTAATTATATTGGAGTGACTACATAAACCTAGATTATATCATCTTCTGATAGTATGACACATAACATTTTGTTCCCCGCTACCAGATCTTCTGATATTCCTTTTATTTTCACTCTTGGTGAAATGAAATGTACTTTTAGTGCATTAAAGACTTTATTTCTCAACGATCTTACCTACTATACTCTCTTTACAATTTTTAAATAACAAGTTGCTGATACGAATAAATTTCCTAGAGGCATTAATGTCTAATGTCACCTAATTTTGAACAGGGCTTTATTTAACTGTTTTACATTTGTGCTGTTCACCATACTAAGAATCTTTTTGCGCCATCCTTTGGATTTTGGCAAAGTTTCAAACGTTTAATTAGACATTTGGTACACGGTGTCTAACACTTGGTAAAGAGAAAACTTGTATTACGATCAAAACATAGATTCCCGGACAGTAATGTTATTTTATTATACATTTTATTGGTAAACATGTTACTAAGTACAACATATACTTAACTTATAAATTTAATAAGCAATTATTTTCATTTAAATATATACATTTTAATGAGTCATTTAACATTAAAAATCACTGTATTTAACAAATTGTATACAGCAATAGATGGCTAGTCTAATAAAAATAATTTATTTCGCAATAAATTTTTACAATGTCTTAAAAAGTATCACAACATTTGAAACTACAGTAAAAATATACGAGTATATGTTGCATGCATATTGCACATGCTGAAGTTCATAATCCTAATAACTGTTTCATATGACAATGTGACAGCTCAGACAATTTATAAGAAGTAAAACGCTAACACACACATACTCGTACATATACGAGTACGAGTATTATGTATATACACAACTACATTTAGTGTTAAATTTTATATTAAATATAATGATAATTAAAACACTGCGTAACAACAGGTCTATTGTTTTAAATTGTTTGTTTCGTAATAAAAATTCATATTAGAATACAGCCGTGCATATCAAATAGAAAATATTTAATTCGACCTCGTACCTGAGCTCATATTCCTGAGTCTGGCGAATAATGATCATGATCGAACAGATATGATTTATATGAGTGAAACATTTTACGAATTTCTTTTAAAAGAGTATTCCTGTACTATTCCTGAATTTTATTATTAATTATTATTATAGTTCAGAAACACTCTTTTAAAAGTGATTCATAAAATGTTTCCCTCATATAAATCACACGATCAGATCACGATCGTCGCTCGCAAGACTCAGGAATAGAGTCCCTGTTTCAGAACGCAGGTTGGTTTAGCAACCGTGAAAACGTAAAACTAAAAGCACGGAAAACTACAATTCGTTGCAATATTTGTCCCTTTTTTGCCTGAAGAAAGTTATAGCTTTCAATGCAAATTGAGGGTTTGAGAACTTTTCCCCTCGCCCATAAATTACTGCACAACTCGAATGATTTTCTTTCCTCATCTTAGAAAAAAAAAACCAAATATCGTCCAGTGTTAAAATTCTTCGTAAAGAAAGGCTAAACGCATAACAGTCCATCATCTACTAGTACCTTGCCCACAATAGTAAATGCAAAGAACAAAACACAACATCAGTGGTGAAAATCAAATGGTGCTGGAATTCCTTAATGATATAAATATAATAAATCAAATTTAATTAAAATAAATTACCTTCAGGGGAATATGACCTTGTTGCTGAAATCGCCTCAAATTCTAAAATAAATAAAAAAGCTAAACGCAGACTGAAATTCATTCGAGGATCGTAAATGTGTAAATCAAATCACTTTATTTCTAACGTGAAGAAATGGATGGCCAACTGGCTACGAAAGCGTCCAAGATTGTCAAAGTAAATAGCGTCCAAAAAAGTGCTAATACTGGATGTCAAAAGAACGTGTATGTTACATTTTGCACGAGTAATTCGATATGAAAAAGCTTTGCGCAAAAAGAATGCCGCAGAAACGTGTCTCACTTCAGATCAAAAACGCGTTCTCACAACAATTTTCGAGCATTTAACTATGATCAAGAGTGATTTTCTGCGACGATATATGACAATTGAAAATCATTACTCTATTTTAAGACTATTTCAACCTTATCACGAAAGCGGATGCAAAAATTAATAAATTAATTGATGACTTGCAGAGGAAAAAAATCATCTTCAATCAACACAATACACCTGCCCACAAAAGAGTCGTGATGAGGGGAAAATTTGGGAATTCACTCTATTCCACAGATTTGGTTCCATCAGATTTCTTCTTGATACTCAAACTCTTCCTCGTGATCAACATTCTTCCTATCAATATAGACCATTACTTTGTAGCACCACCAGAGTTAATGGGTTAATGGCATAGGAACATCGCTGGATGTTGAAAAATAAAACTTTATAATTTTCTAAAGATGATGCTTTGTTTGCAAAACGATTTATATCTGTTTAATATATTAGTAAAATCTTGTATTCTCTGAATTTTTATTGCACTTTCTCGATGTAAATAAACTGGATCATTGACCCAATAAATATTGCAGATCATGGTCCATAGTCTCTAGACTATCATGTAATTCTATCAAAGTCTGGAATCCAACCGTTTGTAACATATCATCACCTAAATAAAAATGTCTTACATTACATTCGCTAAATTAGTTCCTACGAACGATCCTGAAATTTATGACTTTTTTAAATCTCTCTGCCAAAAACTCTTATGTCTTTATAGTTAAAACTAACCAACGAAATGTTATTTTATTTTTATTATATCTTTTTTTCTAACATTTAACACATTTATATCTACTATTTTGTTATTTCAGTTAAAAGTGCGTGAACAAAACACACGCGTGATTTTTAATTGAGCGTATTCGTATTTAAAAATATAAATAGTAACGAAAAAAGTGACGGTTCTCTAACAACTATTCTTTTTATACTTCAACTCGGTTCTACCCCCCTCTTCCTCTCCTGGTGCTTTTCCCACTAGCTAGATCGTTCCCACGAGTGAGTCATTTTGTCGCGGAGTATTGTGGTTAAATCTGTAGACGCCAACAAATTTGAATGGCTCATATTGTTCAAATGCCAACTTTAATTTCTTTATACTTCTTCGTGTTTTATTTCTATGGCTATTTAGTGCTACTATTCAGTATTCACAATGTCCTGTTGAACCAAATATTTTCCTATTGTTTGAAAATAGTTTTATTATCTATCATTAATTTTTGGTTACATACAATTTCAAAAACCGTAAAACTAGTAAAATTCTCCCAATCAGAGGCGAATTAAGTGAGTCCAGGCGAAACTTATTTAGGACCTAAAAGCAATAGCATATGTTTAGTCAATTATATTAAGAATTGTTTTCTAGAGGTTCGTTCTTGTTTTTAGAATATATATTCTTTTAATTTACTGAGATTGCAGAGCGGAAACGACCTTATTTTTAGAAACCAATGAAACAAACTATGCTTAAAATCCAGAATTGATACTTAATGCGGCAAATTGACGGAAAAGGAGATAATTAAACTTTCCCAACTAATTTGGTTGTACCGATTTCAAATATTTGTTAACCACTTTGATAATGTAGATGTCCCTCCATCTTGAAAAAATGGCGTGCAATCAGCACACCGAATTCCCATTCCATTTTTGACATTAAATGATTTAGAGACACATTTCTGGATAAACGTGCTTAATGCCGGTTTCACACCACAGAGATAGTTTTGAAAACAGTTTTGTTGTCAAAAAACAAAACAGAAACATGTCTTGTTTTATTTTAAAACGGATCTTATTTTCGAAAACAGAATGTTCACACTGAACAGACTGGTTTTGTTTTTTGTGTTTTTCTGTGTGTCCTATAAAAATTATAAACATAATAAACAACAACTGACAAGCGCATATCTTCACAAAAAACAAAACTGCGTGTTCAAACCTTCTTAGATTTTTACAGACTCCAGATGGGAATGTGTTTTGTTTACTAAAACAGCAACAAAAGACAAAGATGTTTGAAGAACTGTCTCTTTGGTGTAAACAATGGTGTTTTTGTTCGTGTTTTAAGCGGCATAAGACTAAATCTCCGATTACCAAATCTATAAGATATATAATTGTTTGATGATATCCTCTAGTTAGTCCTGTCTGTTTGTTATTAATAATAAACCTCATTACAATTTATTAAATACTATGACTTATTAACTAAGACAAGCTAATCAGATAAAGGTAATTACAATATTCAAATTCTTGTATTATTTATAAGTGTATAGATAAAAATAACAAAAAAATGCACTGTTAAAATTATGACAAATTTATAAGAAATGCAACATATGTATAAGCTATACTCACAGCTATAAACAAGTAAACAAACATAAAGTGCCAACAAAACAAGCTGTTATCATCAATCTTCACGTACATATTCTACATATTTTTGAAATATTTTCTTCTCGCAATTCTTTTTCTTTGAACTTTTTTTACATTTTTAATAAATATGAGTTGTGCATTTTATTTTGACAAATATATCAGTTAGGAATGTGTATTAGTATTAAAACAAATAAAACACAATACAATTATGTTAAACCACAATAAGCCCCCTCTGTTTTGATATTAAATATTATTAAATATTATTAATATTATTAATTGTTATTAATATTAAATATATTATAATTTAGATTTCAGGTTTTCGTTTAAGCATTCCTTTTCACATTTGTGTTTTAATTTAAGTTTAGTTAATTCAGTTGGTGCGCGATGCATCGTTATTAATATATATTTTGACAGTTATTTTTAATAACATACTACAACTATTTTTAATAGCAATTAGTAATTGAAATTGTTTTCACTTATATATTTTTCAAAAACTGACATTAAACTTCTTTTAAAAGTAAATCCTACAGGATTTTGATAGATTGTCACATTTTGGAGGTTATAATATAATATAGTTTTTCTTAATTTAATATTTATAATTTAAGACATTAGACCTAGTAAGGTCTAAAAACTAAGAAAACTTAAAAAATAAATTAAATTATAAATTGTACTGTGAATGACTACGCGTATTGCCATATGATAAACAATTTAAATTAAATACAAAATAAAACTGAAGTAGTGAGTGCGAATGATACTTTAGTGTTTTTCAAATTAATTTATCTACTTCTAAATATCGCAGTGGTTATAAAACTAATAAATGTGATTGTTTGAAACGGTTAATAACATGAACCATTTGTTATACATAAGTAAACCTAAACATAATGTCATTACGTAACATACCTGTCTCATTTACGGCATGTGACACACAACATTAATCATTTTCAAGGTAAAAGAAAGTTGTCGACAAACTTAACCTCCACTCCATGTTATGCAATATTTTAATTAAATTTTTTACAATTAGAGCGGAATTATGTAATGTCAATTTGACTGAATATCAACAATGTTTATTAAATCTAGATCAATCGATAATTATAATTACAAGGATTAACTAAGATTTTAATGCATGTTAAAATAAACATTGTCGCGCGTGGAATTTCAATACGGGTGGTCTCACACTGAAGCTGTTTTTCAATAAGCTGTGTTTGCGTTGTTTCGCATTTCGTGTACGTTATCATAACAACAAGCTTCTACTTTAATGTTTATCAATACATCACTGTAGGGTAGATAATAAGGCATATCTGCATCGTTTTCCTCTCTCATCGAACCGCCCCAATGAAATAGTAAACACAATGACGTCTACTCACGTTATGTACGAAGATGCATGTTTCCCAAAATGTTCGGATAAACACGATTCCGAATATAACGTAGAGCGGTACTTTAATACATAATTCTACGGTAGAGTGATGTATTGATAACTATTTCATATTTCTTTAATAACTCCAACAACATGGCAAAAGTTTTATATTTTAGTGGTGAATCTCAAGCCGTCATTTCCAGCATCCCGCGTAATTAAACAAGCAAGACAAGTCTCCAACAAGTTGTAAAGAAATATGCTAAACATCTTGCTGAATTCTTCGATCCATTATACACTGTAATACAGTTTGCCAGTTTGAGACGAGACTTAAAGAAGTTGTTTTATTTTTCATTTGAATATTTGAAATCTTTTGTTGAACTATTTTTAGAGTTACTCAGACAACTGGTATACTGCTGGTGCGATAAGGAATTCGCTTCACGATCGACTATCAAATATCGTGTTGTTAAAGTCAGCCGGCAGAGGCGCTGACGCTGCGTCTTGTACGACTATACTCATAGTTTAAAGGGTTCATTTAGAGTTTAATTTAAGAAACTTCAATAATGTCTACAAATTTGACAAAAGAAAATTAGATAATATAAAATAATACAGTTTTTCTTGCATTGGTAACCAACCCTAATGTCCCAAAGCTACGTGGTTTCTCTTACTTCAAATGAGACCAACTTTTTATTTTGAATAAAAATGACACAAATGATTTCTTAAATGTATGGCTCTCCGCACACGAGTCGACTGATTGCAAACCTTAGCCCCGAATCTGGTGAGAGAACGCAATTGTATACGAGTGAGAGAAAACACACGCCACGAATGAAAGGAAACTGATTTCAAATTAGTTTTGAGCATGTTTTGGGCGAGTGTGTTTCTATGCCACAGGATGCATGCTTTTGATGGTGACATCATGAGCAGAGATGTGCACAAATACTATTCAAAAGTATTTAAATACATACATACATACAAATGCGACACAATATTATCCCCTATTATGCTATTGTTAAAAATTCTATAAAGTCACGAAACACGGCTCGATATGGTTTGTTTTTCGTTACCTTTAAAATAGGCCTACAACAAGATAACTCCGACATTGTATCTAATGTAAAACAATTACTTTCAAATGAATTACAATCTTATAGAAGCGAACAACATTAAATAATCGCACATCGTGAGGTACACTTACTCTTTCCAATAAATATTTCAACGCGATACTTTCACAAAATACTACAACTGATCCTAGAGTGAATGTGTGTTGACAAAATGTGCATTCGATAACACATGTAGGTTTAACTGATTGTGAAAATACATGTATTAACGAAGTGTTGAAAACAAACGCGTGTGCATACATCTCATGTATCGTATTTAATAACAAACTTCTACAGAATTTAAAGAATTCTTAATAAAATCCACATTCTTGTAATACTATGTGTCCCCCTGAAATCTCAAAAGTTATAGTGAGTTCGTTTTCTTACTAGAAATCTACTGGACCAAATTAAAAGACGTATTCTATCGTCAAAGCTCGTGTTTAGTAGTATCTCTATGGTTTATTCATACTAATCCTTTGTTCTGATCCAGTGTGAGACCAGCTTAACACTACGTAACATAAATAAATTATAATTATCAATTAATAAATTGAATAAACATTCAAAACATAATTTGACAGTAATTTAATATCATCCCGTATTGCAGAAAACTAGTAGAAAGTAGAATTCCCCCAGAGCCAGCCCTTCAAGCGCACATTGTTAGCGCGAGGCGGCGGACGCCATTTTGGAAATGTGTCGGTCGGTATTAACTTTTAATGTTACATTTTATTGTTTCACATAATTTATTGTTGGTATATTACCGTTTAAAATCAGCGATATAGCGCACACTTTCCTCTCTTTATTAACATAATTCTCATTTTATATTTCATATAACCATGAAAATATTTCTGTAAAAGTATAATACTTCAGGAAACTATTCATGCATAAATTACTAGCAACAAAGCGTAAACTACGGTAATTCATATCAAAATATTCACTCCAGTAAGAATTAGTTGGAAGTGTATTAAGACAGTGGCAGAATATTTAAAGAGCATCACAGAAAAGAATTAAAATTGGATGAGACAATCCTTTCTCCTCGGGCTATCGCACACTGGAGGCACGACTGTATCCAGATAATTTTATCTTAGGCGTAGGAAGATAGTAAATAAATAAACAAAATAGGTGAGACATTAATTTAAAAATGGAGCGTAATAATACCTAGCATTAAAAAATAAATTTTATTACATTCTTAGTTTTCTCACGGACGTTATCGTCCTTCAATAATAAAATTAATATTGTTCAAATTTTTTGACATTTTGTTGATGAAAGAGTAAGATTCCGTCCTACTCTACCACCAAATGATAGTGAGTCCTGTGTGGTATAGTACCAAACTAGGCGCGCAACGAAGTTTCTAACGAAAACGAAAAACGAGCCGTGTTTCGTGACTCTATAGAATTTTTAACAATAGCATAATAGGGGATTTTATTGTGTCGTATTATGAGGTATTTGTATGTATGTATTTAAATACTTTTGAATAGTATTTGTGGATATCTCTGCTCATGATGTCACCATCAAAAGCATGCAACGTATTTGCCCTGTGACCAAGAAACACAGTCGCTCAAAACGTACTCAAAACCAGTTTGAAATTACTTTAGTTTCGTTCGTACCGTGTGCGTTCTCTCACTAAGAACACAGTTACATTCTCATTCGGTTCGGACAGATTCGGGGCTCGCGTTTGCAATCAGTCGACCCATGTGCGGACCTAACTAACCACTTTACACAGAATCCACTAGATATCGGCTCATGTGTGAGAGGTTTTAGTAATAGATTTTGGGATATTACAATATTTCCATTATTTAACAATCGATTTGAGATATTGATTTGCTTTTGAAAAGCCAATAATCCAAAGGCTGTAATACCCTTATCTATACAAACAGTAAACAAGTAATTGATAAGCTGTTTTACACTTGTTAATGATAATAATAGCAATAAATCTTATCTTGGAAATACAGCCATTGATAACTATTACTGATATGTATATTTTATCAGAATTATTAGGTAGAGCTCATATTTTCTTAGCATAAGGCTTTCTTAAATAGACAGAATAATAGTAAACGATCGCAGTACAATTGTTACTGCCGTACAGCTACTCCACCGAGTGATCGTATTATGCGAGTTACTGTCATAGACGAGTCGATCAGTAGTTCCCATCCGCGCTACTACAATATTATTAGTTTTCTCTCGCGACACCTCCTACGTTCACGACAGTTTACGGTTCTTACCATAGAGGTATAAGAATAGAGTGCGAAAGAGGTTGAATACTGCAATAAAGGCAAAGAGAGAGATAGCTGCCGAGTGTCCTCTGCGTCTCTTTGTAGCCGAGCACTGCGTCTGCTTGCTTGTTTACCCTCTACCTTACCGCCAAAAAGTCAAGCCAGCAGCAGCGGTTCGGTTAGAAAGAGACAGATAGGACACTCGGCAGACTATCTCTCTCTTTGCCTTTATCGCTTCCTATTACACGCGATCGTACCCTTCGCGCACTCTATGCTTATATCTCTATAGTTCTTACCAATTGTTGTACACAATAATATATTAAATATTAGCCGTGCTACCAAATACGATTTAGTCTACAAAAACACAATTGTCTGCACTTCCGTAGTAGCTTACGCAACAGTTACTTGCTTGAGTCACGCTAGTCACTACAGGCTAGTCGAGCTACTGACATGCGAGTATACAGAGACAGTAGCTGACTGTCATCTCAGCAGTTCGCACTCCGTACATATTCTTGCAATTTTTAAGATACAATAATGTTACAGAAAATAACTATAAATATTATTTACGGCACTTCATTGTTGATTTAAGTAATCACATTAGCGAGACAAAGTGATGACATTTATCGACTATATTTTCTTGGTAATACGTTTTAACGATTGTGCTAATAATATCTAAATAATTAATGGTAAAAACTCGAAACATTGTGTTCTTATATATCAGTGGTTGCCAAATGTCGGTTCATATATCTTTATTATTAAAGCAACGTTGAAACACATAGTAGAAACAAGATTGCTATCTTTATTTGTTAAACAGCTCATAAATCTATGCTATATGTATTTATATATCAAATATTATTTACAGCTATTTCAAGGAACAATAAAATTTCAATATCATGTCTGCTGTAACAGGGTTAAATAAAATAAAACTTATTATTCTTTTACTTGACTTGATTATTTTGACTACCAACAGCTACAAAACATTACCACAGCACTGACCTAATGAACTAATAACTGACGTGTAAAATGCATTTTACGTCATACAAATGGCCAACCATTTCTAGCGCTAAAACTACAGTTCAAATTTTTAATTGCTATATCTCCGTCAATATTTAGACATTTAATAAAATAGACACGCCAAGACAAATTTATTAACATCAATTTCAATGAACAATTGGAAAATCGACCACTAAAAAATGACACGTGACATTCTAAGACAAATCCAAATATGTCTAAAGACAGTCTTATCTGCAACTATTTAAATTCGAAGCATTGTGATGACCGTCCAAAATAACTTTGTAATAAGCATAATGTGTATTGCACAGACATTTCACTCCAGTACTTTTAGTCGCATATCGAGGATAACATTATCTACAAACTGATACTGAAATACCAATACCCCTCTCGCTTCCTACAATGGACACTGGTATTTAACTGTCTCTCTCATTTGATACATTGCAGTCTCATTCTATACGAACCACGATTCATCAGCAATGTAAATAAGACCAGAGAAATATATCTTTACTTCATAAAATGAAACAAAATCAACTTTCTAAGTACTGTAAAATGTAATTACAAAATTAACTATCAAAGTAAATTATTGTTAGTTCAATTAAATATTTGATCATATATACGAGCATATATACGAGTATATGGAGAGTGAATAGCCTATATTTCCTATAGAATAAAAGTGTGTCCATAATGTGTGCGAGAGAGAAATATATATGTTCTTATTTGTTCTCTATCCGCATGCGTCGAAAGTGACAGCTGTCTAGATATAATAAATATTAATATTTTATTAAAATATAATAAATATTAAATATTTAAAGAAATTTCTTCAGTTTGTACAATCCTCGTCTGTCGGTAAAACAATGACCGTTCCGTGAAAACATATACTCATGAACGCTATAGATATTGCTGTAGGGATAACGGCCAACACAGTTGATATTTGGAGTGGGCTGAACACACGTTTTTAATTATATTTAAATTTATATATAGTTTATTTATGCATATCTACATTATTCTACATCAATATAATGTCATATTTAACAACTGTCACGTATTATATATAGACAGCTCTGACTTGACAACTGTCACTATCGACGCATGCGCATAGAGAACATATAGGAACATATACCTTTCTCTCTCGCACACATTTTGGATACACTTTCAGGTCCAGCATTCTCTCTCCATATACATATGCTCTAAGAATATAATCCAGATTATAATACAATAGAAACTCGATATAATGGACTTATTGGCAGAAAGGATTATTAAAAGAAATGAATATTAAACTAATAAACAATCTGAAATAAAATCTAATTTTTGTATATTGTATAATAAGTTTAGTAGGTGAATTTCCTCGTGGAAATCGCTATAATACTAAATGTTTCGTGTGAGGATATTCTGTATTATTTCTCAGTTTACTTGCCCAGAGACGCTTGCGTATTGTGCACGCTTGTTATACCGTAGATACCCCACTCATGCGATCACATATCAATTTAAAATTATCAAGCTTATACAAATGTAACTTTATATACAAATAAATGAAAAAGTATTTAATGTAATTTAACAGTTGCAATTAAAGACTACTAAAGATAGCTTGTGTTACGACTCAATAACGACTCTGTCTCGGCTAACACAAAGTTGATGAACCAAACAGTTCTGTGTGTCTGTTTTGGTTGGCATACGCCTGGCATAAGTTCCTGTGACAAACTAATTAACAACTGGATCCTTTAACGATCCTGTGTAATCCCTTTGAATTGTTTATAAAACGAAATTTATTTGATTTTATTAGTTAGCGAATTATTTTGAGTCGGTCTGTAGAATGAGAGATATGTAATGTCATTAATTTGACATTTTCCTATTGGAATGTCCTGTTTTATTTATAAATTGCATCTGAAGACCACATAGGTCTAGTACTAGTACTGTAGAGCGCAGAACAGAACACAGTCACGGGCCGTCATCGCAATCCCAAACTCTGCAGTAAGAGTAATGACTTCTAACGGGTAATTAACGAATCGCCATTTAGAAATTTCTTATTTAGTTCATCGCGACTGTGTAATGTAAATGTAAATATTTATACTTGTTAAGCACAAACACACAAAATTACACCCCTATTATTTAATAACTGAGATAATGATGTACTTACCACAGTAATGGGGTACACGGGGTTAAAAACTGTCAACAGTAAAATATGATTTGGACGACCAGCGTCGCCATGTCTCTTGCGCCGAGGTTCTTCCTGTGCACCGGATGCGTGGGACTGAAACAAAAAAAATACAATTAAACCGGATCTACAATACGAAATAGAGCGATTTTGATATTTTTTTTGTACCCAAATATAATATTTTAAAAATCCATATGTGGCAATAATTAAAAAATAAGGTGGTATATGTAAATCAAAGAAATATTATTTATTGCATAAAACAAGGAGTAATACACAACATAACCCCATTCATATCTTGTTTACAGTTTTTGAATCAAAGTAATCTATTAATTTGATGATTTTAGAGTTTTTTTTTTTAATATTTATTTTTAGTGCATCAACTTTTAAAAGTGATTAGCACTTAAAAATCATATACGCATTTACAATACATAATTCGTAATTCATAATGGGCTTGTGTCCTATGTATTAATTTTTATAAAAGTGTACTATATATTGATAAAGTGGGTTACTAGAACCTGAAATGTTCAATTATTTTTTAATAACTCCTTATATGTTAGGAGATATTAACAATTAAAAAAGTCATTTTGTTTCTTTAATTATTAAAGGGATTCAACGTTGTACACATTCCAAGTGCTTGTGACATCACAATCCTTGTGTAAGGTTACCAACCTTACAGCTCATAAATCTCTGCTATATGTATTTATATATCAAAATATCAAATATTATTTACAGTTATGTCAAGGAACAATAAAATTCCAATATTATGTCTGCCTTAGCAGGGTTAAATAAAATAAAAACTTATGATTCTTTGATTTGACTTGATTATTTAACTACCAACAGCTACAGAACATTACCACAGCACTGACCTACTCAACAAATAACTGATGTTAAAATGCATTTCACATCATACAAATATGGCCGACCATTTCTAGCGCTAAAACTACAATTCAAACTTTTAATTGCTATATCTCCGTCAATATTTAGATATTTAATAAAATAGACACACCAATACACATTTATTAACATCAATTTCAATCAACAATTGAAAAATCGACCACTAAAAAATGAGAACACAAGCCTATTCATAATTTACAACTCATAAATATATTTAAAATAATGAAATTAAATTTGTTTTGTTTATAAACTCAATAAGGTTTTTCAGATTTTCTCTGCTTTTATATATCAGCCTATACTCCTGAGGCATATTACATTCTTGTCTGAGGGACGAGTATTATTTTAGAGTTTTTATTTATTCAAACAATGGGCTTATGAACTCATTTTCTTAGGCGTCGTCCTTTTAATTTTTGATTGAAATAAATGTTAATACATGTAAATTGACGTTTTTATTTTATTAAATATCCAAAACTTGACGGAGGTATACCAATTCCAAATTTGCCGCATGTTTTCCTCTATATAACACGCCACAAAAGAAATAAGTAATTGAGATTATTTTTCTTTTTCTCTACCATGGTAATATAATACTTCATAGGATACACAAACCCATTTTGCTTCTCTGTTGCATAAAAGATATGACAAATTAGCGGAAATGACGTACTATGCATAAGAATTTAATATAACATTGGATCCCTTTAATAATTAAAGAGAGAAAATTACTTTTAAAAGTTAATCTCTCCTAAAATATAATCAGATATTTAAAAATAATTGGACCTTTGAATAGTGCAGTTTTATAGAAAGTAAAACATGGTACACAAGGTAATTCTATACAGGGTGTTTAGTATCAAGGTGCAAAGCCTTAAGGGGATGATAGTTGACACCATTTAGAACATTTTGAGCCATACATGTCTTAGCCGATGTCTGCTTATTTATTTTTTATTGCTATTTCTATGTTATTTTTATAAAAATATATAATAATTTCTGACATTTAAATGCTAACAGTGGCCCAATATAAGGTATGTTAAATGTATTATTTTTTGGCGCCAAAAAATAACATAAAAATAGCAGTAAAAAAAAATAAGCAGATTTCGGTAAAGACATGTATGGCTCAAAATGTTCTAAATGATGTCAACTATCATCCCCTTAAGGCTTTGCATCTTGCTACCAAACACCCTGTATAATAGAAGCAAGTATGTATATCACTCTACAAGCATATGTTGAATTCGTCAAAGAATCATTCCCTACATATGCCCCCACCCCCTATTTTGCATATAAATTTACGGTTGTAGTACTAGCCGGAGACACAACTAGATAGAATTAAATTCAGCAAAAGAGTTGCAGCTCCTCTTTTAAATCTTCTTTAATAGTTGTAGGACCAGCGGGACCTGCTGTCTACGAAAACTTAGGACAGGGATGTTATTGATAATTAAACACAATTTCATGTTATATATTGGCGATTGATCGATCACGTATGGGCCCTGATCTATTACTCGCTGTCAATGGAAATGATAGATTACGTGTTCAAAAAAGGAGCTTTTACTTCTGTCTTCTATGGTAATAAGTACAGAGATGAATAAAATGAAACAATTCTAAAGAATATATGGCTAGTTTCTTTAAAACACAACAGCAGGAACAGGAAGGAAGCAAGTGTGAAATCAACAGAGACTCCTTAAGAAATTAATGTTTTAGTATTTAAGGAGGTACAGGACGTACCGTCCATGCAAAAATTTTATCTCTCGGTAATACGAAATGCAAAATACGAAGTACATGAGGGATGAGCAAATATTGGGCTGTACCTTTGAAAATGAATTTTTCAATTCCCTATTAAACTGCTTTTTGCTTGTTAAAATGATTTTTTATGCATATAATAGTTTAATAAATTAAAAATTACCTATAATTAATATCAAATTTATATTAATTCAATTTAAATACAAATTAAATATTTGGAAAAAGGAATAATTGTGCAACGCTGCAAATTTACGTGTGTTGACGAATGCGTGATTTGGTTCTTTGACCAATAAATTGTTATATTTTATATAACATTTATTCCGATTTTGAATTTCCCGCTCAAATTGGGATTTGCAACGTTGCAGGCTTATAACCTACACTTACTGTTTCTTACTGGTTTTATTTAAATATTTTCGTATATGGGTATCCTTTTGATAATTTTCTTTTTGCAATAGTTACAGAAAAGATTATTTTATATACACCTAGTTTTTGAAAGCCGTGTCACCAATTTTTTATAGTTAAAAGTTATATTATGTGGTGAAATTGAGCTAAAAATTATGATTTGTATGGAAAATGACTACTTTTAATGATGTATAAAAATAAAACTATGAACCCTAGGTCTCTAAAATTATGAGACAGCATGTATTTTAACTATTTGTATTGACCCTCCAAATTTCACAACGTTTTCATCATTTACGTTAACGTCCTGTACCTCCTTAACTTACATCAGATATTTACTAATATATTTTAGAATATATTTTTGCAATTGTATAACAAAAAAAGTTTTGGACCTGCAATTTATTCAATAAAGTTTTTCTTAGATTAGTGAAAAAGATATTCCCGAACATCCAACAACAAGTACAACCCAATGTTCAAACTATCTGCGATAAAACTCCACTCGTTCTAAGGAAATCGATTGAAAACATCGTAATCCAATTCAAGATGTATGTGAAGACTAAGTGGATGGGTTCGTACAAACTTTGACATGTAAATGGGGGACTCCCATTTTTTTGGGCGTTGGTGACACGAGTAGAACCGCTCTGCACGACATAAGTGGAATGATTATTTGGTAAGACTTGCGATACATATATACATGCATATATATAGTATTTAATTCAATGAAGAACTAAAAAATGGTATATAAATTTATACAATTGACGGAATTTTGACATGTAAACCTCGCTATAATAACATATATAAAAATGGACCATCAGACTATAAGTGAGTTTAAGTAATTTTTTTGTCAGCGTTAAAACGTCTACAAGGTAATACAAAGTATTATAAGACAACTGTTTTAAAACGTTTTACAAGAGGACAGACCGATCCAATGGGCCAAACATCCCCTAGACCCAATTTTAATTCTGCTGTGAGTAGGAGCGAGAGGGGATTATCCGTGGGCATGAGAGTGAATGAGACATATACCTTGATTACCTTATACCTGGAAAATGGCCGCCTGGTCAAGCTAGAAGGTAAGTATACGATCATTGTACATACTAACACTACTTACATATTTTGTTCATCAGAAAATAGGTGATGTCTGGTGGCACCGCAATCTAGGAGTATTAGCGTAAAGCGTTTCTCGTACTTATAGATATAGTTTGGTACTACTTCTTACGGTATATGGCATATAGCCCGGGGCGAATACACTTGAATTATCACTATATTAGAGATATTCTTCCCCAACTGCAGACTTATGTTCCATTTTCTTCGGACACAAGCAGATGCAATTTCTGCGCGAATTTAGCAAGTTTAAGGTTAAGGCGAGTTAAAGACTGATCGCATAGATTCTAGGAGTGGAGGTCAAATCAACTAAGATGATTTCATTGCATACAGTGTAGTGCATAACTCGTACTTCGTAATTATAGCGTATTATCGTATTATAACATTGCAAGTAGCATGTTAGCCTAAAACAATATTAACCTAATAATTTATATATGCGATGTGTTTAGAATGTTTTAGATTAAGGAAATAATTTATTATAGATATATCAAATAAGGTAATTTCTATAACGTGGAGGCTGAAACAAGCGTCTTCATATTTTATTCCACACATGGGGGCTTAACCAAGATATCTTTATGTTTCATTACATACATATTTATCGATAAAATCAATCAAAAATGCAAAATTACTCTTCTAATATGTTAACATTATCTGTACCCGTAGTATTTTATTGAATTTTACTTTAATTTTCAAATGTAAGTACCCCTAATCCTATACCGTACCTGTCCCATTCACTTTAACTTTTAATTTGTACCAAAAGAAAAATAAACAGAACTGCATTTTAAGAATTTGTAGAATAATTACTAAATATCAAGAACGCAGTGTAAGAATGTGAAAATGTAGTTTACAAAACAGATATGATTGCAACTAATAGTTTAAACTGTCACACTGCCCCAGATAAAGTATTTTCAGCTACTCCTTCTTTTTAAAAAATAATATATGTGATATATATATATATAAATATGCAAATACAAACCAAAAGAAACATCCTAACATAACTTGAATAGGATATCCAAATTATACAAATTCTTCACGTTGCAACTTTAAATTCAATTACGAATTCAACAATACCGGAACAGGAAGGCGTGTGCTACAATAGTGTACCTCCCACAATGTGCAAATCCTCCTCAGTCTCCCTCCCCTCTCTCCGTTTCTTGTGATGTGCACCTAGTCACAACATAAAGCTAACACTAAAGCAAATATTTTTAGAATATGTGAAGCATCTCTGACGCGGGTATACTATCTCTCGAGGAAACGTATGCAAGCATCAAGATATACCATTGTTGCGCGCTACACATGAAGGAAGGTAAGAAGCATTAAGGTTTGAGGAGGAATGTTGAGAATACCGAGGAAATGTAGGCAAAGTGAAAACCAAGATGAGAATTTTAGCCTTTGCAATAATACACATATGTTAAAAAATAATAAATTTTTCTTTTGAAAAATGATTTTACGGGTAATTCTACTACGGCATTCAATTTACTAAAGTAACAACTAAGAGTTATTCTTAATATTACGCTTCTAAAAACTAAGAATAAATTCTCGGTTCCTGAACATTATTATTACCTTCTCTACAGAATTTTTAATGAAATTAATATTAAATTTGTTTGTTGATAAAGCAAACATGATAGAATTAACCAAAGTGTATCCCCGTCGCAAAGCAACGTATGTTTTGTATATATTATTTAAATTCAATAAAATTATTCGCAATTTACTTTCAAATTTTAATTCTATTTTTAAATTGATATTATTGCACAAAATATAGTTGGTCACAGAGTCACAATTTAACAGCAGATGTTCAATATTAAAATTTTCTTTCAAATTATTACCAAAATAAAAAATATTTTTTAAATTTGAAAAATTTATTCATTATTAAACCATCTTATTTTAAAATTTGGGTATTTTTTTCTCAATTTGTATATACAAAATTATTAAATATGCCTATATCTAAATGTCAACTTTCTAGCACAATTTTTACGCTCCCGCCCCCAAATAAAATTTTAAAATTTTGATTTCTTTTTTATTAATTAAATATTAATTATTATACAATCCAAAATTTCTCCAAAGTTCTCTACCGGGACCCTTAAATTTCTCAGCGCCTTTTATCAATTTATGAATTTCTAAATTTCGTAATATGTTCGCATTTAATACACGTGCAAAATATCAAGTTTCTTCCTTTTTGCGAATTAAAAGTTATACAACAAAAAGTGCAAATTTTTTTTCAGTTTTTTCAAAATTATGGGTTTGCAGGAAATTCAAGGAAATATCCGAGGGTGCCAAAAGCCAGAATTATTTCATCTAAGAAATAGGCAATTTTCAAGAAAATGCACAGTGCCGTTTTCGAGCCACCATACAAATTTCAGTACCAAACATATAAATATTGTGATTTGTTTTGATTTGACGTATGAGAAAAACAAAACACACAAGACATCTTGATAACGTTGTTGTTTGACAGTTAAGACGACTATGTTTTGTGGTTTAGAACACGTAAACATTTAAAGACTCTGGTTACAGTAAGTGTACAAGAGTAGTTCAGTGGTTTAAGCAATGACAGCGTGACGGGAACTAAGTACATAGGTGAAGACCGTTGCAAAGATGTTCCAAATAGCAAGACACAAATAAATTACAAGCACACTATGAGGATAAGGGTTAACAGGCATCTCAATTAAAAGCACGACGGTTAAATTCATCTGTTTTTGACCCGGTGTTTTATTACGCATTATTATAAAAATAATTTGTGATTTTAACATAAGTGTACCCCTTCCAAAATACACTCATACTTATATAGAAACATGTGTACTCAACTCGCACACATGTAGACATTTGTAGGAATCTTTGAAGTTAATTACGGCCGATGGTTGAATTGAGAATAACGATGTGCCGTAAAATAAGTGTTGATAGTTTTTAGTTTTGCTTTACTAATTAAAATAAAAAGTGCTAATTTCAAACTACAGTACTATTACCTCAGAATAAAAAAATTATTGTATTGTATTGAATATAGTCGTATTTCTTATATATGCCTGAATATTTTCTTACAAATATTTCACATTTCATTTCTAACTAATCAAAGCATAAATCATTATATTACAATAAAGGCTAATTTACAATAAAAAGAAACACAAAATTCAATCTTCATCTCTCTTAATCGTCGTTAATTTCACTTCGCTTATTCCTAACTTTACTCATTCATTTTATTCTCTTCTTCCCCTGCAAGATTTCTATCAGGTGTACTTCTCCTTACACCTGCTCTTAATATGCTCCAATGTTTCTGCTGCCTTGCAACACATCCTGCAAAGTTTCTTTTGCTCTCCACCCCAGTACCGACTGACATGTACATGTCTTCGAATTTCCTACGTGCCCCGGTGAGCCTATACATTTTGCGATGTCCCTTTCAAAATACGCTTGCCGACCCCAGTTATAGAGCAACATAAACAGACTTTTCATTGTATAGTTTAGTTAACAAAAATTGATTTGAGTTAAATTTTTGACAAATTTACAATGAGTGGAATAAAATTTATGAAAACGATATGAAGTTTTATATGTCTCTGTCAAATATATAGATATAGAGAGAACGGAAAAAATTGAGAAGAGCAAATATAACGAACAATACAAAAGGATTTGGGAGAGAGAGATACCAGAATACATAAAGAGAAAAAGGCACAAGAAACATGAGAAGAATTGTAAGATTTAGATTGGGAAACGAAGAGAAATGAAAGATACTGAGCAAATAGAGAGAAAAGGATGTGCAGGGTGTGCGGAACGAAGATAGAAACGCTGGAGCACATTAAGTTTTCATGTGAGAAAAATGTAAAAAGTGAAACGAATATTGTGCAGTTATTAAAAGCAGGCAGTGAGGGGAAGAGGTGGATGGCGGAGATGGAGAAAAGGAGCGAGGAAACAGAAGGAATGGCAGAGTGGAAACAGGAGGAGAGTAACAGTAAGAGTGAAGCAGTAGGAATTTAAATTTATATGTTTTGTTTTTATTTATTTTTTGAAGGAGTGAGAATGTTTAGATATAATAAGGATCACAAATGTAATCAAGCGCAATGATATGTAATTTAATGATTTAAGGCAGAAGAATGTAGTACCTAATGGCAAAAACATTAAAAAATAATAATAAAAAAACGAGATTAAATTTCCAGTTTTAGAATGTATTTGTGATGTAAATGTAAATGTAATTGTAGAATTTGGACATTGGCCCTTTCCAAGCCACAAAAGTATAAGAACTAAAATAAGTTTTAAAACCCGGAAATTGGACGCCTGACTCCATAGTCAATAATGCCTGAATGATTTTTTCATTCAGACAATAATAGAAATCATTATTTGCTAACCAGTATAGAAACTCCCTACGACCTTGTATTATCTAGCATAAAATATTACACAATAATTTGATACTATTATTAGAAAATACTACAAAAACGAAGGGCTCTGTATCCTAGACATTTGTCATCCAAACTCTAATGACATTTACACACATGATATATGATATATAAAGGAGAATTACTTTCAGTCTTTACTTTGGATAGAATTGGTGTAGTTAATTATCTGATAACGAGTGTTTTAATGAACACGTGTGGTAGGCTGTTAATGTTACGTAATGTACCCTACAAGAAAAAATAAAAATCTGAAGTGATATATTATTTTCTTCTTTCCGGTTCTGTAACTCAGAAAGAGAAGTAATTGGTTTATGAGAAGCTAAGCCATATTATTGCGTCGTAGAACACAACCCAATTTCATTCACTCCTAGTTTATACTTCAATGATTGATTCATTAACCCAATTATATAAGGATTCAACCTCGGTAACGTAAAGAGCTAAAAACTAGTATAAATCTTTGTTTTGACATTTTATAAGTTTGCTCAAAAATCTCATAGAATCTGATGTACGCAAGGATTGATTTACAGAAGGTCAAAGTTCATAAAAATCATGTAACTCTTCTTCTTTTCCAATAAATCATGGAATTTCAAGAAAAGAAGTGGTTTCCGTTATATCATTAGTGAGAGAAACTTAATAAGATCCATATCAGATTCAGATTCACACGAACTATCTGTTTATCATATGTGTAAACACTAAAATCTGTGAAAAAATAAAAATATCAGTTCTGTAAACGAACGCGATCTTTTTTCACCATCAAATCTCTTGAAAGTCTGTTTCAGTGAATTTGTAACGTCAAGCTAATGACATTTTCGATTCATAAAAGTGTGGACCTTTTTTTGTTCTGCCGGTACATAGAACTTCATTTTTATCAATAAAACAAGATAGCCATTTTGCAGTAGAACACAAAAATAACTTGACAAATTTAAAGTTAAGAAATCTTTATTTTGTTCAATAGGAAACGCTATAAGGGTTTTTTTTTTTTTGTATTTTCATTCGAATTTTATGTCATTTCTATTGGAGGCAACGATAATGATGGATACAAATTGCGCAACATTTAGTTCTTCTAAAACTTCGGAGAAAATTTATGGCCCAATCACACCTATAGCCAATGCTTCTAACTTGGTTTTACCTGCACTAAACTTTGAATCATATAGTTTTGCTATTAATTTAGATGTGCAGTCTGAAGCATTGAAACCAATGTCATGTTTAACTAATTCCTTAGGCACGTATTGAAGAGCTTTTGAGGTTGGTTCTTGCATCTTAAAGAAATTTGCAATCGAAGCCGTCTGTCCCATTTTTAAAGCATTTTTGCATATACATTTAATTTTGGTTTTCGAATTTGGTTCAGATTTTAAAATTGGATGCTCTTTGGATCACACGTACCGAGTACTCGGCCGAGTGCTCGGTAATGTAATCCAGCCCTAAGTCGTTGGAGATGTGGATTGTAGTCGGTAGTCGATTAGCAGTGTGCGCGAATATTATAAAAATCCGGACGTAATTACGAGTCCGAACGAAAATCCGGAAATGGTTATCAAATCCGGACGTATGGCATGCCTAGGTATAAGGCTACTGCAATGAGACAGTTTTTATCCATGTATTTGCTCTGTACATTTAATGCAAAACATAAATACACTGTGAAATCGTAAGAGTGAACTATTGGACTCGCACTCCTGTAAATTGAAACGAATCTGAAATCGACAAATTTACACCAGAAACTTCTCCGGACGTCTCTGTCTACAACTGTGAGACAAAGAGATTTAAGACAAAATAAAGTGTTGTAATACGACCACACAAAGGGTCATGTCGAATCTTACACCTAAGTTGTTTCTCTGGGGTTTGTTTTATCACTGAAAATCCTGCCACCACTGACTGCTATATGTCTGCTATATTTTGTGGTTGTGATAGTTTGTAACTCGATGGGTTGGATTTCCCTCCGATTTGATAACAGGGAAAGAACATTTACAATAAATTTCACTTAATTCTCGGAACACTGGGCTGAGAATAACAATATCATCATAAACAACCCTTGGTGTACAAAATACATAAACACGAGGCAATAAACAAAATCAGGATCTCCACTATTTTCAATTTGACATGACAAAAATATGGGACTATATTTTACCTGTTTTTTACAACTTTCTAAGAAAAACGAATTACAATATGAATTTTATGTTTTTAAAGTTTCTAATAGTAAGGACTTAGCTAAGCAGATTTTATTTTAAGAGTCACCTACTGCCCACACTGAAATAATGTGCCATCTACAAATTACGTCACACAAATTTCATAGTATTCTGACCCCCTCTCCCCCCACTCCATCCATCACACATTTTCAATTAATACAAAAAAGTATCTGAAAAAGTAAAAAAGAAGAAATGACCTTTTTTTAGCTCTCACGAACGATTGCATGTATAGGCGACCCTTTTTATATTTTAGAGCTAGGAAACAACATTATCAACCAAGATGTATAATAATCCACAGGTAGTAATTATTAAATTATATATCCCTCGGCCGGAGAACAATTGTACCTCGGATTACGAACTTAGGGGGCGTCCATAAATTACGTGAGGTGTTTTTTTAAATTTTCTGTCTCTCCCTCCCCCCCTGGTGAGATGTCGTGAGATTTTATTCAACCCCCTCCCCCATCCCCCAATCTCACGTGAGATTTTTCAAAATGTGGGTTTCTTACGTAAACGCGTTGGATTGTTATTGTAAAAAGAAAAAAAAATTTGCTTCGTGCTATTATTTACGACTAGTTAAGACTAGTAATCAATATTGCTGAGAGTTTAATTATAAGTGTAATAAAAATTTAACAATAGAATACTTAAATCGTCATTACTGTGATTAAAAAAAGAATATCTACTCTAATTCAGTCCATGAAGAATCATGCGCGGTCTCAAGAGAGACTATTGGAACCAACATGTCCATATGATTTTCAGTAAAATCATCTGCTCCTTCAACTTCGTTCTGATCTAGCCACTCTAAGCCGTTGGCGCTTGCGCACAGTAACTCATTAGCTCGTCTTGTGACAATCCGTGAGGGTCGCACTTTGCGGAACATACGCGCTTGCTTAGCTGGTGCAATGTGGGCTGCAATGTGGGCTGCAAGGTTCGGATAGGGTATCGTTGTAGTAGTGGTAACGCTTGGATAAAATTCGCCTTTATTCGGTTCTACTGTGCGAGGTAGTGCCGCCCGTATTCGGACGGCTTTGTAGCGTGCAGTCTGAGAGCTCCAGAGCGATCTCATTACATTTACATGGTTCGGATAGGTAAAGCGTAGTAGCCCGTATACGTCCGGCAGAAATTCGCTTAAATACGGTGCCATACTGAGACAGGCCTTAAGCATGTACAATCTAGATTAAATGGACCAAAATAGTATAATTTTTTTTTGTTTCAATCAGAAAAAAAATTGCGTGATATTTGCCGAGACCCCCCCTCTCTCCAACGGAAGATTAGATGAGATTTGACTCGACCCCCTCCCCCCCTTAAACATCTCACGTAATTTATGGACGCCCCCTTATTTCGTTCTTGGATTACGTTCGTAAGTCGAATTGTTCGCAACCCGAAACATTTAGTCCCAATTTTCTTTAACATAGTACAGATCGTAGATTTAGCCATGTCGTACTATTTGCTCAGATAAACAAAACGAACACCATTCTCATGTTTACTTACTATTTCCTTCTTCGTTTCTACTGTAATACGCTTAGGCTTCTTACACCACACTGTTACTAAGACTTATCACTTTCTTGTGACCAAAAATCACGGTTAATTTAATGCAAAAAGTATTTTAAACATAGTATTAAGTATTGTACTACATATACCAGTATAACAGCGAGATAATGAATCTGGACATTTTATCGTGATCAGCAATGTTTATCAATATTCCACTTTATTGAATGTACAAAGTGATTGTACTTTATTGTAATATGTACAACGTTGTTTGTTTCCAAGCTAGTTCGGATATATATGGCTGCGAGTAGAACGAGGTATTAAAGTAGAAACTTCTTCTCATGATAAAGATTCTATTAAAAAAATATAGCGGTTTTGGACTAAACCTTTTTGACTTTGAACTTTTAAAATGTATATAATTATTTATAACTGAGACTGCCCTAAAATTCTTCTATGACTACATTAGTTAAAACAATTAAAACAATTTGTTGATTAAATCCAAAGCTATGCTGTTAATTTTCCATAAAAGTTAAATAAAATGTTTATTCAGTTTTTCAAGGAAAATAAATGGCACTTGTACAACCCAAAAATAATAATACAAAAAGCTCCAAAAGGTAAGTGAATACCTTTAATCAATGTCATATTTTTAAAATATAATTATTTATTAATTGTAAGTCTATGTAATACACATTTACATGCATTTTTTTAAATATTATTTATATGCAGGAGTAGACTTCAAGACTGTCTTTACAGAGATTTCTACCTGTCATGGAAATATTGAGACAGTTGCGTCAACATTTAAAAGGACTTAAGACTGAAGTTTTAAAGTTAGTTTCCATATGTTTTCAGTGCTCGAACATTACCGAAATGTAATGTCTCCAGCATGCTCCTACCCTAATAAAAAAAGCTTTTTTTGTCTAGCAAAACCTTTTAATGATAATAAACTAATCAATATAGGAGTATAACGAGTAGCTTGATTGAATAAGAGATACATTTGACAATTTTTTTTACACAAATTGACTCTGAAAAAAGATTCAAAAAGTAAATAAGGATACCGGTAAATTAAATGTTATCAAGTTGAATGACACCAAGAGGTAAATTAATCAATATATAAGTAGATGAAGAGTGCAGGTTTGTAAGCATTAAAAAAAACATTAAAATCATTTATTGAGAAAAACCTGTTTGTAAATCTAAATCACTAACTGTAGAAAAAGGGTTAGGTTATAATCTTATAACTTCGCGACAAAATATATCGATTTTAAGTAGTTTAAGAACAGAGTCTTTTGGACAGATAATGCAAATAAATATGAACTAAAATAATAAATAAAATACAAAAACATACCATAATTGTATCTCCATCCCTATCATAGTTATATCGTTCAGTGTCCTAACCCCAAATACGAAAAATAATGAGCATCGACTTTTATTTATAAAATTTGTAACATAAAATTTGAAAAACTTACCCTATGATTTCCATCTTCTTCTGAACCGGTGCACAATCTTTTGTTGTGTGGTCCATCACCGCTTCCATTAAACGCCATTTTCAGCAAATTAATATTCTTTTTATTATGAGACAATTTCACACGCGACTCGTAAGCACTACACAGAGAGACGGCTTCTCTACACTGAATTAAATTCGTTTGTTGAACAGCTATCACTTGTTTGTTTAATGTTGACGATGTTGACTTGATGTGGTGGGGATCATAGACAAGAAGAATAAGTCTACAGGACAAAACCGTCAGTGCTCTCTTTTAGCAGAGTACACAAGATTTCACAGTTCATACATGCCGGTTAATATGCTATCTGTAGTTATCATTGCTTTGGTTCAAAACTCGGGAATTTTCTTAATTATCTCGCATATAACGACTATCAATTTAATTACTACTCCAATTTAAGATTTAACACCAGAGCAAATATTATAAAATTGCTAAGCAATTAAACATTGGGCCTGTTTTAGAATTGAAGTATGGTTTTTCTTTTGATTCTTTACTATAATTAACATAGGCCTGCTTCCGATTTAGAGTAGTAATACAGTCTCTTCAAGGGGTCTCGGAGTGAAACATAATATTTCCGACGTCCAACTTCTTCAACATAGTGTATTACAGCTGCTCCTATAAACACCATGATAACACAATGAAAAGTTTCTACTATAATGTTATCAGTGACTGTCTAAGAAGACGTATATAGGAATGTTACCGAGTTTATATGAGTGTTGCAAGTATCCGAACTTACTTGGAAACATATTTCTTCACACATACGTAAGCGAACATCTTTGTGTTAAATATTTCATTTACAGCAGATTGCTGGGAGTGGAAAACGATACAGATATATAAGATGCATTTTTATTACCTTCAGTAAGAACAGCGTAAATACTACAATGCCAGTTTTTACGGTGACATATATGTGAGCAACACTACCTCTCATTACATTTTAAAATTATACAATTATATATAATCAGTTGAAGAAAACAACCAAACCTAGAAAATATCACGCGGTTCTGGAATCCAACTCAAGGACACAACAATTTAGGTTCAAGCATCACCACTTTGTCCAATGTGGTTTCTATAACTTCGACAGTTACGTATAATTTCAAAATTTTATGTAACAATATATAAATATGTACCATATGATTGAAATAACATAGCAGTAATTACCATCTTCTACCATATTCAATTGCCTCCTCAATTTATTATTTTTCCTTAGTTAGTTATAGTCCATTTTGACAAATTACATTACTTAAGAAATAGTTGAAAGAACGACTTGAAACTTGTCAGGGATTGTGCCGTAAAAAATTCGTAATTAGAATAAATTAAAAATCATACTTTAATCAACATTCTTGCTTTTACACAATAATAAAAATTAAAAAACTAGAGTAGCAGAGCACGTTGTAATTAATTCTCGCTGTAAAATAAGAGGAAAGGTGTTCAAAAATATTGCATATTAATTTTTTCTTGGCATCATTAGCAAAATTTCAGTAGTAAAAAAAAAAGAAGAAATTTTAGAAATATTGCATTTTTGCATATTCAATAACGAAATTTACTTTTTCGTTAATACATTTTGCTTAATATTTTTGTTTTCCCTTGATATTAGATAATAGAATTAAAATACTTCCTAAATCATATTTCCCATAGCATTTAGTAGAAAAATTTCGAAAATAAAAATATTTGTATACAGTACATTATTAAATTTTATTGTAATTAATCTACAGTATAATAGTATTATAAATAAAATACAAAAAGGTCTCATCATACTTAAATACCGATTATAAAATTTACAATAAGTTATCAAAACTTTCTTGCTTTTTTGTAACTCCTTTTCATAATGACTGTAATTAGGATATCCTTAAAAATAAATGATTGCGCGCTATGAGAAACATGTAATTAATTTAACTATTTATTTATTATTTAAACTCTGAATATAAACCTAACTTTATCATAAGTTGTAATTTCTCGGTTGATTTTATTTTATGTTGTTTGGTTTCAGAGAGTGTATTTAAATAGTTTTCTTTATTAATTTTTGGTTGACGAACTGTTTGTTCTTTTGTTGTTACTGATGATTTTATTATTACTGACGATCAGTGGCTCTGAGTTTCTCTTCTACGGCTTCCTGGCTAGCCTCGGATAAGTCAGTTGCTTGAATATACTTCTGTACTCCAACAAGTGATTTCTTCAGTGCATCGAAGGAGCTGCTGTACAACATCTTCTTCTTTACCTAATAAGAAAACAATACATATAATATAAAATTAAAATAATTAATACCCGTTCCAATTATACCACTATATTATAACAATTACTTTGGATTCACTCCCGCACTGACACTAGTTGATGGTAGCATTTGAATATAAATTATTTTGGAACTTATATTAGTGACTAACAAAAATGAATGTCATATCCGCGAAACTAGAAAACCGAAAAGTTGAATTGTCGTTGAGATAAAAACAATTTTTCTCCCCAAATTTTTTAGTCTAGGACCATCAGAACCAGATATTAACAAATGTCACGTTAGAACATTTGGAATTCGCTCTAAAGTTATTTTAAACAGAACAAAAATATTTTTTTCTAGCAATGACTACCTTTCATTTTTATCACAAGGTCTTAGTAATAACGTTTCCAAAGATGAAAGAAGAGTTTTATATAATGTGGACAACAATATGAAAATCCTACTTCGTGGTATCTCATCAACAAACTCTGAAACTGCTAGTGAACAAATAAAATCGCGTATACTCACTTTAGCGGTATCTGGGCACCATGACATGAGGAACAGCTTCTGTTTCTTGGAACTTTCAGATGTTCCTTGACATTGATGCATATATTCAAAGTCGAACAACCCATACCTGTGAACATAAATATATTATATTACTAGTTCCTCCTCCGTATAATAGATAATTTTCGTAAAAAAATAAACTTTAGAAATACCTGCACTCGCCGGTTCCTCCCTTCTGCAAATCATCAAGGAAAGAGTCATATTCGGCATTTCTTCCACCAATTACTTCAACATCTATCTGTTTTTCATCTTTAATAAAAAAGATAACGTAACGATGCTTCTTGTCTTTCTTAATCTCTTCATAAGTAGTCTTGCAGACGTCCGATACAGTAACTCCAGACGCCTAAAAATTTTACAATATAAAACTATAAATGCCTGTGATGTTTAAATAATAAAATACGATTACGATTGATTATAGTTATTTATTTCTTATTTAATTTTTATTGAAAAAAATGTATTAGTACGTTTAAATTTAATTTCCAATCATGAATTTTAATTGTCGTAAAATAAATCTCATTTGTATTATTGATTAAATACCTTTAGTATCTTAAGTGTAAAATGTATATTTTATTCAACATATAATCAATTAATTGAAACAAAAACCCCAATTCGATTAAAATAAAGCGCTGATCTATGATCTGAACCCGAAAGGATAGTATTCTAGCATTCACACTATCAGCCATTGTTCTGTCATGAAAATACTTGGTGTTTGTTATCGTTTGGTACAATTTTAGAACTACTAGATTGGTATTAAAAGTTTGGTTCAAGATCATACACAAATGACAAAATGAAATATTTGTTTGATGTATTCTACCATAATTAATTTTTTTGTTTTTTATAAGTTGTAATAATCAGTAGCAACGATTGTACATAAGATTATCTTAACTTATTTTTCACGTATTTTTATTACTATAGAAATATTTTGAAACAGATAATTATAATTTTAGTCTTTGATATAGCGAAGTAAATGTTCTTGGCAAAATATTTAGAAAATTAATTTAAAATTAATTTTCAGGTGACTACTTCTACATGTATAAAGGATAGAGCAAATATATATGAACAACAATAAAATAAAAAGGACTGATAAAATTTATGATAAGCCATAGTGATAAGCACAAACAATTATTTTGTTTCAATAAATACTAAAAATATTATCTGATACGCTTCAATAACTAATTAATTATCCATTACATCGCAATTGCAATTATTAACAGATTTTATAATAATAAGGAATACTCTAATTTTGAGAAAATATACTAGATGTCATACTCATCATATCAAATAAGTGGTACAAAATAAAAATTAAATGCAATAGAAAAAATCGGTTAAGAATTATTTTTTAATATTAAAATATTTGTAAAATGTAGAGCATTACATTCCTATCGTACTACCATTATCAATTTCGTTCTTGGGAATAACATAATATCACACTCCACTAAAATGAATTACATTCTAATTAAATTATAACAGGTTAATTAAATCTGATAAATACAAATTTGTCAAGTTATCCTCAGTAACATTATTTGTTACTCACAGTAAATCAAATATTTAAATGCATAATTTCTATTTTTAACAGAAGTTTTCATAAAGAAGTTATAATAAATAAGCACAATAAAACCAATTATTTATCTCACAATAGTATCCTGCAATTTATTAAAAATTATATTATTTAGAAAAAAACATTTCTATCTCATACGAGTGCTGCTGCTGGAAATCCTCGCAATTACGCCTTTATCGGACTTCATAGCTTTAATCTCTCCCCTATGGTGTCACACAGTCACCGCATTTACAATGAAGTACAAATGTAACAGAACATTTATGAAGTTTTCAATACAGAAAACACTACAAACAACTGTCCGTAATAGTAACAGAGGAATATTGAGAGATCGTGAGTCTGTTATATCTCCCCTCCCGTCGCAACGAAAAAAGAGAAGGGATGATGACCATATTAGGTCATGAAATTCTCGTCAAGGGAAAGTAAATCTATTACCTCCTTATTTATATGTGTAGTATACTGTAGTATGTGTTAACCATTATGCAGATAGTGTCACGCCTTAATTTTGCTGAAGATTTGTATTAATTTATAAAAATTAAAATATAGTATTGCTTAATTTATTACAGCTTGTAAACACATTGAATGCAAAATCTAATTAATTATGTTTTATTACTGAATTGACGAAGTATTAGCTATTTGATGAAGATGTTATTTCAAAAATTGCAAGTCTATTTTTACAGATTTTAGCGGGACATCCGCGACTGTATTTCGTTTTCTATGATAGCGCATTTCAATATATGCACACGTAAATGCAGCTGTTAGCTTTGCTATTAATTTAAGATTGTAGTTTTATTTCAATACACTTAAATGAATAGACTTGTTTTGTTACATGACTCTGATTCAGCACTGATTTTGAACATATTATTTATTATATATATAAGCATGGCTTGTAATTAAATACAAATTTATATTATCCAAAAATTGTCTACGTGTTAATTATAATTGCAGTTTGTGTGTCTTTATGTAACAATTATTATATTAATTATCAAAAACATTAATGACATTTCCATGGATGTAAATAATGACTGAATTTATTTTTATATTTAAACAGTTGAATGTTGAGAATAATTATTATATAAATAAAAACAAAATTATAAACTAAAAAGTGCAAAGACTATTACTGCGTAATTAGGGTGTAGTAATACATAGTTCTTCTATATTCTTGTGTTCTAAGTAACAGATAAATAAACCAATGATTAGATACTAGAGTGGCATGAGTCAAATTTAGTCATGACTTGAACTTTTTTGTAAAGACTTTATTTTAATCAGTATCGCATCGAAGATATGTGGGAATTCTAAGCTCTAAATATTAAAAGAAGGATCACGCAGAAAAATCTATAATAACAAACTATTGTGGGGCATACACAGTGCCGGTCTAGGCGAGTTTATGCCAGATGATTTGACGCATTTCTACCTTAAACTAGTATACTGTGAAATAACATGACAGTTTGACTTATCTTGGCCCCCGACGCGACCAGGACCAGCATGTCTCTCGTACCAACACTGGGCGCATGCACCGCTTAATTCGCCTCTGTTTTTAATGAAACATCACAATTTTTGAGACAATTCTTTACAAAACAAATACATTTTACGTTTCCATTTAATAATCGTACTGCAAAATACATTCATATACAGTTTAAAAGAATAAAGTCTATGCGAATTAAATTTAGTACAAGATTTAACTGGACCGGCTAGTCAGTGGGAATGCAGATACTGTTTTTATTTTTATAAATTAAAGCTTATTAACTGTTTTAATATATGTTACGTATACAGCTGAAGCAGAAGGTCTTTAAGAATTTATCTAAATAAAAAGTAACTAAATTTGAATGTCGTATTTTTAGACGCCGCCATATTTAAAATGACTTTGTTAAATACACACATGCAAACGCGTGGGTTATCTTTCTAGATATGTCATAAAAAAAACCTTAACGTAGGTCGTTTAGGAAAAACTTGAAAACAATTTTCAAAAATTTATACTTTTTATATAATTATAATATATAATTTTATATAATATGTTTACTCAACTTAAAAAAAAAATAGTTAAAATTAGACTTGGACGTTAAATTCTTTGACACATTTGACAAAAATAGTATGTTATTACAAAATATTAATATCAGAAACCGCAAACATCCTCAAGATCAAAGGCTTAATCAATAATTGTACTTTTGTATAGATGTTTTCGGGTGGGGTAAAATATACTGCCGATATATTAACTACATTTTTAATTATAAGTCAAATTAATTTGATATTACAACATTAACACATAGCTTAGAATAATGCATTTAATTTTAAAATAATTAAATATTGCTTGCGAGTTCGCATCATAGCCGACATCAAATTCAATGACCTTAGCAAAAAAAAAACTGTTACTTTGCCAGTTTATAAAATATGATTCACTTTACTTTGCATATTTCGTAATTCCAAAAAAGTGACATAAAGAAAGTATATCAATGATATTGTCTGTTTTGACATTTATTAAAAGTATTTTTTTAGATGCTCCATTGCTGTAGTTTGCGCAAATACATTATACATAGTTTTAGTTTTGAAGGTTTGACATTTTTTAACAGAATATTAAAATTACGACCAACTAAGAGACTAGCTATTTATCTAATCATAACAATACCTTAAAAGGCAATATGTACAAACTTAATTTTTTCTACTTAAATGATAAACATAATATAAAAATTCAGGGCGTGCAAATTTATTTTAATGGCTGAACCGGCATGCGGTTTAAAAACCCATATATTTGATCATACATAAATATATCATCCTGAAGAGAAAAATTAAGATATTAATAAAAGTACAGAGTAAAAAAAACTTACCATATTTGATTAATAAATCCTGATATATCTAACCGCAAATACTAAACTATCAACACACTGCCAAAGGTCGTACTGGCTTGCAGACTGGCTCCGATGCCAGAATGTACTGTTACGCATGACAGGCACTACTTTTTCAGGAAATGTATTATACAGCATTGCGTTCAGTTATCAAGCTGTTCACATCTTTTATGTATCTTTATTGCATATTAACTTAAATAAGTTGATTAAACCTACAAAGTTATAAACTTTTTGCATAAATTTTATTCCTATAAAACTTTATTTAATATAATCTAATACGAAAATTTTCGTTTTGAAATAATTTTAATCTGTCAACTCATTTGACCGCCATTCAAATGAAATTTGAATTTATATCTGAACTATATCCATAAAAATACTGCAATTAAAAATGCTGACTAGCTCCAATTATGTATAAATTTACCGATTAGAATATAATAATCATATTGGTGCATATTGGGCATTTAAATTTTCGGACTATTTGTTAGTGCGCTATGCGACATTTATCATTCTAATTCAAAATTGTATTAAATATCATCTCAAATTAGAATACCAAAAAGCTATTGTAAATAATTATAGTCGTCCACAACAAATATAATTAGTAATAAATAAATAATTAAAGAAGACATTAAATGAGTCATTTAGACAACGTATGTTTTAACCCAATCACAAACACGCTTTCTATAAATGCCCTTTTATGGTTAACCGGATATATTATAAAATATGGCGCTGATATTTAAAATTACACCACACCCAGTATTAAACACATAACAAAAAAAATAATTTAATAAAAAATGACAATTAACTTTTATTTCTTAATTTATAATCTGCATTAACCTTGAGATGGAAATTGACAACATATTATTTAATAACCTTGCATTATTAAGTAATTCGTGATATTCGTAATTTAAATATTTTTATTGATTCATTTATCCTTTATATATTTTTAAATTATAAAGACATGTTCTTTAAATTAGACACTGCAGCACTTAAAATTAGAACATATCTGACGAAATTACACATGAGAACTAAACTTATATTATATTTTTACAAAAAATTTGAATTACATTTGTAATGAACAATTTTATCAATGGATTTCTGAAAACATTTATTTTCTTAGTGTTCTTCGACAATAATTGCTCAAAATAAATAATGTTTTAAAATTTTAAAAGTTATTAAATATGTGGGAGACGTATGGTTATAATTTTTTCATCCCATATCCATGTTTTTATGTATAATCATATCAATTTAGATTTTAAATTTTTAAACCATGTTTTAAAACTTTAAACATCAACCTAAACGTAAAACATAAAATAATTTAAAGATTAAGATCTTTTTATGGTGAACTTAATATTTTTCATAAGTATCTATATAGCTATTAAAATATACTTAGCTTCACAATTGTTTATATATAAATACATCATATTTTAATTACTGTTTAATAAATTAGGTTGAGACTTTAATATTATAGCTACGTACATTTCTAATAATACAATTCATAAGTATCGAAGTATTGCCATTAATCATTTCATAAATCACGAACTATATAGAAAAGAAGAACGTTGGAAACAAAGTAAAAAAAACCATTCCAAAATTGAAAGACATATTAACGCAGTACTAATATGATAATGGTTACAAAAATAAGTTAAAAATTATATAATAAATACAAAGGATACATTTTTATAATATAAACAAAATAATGCATGAAATTCAAAATTAAAGCTTAACTGAATCTCAGGCACAAGAATTATACCTACATTTTTTAATCTACATTACACAACAAAGTAATTTGTATAGTCAACTTTTCTTCTTATATCAAACCCCTTTTCTTTTTATAATCTTCCAGATTTAATGATCGTTTTGGACCTGTGTCTCTTACTTTCATAACAGGCTTCGGCACTACAGTTGTTGGGTTGTCTGCAAGTAATTGTTTATATGTGATAATAGTTACTATGCTAAATTAAAAGTTACCGTTTAATATTTAAAAAACAAACTACTTACTCGGTAATGGTACTTCGAGGTTAATAGTTACATCAAAATCATGCAAGGCATATGGATTGCTAGTCTCGAGGTTGGCACTCATGGCAGGAACTTTATTATCTACTCTTCTCTGAAAGAACATACAAATTATTATTAAATCTATACACATTATAATAACACTTATATTTCCATGCCAAATAATGAATTCTTACTAGACTTGGCGGTGGTGGAATGGGTTCCATTGGGAGTATCTCCTCTTCTGCATGTTCTGATGGCTTAAAACTCATTCTTGGCTTAGTTGACCTTCTTGTAAATGGATCATCAATTTTCTTACCTTTATTAGCGCGAACCTAAAATAAAGTTATAATACAATCTCATCAATATTTGAAAAAAAAAAAAAAAAAAAACTTTCATTAATTTTATACCTCAGCCATAATAGCCTTTTCTGCTTGCTGTACATTCATTTTGCGGTTTCTGTCGTTAATATAACTTATACTACTTATAGTACTTGTCCTCATTTTATCTAGCTGATTAGCACGTTCCTCTAACTCTTGGATCTTTTCATTTAAATCAGTTGCAAGTTCGTCATCCCCTCTAAGTTGTGCTGCGTCTCGTTCCTTCATTAACTGTGTCTTTCTGACAGCATAGTTTGTTGGATGAGACCGGAACCGATCCTTTTCCTGAATCATTTTCGCCACATCTTCTTCGTTATATTCATATGCTAATGCCTCTTTGATATCCTGAAAACATTCAATGTTATATTAATGAAAAATAAACATTTAAACGAATTTATTACTTCACCTTAAAACAAATAATCCATACCTTTAATTTAGCTTCTATATGATCATGTGTTGGAAATGCAATATTAGCATTAGTACAAGCGGTGTACCATTTAGACCATTCGTTGTCATTTATATCTTGATTTGAAACAAATTCTAATCTGAAAGGTTCATAGTGGTTAAAAATTAATAACATTTTAAACTATTCAATAGTTGGTTATACGTCTTTGTTATTACCGAAATACTCTGTCTTGATTAGCATGGCGTAACCTAAATCCTTTATTTGTTCGGGTTTTTCCTAACTGATAAATTTTAGCAGTTTCTACCACACCCACTATTTCAGCAGCCTGAATAAATTAAAAAATAAATAATATTATCCTAATTAAATGTATTACCTTTATTATTCAAAAAATATTAACATAATTACCCGATATATAGCTTTGCCAGTGGCATTATTTCCAATACCAACTTTAACAAAACATCCAGTTACAACTCTCTCAAAGAAAGGAAGATGTACAAATTTTTCTAATTTCTGACGAGAAATACGAAGGCGGTTCAATTCTTCTTTGGTTGAAATATGGACAGGCCGTTTTGGTATTTTTGCATTACGTTGACTAACAACTGACCTATAAAAAAACAAAACGAAAACTTTATTATACATATCAAAATTCAAATGAAAATAATAATCGAATATATAGCAAACTTACTTTTTGTCACTTTCCGAATCACTAGATGATCTGCTGCTATCACTAGATCTACCACGAGATTTTTTATCATTGTCATCACTATCAGAGCCTGAGTCGTCGGAATAAATATCAGAAGCTTTAAGTTTAATACTTGCTTTGTTGCTAGATACACCGGCTAGTTCTTCCTTTTCCTCCTCTTTCTTTCGTCCATCCTCCTTTTTTTGTTTATCCTTTTCCTCTTTAGTGACGATATAATGATTATTAATACATACATAATTATGGCAAGAATTAAATTAAAATGTGCTAATATACCTCTTTTCAGTTTGTCTTCTCGCGTTTTTTTAAGTGCAGCCATAGCATCCATACGTTTGTAATCACCACGGTTCATTTCAACAGTTTTCTTTCGTTCTTTTGATCTATAAATTAAAAGAAAATGTAATTCAATTTGTCTTCTCAGAAGTTATATAAATAAAATAGTACCTTTCTTTTGGATCAAAATCTTCAATTTCAGAAGGTTTCTTTACTGAAGTGCTTGGTGAGGTCTCAACTTTACTGCTAGTTATTGTAGAATTTATTTGTGATTCACTAGAACCTAAATAACACATACTATTAAGTTAACAGTTAGCAAACATAATTCAAGCTAAGTTAAATATAAAACATATATGTTACATACTGTTAAGCGCTACAGGAGGAGACTTTTTCTTTCTATCTGCAGATCTTTTATCTTTAGCCCGTTCTGCTTTCTTAGCTAGACGTAATTTTCTCTCAATTTCCCATCTATTAATATATGAGATATATTAAGTTTTGCGTTATTTATTTTGATTATAAATATATATTTCTACTAAAGACATTTAAGTAAAAATGAGAGAACGACATTTATGTGTTATAAACAAATATACCTTGTTTTCATTACTTCTCGTTGCTCAATACGTTTAAATATCTCAGTTTCTCTTTCTTTTTCTGTTAATGCGGCAAGTCTTGCTCTGTCTTCCTCATCACCCATTAAATTATCATCAAATCCATCATTAAATTCATCTTCCGAAGAACTTGTGGATAAATCTGACGATACTTCACCTATAATTAAACATTCCTTTCAAACTATTTAACTTTTAAATAAAATAGTTACATATTACTCCAAATAAGAGTCAGATTATAGTCCAGTAACGCCCAATTAATAATTTATTTTGTAAGACCTCACCTTCTTCTGGTTCTGAATATTTTTCATTTGTTTCCGTTGCTTCTGATTTCTTAGGTGAATTTTCCGGCTTCTTCTGAGGAGATGGCTCACCATCATCACTATCCGAACTTGAACTACTGCTACTACTACTTGATGAAGATTCAGAAGAACTGGTTCTCGACACCTAAAACATATATATATATATATATATATACTAGAATTTACCCCCGTCGTCTAAGCCAAGCGACGTCTTTTTATTGTGTATAAATTGAATTTAATAAAATAATTCGTAATTTCATTTCAAATTTTAATTCCATTTTTAAATTGAAATATTACCTCATTCTATATAAATTTTACATATAAAAAGAAATAATTTTTGATATAAAATAACTAAAAAAATATTTTTTTTTTATCAAAATAAAAAATATTTTCAATTTATGCGTTACTTGACAAACTTTTTTTTAAATTTGGGATTTCTTTTTTCTATTCGTAAATAAGTTACCAAGGTTAGCCTATATACAAAATTTCAACTTTCTAGCTTAATTTTTACTCTCGGCAAAAACAGCCGAATGAATAAAATTATCCGGAGTCTGATGTTTTTTTACCAACTCCGTAGCTCTGGTTGTAACCCTAAATTAATATTAATAATATAAATTAATATTAATTTAAGTCTGCGTTTATATATGAACAGTTTGTTTTTTTGTAAGGTTTTACGTTTCGCAAATATATGTTTCCTTCATGTACGACGTCTATCTAGTTGTATTCATTTCATTGTAGTGTTTAAACGCTATTTGCACATATTTTGCTGCATTTGCCTTAATAACCCAATCACGAAGCTAGTGTTATATTGTATAAACACATATCATCGGTGAATATTCCTATACTATAACTACATCCTGTAATAATAAATAATATATAACTATAATATTATGCTGTAGAAATTGTTTTATCTTCTTAGTTTTCGTTCAAATGCTCATCTCTTCACAGTTGAATAGGGCCAATTATTCACACGTTATCCAGTGAATCAAACAAAAGCACACTAAAATATATAATGTTATATTAGATGTAAAATATGATTTACCTTTTTTGTTTTTTTTTTCTTTCTTTCAGTTCCACTGCTGGCCTTATCTTTGCCTCCCCAATCTGAATCTGACTCTGAACCAGCAGAACTTCCTTTTTCCTTTTGAGGTTGTTTCGGGGCTGTTTCTAATTTTGGTTTCTTTTTGGCTAATGTCAAGAGTCCCTATAAACAAACATATATTTGTTGTATACTACTATAAACTTATTTGTAGTTATAAGAAAATTTGGCAAGTGATTAAAATGTGAAGGTCGTTTGGTTATAATAAAATATTTAAGGTATAATAAAGGTATAATTTCAAAGAAAATATTTATTTGGCCATATTTTAAAATACATTCTCAAATGCTAAGGTAGATGTTTAGAGAAAAAATTAAATAAAACAACTTATTAAAAAAATTTAGTTGATAATATTACTCACAGAAACCAGACTGTCAGTCTCAGAATCATCATTACTACTACTATCCGTGTCTATAAGCGCCTGATTCTTCCTTTTGCCCATCTTACTTAATTAAATAATAAAATGAAAGAAGTCTAAAATGTAACACTGAGAAATGTGTTATTACATGCGTAAAAATAATTTCTAAAATTTCACAAAGGTTAAATTTTTGATAACATGAACTTAAATGAACTACAGATCACATGAACTGACACTTAAGAAATTGCAATAACAAGGTCCTCAATAAATCCAACAAACAAATTGATGAATAGATTATCTGAGACACATGTCTCCACCAGGTTAAGACATGGTTGGAAAATATAAAAAATTAGCTAAAGATATAAAATCTCTGCAAATCACTATTGGTGAATATGGGATAAATTAGATTCTACCGGATTCTACAAACTGCTACAAACTAAACATAAGCCAAAGCCACTCAAGAACTTGAGAGATTAAAACCAGAGATAATAAACTGGTTTATAATGTTGTATGCGGTTAACTTCAACCGATATAATTTTAAACGCGTTCTCATTATTATCTCTGGTTCTTTTCATAAAGTAATTTTACTTGACCGAGTAAAATCGAACGTCAGAATTTCATTCAGTCAGATGGATCAACTGTTGAACGGTTCCACCAAAGGTTCATCCAGTTAAATTTTTTGTTCAACTCTCAAGGGATTCACGCCATGTGCAAATTCATTTGACAAAATTTCGTAGTTTCAAAATATTTCATTTCATAATTACCTTTCTGATAATATTCGAAAAGTTTTCCCGTTATCGAAATTTAATCATATATGTGAGATTGAAGAAACATCTAGCATGGTTAATAATAAACAATAATTAAAAAATTCAAGTTACTCATGAAACTATTAATTCTACAATTACAATATAAACTATGAACATCGACGAACTGTTAATTAGAACAATACTATTTACGCAGTTTCCAACTCTTTGGGAAAACCCAATCAAGTGCTTCTTTGAAAATTAAGAATTTCCTTTCATTTAAAAAGCTATTTAAATTACTCTAATCCTCTTAGTTCTTTTTTATTGGTCTGGTGTCTGCGTGTGACATCCGTTTTAATATATAACACTTTATCCTAATCCTTTATTAAATTTTTTATGACTTGTTTGTTTAGTGAAGGTATACTACCTAAAATAAATATTTAAGAAATATTTTAAATTTTTGGGCTGTAAAATTCTTTCGGCACCCTTTGGGTTTTATTAAATTTTGCAATTAGACCAGCAAAAGCATTCGACTGTCGGGTCCGTCAGATCCGTCGGGTTGCTACGCGGGCCCCGGGTTTTGGTGTATTGCCAATACAAACTACCGGTTGTTAAAGTATTACATGTAAATGTTTAACTGTAATCTTTCAAATATTTTGCTATTAATTTGTAAATGGATATTACGCGCTATTTATTATCTGATACTGCATTCCTATTTTTGCATAGTCCCTTTGTTTTTGTTCGTTTTTGAAAATATTATTACATATTTACGTACATTTTACGTCCTTTGTACCGTTTGTAATTTTTTTTATATTTAATTTATTTGTACACCCACAGATTGTTAATATGTAGTTTCAAGGTAAAATGATTATGTATAAAAGCATATTAAATGTTTAGTTTAGTTTTGGTATATTCATTTTTGAAATTGTCTAAATAAATTCTAAAACACCTATGTTTTTATCAATTTTTCGTCATTAAAAACGCCAGCAACGCGATAAGTAATATTTGTAATTTTCTGGTTATGTACATAAAAAGGTTCGCCATCACTGTTGTAGGACATTCCAGCTATGTTGCTGTCTCTTTTATACAACAGAGACTAACAGAGAGAGTATATCATGAGAAAACTCTGCCTCTCATTGCCGCTCCTTTTGTGTCGAACAGGACACCGATCTATACCGATCGTTACCGATCTATATTAGCTTTGGACAGATCCTTGCAGCCTTTGCAGAGCTCTGTCATTCTACGTTATTCTACGTAACTGTACGTATGGTGATTGTGTTACTCAGTGTTACTTTAAAGTGTTTGATGGCTGTTGTTGACAAATAAAAACTCATATGTCTGTTGATCGCTTAGGAAGTGTAGTGAGCGTCCTTAATAAAAGTTTACTTACGTATTAAAGTTTAGTTTATAACTAAAGTTTTAATGTAAATTATAAAACCGCTTTGTGTATAAGAATTTGGAGTTGAATGCTGATAGGTAAATCTAGATGTCACTTCAAATTTGTAATCGAGATCTTGTCAATCGTTTCACATTTCTAGAATATAGCGTTTTTCCTTGAATTTGCAATTTTCATTTATGAAGTGGTTGGTGTAGATATCCTTATTATAAACGTTAATAAACATTCCATTATATATTTGGGTAAAAATAGTAAGATATGTTAAAAGTATAGACCTGTATTCGATTATTATACTTCGTTCAGTGCTCCAATTGGTAAGTGCAAGTTATTTTATATGTTTTCTGTAGATAAATTGTTAGCCTTTAACTTATATTGAAACTATTCCTAACTATTTCTATTTAATTTCTTAAGAATTGTTATTATAAGTTGACAATTAGCATAATTTGTCTCTTGAGTAGTGTGTTGTGACGTGTAGACGCATATGATGCGCATATGATTTATTCAATTTCTCTCAGTTATAGGTTACTCCTGTAGTCTGATACTTTATTATTTGTAGTTAATTTAATTTCACATGTATCACTTATTTTTGAATCAAGTGAAAATAAAAATATTTTCAAAACATAATAACAAAGGAAGCATTTCATTGTTATTTAGAATTATATGCATGACTTTTAATTTGCTATATAATACGTTTTTCCATTTGTTGCAGATATATTTTTTCAATACATTTATTTTTAATAAAACTTAACTTTAAATCTTAATATAACCTATAATATTAAGAACATTGTGCGAAGATGTGGACTGCAACTCCACAAACAACGCAGGTTGATAATACCAAAAATTCAACCGCAAGTTCCAATGCAAAACAATTGGGTATGACGTCGGCTATATCTATGGCTGAACCAAAACCTAGCGATATACAAAGAACTATTGAACTTGAGAATGCATTAGGTAAGTTATTAAAATGTTTCATTCTTCGTCAAAAAGACATTGTGGTGTTAATCACGGAATTAGTGATACAATTATATATTAATTGACTATTTCTATTTGTAGCACCGTTTAACGTCTTTGAAACTGATGTGGAACTGGATCATCGGATGGAAATTTTATCGAAGTTAAACGTACTTGTTAAGAAGTGGATTACAGATGTTTCAATTTCAAGAAACATACCAGAAAACTGTGCTGAACAAATGGGAGGCAAAATTTATACATTTGGATCTTATAGATTGGGGGTATTTATCTAATTTTCTTATAACAAGATCACAATTAATTAATATTTTCGCAAGTCGGCGGTTTAAGCGACTCTTTCTTGCTTATGCCCATTATAATAATTTTTATCGTGTATCCTAGGTTCATCATAAAGGGGCTGACATAGATGCTTTGTGTGTAGCTCCTCGTCATATAGATAGATCAGACTATTTTACATCATTTTTTGAGTTATTGAAATCACAACCTGAAGTCACTGATCTTAGGGTAAGAATTATAATTTTTGTATTAATTTTTTAGTAATCAATTTATAATAATAATAAATAATATAATATTTTATAGTAATCAGTTTGTAAACTGTTTTGTGTTAAAATTTTCTTATTAAATTTTATTTTTTTTTCAGGCTGTTGAAGAGGCATTTGTTCCAGTAATCAAAATGAATTTTGATAACATAGAAATTGATTTGCTATTTGCCAGACTAGCACTTAAAGAAATTCCTGATAATTTTGACTTACAAGATGATATGCTTTTAAAAAATTTGGATCAAAAGTGTGTAAGAAGTCTTAATGGCTGCAGGGTTACTGATGAAATATTGCGATTGGTTCCAGACATCGATAATTTCAGATTAGTGTTGAGAACAATTAAATTATGGGCAAAAAGTTAGTAAAGTAAAAGTACTTTTAAAATTAACTCTCCTTGTAATGAGTTTCTTGTAATTTTCTTTTTTTTTATTTCAGAACATTGTATATACTCAAATGCTTTAGGTTATTTGGGTGGTGTTAGTTGGGCAATGCTTGTGGCACGCACTTGTCAACTTTATCCTAAAGCTGCTCCTGCTACATTGGTGCACAAATTCTTCTTAGTATTTTCACAATGGAAGTGGCCACAACCTGTTCTTTTAAAACAGCCTGATATGGTAAACCTTGGCTTTACCGTTTGGGATCCTAGGGTAAATGTAGGAGATAGATTTCATCATATGCCAATCATTACTCCTGCATATCCGCAACAGAATTCTACGTACAATGTGTCTTTATCTACAAGAAGTGTAATTATGGATGAATTCAAAACAGGTAATGTTTGTCGCAGAATTTACCTATTTTTTTTTAACTCATCGAGCGGGCTAGATACAATTTTTACTTTCTCACCTTTAAATTGCGATAAATTTTTTATACCAACTTATACTACATGCAGCTTCACTAACACCCATAATGATGTAACAGATGAATTTTCAGTAATTTTGATTTAGTAAACAAACAAATACAATTTAAAACATGATATGTTATATAGAGTTGATGTTACTTAAAACACCACTGCTAAAGAGTGTGATTTAGCTAAAATGTATTTGTATCAAATTCTAACTCATTAAAGCCTATTTTTGAATAAAGGATTAGTTCCATTAAAATAAACCTGAAGTAACATCTTATATATTCCGATACTACTAATTGTGCATATACTAATAAAATTCTAGGAAGAGTATTTAAAACATGTTTAAAATCTGTTAAAGGCACGAAAAATTACCCTTTTTCTTTAGGTAACTATTATAAAATTATAAATAAATTGTCTATATAGTCAAGGATACAATTAAAATAACACAAAACATAATTCAAAACTTGCACATACTCAATATTATCCATTTATAGTACATAAACTATACCTATAGTAAGGTTTTTCATACAAATCATATGAAGGTATAATTGTATCCATGCCATCTGTATATGCCGCTAGACGAGTGGTAAAACAGGACCCCATAACAATTTAATTTTGATATCGTTTTTCTTTGTGTATTTTTAGGACTTCGAATTACCGATGATATTATGTTTGGTCGTACAACATGGGATAAATTATTTGAATCTCCTAATTTTTTCCTTCGATATCGTCATTTTATTGTGTTATTGGCTACCTCACTTACCGCGGAAGACCAGTTAGAATGGAGCGGACTTGTTGAAAGCAAAGTCAGACATTTAATTGGTAAGTAAATAAATTATGTTTTTTCGGTGGTTCGTTTTACGTTTGGATAAAGTTCGAAAATCATCGAATAATTTCTATTAATATTTGAATCATAAAGGTATGCTAAGTCTTGAAATATTAATTTTACGTTGATGTGTATTATTTTAGGAAATCTGGAGAGAAATACACATATAAAATTGGCCCATGTGCATCCAGAGTGCTTCGAGCAGCTGGAGCCAAGTGAAGATAAACATTGCTCGATGTGGTTCATTGGGTTAATATTTGAGAAATCACAAAATTTAAATGTTGATTTAACATATGACATTCAAAGTTTTACGGAACTTGTATTACGTCAAGCCGAAAATATAAATATGTTAAAAGACCACATGCAAATAGAAGTAAGTAATTTTATATTTTATATATTTATATATATATATATATATATAATTATAGTATAGTATTATCATCTCAATATCGTATTTTATTTTCAAAATTTTATTCAGGCACGGCATGTTAAAAGGAAGCAGTTAAATGAATATGTTAGTCCTAGTTTACTTAAACGTGAACGTAAAGTATCTGCTGCGCAATCTGAAGCAAAGAAGCGCACTTCTGATCAAAGATTGGATACTGTTAATAAGAAGCCCCGGGTTAACGAATCGGTGAGTATTAAGAAATAGTTTTAGTGATTTGACTCCCACATCCTAACAATACCAGTGCGACGGAAACAGTAACAGATATTTGATTCATGCCAAAGAATTTATGATGCGACCTTTTTGTGAAAACTATTGAGATTTCTTCGATGAAGATTTCTGAGGTTAAGAGAGGACACATGGTAAAAGACTCGTGTAAAATAGTATATAATAATAAAGTTGTTTTTACGAAAATATAAAATGGTATTTGTAATTCATTATAGTTGAGACACAAACTACAAAATTATACAAAATTATAAAATTATGACATGAGGATTCTATTTTGTGCTCAAATGCTTAAATGCATATTTTAAATTGAAAAGTATGGAATGCTTGTCGAAATACATTTTAATTTTACAGGTCTTCGACAAATTATCTTCTTCAAAATTATAAAATTATGACATGAGCATCCTATTTTGTGCTCAACTGCTTAAATGCATATTTTAAATTGAAAAGTATGGAATGCTTGTCGAAATATATTTTAATTTTACAGATCTTCGATCAGCAAGGAACAATTATGTCAATAAAATCCTAAAAACGTCAAACTTTCTTCTTTTCGTTTACCCCCACATCCACTTCCTCATCCTTATTCCCAGTAAACATTTTGGAGTCAATCCTATTTCATATGTCTATCTTTAGTAGGCACATCCTAACAATACCACTGCAACAGAAACAGTAACAGATATTTGATTCATGCCACAGAGTTTGTTTCCAGTTAATATAATAAATAAATATAATTTGTAATCTCCAGAATTGATATTATTCAAAATAGGTGACTTTAATAATATTAAGTCCATGCACAATGAACACTGTTTTAATTTTTATGTTGACAGATTAACTAGAACTTTTTTCCTAATTAATTATTACAGTATGAAGAAAGCCCAAATACTTCTCTACATATTAATTGCAACAACGAAGATAGTAATTCGAGCTACTCAATGGATTCAAGCTATTCTATGGCTGGGCGCCGTAACTCAATTGGTAGAACAGAATCTCTTACGAGTAATGATACTACTAATCCTGATTATAGTAACGATGGTGCAGATAGTACAACGTCATTACAGCAAGGAAATATGGTTCCACCTGCTACTTCTTCCACTCCAGCTGCTGCAGCTACTCCAAATACGGAGATTGTAACGTGTTCGTGACGTAATAAATCTAATATGGCATGTAAGTGTTTTTTAATTTATGTTATCTTATTTGCAACGGACTGGTAATCCTGATAGATAGTTATTTGCCCACAATTTATATATTTTTTATGTGATGTTACTTTCTACTCAGGTTAATTAGAATTATTAGATATAGTACAGTGAAATATTATACCTAAATCTGAGATCACAAAGCTCTACTGAGGAGAGATGTTAGCTGTATTACAGGTAACTGTGTCAATGCATTTATATGAGTTATAACGCTATTGTCTGAAAAGAATATATACCTTCTTAATGATTGTTCGAATATACATTTTGTAGTTTAATATTATCTGTATTTAATATTATCTGTATATGTAATAAATTTATAGAAAAATTATTGTCACAAACGGTCTTTCTTTTCTATTGGGATTACTAAACTTTTGTAAATCTATGATAATATTTTGTAAATGTTGAGCAGAAAAATGAGAATACATAAGACTATCGTAAGATTTGCAGATAAACATTTAAAATTTTATTCTATGTAAATATTACTTATTATAACTGTTCGTATTGTAAACTGTACATAATGTAATGTAACTGTAGGACGTAATGTATGTACATAAGAATGAAGAATCATTTATAAATGATCTAAAAATGCACTTTATGTATGTAAATGTATTAGATACTGATATATAATTTATTCACCAATTGTTCAGTCTCATTTCAGATGAAAGTAGCTGCAACAAGACGAGAATTTAGCAACCGCATATTAAAGTGGACCTAATGGCCACATGAAGAATATGAATACTGTACACTAAATATAGTGCAAAGTAAAATTGACAAAAATTCAAAAAAGGAGATAAAAACATTACATATTCTTAAAAAAATAATAATAGCACGGAACAAATTGTGTAAGTATGATTCCAATTAACAGTAAGTATTCCATCATGCTTGCGATTATTCATTACGAAGTAGTTTACATATTTTCATTTTTTTTTGTAAGCGAGTTTATAATATTTTTATATCAAACAAGATATAATTATTATTCATTTTAATATCAGTTAAATAATTTTTTTTTAAATTAATGGTGCAATATTTTTACGTTTGTCGTGCTTAATAAATTTGAAATTTTCCTTAACTGATTAAATATTATTTTCACATGTTATAGACTTGCTTTTCGTAATTGATAGGTAGAATTGATTTAAAAATTTACATTTGTATATTCAATTTCTGTTTATTCAAACTTGTTATATTTCTGACATATTGATCTCAAATTCTTCTACCCTCCGTAAAAGCACATCTCTTATTTTAATATATAACTACTATTATTTAAGTACAAACTCTTGCTACATGAATTATAATAACAAAATTGTCTTCTAAATATTTAAAAGATGACCAATTTAATATTATTGATATTTTTATATAAAATAATTTAAAAGACGGATTTTCTTTTAGAATAACTTTTGTTGTATACAATATTATATTACAAGTATGTAATTACAACTTAATATATTAATTTAAATTAGAAAGTAAATATAAATGTTTTAAAATATTTTTGATTATGCAAATATATTTTTTTAGTTCAATACTACTAAAAGTAATGTTTCAAAATATTTACTTCTGATTTTGATGAAGGTTTTTATACTTTGTTTACAATTCTAACTAAAATGTATATTTAAGTTATATGTTAAGAAGAATAAAATTACAAAAACAAATTACAAATAAAAAAGTTAAATACATATTTATCTACTAACATTTAGTAGTATAAAAATTCAGTTGGTAAACATATTTATAAAAAATTGGCTTATAAATAAAGTATTATTGAAAAAAAAATTAAATAAATTTGAAGAATATGTGTTTTAAAGGAATACAAAATGTAAGTTGTGTTTATATATGAAATGTAACGTAGCTCTAAAGGTACGTAAATATGTGTACTGAATTTGATTAACTATTAAAATAGGTATGATTCAACTTAGAGGTTTATTTTTGCATATTTTTTTTTATTTTTAATTTTCATAAAACTTCAAAAACTAATCTTAATTTCAATTTAATTTGAACTTTGAAATTGCAAGAAATAATTTGTTATTAATAAATATTTTAAAAATACCTAATTATTTGTTTTCATTTATATTACATTTTTATAATAAATAGTACAATTTATAGTCTCACTTCCACATTAAATTTTTAAAATATATCTTTAAGCGGCTTCTGTCGAACAAATACAATTTTTATAAACTTTATTTTTTGATTTTAATTTAGTAAGAAAATAAGATGCGTTTAACACCAGTGGTTCTATGGGTCAAATGAACGTTGAAATTTAGACGGACATATATTGGCCTTTACATTTTGTCCATCCTGTTATTGAAGCAAATATTACTGCAAATAAATTTGCAGTAGTTATGAATATGACTTAAAAAAGTAATTGTATTTTTCTTTATAATTTCTTATTATTTGAATAAATATAAATATGCAAAAATAATACTATACGAGTATATAATTAAATGTTCATAAAATATCTTAAAAGTAAAAGAATATGGTGTGGTTAGTTATACATTGTCAAAAAAATACTTTTCTATAAAATATTACTTTTTAAATCGATGAAATATTAACAAAGAATTCATCATTTGGTTATTGATTAAGATTGTGTGTAATCAGATAATTGTAAAATTAATTTAGAAATTTTGGTGTTTCTAAAACGTTAAAATTATTTTAGCTTAAGTTTGAATTACAATTTTTTAGCTGTAATTGAATGTACACATTTTTTTATTCAATAAAAGTTCGATCGACAAATTTATGTTTTTTAATTCATTTTCTTTTTATTTATTATATTTAAATAATATCATTTAACTTAATACATAATGATAAATATGGTTCTTAAACGTCCTGTTTAGATTAGTTAAGTCTTTTTAAAAATCTATATTTTAAGACTTAAAATAGCATTTTGTTCGCACAGGCGAATTTAGTCGTTCAGTAATTGCGTATTCATACAAAATTTTAATAATACTTAAACAGATTTAAAGACACACATTTCATGAGTGTACTAAAACAGATTCAGGTAGTATTCAACTTTGGTATGAATACGAAATTACTGAAGGACTCCGATTATATTTGTTACTCATAAACTGTGTATAAAACTTAAAATGGATACAAATACCTCCAACGGGTTTGTGAATTCATTTCTTAGGGGTTGATTTTTTAATTGTTGGTTGAAATAGATCTTAATAAATGTATACCATATCGGCGTTTATTTGACAAATAAAATTTGAATGATAAATTTGAAAAATGATTTGTTCTTATATGTAAAATTTATATAGAACCATTTAAATATTTCAATTAAAAAATGGAATTAAAATTTGAAATGAAATTCAAATGAGTTTCAAGTGAAAGTTTATATGTTTACGCGATTTGTATGGTGGCTCGAAAACGGTTCCGCGCATTTTTTTGAAAATCGTCTATTTCGTAGAGAAAAAAGCTGCCGAGGTTAAAAATTGGACCAGAAAGTTGAAATTTTATATATGGGCTAACTTTGGTACCTAATTTACCTAGTACCTTTTATTATTGAACGAGTTAAATATTTCAATTTGAAAAAAAATTAATATTTGAAATGAAATTCGAATTATTTTATTGGATTCAAATCATACACACAAAAAAGACGAGAGTAAACTCTAGTTTATATAAATATTTATATAAATAAATACAAAAAATAATAAATATTTTGAATTTTCTAAATTTGTTATCTGCCGAAGACCCCTAGACTGTAGCTAACTTTTTACCTGCAACAGTAATTCATAGTTTACTAGTATTATTGAAAATATTGGTCAACAAAACATTCCATACTTGCATTAGTAGAATCCTATATTATGTACAATCAGGTACAAAATATTTGAGGAATATTATCGAATACTCTATATATTTTTAAGTCTTAAGGGTAAGTTTGAGAACCATAATACAGGTTATAAAATTTATATTTAAAAAATATTTTCAAGTGTGAAAGGAACAGCTGCTACTTAATGAATGATATTGGAAAAAGAAAGAATATTATTATGAAAACAAATTTGACAGCTTACACAAAATGTGTGATAGCTAGGGAATCAATTTGAACTAAAAGCTACTTTGTATACCAATTTGGAACTGATACTACAGATATCAGATTTTATTTCACTTTGAAAAAGTTAATGCGAATTACAATTGATTTTGGTGTTGTTGCTCCAATTTGTAAAACGTTAGAATTGAAATATACGAGTGACTAGAACTTCACCTAGCCATCTTACATCTAAAAAAACACCTAATGTTTACTCATGCGTTATGACTATGTTTATTCTTAACATATAAAATCTGTTTCCGCAACAGTTCATTATATGTTCTTCTATTTCTGCTGAATTATTTATTCTTTTCTTTTGTTATAATAAACGCTGGGATGCAATGGAAATACATTTAATAACGGAAAATGATATAGATTGTGTTAATAGGTTTTTGCTAATATTATTGGCAGGATTTGATAGCATTGCTCGTCTGATTGAACTATGCTTATTCACCTTTTGTTGAATAAGTATCAGAGTATCACTGATCCTTTCAAATCGCTTTCTCAGAACACGCTTTAGCGTTAGCAGCAGTCAGCAGCTCAAGGTCTATGGTGGTCCAGCAGCCACAGCTTCTTTAGGCGGTGCTCGAGATAGATACTTTTGCAGAATTGGGGAGGAATATTGATTCAGTTTTCCGCTCATGCTCACAGATTCAGGACATGAGTGTAGTTTGTCGTCGTTTTTGCTTTTATACAGTAATAAGTTTTAACATAAAATTATTCTTTTTTATAATTTAATAAAACGTTAAATCTTGGCATGCACAAATTTTATATTTAAAAATAAAACGGGAACTCAATTTTGCAAACGTCTAGCTCTATAGATTGATCAAATATCTCAAACAACTCTCTGTATTATTTCTAATTATATTTTGTGAAATCACAAAAATTTTAGAAAAAGAATCACTTGCGCATAAAATAATTTATAGGTAAAGATACGGACGTTGAATAATTCAATTTCTGACAATTGAATGTTCTAAAAAATGCGTCACTTTCAAGTTGCCCCGTATCAAATAATTTATTATTATTTAAGTAATTTGTTATTTATTATTTAGGTAATTACATATTATTTTACAACTTATTTTAATTTGCTTGCTCTAATATAGTGATATTTTAGAAAAACTAAAGCATTTAGAGACTTATCCCCTAATGACAATCTTGATTATTAGATATTTTCAGCAATAATGCAGAAATCATTAGCGCTTTCTTCACTTTCTAATGTTTGTGAATCAGATTCATAACATCATCACGGGTTGCAATAGACTCTCGGATAAACTCAGATCTAGTAATTGCTCTTATGGATATGCCATCTACAACGGCCACTTTTGCTACGATTTCGTCCAAACTTTATCGTTGAACGAAATATAAAAGTGTTCTTGGTTTTTTAATCGAGTCCCCGATCACAGAATGAATTGATGTTTCTCCGCCTCGTTTTAAATTGAAATGAATATCATGCGTTTTAAGGTGTTTCCATAACGCTGATGTACTTGAATGAAAAACACCTATTTCCGATTTGCACAATTTGCACCTTACTTTGTTATGGTTTTTTCACGAAGATGCCAGCGTTATGAAATGATCCCAAACTTTTGATGCTTTATTTTGTGATATGTCTGTACTAAAAATATTTTTAATAATTCAGCCGATCAAAATTTAAATATACCGAAATCATTTTCATTTTATTTATACTTCAAAATATTTCATTTCATAATTACCTTTCTTATAATATTCGAAAAGTTTTCCCGTTATCGAAATCTAATTATATATGTGAGATTGAAGAAACTTCTAGCGTGATTAATAATAAACAATAATTAAAAAAATACAAGTTACACATGAACAATTAATACTATAATTACAGTATAACCTGTGAACATCGACGAACTGTCAATTAGACGAATACTTACAATCGAATAGGTTAATTGTTTCCAACTCATTGGGACAAGGAAGCACTTGTCCTTGAAGTTAAGAATTTCTTTTCATTTAAATAGCTATTTAAATTATTTTAATCCTTTAGTTATTTTTTTTATTGGTCTGGTGTCTGCGTCTGACATCCGTTTTAATATATAACACTTTATCCTAATCCTTTATTCAATTTTATGACTTGTTTGTTTAGTGAAGGTATACTACCTGAAATAAATAAGTAAATAAATATTTAACAATTATTTTAAATTTTTGGGCTTTAAAATTTTGGCGGCATCCTTTGGGTTTTATTTAAATTTGCAATTAGACCAGCAAAAGCATTCGACACGGATCTCGGGGTTGGGTTTAGTGCCAATATCCGTCGGGTGCATTATATAAAGGGTTATTTTTATGAGCTAGACAGATATCCGGCAATAAAATTTTGATAATTTAAAATGGAATATATCACACCAAAATCTGATTTAAATTAATATAACTTAAATAGATGTATAATATGTGACTTTTTAAGTAATCAATATATATTAAAATATTCTATAAGAAAATGATTTCTACGAGAAATTTCATTACTTTTCGATTATGTAATGTCAATTTACCGTCCTCCACTACGCTACTTTATACCCCATTGAGATGAGCTTCATGAAAACTCGACTACATCACTCGATGGTCCAGACCCTACATCCAAGATGGCGGAGTAACAACAAAATTTTCCTCTTCTGTTAAATAAAATGTTTATAATTGATGAACTATTTAGTGTTTATAATTCTTACTTTGTGATATTGTTTGCAGTGTGCACCGTTTGTGAAGGGGGACAGATTGGTAAGTTTTTGTTATTTTTTGTGTGGAATTTATATTGATCATTTGCATATCCTATTTGTGGGTGGTTCTTCTGAAATTATTTGGAGAAAATGTGTTAAAAATGTTTTGCCTTTAAATGTACTTTTATTTTCTTAGGAATGTTGCTTTTGTTTGTTGTTGCTTTGTTTTATACTAGCAGTACATACATATTTATTTCATGTACGTATGTCTCGTAAGATATGTGAAATTGCGACGCAATTTACTATAGCGAGGCTGAGTGGCCTAGCGATTTATAGCGTTTCTGCAACACAGTATATATATGTCTAGTGCTTTTAAAACGACATTAACTCATTCTACGTTACTAATAAGAAAGTATAGTAAATAAGTATACTTTGTATAGTAAATTGAACTAGAAAAGAACAATCTTGTGATAACAAGTTCTTGTAGGCGGGTCCATAGCCGAGACCATTCAGTGAGTGAGTTTAGATCTCGGACCCTAAGGCGGATTAAGATAACTTAATTCCCAGGCGATAAAGTTTTAGGAGACCCTCACAATTTGTTGTTTATATGTCGAAAATATTGCATCAAAGAAATATTGATTAATTCTAACAAGGCTTTAATTAACATGGCGCACTATATGGAATTTAAATATTTCAATTTAATATTATGGAAAACATTTTTTTAAAAATAACACCTCTACCTGGGACATATAGCACGCTTTGTCACTTTTAGCAAACTTCATAGGAGACTTCTCTATTCCTTGGAAATTTAACAATCCTAGTTTTTAAAATGAGCAATACTCGCACTTTTTGAAGCTAGTTAACAAAGATGCCATTATAATATCTGAGGCCGCATTCTTCAAATAGTCAAATTATTAGGTCAAGTCAAATCGGTTTAATATTTTTAATTTTTTATTTCTTAAACATTGGATTATTTTTAGCTCTTCTTTGTTACATAATTTAATTAACTAGCTTTACTTATTTGAAAAATATTTTGTAACATCAACAGCTTTTGAGCACCTTTGACCTCGGGGCATCAGACGGTCCGCGAGCCTAGAAATGCACCACTGCTCAGAGCAACCACTTTGTTGCTTGGACAGTGTTTTTGTGATTCATATCATTGATTATTTGAAACAGAAGCGTGCTAAGGGGGATGGTCCGCTCCACTCTCTGGCATAGGGTCCCAAAATCTTGGTTCAACTATTATTAAACACAATTAGGGCTTCACACGAGATGAGATACGGTGAAAGATTCAAAAATCGATATAGAAAAAAATAGATATCGTTTTTGTCTCAGTCCCGTCTCGTAATCGTTTGTCTCACATTTCGTTATTGTGAGAACTTACTAACAGTTCTAAACAAAGTAATTCATTATATTATTCTGGATAAATATATTTTTTATTCTAAATTTTTCATACACTTAGCATACCCAGTAAACAATTTGGTGATGTGCCCTATTTAGTGACGTTTCTACCACTATTTCACTTCAATTATAGTTCGCATCAACTTTATCTTCATTTGTATTCCGACAGGTGGAGTAATTTCGCTATTTCTAGTAGTAGACATTTCATATGAAAAAATGTGAGAAACTGAACTATAAATGAACTCTTTAATGACAAAAAAATCATGACGCATCTTCAATATGATGTCAAAGTGACTCTAAAATGTTTACTGCGTATTACCGTTAATTATATCAAACTTAAAAGAAAATTTAAACTTTGAAGATTTTTTTTTTATACACTGTTGATCAACTGATTCAATTTCACTTAATACATCATCATCACTCTCATCTAATCTCGGCCTTTTTTTCGGCTCTCAACGATATTTTTGCGGCAAAATGTCTTCAAACAATCGCATTATAAATAATTTATCTTTTTTCACCTAAAAAACATTGTAAAAGAAAAAATTGTAAAATAAAATATTTAACAGATGTTTAGAAAATTTTTATATTTCGTATATTACGACAAAACGTTTATGTCGATTGTTTTAGTTTAGTTTGTAATTTATTTCTCTCAAATTTTTGAAATAACGTTAACGAGACCAAAAACGAGACTCTCAGATCTCGGTACCGTTTCACTAGTTTTCAGAAATGTCTCGTGCTTGTGAGAAGCCCTAAACACAATTGATTTCGCGTGTTACTAAAAACAATAAAGGTAATTTGAGATAGACTGGACGGCAATTCTGTCTAGATAAAATTGATTTCGTACAGCAGCTAAAGAAGGAAGTTCATTTATTAGATGCGATACTGTATTAATAATGGGTAATTCTTCGGAAAAGCTATAAAGCAAAAGACTTGCTTAGATCTAATGTTGTTTGTATAATCTCAACATGAATAAGTCTCAAGAGGTATTATGTATGTAACCTCGTTGTGTTCTTGTCCATGTTGAAGCATGCGCATCCGTACGAAGATGTTACTAAGCTTTCCTTATATGATTCTAGAATTGAAGCGAACTATTTCAGGTTATTTGAATACAACATCCAGACATCATAATGAAGTTAAGCAGAAGAATGGCACGGAGGGGAAGTCTCTGAATCGACCGCATCATACGTTCGGCCCATATTCCGAATATCTAGAATACGACACCGGAAATGGAGCCAGTAACAAAAGCAGCTCCATGGAGGTTCTGTATCCGGATCCGGCGTCGTTGTTCGACTCATCGTCAGGATTTGATGTCGTGTCGCCGGAAGAAATTGGTCTACCTGAGAGTGACTTAACAGATGTAGATCTTAAAGGCCACGACTCGATCGACAATATCATGTACATCTATTTCGGCACGAACCTCGACTCGAAAGGTGGACTCGGAGTAGAAATTGTAATCGTTGGTTGTACTTTAAGTTTAGGTGCTCAAATTTTAACTGTAGTTTGTTTATATTTAAAAAATCGAAAACTCAAAAAGCTAAATGGGCTTTATCCTGTTGTTTTTAATATGACGACTTGCATTTGTGTGTCCAATTTCATTTTCATCATTGGTATACAGGTAAATAAATATAGATATTATGGTACATATGGTACATCCGTAACATCTTCTAAGATACTATTTTGTTCTAGTCCACAAGAGCTCCTCTTCGTTGTGAAATGATTGCGTTAATTCTACACTACGCCCATCTTGTTTGCTCGGCCTGGATTTTTATTTACTGCTATGTTATATCCGACCACGTGGTTTCCGATTGCGTTCCCAATATTCGTTACAACTGTCTGATGGCATATGGTGTTCCTGCCGTTTTCGTTTTGGTTAGATTTTATTTTATTTCCTCACGTAGTATTATCTAGGAAACTTCATATATTTTGTTATCTATCTCCGACGATATTTATAAGTTATCCATTTTCACAGTTTTCTTATGCTGTGACTCCAGACAGCTACGAGTCCAAGAACTACTGCTGGATGAGCGTCCAAAAAGGGATGTTCCTGAACTACATGTTGCCGGTGACACTACTCATCATCGTCAACACGATCTTCGCGACATTTGCTCTTAAGTCAGTTAATCAGAAAATTCAAAATGCGCTTACCATCAGTATAGAGAGTTTTCTCGACTCCAAGTACGGATCCAGCATGAGTGTTTTGCAGAAAAACAACGAGAACGATCACCCAAACAGCAGAACCAATATTAACGAAACCAGATTGTTTAACGTTAAAGAAATGACAGAGTTAAATCTGGATGAAGAGCTAATATTTGAAGCGTGTGAAATAAAAACGGAGATTCATCTAAAAGACAAAGATAGATGTGGTGGAGACAATTCAAGACAAATTCCATCTAGTTCTGATTTTGATAGCGATACTTATAAGCGGACATTGCTTGATCTAGAGAAGCCAAAAACTTCTGACTATCGAAACCCAAATATTTACGTTGACATCGAAAATGCGAAATATAGTGTAGACAATCAGAATGTGTTCTATGACGTGGACAATATTAAAAGTTATGAATACGAAACCAGGAAACCGAGTGACATCGAAAACGTCAATATTTATGATTCGGTGCACAGCAGAGACGAACATAAGAACTTCGAGCACAACATTGAAGTAGATTCATCGAGAACGAGGTACGATCATGCGTTGAGTTACGAACACGGACTCAATTACGAGCAGGCAAGGCAGGGTGAGAAGCTGGATATCGCAAACCTGTCGATCGGAGAGTTCTCATTGCAAAGTTCGGATTTTCCCGATTTGAGCGATTTCAGAAAGTGTATTCGGTTTGCAATATTTTTGCAGCCCGCTTTTGATGTTTGCTGGTTTTTGGGAGTCGTTGGAATTGAAAATTCGGGAACAACCATCATGCCTGTAGTTTTCGTTGTCTGCTACAATGTTCTAGTAAGTATTCCAATGATATCTACCATCTTCTACTAACAATATTAATTTCTACGAGTACGAGTATATGTGTTTATTTATTTACTGTATCCATCTCTAGGGACTTACAACTATTTATATTTACTTTACATTTTCTTTCATTACCCGAGCTTAAAATTTAAGTTCTCTTCCTTTCCAATGCTTCTCGTCTCACTTTTTTTTTATCTTCTTCTTTCATACGTCCGCTATTCATCTCCTTTCTTCACTCTCTCCCTACCCTTTGCTCCACATGTGCTCCAGTTTTTCTCACATCCTTACATATTCTTCACGTACTTCTTCCTCTTCTCTACATTATTTCCTTCTCCATTCTTCCTCTCCTAGTCTCAATCTTGCGATCACTCTATTTTCTTCACTATGCTGCTTTCGTTGTTACTTCGGCACTTGTCTGGTTCAGAATTGTCTGTATCTCTCATTGCACATGGACACCTTCATCATCTATATTCCTTTCTCTTAGTTTTCTCTCTCTCTTGATCTTATGGTTTCAACATCGTTTCTTTCTCATGTTTACTATTTGAGTGTTTACAATATATAATATTGGTACTGGAAATAAACTTGTGCTTAAAATATGGCCACAAGTTGAATTTAACAACAGTTTCTTTCTAATTTCAGAGTTGGATCATGTTGTCGCGAACTTCAGTGCTTTGTCCATTGATAAACCCACTAGTTGATGAAGCGAACATTCAAGATGGATGCAATCCCAACATGGCGGCGGGAAGCGATGACATTCCGTTATTATTGAACACGCACACTTCTAGTTGTGGTAACACCGGGTCATGTATGACGTATCTTGGACAAACCGACGCCATTAGTACAATAAGTAATTAAATAAAACGTTTTCTGTAATAATAAAATCTCATTTAATATTTAAGTATTTTACAGTAAAAATCAAACAGAATTATAATTTTTTGGAATTGACTGATTTAATATTTTTCACTTAAATCAAAAGAAAAAATTGAAAATAATGTGATAGAAGTTCCTCAAAATGATTTTCATTTATTGAATTTACGATATATTTTTAAGTAAATAATGGCGTCATATTATATGCAATCTTCATTAGCAAAATTAGTTTCTTATTCCTGCCATACAGCCATTAAGACTACACTGAAAAAGATTATGACATGTTTAAAAACAGTACATTTAAAGAAAAGTAAAGGACGCAAAGATTTAATGACGCGTTCTCACGGTCGAGTTTAGTTGATCAGCAAAATCGAAACATGATAATCTTGATTTAATAAAATTGATCAACTTTTTGGAGATTAAACACAGAAAAGTGCGCATAGGAAACATAAGTTTAAATAAAAGCGTGCTACCGAATATATCTTGCTACTTTAAAATATAAAGAAATGAAACAAATATCAATTTTAACATTAAATCTATTATATTTATAAATACATAAGATAATTAAGTAATATTACAGGGATCAGTAATTATTTTCATTGACTTGCTTATTATTTTGAACACTTAGTTTGACACCAACTCTTTTATTTAAACTTAGGTTAGGTAAAACTCATGTGCAGTCACGGTGCGAGACTAAATTTTCACTATTGTTCTTATCTTTATTAGACAGTTGTCAGAATGTATAATTCTACGTTAATAATTTTGATTAAAGTCGAGCAAACATTTTCTAACATTTATTTTTAGGTTATAAAAACAAATGTATTCTTTTGATGAGATTTTTAAATTGAAATTGTTGATCAGTTCTCATTGAAACGTGTGAACAAAAACTTGTTCATGTCATATTCCTTATTTTCAATTGAATCAGCTATCAACTTGAATCGTGAGAACGCGGCTGTAGATATTGAATATTATTTTAGTAACACGAGGAAGTAATGGTTATGTCCACAAATTGAGAATATTCATCGCTATTTTGTTGCAGAGATAAGTATTCCTATAAATATGTTCGAATTTATTTTCTATCTTTCTCTTGCTCTATATTTACCATAAGTATCAGCTGCCGGCGAATTGCACGTGGCCCACACACGTGTAAGTGCATGTGACGGAAATATTCATGTAAGTCGTAGATATCGCGCTATTGTGGCGTTTGTGGGCAAGGGCTTAGGTTTAAACGTGTTGGGCGATTTATATAAACATTCGTTTCGCACATAATAATCACGCACACAAAATACCCAGTTATAGAAGTTATAATTAATACACCAATTAACGAATGTTTCAAATTTGTTTATTCAACCTTATTACTGAACTTACTGTATGCAAATCCGAAAAAATATTATAATAGATCGATTGAATGAAATACTAATTATTATAGTTTGATATTCGTGAAAACACGTGGTGACCTTAAAGGTAAGCGTGCACAGCTTCATATGAATCACTTCAAGCGCATTGGGTTTATCATATGAAACTTGGAAGAGAAGTGAAACGGGATGAGTGAATACTACGGTTTTATTGGTGTTTGAATAGTAAGTCGTACCATCTCGCTCGATACTGTCATGTTTGATACGATAAACCCTATGCGTTTGATGCGGAACTGCGGACGTTCACCTTTAAAGTTAAAGGTACACAAGGTAGCACTATGTATCGAAACGCAGTAATGATATTGAAGAAACCGTGGAAAGGAAAAGAAGCGTGTAGAGACAGCTGTGTTTACTGTGAGAACAACTAAGATCAGCCGACGATAACACATTTGATGACTAAACCATACCGTACCGTAGCTGTCGCTGCATATACCTTCTCTCAAGTGTCTCGCGTTCAAAAAAAATAAAGTCACTGCAGTTCGATACAATTAGTGGGGCCTTAAGACACAAATAAAATGAACTAGCAGAGAAATATCGGTCAAGGTCGCGTTAAATTTAATATAACGTTGTTTATTAATCTTAGATTGAATATTAAAAAATTTGTTAAATTATTTTGATTACGATTGATTTCGATAATTAATAAGTCGGTAGCAAAAAAAAAATTTTAGTTTCCAACGTCCAACAGCAATATAAAACCGTTTCAAATTGCCACGTGCCTGTGATATATCGATAGTACTACGCATGCGCAGACAATTTCTTTAATGGTTTTAAATTGTCGATGGTATAATTCTCTTTACTCAATATTTTATAAATACAATACGAGATATACTTAGCATCAAACCTTCTCTCACTCTCTCTCTTTATATCACGTGTTTTCCTTTATTATGTTACCGCGAAGTATTTTGTACGTGGGGGTGTAATTTAATCAATGTTTAAGCCAAGGGTGAGCAACCTTTTTTACAACGAGGTTACTAGTCATTTGTGCGGGCCATATATAAGAAAAGTTTTGAAATATGAACAATATGTGATAACACAAATTATCTCTTTATTAACTGAATTAATATACTTAATAACAATTCTACAAAAATAAAACTGACAATAGAAATACTATAAACAGCATAAATACAGCAAAAGCAATTTAAAGACCTTTTTTCTAATTTAACACGTAGAAATATATATTTAAAAAGTCAAACAGTAAAGCTTTGATGGGCCGGGTAACATGGAGCCCGCTGGCCAAGCGTTACTTATTCCTGGTTTAAACAATTAAAATAAATTATTATTTACATTTACGATTAATTCTTATTTTTCTAGTACTATTCTTTAACGCACCCTTGGTATTTTCACAATTTATTAATGGAATGACATAATAATAGGAAATATTAATAAGTGAGTTGGGCAGAAGCCGATTCGGTTAAGTCTATATTTTATATTTTTTGATTATTGTAAATTGTAATGGAAGAAATAATATTCTTTTCATAGCTTAAATAGGTATAAAAAACATACATCTTTTGGTTTTTTTTTTGACTTAACCGAATTGGCTTCTGTATGACTCAAGTAATACTTATTGAATCCATACGTGTATTGGGAGAGGAGGAGGGGCGGGAGTATGATGCAATAGCATCCTTGTTCATTTTAAATACAGTCAATGAGAGTTCTATAAAAAGGTGGATTAGCGTAATTATTGTTAACAGTCTCCAACCCGTTTTATTAGACACTTCGCAAAATTTTAAGTTCTGCGATTATGTTCATAGGATATAAATATATATAAATAGGTTCATCATAAAGAAATCATTCTACTATACAAATATAATAATATTAATGACATCTTAAACTCTAGTACAGGCGTCGGCTAAGTTTTTGGAGTATTACCTAAAATTCTATACGATTTCAACGACTTTACCTCAAAATATATGTGTTTACAACGATATTAACCCATTTCTTTCCTTAATTCTAAAAAGTGGAGATTTACTGATGACAATTTCAAAAGCGTTGCTTCGATGTGCAACTCCATCTCAGATAGCCGATCTCAGTTGACTCTTAGCGTGTCTTTCATGTTTGCTACGATAAATACAATGCGCAGGGGAGTTGTATACGTTTATCTTTTAATATAATCGTATACACGTCCGTACTGGTTTATATCGAAACGCATTGGTTTTATCGAATAAAACATGAAAGAAAAGAGAACCGAGAGAGAAGGTGTTTGTAGAGACAGCTACTGTTGTTCTTGGAAGCAACTAACTTATTGTGCAATACCGACGATAGCACATTTGATGACTAAACCATACCAACCTAATCATGTTCATTTTCATCCACGTTTTATTCGGTCTAACCTAAAAAGCATTTAAATTCCAAACATTTACTGGAATGCAGTAAATAAATATTAAAGTATGTGTAACTACATAAATTCTCATACGATTTCATTGAAAGTTATAAAATATTTTATTTATATGTGACTTAAGTATTTATTACACCGCTAAATGTTCGTTCTTACCATATTTTGGGTAAATTACTCCACTTAGTCGATCTCTGCTCTAGTCTACTATAGAAATAGTATAAGCATTATTTGAAATTATGATTATTTTTACATTTTAAAAGCAAAATTTGAAATACAATTTTGACTTAAAATGACGATGGCTCGTTGAAACTTCAATCGTAATTAAGTACTTAGTAAGTAATTAATATATGTATTAGAAATAAGAAAAATAATTTAGTTAAAATTATGGTTTTGTTATCTATTAAAACAGAGTTCATTGAAACTTTGGCCAGAACATGCAAGCAAAAGAGTTACGTATAATTGTAAATAGTCGTACGATAAGCATCTAATTGTTAGTTACGACAACTTCACTCTGGTAGGAGTAGTTAGTAAGTTCTAGAGTAGATACGTGATGGATTCTTTTCATCAGGCCTCTCCTAAGTCATTAACCATTATTCTTAACACTATGCCAAAATATTTTCGCTTTTCTTTAACTAGGTTATTTTCACTGAAATGTGTTTTCTTATCTTCCGAACTTCACCCGACTAGAATTTTTCCCCAGATGCTGCAAAGGTCGTGATATAACCTTGTCATTCATTCCACAGTTCGTTATAAGGTGCTGCAAAAGGAGGTTGGTTCACGGACCTAACTTGGCAAATCTTGCAGGGTTCTAGTCAGGAAAACCTTGTATAATTTCAGAATATAGGTTTGTCATGAAGAAATGCAGATGATTCTGAATGACGATATTGCAACATTATCTTTTAAATATTTCAAAAAATTATATCTAAGTCTTCTCACAGTTCATGGTACTACTTAAAACAATCTTATTTACCGGTAGAAAAAGACAACAATTGTCAGGTGAAATCTAACGCTTAAATGCTTGTAACAAGCTAGCAAGCTTGAAACTGGCTTGTAGCAAGCTAGCTTATTTGAAACAGCACTGCAAGACAATTTTCTATTCAGATATAAGATACTATTATTAATTAAGATATAATTAATTAGAAATAAATGTTTTTAATATTTTCTTTTTGGGGGGCCAGATGTTGAGAATATATTACGTTTTAATATATTAAGTATTTTTTAAAATTTTGCATAATTTAACCATTAAAAACAGATGATGTTATCTGAAAACATTTTAAGAGATCTCCATGTAAATAAGAATTAGCTATTAATTAGTAATAATTGTATATAATAATATTCTAGTATGGCACGGGTTCCCAAACTATACCCAGCCGTGTCATCTTGTCCGACTACCGGAATATTTCGTAAAAAACTAAAAAAATTTATTCAATTAATCAAGTAATATGCAGACATGAAAGTAAAGCCACCAACAAACCAATGTCACTTTAAAAAAAATTGAAATTTATCATGTATCACATAAGTCTCTAAGAAGAAATGGATTTAGATTGAATTGAATTCACTCATTTCATTGTTTTTTCACATACCTTTTCTTCAGCTCGGTACTTGGTACGCTTTTGTATGCATTCAAAAAAGCATAATTTTCCAACTCCTGAAGCCGTTGATTTCAGTAATAAGTTGCTCATTTAATGACATTTTTCGTTTTATATTGAATAATAACAATTACTTAAATATATTAATTAATTATATTTTTCTTTTCAATCGTCCGTCTTAGTACTTTCAATACCTCAATGTGGTCCGCGGGCTTTAAAAGTTTGGGGACCCCTGTTATTGGGATTCGATATAGCGTTTAAAAGGTAGCTGTAACTATAACGCGCACACTGGAAGCAATTTTATAATGAAGTTTTTATTAATTAAGACGTATGATATTTAATTATTGACGTTGAAGAACGGTTATTTGAATTTCTAGACTTTCCAGTGATAAATCAGCCTACATCTTTCTTTTTCCACATGGCATTTCGATCTCTAGGTGCCAGCTCAGGCTCTTACTTTAATTGAACGGTATTATTACAATTCCTTACAAGTTATACGATATCCGTTCTCATGTTTATAGAGCCTACACGATACCCGAGCACTATAGTTATTATAGTACGAGTATATATAGAGCACAGTATTTATATTAAATATCGGTATTTTTACGACTTTATTTTTACGAATCACCGTTAAAAGTAAAATTATAAAGAAACCTACATATATGTAGCTCGGAAGTCGTTTTGGTACGGTTATATGTTTTTATTTATTTATGATTATGATGATATTTGATATCTGATTTGATTTTGCATATTCGATTGAAAATAAGAAATTTAGATACTTCTAAAAGTAATAATTATTTAATTGTAGGGTAAAAACTTCAATGTAACATTGTTGCGGATGTAATTAGGATAATTATAATCTAATCATAATGGATCTTTCAGCAAGAGGTGTCATTTTAAATTAACAGAAAAACGCAATCTGTTCGTGAAAAGTGGTGATATTTTTTGAGGTTAGTAATGGAATACAATATCGGCCAAATATTACCTCAATGACGGTTGTGTGATGATAGTTAAAAGATGGTGTGAAATTTAAAATGACCGCTCTTATTAAAAGACCTGATAGAGTAATACAGTCTTATATAAGGTTTAGTTACAAGTTTGTTTTGGTTTCAACATTCTGAAAGCGGCCAATGGCTATGAAAATAAATGAATGAAATGATAGCACTTAATTAGTCTAAAACTAATATAATCTACAAGTAATAATTAAGCGTATTAGTTACAAGGATAATCTATTTTTAAGTATAAAAAGTAGTCTTGAATTAAAGTTTTATTCGATTTCATTAGTGCGACCTCGGTATGCAACATCCAACATTTATGTTCTATTTGTTGGAAGGGTTGCCCAACACGTCCAAACTGAATGACATGCATACGATTCATCAACATGCTTTGTCGGCGCTATGTATTCATTCAGTCAGTTTTATATGCTTATAAAAAAGTAATTAAATTTCATTTTAACCTTTGGATTATTTTCATGTTCCAAGCTTCAGTTTCAATGCAAACGCAAAAGAATGTGCATTTATTTAAATTACGTAATAGTCTTTAAGATATCTCATATCTATATGAATGTCACATTGGTTTGGACCATAAAATTGACGTGCAAACGTCAACTTAACACTGAATATATATGGTTGGATGTCGCATGTTGGTTCGCACTGACGCAAATGTATCACATTTTTAAAATCCATGTCTCAGAAAGTTAAAGTAAGTAAATAAATAAATAAAATGTACCTTATAATTAATTAAGGGGTCATCCATAATTTACGTCACACAAATGTGAAGGCTTTTTAGTCGTCCCGCTTACCCACTTGTAATATTTTTAATCTTCATTTTGTTGGTCTTGTTTTTTCTTTTCTTAAATTCAAAATTACAAGTTGGACCACCATGCCCATTAACATGTAACGTAATTAATGCATGCTCCCTAGTAACATTTAAGAGTAATAGTAAGTTAATATAACTAGCTTTGATCGCAACAAATAACATTGCGATGTTCCTTATAAAGGATTTAATGGCGCCAGTACAAACGCAGTTGATTAATTGGCGGATGCTCTAAGTAGGTTTACACGTATGCTGTCTGTCTCTTTCTATCACATGATTTATATATATCTCAATCAATATATGTCTCAATAATGCAATGTGACCTTCAAATAAGAGGAAAACACTGACAAACATTCGCAATACTGGTCAAATCACAAATCCCAAAAATGTGATTTTAAATCATGTAATGCAGTAAATTGGCGGAAAAGTTATAAACAAACTTTTCTTACTAATTTGGGTGGCCGAAATTTTAATATCTCAAATTAGTCACAGAAGTTTATTTACCCGTTTTTGCGCAAATTTTCTGCATTCCGGGTCTGTGACTCTCCCGCATATCCTTTTGAAGTCTTTTTCACAAATCAGGTTTAATTGATCGATGATAGTTCATGAATAAAATCGAAACGTGAGTACCTTTAATTCAGAGTTGATCAACTTTTTAGTGATTTAGTCATTTTTTAGTGTCAGATTACATAATTCTGTATATTTATTTCGTTGCAAATTTTTATCCGACGTTTACTTTTAGGTTATAATAAACAAATTTCTATTTTCAATGAGATTTTATTTAAGTTTCTATTGAAACGATGTTCAAGTCATATTCTTCTTCTTTTCAATCAACTATTGTCGATTACCTAAACTTGCCCCGTGAGAACGCTGCTATAGGATAGGTTTAATAATTTTATACCAATCCATTAACTAAAAATCACTTTTGCTAATTCTTGAATAATGTACATAGTATTTCATTTTACTATAAGGGGATCATCTCATTGGTGATTTTCAATAATTTCAAATATTTTCTGATTAAATTTTTTGGTGAAATATATTAATTAATAATATCTATAATGTAATTTTTTTTTAAATTCTATCCAGTCAGTATAAATTGTTTTCTAAAATGTACAATTTTGTGCAATATTAGTATGTTTTATCGTGCTCTTAAGATTCGAATATCGATAATTTGAGCTATAATCTTTACTTATTTTCGATTGAAAGTGCAAATACAAGCCATGTTTTTCAATTATTTTACGCATTCAAATCACTGGCATACACTGAAAATCGCAATGACGCTAACAAACAATTGTTTATTTTAACTTTTGACTTAGTCGTCAATGAGATGATCCCGTTAATTTCATTATTATTGAATATTCGCTCCTAAAAGCAAACGCACAACACTGCACACTAAGTGATGGAAATAAGGTTGTCGGACTGTGCAGTACTTGTGCTCTGAGTTGTAGAGTCTTATTTTACTGTGAAGTAACATCCTCTTCAAAGTTTCACACAACAAAGTTATACATCTGAGGACTTTCTTAATATTATTGAGTTATATTTTGCAATTTAATTTAAATAACATCAATTGTATTTATTGTTTGAATGATATCCTGAGTCACATGTTATAAAAACACGTGCGTTGCCCTTCAGTTCTTGCAATATGTAAATTAAACGACTAAATCTGATATCCGCAATCTCAATTTATACAAGATTTTATTTTGTTAAACATTCAATTAAAAGCTTCCGTTAGAACACTGATTATTTAAATGATTTGTGCAAGTCTTCCAAACGAATAATGTATAAATTCAGATTATAGCTCATATCTTATTTTCTTTCACAAGGAGGGGCTCAACTTGGCGAATAACTTTAATTTATGTATTACACAATGACAAAAAAAATGTAAAATCCAAAAATCAAAAAACAAATATTTTAAAATTAGTATAAGGTAACAAACCAAGAGTAGATATAAGACAAAGTGCCAATTTTTTCATAAAAATATAAATCGGGTCACTGAATTGCAACATATACTGTTTTTAAATTATGCGATATAATATGTGATCAATGGATTAACTAGTTTCAGCTCATTTGAAAAATCCCAAAAAGTCCTTGTGAGACCCAACGTTGATGAGTGAAATCTCCAGGGGGTGCCTTCAACAGTAAAATAAGAAATCCTACCAAAAATAGGTTCCGTTAAGTCATTGGAAAGTATAATTTTACATTGCATCATAAAAGTAATCTTAACATAGAGTATACAGGATTCAAGGTTAGCAAAAGAGGTTAACGGCAAAACACAGAACATGAGTATTAACTTACATGAGCATGTTAATGCGCAAAAAGGGTATGTTTATTTAAAAAAAGCAATAAAATAAGTCACAAAGCATTGTTTATTAAGTAAAAATGTTTATGCAACTTTTGTTATTTCAGATACACCTTAAATACACCAGCTGTATTTAGTTTGAAGTTGATCAATTTCATTCCATTTAATATCCGATATATCTTAATGTCAGATACCAAATTTCATTTACTTCTGTTAAATATTCTGAGCTCCTACTGGCAAACGCGTTTGTACTGGTTCATTAAGTTTCTGTATTTTTTACAGAGCGTAGTTAGTGTGGGGCGCTGGGGGTCATCCACTTCACGAGGATGTGGTTGTTAGCAGAACCAAATTATGATTATATTTTAAACACCAGGAAGTTATAAAAAGTGTATAATAAAATCTTGCAGCAAATTCCATTGTTTTTTGAGCTCAGTCTAAATCGAAAGAGCATTAATCTTTCTGGCAGGTCCACGCTACGCCACGCTAAATCCTAGCTACGCTCTATGTTCTGTTTCTGTTTGCGTATGCTACCAGTTCTTAGTGTAAGGTAATAAATAAGTATATACTAAGTTATTAATTAAGAAAATGGTGTGCATTGGTGTTAAAATGGTGATATGCCGAGAATTTCTTAGTGTAAATATAAATAAGGGCGCCAGCGTCTAAGGGTGTCTTTCCTTCTTCTAAAAATTCAGGTTAATAGCCGTTGCATGCAAATATTGTAAGTTAAGTTCATTTCAAATTGTATTCTACGCATTGTAATGATGAATATTTACTCCTCTTGTTACTATATGATATATCTTGTGCTGTTCTATATTCAAAACTAAAATTATTCAAGCATCGTATTTCCAAATCATGAAGACTCCACAAAACAAAATGTTTGTTGTAATTTGCACATACGAGTATATGTAACCAAATATTATTTACTTTATTTGTCCACCAGACATCACTTATTTTCTGATGAACAAAATGTGTAAGATTGAGTAGTTTTAGTATGTACAATAATCGTATACCTACGTGCTAGCTTGAGTAGACGGCCATGTTCCAGGTATCAGGTGATCAAGATATATGTCTCACTCACTCTCATGCGCACGGATAATGCCCTCTCGCTCCTACTCATGGCGGAATTAACATTAGGTCTAGGGGATGTTTGGCCCCTTGGATTGATCTGTCATCTTGTAAAACGGTTTAAAACGGTTGCCTCGCTACATATATAAAAATGGACCATCAGACTATAAGTGAGTTTAAGTAATTTTTTTGTCAAATTTAAAGCGCAGCAGCTGTTTTAAAACGTTTTACAAGAGTAGACCTAATTTTAATTCCGCTATGAGTAGGAGCGAGGGGGCATTTTCCGTGTGCATGAGAGTGAGTGAGACAAAGACCTTGATAATCTGATACCTGAAAAATGGCCGCCTGGTCAAGTTAGCAGGTAGGCATACCGATCATTGTATATACTAACACTACTCAATCTTACACATTGTGTTCATCAGAAAATAAGTGATGTCTGGTGGCACTGGGATCTTGGACGATAATGCCAATTTCTCGTTCCTCGAAAACATATAGAACGACACAAAGGACAATATTGGAAATAGATTAGAGATTACAATCAATTAACTACTTTTAAAAGAATATTCAAAAGAAGCTGGATTCATATAGAGTTCGTCTTGGTTTTAGGTTCATTTTTACATTGATTAAGTCCTACTAGCGATCATACTAAATGTACTGTTTTTAAAATCTTGTTCTCCCATTATTATTATTGTTCTGTAAAACTCCGCCAAAAATTTCTTTTTACATGTTTCCTCAACAGCGTATACTAACAAGCCTTTTTACAAAATATTTTCAAACCTTTACTCATTCTCCTCTATTTTACGTAATATCTACAAATGTGTTATTTTAAGTTAAGCGTTTACTTTGGACGTATCGTTTCAAGCGAATTCAACGAGCATATGTAGTTCGTGTTATAAAGCTATGCGTTCACAAGTCCGCACCGCATGTATCTAGTGCGTCGTGTATAGGAGATTTTAGTATTATTTCAATGGAATGTCATACACTGATCCTCGTCACTTCATATGTGCTGGTGACAGCTTGTTTCAATGAGCTACTTTTAGAGGCGTAGCGTTGTTTGGAACTGTGGCGGTAAATTCATATCATGTACCCACCATTTCTGCTTAATCCTATTCCTTTCCTATTCTTCTGCCGATGCACAATGAAGCTCGACAAGGTCTTCGTCACTTTCCGTTGCTTTGACTACGAAAGTCAGAATGCTAATGTTGAAAATACAATTACCATGCACTTCGCTTTTAATGAATCTGCATTCGATTTACCGCCATAACTTCCATGCACCCAAATGCACTAGAATGGCGCCATCGGCAAGTTGCCCATTACACTATTCACGGCGACAATGCCACCGTTCCGACGTGTACGATACGGATCAGTGAACGCACTTGTTTGAGTAGCCATACGAAGAATACTAAATACTGTACGCAATAATGATGCAGAAACTGCGGACCTGTGAACGCTTAACTTACACCGTCGAGCGAGACAGGCAGAAATCTAACATTTACGAACTTTTGCCGAAATAAAATTTGCGTATTTGTTTTATGTTTTAGCAACTTGATTAAATTTTCTTGTTTTTAAAAAAATATATTAAAAAATTCGAAATTCTGTGAATGTTTTACAATAACATTTTTCATATTGTAAAAATTGAGTAGATGTGTTTTAGAAGAATGTCTACTCGTGATTTATTTATATTGTATGCGTGGAAATCATTTACAGCGAAATAGTTAAATCTAAGTTAGTTTCTAACTTCGGACTAAATTTTACTTTGTTTATATTAACTTTTAAAATTTGTGTCCTGTACTCCCTCCATTTGTTAGAGTCTGATGGTAGGAACAGACTACGTCCGACCGCCGAGTATAGGGGAATATTGTCACTGGAATATATTGGAGTTGTTACGCATTAGCATATTTTGTCTTTCTTCTACTTTAATGTTTATTAAAACACCGCTGTTTTGAAAGTGGAAAAGCAATTCCGAGAGATGGAAAACGAACAGACAGTATTGCATTGATAAACATTAGATTAGTAGATTGATTTGATTATAGTAGTAACTTCTATCATGATAAACTGTGCTAATGCGAAAGAAGTTCAATACACGCTGCCAACAGTAGTCGCCACAGTCGGCGGTCGGACGTAGTCTGTTTCAGTGTTAAAACGGACTAATATAATTAAACATATTAAATCACCCCAGCAGTATACTCAGTGTCATTAGACAGCCTTGTGTTTATCGTAGACGGATTGACCAAATATATGCATCCATGGTCCACGGACTGTCTAAAGGTAACCTCGCCTGGTATCATATTGCGGTAACACATAAATGACATCCATTATCCAAACCCACGCCTGCAATATGAATAAATGCAACTAGTTTAACAATAACAAAAATAAATAATTACTTTATTAAGAAAATATAAATGTTATCAGTGTTTAGAGTAGATCGTCTCAAAAATCTAAATTGATAATTAAAACTTAAACCAGTTGATATTCTTAAAAGTAAGTTGATTACTCATAAATTTGAAATACTAATCTAAGTAGATTAGTCTATAAGTATTTTAGCTAATATTTAAATTCATCCTTTCTATACGAAGAAATATACCATGTAAATAATAATAATTGAGAAACAATTTATATTTTTGATATGTTATTTCAATATTATGTTTATATAAATTTTATTTAAAATATTACGATTTTGTTAAATCAATAAATATATATATATATATATATTTTTAATTAAAGCTATATTAAGTACTCTAGTTTAAAAATTAAGTGTTGTAATGATATATGTTTATTCGTTTCTATATATGTTATATAGCCGCTACATCAAATTCAAAAGCAACTTGATTCAAATCTTTATTGTCAGCTGTCAGTTATAGTTTCCGCGTTCCAACGCTTTACGCGCAAGTCGAGTTACCGGCTAATTACGGTAATACATTTGACGTACGTCGTACATGTATTCCGCGCCGTATATCGCGCGATTTAAGCTTCGTGAACCCGATGACAGTTTTGACATAAATATTAGTATTATAGTCAGGTTTTTCACATATATATGTTTCCGGTAAAATGCCAAAAACGAACAAACTTATAAAGTATAATTTATTTAAAACAATAAGAAATAATCATAGTTTTTTTAGTGCATTGTTTTTTGTAATATTTATATCATGTATTTCGAAGTGATTTAATAATTAATGTATTAGTTTAGTTCCAGCAAAGAAATCGATTTGCTGAGGTTTCAGATATAAATACAACATATAAATTTAATGATTATTTGGTGATCTTTGATTGTTAAGAAAAATATATTAAAATAAAATTTAGAGAATAATCGCAGAAGTAAAGAGACAAGGTAATGCACTCAAAATGTCGTATTTTCAATTATTGGTTAAACTTCAATTACAGCATAACAGTTTAACCTAAAAATGGGTTTTTCAAATCTAATTTTGGTAAAGATCTAAAAAATCTAATTTTTCATGTCTACGCTCAGTTATGTTCAAATACAGTAAAAATAAGAGTAAATAAGAGTTTGCTATCAGTATAATAAACATCACTTAACTAAAAATTGAAAAAACGATGTTTAATGAATAAAAATTGCTGCAAATGCAGGTTATCGATAATTGATGTAATTTATTTTATTAGTTACAGTTTCTATGTTAATTTCGTATGCATTATGTTTTGGATTAAAGACAAATGTGTGACTAAAATATCATTCTTACTTCCTGAGTTTTATTTTTATATTTATGCTTTAACCTTAAATGTAAGTGTCAACTTGTGAAACTCTTCTTTACTAATATCATTTTTATTTAATATAAATTATTGTAATTGTTTTCTTTTGTTTATTTTACACAAACTAAAACTAACATTTAAGATTAAAACAAAAAAGTAAAAGTATCAGTCAGTAGTTGCGAATGGGGTTTAAGTAATATAGTAATTGATCTTGAATTATTTATTACTGCGATTATTGTATGTAATATTTACGTAGTAGTTATTCAGCGGATATGTTGAAAGAACACTCTCTGCTACGTAAAAATTATCGAACATTTTCAGTGATTAAATATTTCAAAATACGTTAAAATAAATTGATTAAAACATGATGATTCAAGAGTTTGATGACAAAAGGCAAGCTGCTGTTAAAATTCATATAAAGTAATTTAAAAATAAAATCACAATGAAGTTTTCGTTTCTTACATTAAATACAATGAATTCAATCAAATACTGTTTCTTTATAAACATGAATTCAATAAATTTAAGAACATTTCAGTACATTCAGTAAATTCTTTACAACATATTCTGGTTTATTCTAATTAGTTTTACACATAACTAATTGCAGACTAGTTTATTTTGATACTTTGACCAAACGCAGTTGTTTGACTAAATTCCATATAATAGAATCACTCCCCTATTATTTTGGAATTTATCAAAACAATTTGTGAATTTGTAAACAAAGAAAAATAAAAACAAACTAATGTAAGAAAGAGAAACAATAACAGTGCAGTAACAGCATAAATTACACTTCCACTTCCTGTATATTCAAAAATCTCGATATTTTTCAATAAATTAATAAATACTAATAAAATAATTTTACTCATTAGTATAAATATTATAATATTTTAGATTCTAGTTTGAAATGACATGTGAAAAACCACTGATAAATATACATATACATATATATATATATATATACATATATATATATATATAATATACATATACATATATATATATATATATATATATATATATATATATATATATATATATATATATATATATATATATATATATATATATATATATATATATATATATATATATATATATATATATATATATATATATATATATATATATATATATATATATATATATATATATATATATATATATATATATATATATATATATATATATATATATATATATATATATATATATATATATATATATATATATATATATATATATATATATATATATATATATATATATATATATATATATATATATATATATATATATATATATATATATATATATATATATATATACAATGGTATAGTTCTATTATGACACAATAAACTACGTTATTGTATTGTTGTCTTTTGAAAATATATTATAATTCAAAATACGCATTTCTTCAATGCTTGGCTAGAAATATAATATTGCAATATTACACAGAGTGTGTCACTGTTGAAAAATAACAGAAAAAAATCAACTATCTGACTGGGATCCAACTCTATATCTTAACCCAATAAACACTTTGCAATTAAGCTACCAGAGTCGTTGAAAATTTTCTGTTACTTTTATATTCAACATGATATACAGACCTTATATACTACCCATTCTGGCAGAATGCCCATTTGAAGACCTGAAAAGTCCAATTCAGATATTTGACTTTTTTCTATTATTTTTAAACAGTATTACACTTGCTGTGTAATATTGTAATATTATATTTCTAGCTAAGCTTTGAAGAAATGCGCATTTTGAAATATATTGTATATAGTACTGCGTATATTTATATATTGTATTATATACTCGTATATAGACGTGTATATTAAATTATATAAATTATTTGTCTATACTTTTTTAATTTAACGTCGGCCTATTTTCGATGCTGAGTTCTATCTTGGACAGCATTTTACAATGGGGGGGGGGGGGGGTGATATTTTTATTTTGTTCCAAAGTACTAAGTCTGCGGTTAATTATGGAACACAATATCGGCCAAATATCACTGCAATGACGGTTGAATGATGATAGTTAAAAAATGGTACGAAATTTAAAATGGCCCATGACTTGTCGAAACACCCATTACATATTTCCACCTGTTAAACACAGTTATACGTGCATTTAAGATTTATCTAACATAACAACATTTACCTGTTACGTAGTTCTTGATGAATATACAGCATTTCTTGTGTTCTATTTTACTGAATTCTGAAAAATTATTCTTCATTTTTGAGCATGAGTAGAGCCATAAAATGTCTTAAGATCTTTTTAAGTTTATATAATCTGAACAAATCCTTTTAAGTATTAAATTATCTTTATAATCCGATTTTAAACAAAATTTAAACCTTTTTAGATTAAGTATTACCAGGTTCTGCTTAAAACATAAGGTAACTTGCATGTTTTGTGTTTAACGGGTATAGTACGTACATAAAGTTGACTTTCCTCATAGTGTTACCATAGTGAAAATAAAAGTTTTAGTTTCAGAAATATCTCACATAATTAAAAACCGTGTTTAAAATTATTATAATATATTATATTGATGTACATAAATCAGAAATCAATCTGTTTATTAAAATATTGTTTTTTATTTCATATTTTCGTTTATCTTTTAAATAAATCCTAGACATATATTATTAGCCTCTGTCATATATTATTAAAAATCCTTTAAATTAAAATTATTCACTAATCCGGATTAGCTATAAATCCTAATAATCCATCCTGAATAATGGGCTTGTGTCCTATGTCTTAATTTCTATAAAAGTGTACTATATATTGATAAAGTGGGTTACTAGAACCTCAAATGTTCAATTATTTTTTAATAATTCCTTATATTTCAGGAGATATTAACAATTAAAAAAGTCATTTTGTCTCTTTAATTATTAAAGGGATTCAACGTTGTACACATTCCAAGTGCATGTGACATCACAATCCTTGTGTAAGGTTACCAACCTTACAGCTTATAAATCTCTGCTATATGTATTTATATATCAAAATGTCAAATATTATTTACAGCTATTTCAAGATACAATCAAATTTCAATACAATGTCTGCCTTAGCAGGGTTAAATAAAATAAAAACTTATTATTCTTTGATTTGACTTGATTATTTGACTACCAACAGCTACAGAACATTACCACAGCACTGACCTACTCAACCAATAACTGACGTTAAAATGCATTTCACGTCATACAAATATGGTCGACTATTTCTTGCGCTAAAACTACAATTCAAACTATTAATTGCTATATCTCCGTCAATATTTAGATATTTAATAAAATAGACACGCCAATACACATTTATTAACATCAATTTCAATCAACAATTGAAAAATCAACCACTAAAAAATGAGGACACAAGCCCATTAATCAGCAGAAGATATTCGTGGTGAATTTTGTGTCCAAACATAATTAGGTCGACGAACGGAATCATGATGATCGAGAAATGGTAAGTCAGTGATGGTCTCATCAGGTATTTTAAATAAAATTAGTGTAACTTCGTAAACGGAATTAAAATAGCGGCTACTTTGAAAAATAATGGAAAGCTGTAGTTTTAAATGGCACATGATAAAATATTTGTATCTACACGGGTTTTTTATGCACAGGTAAATAGAAGTTACTTCCCGAACACCCCGCGCAACATAGAATAAATAAAAAGCACATATTTTGTTCGTTACACGTTTATTTTAAGTACAGTACATTTATATCAAAATTAAGTAAAGATTTAAGTAGTTCTGTAAGTCGATTCTTATAAAGTACAAGGCAACAATGAAGTTTATATTTTAGATAAGGTAATCACAGATATCTACATTTACTGTTTTGTAGTATTATAATCCTTATTTTGCTTTGGAATGAATTTCATTTGTTAAATATTTTGGAAGCTAACATATTATCATTATCATGATTTCTTGAGTTGGCGACTGTCCCACATTGCTTTAAGAACGCTGTCCCTTCTACCGAGGAGCTCATGAGGAGTGCCCCATTCAATACATCGACCGGCATCTAAGACTAAAATACGATCTGAAAAGGATAAATTATTTAAATTATGAAAACTTAAATAGAGGATAGATAAATATTGACTTAAACTGTATAAAATATTTTTACCTGAATTCATTACAGTATTCAACCTATGAGCAATAGTGATCACTGTACAATTTGAGAATTTCTTTTTGATTGTGGATTGAATTAAAGAATCAGTTCTGGAAAGAAATGTTTATATGTAAGGACTATCCTGGTATTAGTTAGTAAAATGCATTCTACGCAGGAATACGAATTGACTGGTGTTCGATATTTCATACCTGGTGTCTACATTGGCAGTTGCTTCATCTAATACTAAAATATTATTTTTCCTGAGGATTGCTCTTGCAAGACAAACAAGTTGGCGTTGCCCAGCACTGAGGTTACTTCCACTTTCTGCTATCGAGTATGCAAGATCTGGAATGGCGGCTCTCATCTCTACCTACAGATTTAGAGTAAGGCATTGATATATGAAGATAAATTAAGTAAATCTAATGCAAAAAAAACCAATTTGTAATATTAAAAATATATATATATATGCTACGTACATCATCCAGAGCGCTCCAGAGTTCCGCATCGGAGTAAATATCAAATGGATCTAAGTTATATCTCATAGTATCACAGAACAAAACGGGATCTTGAGGAATTATAGAAATTTTACTTCTTAAAGATTTAAGAGATATTAATCCTGTGTCAAGGTCATCGATGCATATGTGACCATCCGTATGAGCCAATCGAAACAGAGCTGCAATTATTGATGATTTTCCGGCTCCAGTACGACCAACTATTCCTACTTTCCATCCTGGTTCAATAGTTATATCAAGTTCTTGTAACACAGGTGCTCCATTAGGATTATAACGTAGGGATGTTTTCTTAAATTCAAGTTTTCCTTTTGAAGGCCATGTAGAATCTGGCTCAGAATCTAAAGAAATTGGATTAAAAAAACTCATTGAATAAACATGATCAAAAGAATACAATTTTACTACATTGTACATATTCAAAGAATTTCTTAAAACTATCAAAAAAGAATAAGAGTGATACTTTTCTACGAAATTATGAAGTACCTCCATTTTTCTCTTGTTCAATGTCCATGTAATCTACAACTCGTTCCACAGATGTCATTTGACTGACAACTTCCGTGGTCTGACGAACGCCATGCTGCACCATTCCAGTTAAAATAAGTGCTTGCGAAATTGCTAATCCAACGCTACCACTTCGAGTAGTCTCTATAAGGAAGAAAACAAATTTAATAAATCAAAACAATCAATATCCAATCGTATTTAATGTCATTTTGTATTTTATCTTTACCGTGATTTAATAATAAAAAGCTGAAGGTCACACAGGCTACAAAAGTAACACTGATTGCATCCAACCACAAACCAAATGAGTTTCCTGCCGCAATTGACAAAAAGGAAGCAGAAGTATGACCGTCCTAAGCATAAAATATGAAATTCAATTACTTTGTTAATGATGTTTTACATGAAGCAGTTTAAGAAAAAAAATTTTACCTGTAAATTGTCAAACTGTTTTATCAAACGAACTTGTGCGTTAGCAGAGCGAATAGTAGGCAACCCGCTGAGCGTCGATGTAACATGATTGAAAACTGGACTACGATCTGCAAACCAAATAGTAATTGTAGTTCTTAATGTTGAAGAATAAAGCGAACGCTGTTCGGAAAGTAACCTCCGTTTACATATGAATAAAAAACCCGTATCAGTGGCGTACCGAGACTAATGAGGGCTTGGGACAGTATTCAATATAGGGATGTTATTTTCAGCTCCAACGCAAAATCAACTATATCTCGTCTTAGTCATAATTGCGTTCCGTATTTTACTATGTGCCTTTTAAAACTATTTTTTACGTAGTCGCTATTCTTGCAAATTTATTCTGCAGAAAACTCAAGCTTCCGACTAAAGAATTTGCGCCAGTCCAATTTTTCAGTGACAACCTCGTACAAAATGGTTAAAATAGAGAAATTTGCGGGAATTGCTCAAAATCGTTTATTCTCAAGAACTTTTTCGATCATCACTGAATAAACAAAATCTACGACTTCTCTTTTCAACACGTATCCACTGACAGCACGTGCATTACATTTGGCAGAATTCCCTATTGTAGCGTTCATATTGTGAGGTTATTATGAGCAAACTACAATGCAGTGACAGATTGCGCTGATATAAAACCGTTATTCAACGGCGGTTACTTTCCTAACACCTCACATATTATATTCATTAATATTTCTTTTTACAATCTAAAGTTTTTAGAGTATGTCTTTAAATACTTGCTTGTGCATTCCAGTCTTCGGATATCTTGAGCTGTGCATAGGTACATTGATCTAACTTTTAAGAATAGAAATCCAACTGGAATAACTAGAACAATAATATACGGATTCGCCAGTCCGATCATAACGAATATGCCGACCATGACCAGAAATATCTAAAAGAAATAGTTTAGAGTAATTAACAAATATTTTACTAATTTCTTAGGGCAGAATCTTGAAAAATCAAAAGGTAATCAATTATGTGTCTCTACCTGAATGGAATCCGCCATGGCTCTTGGTAATAACTCATCTACAGCGCCAATATCTTTAGAAAATCTATTTAGAATACGTCCTGCAATAAATTTTATAAACGTTTTAAGCTACTGTTACATAATTAATTAGTGTAATTCAATAAAAAATTTACATACCAGATGGATTCAGGTCAAAAAATCTCATAGGCGCACCCAATATTTTAGCAAACATTGTATTGTGTAAATTAATAGATGCTTTCATGCAAACTTTAAAAAATAAAATTGATCGCATTGTTGTGAAAATAATGCATCCCAAGATAAAAATAGCGTAAACGTAAATAGCAATTTCCTGCGTTAGAAAGCCACCGTTTATAAACTCAGATGGTGTTTCTGTCGTGGTAGTCGTGTTACTTTCCGTGTTGTTGGAAGATTCATTGTCCATTTTAATTTTTAAATCATTGCGGGATTTTCTTGCAATTCCAACCTGATTGGTCCTAAAATTATAAAAGATTTAATAAATGGTTTGTATCATAGATAAAAGCTAAGGAGATATTATTTGAATAAGTGTAGGTGCTGGGAACCTATAGATGTTCGCCAGGTTATGTTGCGATGGAGGAAGTATAAAAGAACAAGAAGGTGAAGCAGAGCTGAGAGTAGTGAGTTTAATAATGGGTTACTGATATTAATAAGAGAGAAAGTAGGAATGAGTGGAACCCGAGATGGAAGAAAGAAGAATGGCGACAGAGAACATAGAAAGGAAACGGAATGAAGGGGAGGAGGGTAAGGAAATAATGAGAGACAAATATATAGAAGTGCAATAAATGGATATAAACTTATAAGAGGTATAAATGTTATTAGACAGGGAGGATTCCGGATTATCTGAAAAAACAGAAACAGGGATATCAAGTTTAGGTTGTTGAATGAAAAGAGGGGAGCAAGTATTGGAGGAAGAGAAATGCAGGATATGCGGAGAAGAGGAAGAAGGCTGGATCATATTATGAGTAGGTGTAAATTAAAAGTGGCAGTGGCAAAAGTGTTAAAGAGCTGTTGAAAAGAAGATGGATGATGGAAATAAGGAGGAAGAGTAAAGAAGGACGCTGAGTGCGTAGAATGAAACAATGTGGGTAAGACAAGGAAGGAAGACAGTAATATAGAAAAATGTTTTGATTTTTTGATATTACTAAGTAACGAATAAATGAAGTGTAATCAAAGAATGTAAGGCATACTCGTATATTATAGTAACTATATTTTATAGTTACCAATAGGTCAGCCAAAAATCTCCGCCTGATGTAGAACTTTGCGCAATTATTAACAAAATTACTAAAACTGTAAGAAGACAAACACTTCCACCGGCTCGAAAATAAGTCTTGTATAGTCTCCAGCTTATAGCTCCTTCTGATATTTGCTCCTCTGCATCAAAATCCGCTTGCATTTCTTGAGGTTCCAGTTTAACTTCTTTGCCTGGTGAAGTCGGCGATTTGGATCTCTAAGCAAGTGAAATATTTTTATTTACTTATCAGCTCTAGAACAAAAATCATAAATAACCTCATTCATATAGTGGTTATTAAATGAGTACAATTCTGCTTAACAAAACTCTTAGAATGAAAATAAGAAACGGATCTTCTCAAATATTACCTCTCGTATAGGACTATTAACAGAAGTAACATCAGAACCAGATTCATAGTTTTCTTCATCTCCCGATTCTTTAGTTGATTCTTCATGTTCTTGCAAGAGTTCCATAAATAAATCAGTACTTGAAACTTCTTTAAATGTACCCATTTGTTCGATTTGGCCCTAAAATAATTTTATTTTTGTAAATTGAAATAGGTAATAAAAAGTACTTCCGGGTAGGAACTCAGTAAACAATTTGAACTCCATTCCTCCATGAACTCCATGATTACTAGAATCTATGATATTTTAACATGAAAGAGTTTTCCAATTTTGTGGTTTATATGAAATGCCTCTGTTCTGGACTAGAAATGGCGGAACCACTTCACCTTTTAGAAACAAAGCAACAAAATAGTAATTTCATCAAACTGTTTACTGAGAACAGTTTAGTAATATTAAAAAAAACTAACGTTGCTTAGAACTACTATTGAGTCGGCAGTTTCTAACAGATGCAGTTGATGTGTGCAAAGAATACGCGTTTTATTTTGAAGAAAACCATCCTTGCCGATGCAGTGCTGCATAATATGCTGCCCCACGTTGTAGTCTACAGCGCTGAGCGGATCATCCAATAAGTAAACATCTGCATCACGATATATCGCTCTAAAATGTTATGTACAATTATAATTAGACATTGCATTGAGAATGCAATTATGTTGCAACTGTTATAAGTATATTATATCAGTGGGTTGGTGCGAAAATAGTCAATGGCAAAATTCCAACTTTGGGACAGATGTGAAAGTTTGAAAGAATCGCATTAAAAGTTTTTATCTAAAATAATTTTAATTCATACAAGGTAGAATGTCTATTTGAATTTTGGCTGAAACATAGATCTGGTGACATTGATTATGTATTTCAAGTTTAAAGAAATGTAATGAGTATATTAAAGAGGGAAATGACGATGGCTCTTTTAGCATCTAGCCACAGAGATATTATAGTACCTATGTAATCGATTAAATAAAGTAACACATAGACACAGAATAAATAGCGGCAGTCAGAAAATTGAACTCGAGATCACAGCTATTTCACGTGAAATCCTCAACAATCTGTGCTGGTTCAAATTCTTATATAATATTGTTCTAATATATCAGAATAAAATAATAAAAACAATTCTACTTTCTCACCTTGCCAAATTTATTCTGGCTCGTTGACCACCAGAAAGAGAGGCTCCTCTATCACCAACAACGGTGCTATCACCAAGAGGGAAAAGTTCCAAATCTCTCGTTAGAGCACAGCAGTGAATAACCTATAAATGAAGCTCATGACAGTGATAGTCTATCTTCAACATTAAGGAGGTACAGGACGTACCGTCAATGCAAAAAAGTTTATCTCTCGGTAATACGAAATGCAAAATACGAAGTACATGAGGGACGAGCAAATATTGGGACTGTACCATTGAAAATGAATTTTTCAATTCCCTATTAAACTGCTTTTTGTTTGTTAAAATGATTTTTTATGCATATAATAGTTTAATAAATTAAAAATTACCTATAAATAATATCAAATTTATATTAACTCAATTTAAATACAAATTAAATATTTTGAAAAGGGAATAATAAATATTGCAACGCTGCAAATTTACGTGTATTGACGTGATTTGGTACTTTGACCTATAAATTGTTATATTTTATATAACATTTATTCTGATTTTGAATTTCCCGCTCAAATTGGCATTTGCAACGTTGCCGGCTTATAACCTACATTTACTGTTTCTTAAAGGTTTTATTTAAATATTTTCGTAAATAGGTATCCTTTTAATAATTTTTTTTTTGCAATAGTTACAGAAAAGATTATTTTATATACACCAAGTTTTTGAAAGCCGTGTCACCATTTTTTTATAGTTAAAAGTTATATTATGTGGTTAAATTGAGCTAAAAATTATGATTTGTATGGAAAATGACTATTTTTAATCATGTATAAAAAGAAAACTATGAACCCTTGGTCTCTAAAATTTGAGACAGCATGTATTTTAACTATTTGTATCGACCCTCCAAATTTCACAACGTTTTAATCATTTACGTTAACGTCCTGTACCTCCTTAACTAACTTTCTTTGAGTTTAACAATACCTCTTCATATCTTTTTTCATCAAACGGCAAACCGAAGATAATATTACTTTTAACTGTTCCCGAGAATAGCCACGCTTCCTGAGAGCTGTATGACATTGATCCATTTACTTCAACTGATCCACTTTTAATTGGAAGTTCTTTGATGAGCAATTGCAACAATGAAGTCTGTAAACATTTAGGAAATGTTTAATAACCCAGCAGTTTAATAACATTTTATCCATTTACAATAATACATACTTTTCCGGATCCTACAGACCCAACAACTGCACAAAACGATCCCCTGGATTGTGACCAATTCAAATTCAAAGTATCCATTATAGAATCCTTCTGCCAACTAGCTCTGCATTTTTTAATATTTATAATATCAGAGCTTTTATACATTTTAATTTTGTCTTGCGGTTTATCGTTCACGGTCAAAAGTTTTTCTGTTTCTGTATCTGATACTTCATCGATATATCTTAAATTTAATTTATTTATTTCATCTTCAACTTTCTCTGCAGGAACTTGACCATTTTTTTTATGATCAACAGAATTTTGTGTTTTCGGATTTGTCTCTTCAAATTTAATTTCAGTATTTTCTTCCAGAAGTAAGAAATCCTATATAAAGTGTAAAACAAATTTCAAACAAGTAACAATACACATTCAACGAATTCTTATTATTTTTTTCTTGTCTTTACCTGTAATCGTTTGACGGATATTAAGGCCTCTCCACCAAATGTTACTGCCATTGGGTAAAATATCGCCATTGTCAGTTGCAAGATGTTGTACAGTTGTGCCAAAGAAAAAACAATTTCAGCACGAATCTTAAAATAATTATATTATTTAAATCACTTAGAAATAGAAAGGTTACTTAATTTATGAACTTTAGTACCTCCTGCCCGAGTAAAACACAAGCAACTATAGTTAAAAATAAAGTTGTTCTCTCTGTGAAGACCATCAGAGCCAGAGACACACCACGAATGTATGATGCAGTCCTAATAGCTTTAATTTCAAACCTGAAGGAAAATGTAACATTCGTTATGAATTCTAATATTAAAATTTTTAAATTATCTTACAGACCTTCTTGCTTTTTCAACTAATTTAGCAAAAGGCTCTTCCCACGCGTACATCTTGACAACTTGAACCCCATTTAACAATTCGTTCATTAGACGAACTCTCTCGTCGGTTCTGCCAGCAATTTTTAGACGCAATTTAGCGGTTACTCGGCCCAAATAACCTGAAGAGTTAAAGAAAAGGAATGAAAAACTTATAACGAACAATTGAAAGCTTTATTGGTATCTTACTTTGGATGGGAATAGACTGAATTGTAATAGCTGTGATGCCGGCAAACATTGCAATTCCAACACTCCGGTAAATAACGTAGGAGATGAGCGCTGCTTGAATCGGCATGATCCAGATGTAGTGCAAGAAGAAGAAAACAACATCAAATCGACTAACATCATTTGATAGTAAATTAATGACTTGGCCAGCAGCTGTTTTGCCAGCAGAAACTCTGCTCAACCGCAATATCTACAAATAAATGGGAACGTTATACAACAAGAAATATAAAAGGAATTGGGAAAGGGATATAATTTCGATCTGAATGAAAGATAGACAGTAAAACGGAAATTAAGTAATTTCTGAAAGGATAGGCAAATTATAATAGGCTACTGAAAAGAACATGATTTATTTACCTTTCTATAGATAAGAGAGCAACAAGCTACCCTCACTCTCATGCCAATTACCATCTGTCCTTGGCCAGCATGGTGAGCCATAAACATGCTGACAATTGATAGACCAATAACAGCTCCCGCCCAAATCCATGCTTCTTGTGAAGTCATTGTTGATTGTGGATTAAAAAATGATATTAAATATGACAAGCATATCGGCTGAGAAACCCTGAAACAAACAAAAATGTAATGTGTGCCTGTCAGGTGCTTTTTTACATGTGATTTATTTCCAGTGTGAATTTAAACTATTCAAATATCATACGACTACCTTACAACAATAAAGTTAAAAGCAACTAGTAAACCCCAGAGCATGTAAATTTTCGTGAAACATTTTCTTATAGCGGTAAGTAACTTTGGTTTTCTATTTTCTTTATTGGCGGCGCTGAGTTCATTGTTCCAATAATATTCCATTTCATCAGTAACAATTTGAGATTTATCATTTTTGATTGGTGCGTATAAATCTTCCTTTTTCAAACTACTGTGTAATCCTTGACTAAAAATATCTTTCATCCACCTGAAATGAAGAGTAGTGCGTTTTATTGGAGAATATACAATTAAGAAATGATACCAGGTAGGTGCCTTCAGAAAATATAGAAAACAATAGTTCAAGTAATACATATTATCCTTAGTTAGGAGGTACTATAAAAGCAATCATGGGATTTCTTGAAGTATTATTTTTTCTTTTTCTTTTTGTCAAAAAGATACATTCAGGGACCACAATCCGTTAACAGTTGTAATGTTATGTAATAACATTATGAAGAAATTCATTTCGTTATCATAAAATTTCGATATCACTAAAATAACGTTTCTTAGAGAGATATAGTTTAGCGTTACAGTAGATTACGGTATTGGCTCCGTACGCAACGTCACATGCCTTAGAAACTAATAATAGATGTGTTGACATTGTAGGATCTTATGCCGGTTTTACACCTGAGAGACAGTTCAATAAAACACGAACCGAAAAACTGGTTTTTCTGAACAAAAACACCAATGCCAAAGAGACAGTTCTTAAAACATTTTTGTCTTTAAAAACTGTTTTAGTAAACAAAATGCATTTCCATCTGGAGGCGGTAAGATCAAAGGAAAACACGTTTGTTGTTGTTTTTTAGTCTGCTTGGTTTGAACACGCAGTTTTGTTCTTTGTGAACATTTGCGCTTGTCAGTTGTTGTTTATCATGTTTATAATTTTTATGGTACACATGGGAGTGAAAAACAATAAAAATAAAACCAGTCTGTTCAGTGTGAACAGTCTGTTTTCGAAAAACAGAACTGTTTTAACATAAAATGAAACATGTTTTTGTTCTGCTTTTTGACAACAAAACTGTCTCTCTGGTGTGAAACCGGCATTTAACATAAAAATATTTAACATAAAAGAAAACATGTTTTTGTTTTGTTTTTTGACAAGAAAACTGTTTTCAACACTGTCTCTCTGGTGTGAAAGCGGCATTAGTTTCAAGTTACTTTAAAACGTTAGCTAGTAGAAAGGTGTAATACAGCTAATTATACAACCATAAAAAGCATTGCGCAAGACTACGATAATTTACTTCTAGAGTACTTACCAAAATAATAATATTGACAAATAATTGGCTTTCTTTACTGGATTTTGCTTTAAGTTTATTTCAGTTCCATCCATTGTATGCAATTCTTTTTAAATGAAACGCTTTGTAAACAAAAATTAATTCTTGTAAATTGAAATCAATTTAAACAAATATATTAATTGTTTGTATTTAAAACAATCATTACGCTGAACAGTTCCATCATCCTGCACGTGTCCAGCCAATTAACTGTAAATGAAAACGAAATCGTTTAAGTAACTTTAATCAATCAATTCATTTATAACATAATGCTTGGTACAGATTGGTGCGACATAAACATTTATATATTTTCATTCATAAGTTGACATTATTTTGACATGAGACTCGTGCGACTCTAATAAAATCCATACTTATGCTATTTTAAAAAAATCTAGGTAGTATTTTTATGAAACAAAAATGTTTCAAAGAGATGTCGGTAAATCAAAGAAATTAGGGTTTTGAAGATGGTCTCGAACAGAAGGATCGAGTACCTACTCAGTCTCCAGTATAATCTCATTGAGCGTAATTGAAAATGGTGTTTAAATGGACAAATGAAATAGACCTAAACAGTAGACCCTTGTCAAACTGAGTCTGAGTTTCACGGTAATCGCGAGTTAGTAGAAGAGACCTTGTTAAAAAACTGAGTTTTATTACTTTTTTTTTGTAAAGCAAGTTGAAGGAATTCGTTCGTAATATAAAAGCTTCCGACGTATTAAGCTGCATGTCGCACTATTGTACAACTTCTTACAACAAATGTTGGATGTCGCATGTTTAAGTCACACGTATGTGTGCGGTACATAATTGTATATTTAATTGCAATTTTTCATATTTATTATTATTAGATATATGTTGTAGATATTATTAGTATACTAGCTTATGGTGTTGCGGTATTTAATGTGTATTACAACACTGCCTTTGTTTACTACCCTCTAAACACAAAACATAAATACATGTTTGACGTGATATTTGTTATTTAATGTTACTTTTTCTATATTAATTTAATATGTAATGCCAAATCAATGGGACACCAACATGTGACAACATTTGTTGGTAGAAGTTGTACAAAAAAAAGAAGAAAAAAATTATCTCAATTTGTTTAGGAATTAGAAAAAAAAAATTTTTTTTTTTCGAAAATTGAAACACTTTAAGATGTTTTTAACTACCACGACCACAATTTTTCAAATATTTCTGATTTTTTTTTGTATCGGTAACTTAAATAGCACTCCTATCCACCACAACCGTTAAAAATCCCAGAATGCTAGTAGTTTTTACACAAAAATCAATCGAAATTATTTTTTTCCCTAAATTTTCCAACAAAGGAAGGTTTATTTATTTACTTGAAAATATTTATTAAACAGTTTTAAAAAGTTAATTGATAAGTTGTTATAATATCAATAAATTAATAAAATAAATAAACAAATAAATTACTTGATTTGTCTACATTTTGTCAAGGTCAATTGTATTATTAAATTAAACTTTTATGTTTACCATACCAAGATAAAAAACTAGGTACTGTTGCGGCTACAAGAAAAACATCATCATCATTTTTCATTGTTTAAATTAATAATTTCAAACTATTATTAAATATTATTATTTTTAATAAAAATATTATAATAATATTGCACAAAATCGATGTACACAAAAACTTGAATCATCATGTGAATTAAATGTATCAGGTCAAACATTTGTTCCACCGTGTAGCAGGAAACTTGCCATGTCAATCTTCCAATATTTGACTCACACGTTGGAATCAAACGTTCACCGCATCGTCTGGCGCCGGCTTCAGCGATTGGCAAGTAAATGATATAGAAATATATTCATTTTGATTTTGTGTTGAACGGTAGAAATGTATATAAAAATAAATAAACAAGTAGACATAAAGCAACATAGAACGTGAGTAAAACGTATACGTGATACGCTAAGGTTAACGAGACTTAATTAACAATAAAAGTATTTAAGAAACAAGAGATCAAATTCTATTGTTTTAACATACCACACGTACTTTTAGGAATATTATGTAAACAATATTATTATAAAATTCGCGGTGGTATAGGTGATATGCATTATCATACTTATAAATGAAATCAGCGAAAAGTTAAAAAGCATATCATTGTAACACAACAGCGTAATGTGATGTGACAACATCGACATTAACATGCAAGAACCAATCGTTTTGCAGGTTGAAACAGGTTATTAAAATTTCAAGGTAGGTTAATAACATTGAAGAAGATAATGATGACTAAACATGTGTTATAAATACATACTTCAAAAATTAACAGACAAAGACAATGGGTACTTCCAGATCTTATTGACAGTCCCGCATCTACGTAGGGGCACTTTGGGCGGAAAATTCAAGTTTCAAGTGTAATACACCGACATCCCGAGTTCAGTTATTGTAGAATTCCGTGGGCGTTATGTAAATTCGCGTATAAGTAATTTCTTTTTATTCAATATATTAAAGAAAATTGTAATAATTATTCAAAAATGTGAATTAATTAAGAAATCATTTTATATAATGAAAGAAGAAATATCAATGTTTCCTGTAAATATTTTGGAGTTACTTTGACATCATATTTAAGAAGCGTATAACTTTTTTTGTCATAAAAGAGTTCAAACCACTCCATCTGTCGGAATACAAATGAAGATAAAATTGATGCGAACTATAATTGAAGTGCAAGAGTGATAGAAACGTCACAAAAAGGGACACTTGACCAAATTGTTTACTGGGGTATGTAAAATGACTAAAAGCAATTATCAAAAAGGACAGTAGTTTGAAGTTTTTATCGCGGCTCGAAAAAACCCAAGTTTTTTCTGCAGGGGCGGCCTTAGCCATTGCGAGGCCCCGAGCGGCAGAACTTTGCGAGGCCCGGGGTAGCAGATCTTTGCGAGGCACTTGTTCTTTGTATAATTTATGTAAGGTATTTTTGATAATAATTGACGAGAAATAAAATTTTATAGTGGTAGTTTAATAAAAGTTAACAAGCACAAAGACGACAAATATTAATGATGATAAACTAAGGTACATGAACGCCTTAAAAGATATACGCAGTGATATACTAGTGGGATTTCTAAAGAGCGAGGCGCGAGATTCAAATACATATATAGTATTGAATTTTTCTACTTGGGTTGTTGCGCGAGAATACGAGGTCCCTACAAAAGCGAGGCCCCGGGCGATAACAAAATTTCTGATAACAAAAATGAATATGTACATCAAAGTAAAGAGATCGTTGCCATGGCAATGATGTTTCAGCGCCTGAATGTGTTTCCATTAGTTCAAATTTCAAATTTTTTCACAAGTTAGATTAATTGAATCATAAATTAAGGTAAAGTACTGACCTACTTTAGAGGAGACAACATAAAATGTTAATAAGGAATCTAATTTGAATCCCTTAAGTAAAAATGAAGAAAAATACAAATGCAGCATTGATATTATACACGTCTAAAATATTAAAACTTTTACAAGTCAAACATTGGCACTCTAATCGGATCATTAAGTTATCTCGTTTCTTTTTATAATACACAAACAGAAGTGCTCGTCGCTTACTCATTGCTAGTTGAGCAATAACATTAAAATTATAAAAAACAAAAAAATAGTTTTCTAATAATAGAAATTGCAAAGGACATTGTTTTATTTCGCGGAAACATTGCATTGCAAATCATCGAAATAGGATTAGGAATGACAGCTCCACAAATAAAGCATTTTTTAAGTGTCTTTTTTTACCCCACTAATCATTTGTTTTCTCTTTTACACACAATTCAATTTATAAATCATAAATTCACAGGAAGTAAAATACAAAGTATATAGATAACACAGGACAAAATAGTGTAAGTAACGCAAACAAACTTTGTTATCTAAATGATAAAATATATTAAAAAACTTAATATATATCTGCTAATACTAATCAAGTATGTACTTCAAATGAAATGTCACAAGAAAACGGTTCTGTGTGAGAGCCCCTTACAGCACGCGCACCTACTCGTTCGTAATAAATAGAAAATATTGTGTAATATTAGCATCAATTTTACGTAAATAAGAAAAGGCACACAATATTTACATATAAACAATAACATTTGTTTATGTAATATATATGATGCCGGTTTCACACCAGAGAGACAGTTTTGAAAACAGCTTTGCTGTCAAAAATCAAAACGAAGACATGTTTTGTTTTATTTTAAAACAGTTCTGTTTTTCGAAAACAGATTGTTCACACTGAACAGGGTTTTGTTTTTAGTGTTTTCGTGTGAGTTCCATAAAAATTATAAACATGATAAACAACAACTGTCAAGCGCAAATGTTTACAAAAAACAAAACTGCGTGTTCAAACCTTAGAGCATATATATATGGAGAGTGAATGTTGGACTTGAAAGTGTGTCCAAAATGTGTGCGAGTGCGTAACAATTGTCAAATCAAAGCTGCCTAGATATAATACGTGACAGTTGTTAAATATGACATTATATTGATGTAGAATAGTGTAGATATGTATAAATATAAATAAACTATATATAAATCTAAATATAATTAAAAACGTGAGTTCTGTTCAATCCAAATATCAACTGTGTTATCCCTACAGTGACATCTATGGCGTTCATGAGTATATGTTTTCACTGAACGGTCACTGTTTTACCGACAGACAAGCTTTGTACCAACAAAAGATAAATAATTTCTTTACATATATTTTTATTTATTATATCTTAAAAGAATATTAATATATATTATATCTAGATCTACCTGGTACTTTCGACGCATGCGCATAGAGAACAAATAGGAACATATACCTTTCTCTCTCGCACACATTTTGAGCACACTTTTAATCTATAGGAAACATAGGCTATTCGCACTCAATATATATATGCTCTAAGGTTCAAACCAAGCAGACTAAAAATCAACAACAAACGTGTTTTCCTTTGATCTTACCGACTCCAGATGGGAATGTGTTTCGTTAAAGACAGAAATGTTTTAAGAACTGTCTCTTTGGTGTAAACATTTATGTTTTTGTTCAGAAAAAACAGTTTTTGTTCGTTTCTTATTGAACTGACTCTCTGATGTAGAAACTTCGAAAATACAAGTAGCTTTACAACATCATCGTTTTGTATGCTTATCTACGAGTCAAGTACTATACATTGCATAATACATACTCGTAATGAGTATCATTTAATTGCGTAACAGTCGAACTATGACCTTCCTCAAGTTTTATATCAACATTATTTTAACCAGGCACGTGCTTTGTGTATTTCGATTCATGAATTTGCTGAAACAGAATGATATGTGATAAACTATGTCAGAGCTACCGAAACTACGGTCCGCGGACAATTTTTTATAAAAAAAACTAGAAAATTCAATTCAATGAAGAATTAATTTTTTAACACTACTAACAAATCATGAATAATGGATTTGGATCGTCACTTCAAATGATTTTAAATTTTGAGCACTGTAGCATAGTGAAGTTTGGTTAAAACATTGTTTTTTTCAAATTCAATTTAATTGAAACTTACTTTCTTTTTTGGTCGGTTCACTTATTTGATTTTTCTTCTAACTTTATTATGTAATCCAAAAAGTATGAATTGCCAAACGAATCAACAAAAGGTCAAAAGTGATGAAAAAAAAATGAATTTATCCCCAAAAGGCACCGGGCTACAAAGGCCACAAATGTGTGTCTTTATTCCTGTTCTGAAAAATCTTTACCCATCATTTGGGCCCCCAACAAATTTTGATACGGGGCCCGTCTAAGGCACGCTACGCCACTGATTATAAATAGTAGATCAATTAAATTTTAATAATGCGAGTACACATCAAATATTATGACAATGTTTAATTTAATCTATTCTAAACGCTGGTTGATTAAATATTATCATTTAATGTTTGCTAGTTAAACATTTACAAATGTGTATTTTGGTTTATGAAAAAAGGATTTAAAATGCTAGACTTTTTATCTGATAGATTAACCACGGAATCACCACATGGTTTAATAAAGAAACAGAAACATAAAGATCTTTAATTTGCGCACTATTTTATCTCCTGCAAATACAAATATATTATTTACGCTGCATTTACGTTGCAGCCGCAATAATTCGTAGACAGTTCGTAAGAGCTATTGGTTTAATAAAGCTACTTAGTCGTTTTGTTTTGCATTATTATTTATTTAAAAATAACAATTATTTTTTTATTATGTAAATTTGTATGACAAGTATCTCAATATTTAGCAGCAGACTCGTTTAATAAGATTCGTGGTTGCAGCTGTACAAAGTGGCAGAACCTTTGTGATGCGATAAGACGCATTATATATTCATAAAAGATGTATTCATTAGTATAGAATGTATGAATTTTTGGAAATGCATTATTCATTAAGACCATTCGCACATGGGTCGACTGATAGCAAACACGGGCCCCGGATTTGCCCGAACCGAATGAGAATGGAACTGTGTTGTGAGTGAGAGAAGACACACGGCTTGAATGAAACTAAACTGATTTGAAATTGGTTTTGAGCGACTGTGTTTCTAGGTCACAGGGCAATTACATTGCATGCTTTTGATGGTGAATATCATGAGCAGGGATGTGCACAAATACTTTTCAAAAGTATTTAAATACGTACATTCAAATACGACACAATAAAATTCCCTATTATGCTATTGTTAAAAATTCTATAGAGTCAGGAAACACGGCTCGACATGACTCGTTTTTCGTTCTCGTTGGAAACTTCGTTGCCCGACTAGTTTGCAATCAGTCGACCCGTGTGGGGACGGCCTAACAGTAGCGAACTATGTTCAAAACATGAGTTGGCTATAAAAAAAGGGAGGATACAAATGTAATGTACCGTACATACTGGTGCGACTGAAACATGCGACATTTAACATTTGTTCTAAGAAGTTGTACAATGCGTCCACACTAGTGCGACATGCAACTTAATACGTCGGAAGCAAAAAAATGTAATAACACTCAGTTCTTTAACAATAGACAAGGGTTCCTTATTCAGCACGAGTAAGCAGAGAACCCATCGTAAGCGTATACAGCGGTATCTTCTTTTAATAAATTTCTTAAACTTATACAAATTTCACTTGTGTATAACACCATGTATAAACACCACAGCAAGAAGAAATTTTAGTATTAGAACATTATATGAAAACTTTATGGGTCGACGCAACAGTTGCTATTGCTGTGACGTTGAATCCTGCATCTCTTTTACCCTTGCTTTGTTTTACAGTGATGGCAAGGTGGTAGTGGGGAAGAAAATAAGGAAGGAATGACAATTAAAGGTACAAAAATGACCATTTCAAGCGTTAACAACTTCTACAATATTGCGAATTGAATAAAAATAATTGGATATTTGAGGTTTTAGTAGACAACTTTATCGTAATATATTTATGGCCAATATGGTTCACAACCCAATTGATTGTTTGGCTCCTTGAAAGCAGCTCAAAAAACACCTTTGTAACTCTTTAACTAATAAAATACAAAATACATCTTTGTTGTTTGTATTGGTACTTTACGCTTGAACCATGATTTTGTATTCGATTATCGTTATCAGTATCGTTATCGAAAAAAGATTGATTATTAATTTCTTGTGTTAAGTAAATCTCTTTCCATTCATGATCATATATCGAGGTTCTGACCGAGTGTAAGACATTTCTTTAATTATTTAGTTTATTAACATAACCTCATTTATGAGTGAAAACCGAAATTGCTTTCGAGCCATCTTTATTTATAAGGATTTAGTAAAATTTCCGTTATATTTATGAAAACAGTATTGCATTAAAATACTCGAACTTATACTGTGTTAGTAAAACATATATTTTATATATTATTTACATAAAATATGTAATATATGTAATACGTCAATAATTTAATGTAACATGTTTCGAAAATTAAACATAGTTTTAGAAGGTTTATTTACTAAAAATATTGACTTTATTGTAAATGGATTTTATATTATATTTACTTATTCTATTAAGTGGTATAATTTAGGGCTTCCTTACCAATTTCTAGAAAAACAACAAATCCTATAGTCCTTTTCTGTAACTTTTTATAATTATAGTTTTGAAAGAATCAGATTATTAATCGTAAACAATTTATATTTTAAATAACTTGATATTTTTGTTACACACTTTTAGAATATTAAATGTCATTATTCACAACGAATAAATGCGTATCACAGTCCTACTCTCGTGTTAACTCAAAACTGACTGACCGAACAAGTTATTTTTGTGAATCGCGCATCACCCGAAGCACGCGCAACATCGGATTAGCTGTTTCCGAAGTTCTGATTACTCGTTGGATCACCACGTGTTGTCATGGCGAAGAGCACCACTACAATTGACAATACTCACCATGAAGATTTAAAATACAGGAGCGGTCTCGTTACCAACATAATAAAACGAATACATTTTTTTATTAGTTAAACAATCATAAAAGATATTACCCGATACACACAATTAACCATATGTAAGGTTTATTTAACATAAAAAAGTTTACATGTTACATAAATTTCTTTTAGGTTAATATTATGTAAGATTACATAACAAAAGTTATCTTTTAGCATACATTTATATTTTCTGATGTTAATAAAGCTGTTCATGCCAAATTATGCATTGTGTCATGCAAATTATTATTATTATATTATATTAATTGTGTGCCTTTCGGCTTTACAATCTACATTATTACATTTCTTAATGCATTTCATATAAATTCAAAGTTAATACTAAACTTAAACTATTCTAGACTATTACTACTTCGAATAGTACTTTCTGTTTCTTCTTTTCTTGATCCTCTCTCTTCATGTTCCCTACTCCTCCTTTATTTACACCGTTTCCTGCTTCTCCTTCCTTATTGCCTGTATCTTTATCTATCACCTCTTGCCTTCCTTGTCTCCTCTTGACAAACCCTCTATTATCTTTTCACTATCCTTCCTGCCTTCTCTCTTCGTTTTCACTTCTCCACTTCTGTCTATTACAGGCATAAACGCTCTATCTTTACTATTTCCTCTTGACTCTCTTACTTTACTATTTCTTCTTGACTCTCTTCCTTTACTTTTTTATTATTGTCTCTATCTCCGTCATCCACTTCTTGTCCTTATCTCCTTTCCGAAAATCTTCTATTTTTCTGGACTGAAGTTTAACTGTTCCTTCGCTACTTCTTTCTTTCTCCGGCTTTCCTTCGCTGCCTCTTTTAGTACTTCCTCTCTCTTCATGTTCCTTATGCAACCCAGCTACGAGCTTATTTATTGTCCTGTTATAGTAATAAAAGATGTCTTTTACATTTATTTAATGACTATGTGTAAGAAAATTATGTTAAACTTCGGTAAATAATAAAACACAGTTATAGGTAAAAAATATTTCGCTTTGTGTTTAGAGGGTAGCTATTAAAAGAGTTATTTAAATGGTGTTATTTTTAAAGTCCGCTAATGCCACGATTTAAATTTCTACTTATTGCAAACACTTTAAATTTCAGTATAACAAAACATCTTCAAGCAATATTATATTTTATTGTTTTATTATATACAGTATAACCTAGGGCTCCATTTGAAATAGGGCCCCATCGTTAATAGGCATCGAAGAAAGATGAGGCAAATAAAAACGCCTGAAATACGTATTAATTTTTCCTATATTCCTATACGAGTAGACAAAGTATTTCAACAAGTGTTTTGTGTAATTTGTGCCGCCCGAATAAACTGCATATTTCATAAAAAATTCAAATTACTAAATTTATTGCCAAAATAGAGGGTGCGGCAGCATATCTTCCTTTTATCAAAACTTAATAAAACCCATTGTATGAATCAGAAAATTTGTATTTGTTTTTTATAATGTAGGCACATAGATAAAGTTGTGTTTTAGTTAGTTTTGGAGATCAAATCAGGGAGGAGACTCCCATTCTCCATTCTCTGAGTACTCCGATTTCTAGCGTTTGCTATGACTCGTGCTAGTATAGCAGGCGTTATGTTGGCAATATCTTCCTGGATGTTGAAGACCAATATCCAACATTAACAATTGAAATCTTGTAGGGTCCTAGAACGATTCACATAAACACGGGATTTGTGGACAGGGACCAACGGGGCTAAATGGGCTTGTGTCCTCATTTTTTAGTGGTCGATTTTTCAATTGTTGATTGAAATTGATGTTAATAAATGAATATAGGCGCTTTTATTATATTAAATATTTAAAATTTGACGGAGATATAGTAATTAAAAATTTGAATTGTAGTTTCAGCGCTACAGATGTCGGCCACATTTATGACGTAACATGTCTCACTATTAAGAGATATTATTTGTTATATACATAAGAGTTCTGTGTTAAGTATGCTCTCTTTTACGCTCTGTTGTATAAAATAGATAGCAACTTAGCGGACGTGACGGTTACATGTCTTGGAATTTTCTATAACGTTGGATCCCTTTAATAATTAAAGGTAAAAATTGACTAAGGTAATTGTTAATATCTCCTAAAATATAGCGAGTTATTAAAAAATTATTTGACATTTGAGGTCCTGATATCCAACTATCAAAATATTGCACAGTTTTATAGAAATTAAGACGTGGTACACAAGCCCATTGGGTTTTATTGGGACAGACAATACCTTACACGCGCCCAGTACTTTTTCAATTAGTTCTACATACTATATTATATTTGGTTTACATCTCGACTTACAAGTATATTGATTAGTGAAGCACACGTGGTATTTTACAAAGTATGGTTTTTCGTAAGATTTTATCAATTACAAATGAAATATTTATCGTTATTATTATTTTATCCTTAAAATCATTTTAACATTTAAATATAAAACAAGAGATGATCAAAATTTAGTTGAAGTAAACAGACAAACAGAAATCAGACTGATAAACATTAAACGTACATCGAACCTGAAAGGATACCTCAACACCAGTTCCACGACTCACGGCTGTGTTAAGTGACAGCATGCGCAAAAATAATGATTATTTTGGTCCAGTGATAGCTAAATCTAATATTATCAAAAGGGCGTATGTGTAAACTCAAGCGCAGGCGAATATTACACTTAAGACAGTATACAATTAGAGTCATATTTCGTTGTCGTTCATATAGCTGATACACTATATTGAATTACACATTAGTTTCACAGACTCCCACCAGATTTCACCAGCATCAAGTAAAGATTCAGTCTTGTATCATATATTTAAGATTATTGTGTCGGAAAATTTTTGATTATTAGTATTTATTTAAATACGTACTTAAATATTTAGTATAAATTATACAAAATGATGAAAGTTAGTTATTGGTTTATTTTAGGAAGTTAATAGTTCATTGCATAAACATCAAATATCGTTATTTATATAAATTTTGTGTGCAAATTATTTGTTTGTGTTTTCTATTTTCTCATAAAACAGTATGTTATTTCCCTTCAGTATGAAATTTATTCCTTCAACTTATGCTTTTGTTCATTTACTTGATTAAAACTATTCAGTGTTTTGTGTTTTGTGTTTCGTGATTTTCTTTATTAAATGTTATTTGATTTCCGTTGATTTTGATGTCATTGGGAATTGATACTGTTGCATATTTATTTGGTATTTGGTAGTCTATTTAACAGTGCTTTGATACGCGGTTTGATAGGAAGGAGACCATTTATAATTTTGCTTTTATATTTAACGCAATTTGCTTCATTCTGTACATTTAAAGGTTTTGCCTTAGTTAATGGAAATATGTAGACGTTGATTAAAACATAATTTAATAAATAATTAATTAGTTTTTGTGTATAACTTTTAAAAACATTTTTTAGTTGATATTAAGTTATTAAAGTATCAATAAAACTAAACGGCTATAAAAAATATATAATAAAAATTATAACGAATAAAATAATAACAATAATATAATACAATGAAATAATAATAATCACAATCGTAAAATAATGTAAAGATGTACTAATAGTAGATATATGGAAAATAACTTTAATGCACTTAAAAAAAAATAAATGCACAAAGTAATACAATAAAATGGCATCAATACGCTTAAAAATTAATCATAATTCCAGAATTCAAAATATGTTTCAAATTTAAATGCATAAAATGGCCTTGGCATATACATCATGTGTTTTATTTTTGTTATTTTTTGATATAATATGTTGTCAAAATTCGTCACAATATGATCTACCGCCTGAAACAATTGATAGACAAGAAAGTAGCCGCCAAACCAATGGTCGACAAAGTTACGAAGAAAATCCCAGAAGATTTAACCCAAAATCAAATAGTAGAATTAAACTTTCACAATTAGCTAACTCTATGCCAGCACCGATGCTTAATGACCCACAAAATTATGAAGCAAATTACGGACAAACCAGCATTCAAGAAAGAAATCGCCAATCCAGCAAAATCCGCCAACTCAATCAACTAAAATTGGATCCGCACTTAAGACTCAATTTCAAACCAGAAATTCCTGATTTAAAATGTGACTTTGAAACAGAATGTCCTTGGGAATATAACAAAACGGTGGTACCCAGATTTAAGGTGGCTACCATCGAAGAGTTAATCATGCTCAACAGAACAACAGCAAATGGGAAACTGTCATTTCCGTTAGCGGATGGCAGCAACAACAAAGACGGTGAGTTTGCGCTATTAATAGTAGAGTTTATAACATAATTGTAATATTTACCGTTTATACAAATACGAGTATACTCGCATTGTCTATTCAAAGCTCAAGTTATTTATCTTCATTCTATTTTGCAAACTGTTCAATTTTTATTAAGTGGCGTTTTTCCATTTACAGTCCAACTTCAGTTTCACAAAAATGTTTTTATTTGCAAAAATTCTAATTTTGTCAAATACTAGCGCACCACAGTTATGCTAGTTTCAAATACGAGCTCGTATACCTACTAGCTCACACGAAATATGTAACTGAGGTATTTTGATAGGTTAAGATAGAGTTATGTTCGAGTCAAACTAAAATATGAGCTGAGATACAAAAATATAAACCAAAGTTTTTAATTTTCCTCAGTTAACTGAGAATTGAATAAGCGGCCTAAGCATTTAATAGGTGTGTCTTACTTAACCGAAACCATGTAAGAATTAATCTAAAAGTCCTTTAATCCTTTACTTCTTAAAAAAGACTTTTCGTAACAGGTAACTTTTATTATGACAAATAAGGGCTATTTCCGACATACGCTTTTTTGAATAGTAAGTTAATTTGTTATTATTATTATTATCCACACCATTAGAAAATACATTTGTCTCCGACATCCAATAGAGCTAATAACTAGGGTTGCCAACTTTCCTAAGTGTCAGTGAAAGACACCTGCCAAAATACAGTAAAAAAATCAGACGGGACTTGAAAGTATAAAACAAAGACTTCATCAACAAAAAAAAAAAGAAAGAGTTTTTGAATATTGGAAGATCTAGGAAACAAAAGAAAGAAAGTTCAAATGAGAACAGTGACCAACCTTATTAATCATTATGTTGTTGCAATTAAATTACATTCTAGAATGCATATCTTTTTATCAGCCGATGTTAAGGTTTGTTGTGGCACTGAGTGAAACGGAAAATATTCATAAAAGCAACACTACACAACATTACGAAATGTAAAGTTGGGGTTTTGCGGGGCTCATCAAAAGCTGTGGCTCAGAGCACGCACCCATGGTCAAATCCGCCTCTGCTTCTCATTCCATTTAAAATCTTAATGTCTTAATTTCTATAAAAGTGTACTATATATTGATAAAGTGGGTTACCAGAACCTCAAATGTTCAATTATTTTTTAATAACTCCTTATATGTTAAGAGATATTAACAATTAAAAAAGACATTTTGTCTCTTTAATTATTAAAGGGATTCAACGTTGGACACATTCCAAGTGCATGTGACACCACAATCCTTGTGTAAGGTTACCAACCTTACAGCTCATAAATCTCTGCTATATGTATTTATATATCAAATATTATTTACAGCTATTTCAAGGAACAATCAAATTTCAATATTATGCCTGCCTTAGCAGGGTTAAATAAAATAAGAACTTATTATTCTTTGATTTGACTTGATTATTTGACTACCAACAGTTACAGAACATTAGCACAGTACTGACCTACTCAACAAATAACTGACGTTAAAATGCATTTCACGTCATACAAATATGGCCGACCATTTCTAGTAAAACTACAATTCACACTTTTAATTGCTATATCTCCGTCAATATTTAGATATTTTATAAAATAGACACGCCAATACACATTTATTAACATCAATTTCAATCAATAATTGAAAAATCGACCACTAAAAAATGAGGACACAAGCCCATTAACTAGTTAAATAATGCAGACGAAATTCAAATAACTGGACCCATTATTAATATCGACGGAAATACTCTGTAAATATGTTATATTTCAGCTACAGCCTACAGGCAATTCGCATCAGTGACACCTGTCAATCACGGACATCACAAGAACCCAAACAGGCCATGAACTGTCGACCCCCACGCAATTCCGCAAACCATTAAAATTCAATGCAATTCTATCTATCAATCTACGAGTAATACTGTTACTTTTTGTTGTTCCGAGTAACACTGTTACTTGTTATTTTAGGATAACATTTAACTAATTTATTAAAATATCGTTAATAATTAGATCCGCAAATGAACTAATCAAAACATGTTAATTTGGTAAACCATGGCTTACGTTTCAATATTGGTTGTATTTTATAATACTCTCTACCTTTATCAGAATTATCCCACTTGTCTTGCCAATTTTTCATTTCATTTTTTTCTAATTCAGCTTTCATGTCTGATTTTATAAAATATGAAATATAGTTATCACAGGAAGCAGCTAGCTTGGCCATTTGGTCAGCTTTCTAAATGGGCTTTTGAATCATGACTTATTTCTCTAACACGGAATTCTTATTGAGAAAGCTAGCCACTTAAAGGCACTTTGTCTCTTTAATTGTTAAAGAGATCTAACGTTATAGGAAATTACGTACGTCATTGTATTGGGCGTGCGGTATTGGTACGTAAAACAAAATGATTTCTTTTCATTTCAAAATGATCTCTTTTTTTTTTATAATATTTATTTTTAGTGCAATAACTTTTAAAAGTTATTAGCTCTTAAAAAGCATATGTACATTTATAAACATTTACAATACATACTTCATAAATTATAATTTACAACTTATAAACATACTTAAAATAAAGAGATTAAATTGGTTTTGTTTATAAACTCAATAAGGTTCATCTCTTTTATACAACAGAGAGGCATACGAGTGTGTGTGTGTGTAAGTGAAACGTCATTTATTCTAATAGCTGAGTTGTGTATCTCATAAAGTATTATATTGCGAGGATTCTGAAAAAGAAAAAATAATCTCGATTACTTACTTCTTATGTGACGTATTATGCATATCTAAAACATGCGTCAAAACTGAAATTAAAATTTGATAAAGTTGTAACTCCGTCAACTTTTGGATGTTTTAACAAAATACGCCAATATACATATACTAGAGTCTACCCCCGTCGCAAGCGACGACTGTCTTTTGTGTGTGAATTGAATTTCTTTTCAAATTTTAGTTCCATTTACAAATTGAAATATTAAACTCGTTCTATATTAATTTTACATATAACAACAACAAAAATTTCGTATAAACTGACTAAAAAAATATATTTTTTTCAACAAAATATAAAATATTTTCAATTTATTCGGAATTTGACTAACATTTTTTCAAAATTTGAGATTTTTTTTTGATTCGTAAATTAGGTACCAAGGTTATTAGCCCATATACAAAATTTCAATTCAAATTTTCTAGTACAATTTTTACTCTCTGCAAAAACCGCCCCGGTGCCCCCAAATAAAATTTTTGAATTTCTTAGTAACATATTTTATTATTATGTAATTCAAAATTTTAGTTTTCTCCAAAGCTTCCTACCGGGGCTCCCAATTTTCTCAACGCTCCCTTTTCCAATTTTTCAATTTTTAATTTTCAAAAAGTGTTAGCATTGAACACCATAATACACATGCCAAATTTAAACTTTCTATCTTTTACGAATTAATAGAGCAAAAAAAAAAAAAAATTTTTTAGTTTTTCCAAAATTACGGGTTTCCAGGAAAATCAGGGGGAAATTCGAGGACGCCAAAAGTCTTAGAATTTTTTTCTCTACCACATAGACAACTTTCAAGAAAATGCGCGAAGCCGTTTTCGAGTCACAAATAAAGAAACAAACATATAAACTTTCAGTTGGAATATTATAATATAGGATTAAAATCTCCGCATATATACACATGACCCCCAATATATATTTATATAAAAAAAAGCAATTTCGAATTATTTTATTAAATTTAAATCAAATATATAAAATAGACTTTGGATCTAATATATAGAAGAACGGGAAGGTGGAATAGTTCTAGTTTGTGTAGGCTGTGCAATTTTAAGACGTACTGTGCAAAGATATTTAAGTCTACATTTAAAATGTTAACCATTTATCTTTAAAACCTTACTTTTCACATGCACTATTCTGCAAAGCTTCATCTGAATTTCTAAGTACGACTTATTTATAGAAATCTTGGAAATCCCGTTCGTGATTGATGCCAAGTAAAGAATCTCGCTCTGCTCTGTACCATCGCACATTTTGCATATGGTATGTTATATATTAGTCAACAGTTCTAATTTGTGTATATTTTTCTTGTCTTAAAGGTCATTATCTGTATCTGGCGTTGTCACCAAAGATGAAAGATGAACGATGGCTCCGTTCTCCAATATTTAGAGCCTCTAGACTTGAGTCCTGCACTCTGGAACTATTAACTCATCAGAATAATATGAATCAAAGCATAATCAAGATCATTGTTGAAAAAACTGACCACAAGCTGATGATCCAGGAAATGGTTGGGAACAATAACAATGGGTCTGTATCATTCAAGTCCAGCAAGTCATGTGGTTTAACCATTATACAGTATATTTATTTGATTATTTGATAATATTATGTCAGTAATATCAAAATATTCTGCTTAATAGATGGAATCGCCATAGAGTGAAGCTTGGAATTATTAATGATCAATTTCGAATAGTACTAGAAGTCGTTCCATCGGAGAATCAAAGCCAAGTAGCTCACATCGCCGTGGATAACTTGAACCTGGTTCATTGTTTCCAACAAGGAGCTTTTCTGTCCACGTGTACGGCCACGGAAATCAAATGCACTGTAGACAAGGTAAGTACTCGTAGTTTTATCTGTAACATATAATTTGAATCGTTATTTTTAAGTCATCACGTACCTTTGCGTTATTCTTCCGGTCAGTGCTCGATAATATAAGGTTGGCTCGAAAGGAATTTTGGTTATCACAAATAGATAACGTTATCTTTATTTTGAAGTACTTCTATCAATTTTGTAATTTCTTTCTTTTCACATTTGACAGGTGATACAAAAAGGTACTTTTGTTTGCACATGTAAGTTTACACTACAATTGAAACAAACACACTTAAAATGTCTTTGACTCATTAAGATCTCGATGTTATGATCCATATGATTATGATGATGATCTGATTCACACTTCACAACTAATAAATATTTAGAATAGGCATCTCAAATGCAATAAAATCGTTACTTTTTATAAAGAATCATCACTGGTGATAAAATTATTGTGATAATTTTCTGCTACCACCAAGATCTGCACCAATGGCGGTTCCAGACCCTTCTGCGCACAGTATAACAACCCTCCTACTCATTGAGGCTTTATAATAGTTATAACGCAAGTTATAAATACTTCACTTGCCCCAACGGCTGAGTATGGCATAACGTTTTAGCGCCATTCATTTTCGGGGTTAGTTAACATCAGGTCTACGATAATATAAATCGAATGCGATCATGGTCCAAGCGTGATACAACAGAATAAGTCACGTCGAAAGATGAATAGCATAGAGAAAAGATTGGAATAGAAAGGTTGGAATTGAAAAAATGCTCTGTATTTTGAGTTTCTTCTAACAAATGAAACGATCATTTTGAATGTTTTCTGTCAACAATTGATAAAAATGGACGTAACAATCAAAGAAAAATAGCTGGAATTGGCAAATCAGAAACGTGTTCCACCAAGGACAATGTTATATTATATCACAGTAGACATAAAACATTTGATGTTATTGTGTGGTAGTGTATGGTTGTTTGATTTACGTATATTTCATTGTGCGAGCCATAAAAATTATTAAGTCATAAGATATAAGGGCTGAATTCGTTGGCAGTGGATTTTGAACCGGTAGGAAAGCAACCATCGCTACTGGAAGTCCACTAATGGTTGAAGAACTTAGATGGAGAGAGAAGTAATTAATCTGATCGGAACAAACATGGCATATGTGAGAAGTTGTTTGATAAATTTAAGAGTCTACTGATTGGAGGGGGGTGCTAATTCATGGGGGCGCTAAAATCCGAAAGTCAGTTTCGGGGAAATGTCTTTTCTTTTTAGTTCTCACGGAGATTGTCAGGAACAATGAACCCAGCCTATTACTTTTTTGTGTACCAATGAAGAAGGATTTTTTTTAATGTTAAGTTCTTGTCCCGTTCAAAAAAATCGTACATCTTACTGATTCAGACACAATATTGAATGAGCAGTTTAAAGTGTTAGAGGAGGAAGTACATGGAGAGCTGAGCAGGAACTGATAAGTTATAAAGTACGAATGGGACAGAAATTAATAGACGTGGTCAAACCGAACCTCGAAATGATATCAGAAGTGAAGGTGAATATGATTGTAAAAGAAAGAAAAATTAATGGAGCAGAAAGTTTGGTTAATACAAAAAAAGTCAAATGTGGATAAGACGCAGATTGAGTCGTTGTAAATGAAACAGAATATAGTTAAGAAACGAAAAGTTAGGTCTAATTCGATAAAGATGGGAAGTGTAGGAAGACGAAAGAGAACAAACAAACAAAGAGAAAAAGAAAAAAGGAGTAAGGAAGGAGATTAGTGGAACGAAATAAGCAAGGAAATCGTAGGGCCGTCTAATATTATTATTATTTATTTATTTAATGTTTTACCTTTCGGCATTACATTCTTCTGCCTTAGTCCAATACATTTTAATCCTTAAATATATATATATATATATATATATATATATATATATATATATATATATATATATATATATATATATATATATATATATATATATAAGCCATAGTTTTGTTTCTTCTACCAGAAACAAAAACAAAAACCTCAATTCTCCTAATATCTACAAGAAAATAAATGGTTTTGCACATTTTCAAAAGATTTAAATAGCTTCAGCCTTCCTTCTTCTAGTTATTTCTGCCATCCATCTGTTCCCTTCCTTGCACCCTTTTAAGAGCTGCCCAATCCAAGTCGTAGGACTGTCTAATATAATGTTACATAAGCAAAAATGATAGTAAATCCAAAGGGTAGTTTGTTTGGTTATTGAAAAGTGTAATTCAATGCATAGTAATTTTCGTAGTTTAAAGTGCGAAAAAAGCACCGTAGTCCTTCGAAAAAGAAAGGCAGTGCAAGATCCTCACATATCTGTGATATCTCGTGGAAAATTATTCAAGATTGGTTGGGAAGTGATGTCGCATCCACCATATAACACCGACCAATTGTACAATCATATTACCATTTAATTTGAAGTTTGTAAAATACTTTCAATTGGAATATTCACTACTGATGATAATCGCACTGGGTTCAGTTTGTTGCTGATAAGGAGCATAAGTTCTATGAATGCGGAATCATGAAGTTGCAGTTGAAGTTGAAGGAATGTTATCTAATAAAATTACACATATATAATGTGTATTTGTGCAGGTTGATAGTTACCAGACTTATTGACATTATTTTCATTTTACGTTCAAATGTACTCTAGAGTATAACTTTCGTATTTACTTGAAAACTCGACTTCAAACTCCTGCGTACTGTCACTGGTTTCTAATATTGAAATAACTATATCTTTTTTGCTATACTTTGATAGAATTATAACATATTTGTTAATTGATTGAAAATTAGTGATTTTCGACATCTATTTCGTATTTCTCTCTAAAAGTATCAGGCAAACGTTTTCTATGCACATATTAATTGATAATAAATAATAATGAAGCTTGATGTGTGCTACTAGAATAGATACATTCGTATTCGTATATTCGTTGTGATCACGAACTATATGAAGACTGATGAGTATTCGTGCACAAGTACTAAACATTCGTACAAGAATCCGGGGTTATTGTTTTAGAGTTCTAACTGCAATTATTATGCCACATATTGGTTAATACAAATTAAATCATTACTTATATTTTCAGATTCCTTTCTGCATAAATATTTCCAAGATTTGCGACATAACGGTGGATTGTGATCGTGGCGAAGACGAAATGCAAGATTGTGGTATGTTGCAACAACCACTTTATATCTAGACACTAACAAATATCTATACGAGTATTCAATTTCAAAATTAATTTTATTTTCTTATTATAGACAAAATTCCTCCAGGAGGTCGTTGTGATTTTGAAACAGGCTGGTGTGGCTGGTCAAACGCTGAACACGGTAGAGCTGTTATGAAGTGGTTCCGTCACCAGGGTGTCACACCGACTGACAATACCGGCCCCGACGCCGACCACACCCACAGTAATGTAACTGGCACTTACATTTATGTCAACATGAACCAGACGGGGGGCAATGCACAATTTGCCAACAACGCAGCCTTGGACAGCACTATATTCAACCCTCCACCACGAGTTCATGGGAATCCCAACTCAAACTATTATAATTCTTGCATGGTAATAAAGAAACATTCATGAGCCGATCTTACAATATTTAGTTAACTGTCGTTTAATCTTTGTTGACACTGCATCTCAGTGCCCACGCTACATTTTGCTTTAGTTAACACAAAAATAAAGTGGAACTAGGGGCTACTGTCCACGGCAGCTTCATTTGTCGGTTGCATGCAAGCTGGTAATGAAGCCAGACGTATTCTGCATCTCAGTTCTATCCACGTAACGTCATACAAGCTTCATGCAAACTGCAAATTGGGTCATGTCTCTAAAGTTTAGCATTGAGAAATAATGTTTCTTTATTGGAAAAATGTTAATTGATGAAGAAGATGTGATTATAGGATACGCTTTTATTAGAAGACGTCGAATCAGACGTAGAATGTATTGCCTTCCATACATCGAAAATAACATTAACCATAGATTGCTTGTTGCTGCAAGAGAGTTATCAGAGAATGATTCAGTATTTCAATCTGAATTATCGAATGACTATTGTTCAATAACATGAACAAAATTGACTAACGAGCAAGTCATTTTTAAAAGAATATTACGTCTATGCGTCGTGCAGTACGCCAGAGCTATGACATGTTGCAGCCCAGACTGCATGACGATTGCTTGCTACCTCTCCTTTATTTAAATGCAAGCTACAAGAAAGCGTGCAACAAGCGGTAAATGACGAAATAGTGCGTATGAAGTGACGCTACGTGGACAGTAGGCCTAAAGTTATGTCAATCACTGCAGTTTAACTAATTATTGAAAAATGGCGCTATGTTTATTTTAAAATGTTGACTTCGTCTTTTGATTGTAAATTTTTCTTTATTAGGTACGATTTTACCATCATCAATTTTCCCAAAGCAGTAGCACCGTGGTTGGGAGTATTAACCTATTTCTTGTAGAAATTAAACCAAAGGAAAATATCACTACCTCTATTTGGTACAACTCAAAAAACCGTGGTGAGAAGTGGAATAGAGCAGAGATAATATTACCCAATGTAACAACACGGTAAGGAAGTATTACTGCTGCCTGTCGACTGCCTGTCGTGTTGCTGTTCATAAAACATCTCACATTATATTGAGAATCTATTATTATTTCCTACAGATACTTCCTGCAATTCGAAGGACGAATGGGAATGCGTATTTACACCGATGTAGCCATTGATGACTTTTCTATGAGTCCAGAGTGCTTTGGCCTTAACATACCCACGGAAGAACTAGATGGATATAATTATTGGGATCCACAATTTATTTCACCAAGCGTACATCCTGATTTTGCAAATAAGAAAAGTGAGTTACATCTAAATAAAAATTATTATCAAAATACATTTTGGGAACACTAAGGATACAGAGGATGGGTATCTGCAGACTAGGCTTTCTTGTACAACAACTTTTTATTTATATTGTACATAATTAAAAAAATATATTCTTTTAAGGTCTCACTCAAAAATGAATGATGCTACAGTAAATTCTTATAATCATCAATTGATTAGATTTTTATCACTTTTTTTTCAATATTTCAGATGGTTTCTTAGGACTCCAGTTTTGTTTTCGCCATAGACTTTAAACATAAATCTTTGGAAATTTGGATCTTGGAACTTAATCTACCACAATTACCATAAAACAAAAACAAACTCATACTCTCATAATTTGCACCAATCCTATGCATTAATTAGGTCAAATCCCTAGACTTTGCAGCCTGCTGCTCTCAGATTCTCTCAATGACTCGTAATACTTACCATGTAGAGTTTATCCATGGTATGTATACAGGTCTTGCAATGACCGAACCATGTTGATGAAAAAAGTGATGCACTTAAAGGAACAATCCATCTGGGTCGCTGCATAAAATAACAATGAAACATCTGTCACAAATTATACATGGCTTTAATACAAGCGCGCAACCTAATATGATGTTAAAAATCTATATTAATTGAACGTATAGATTATACATATATTTACATATATGTTCTTGCCTTTCTCACCTTTATTCCTCAAAGTGTTAGACACTGTTAATTGTCGATCGAGTTTCTTCGCAGATACCTCAAAATATATTTATATTTAAACTTGCAAACAATTAAAAAATATTAGACACAATAAAGAAATAAAAAAATTCTTAAAATAATTTTTTTTTTAGTATATGAATTGACAACATGTCATGCTGAAGGCAGGAATGGACCAACACAAGAAAATTGTGATAGTGCGTATAATGAATCTATTTACGAGATATCAGTAATGGGTAAAGATCCTCACAAAGGTATGCAGGTCTGGACCGTGCCCAATGAAGGATATTACACGTAAGTGAACACTGAATGTTGGAGTATCATTAAACAAAGAACCAGAAATGAAGAAGTAATCACTGATTATTTATTTTCAGTGTAATTGCGAAAGGAGCAGGAGGAGGAAGAGGATCCGATGGGGTTGGTTCTACACGTGGAGCAACAGCACGTGTTGTCCTGGAACTACACAAAGGCGAACAGATTTATATATTAGTAGGACAACAAGGATTAAGCGCGTGTTATAAGGTATAATTCATCTGTATTACCATTTCTGGTTATACCTGTATTTACTTATTGTTTTCATCTTTCGGGTTTACAATTTGCTAACATTTCGTTTCATTTACATTTTCTTCTACTGCTATTTCATTTCAATATTTAGATCATTACTAAAACTAAACAATGGGCTTGTGTCCTATGTCTTAATTTTTATAAAAGTGTACTATATATTGATAAAGTGGGTTACTAGAACCTCAAATGTTCAATTATTTTTTAATAACTCCTTATATATTAAGAGATATTAACAATTAAAAAAGTAATTTTGTCTCTTTAATTATTAAAGGGATTCAACGTTGTACACATTCCAAGTGCATGTGACATCACAATCCTTGTGTAAGGTTACCATCTTTACAGCTCATAAATCTCTGCTATATGTATTTATATATCAAATATTATTTACAGCTATTTCAAGGAACAATCAAATTTCAATATTATGTCTGCCTTAGCAGGGTTAAATAAAATAAAAACTTATTTGGCTTGATTATTTGACTACCAACAGCTACAAAACATTACCATAGCACTGACCTACTCAACAAATAACTGACGTTAAAATGCATTTCACGTCATAAAAATATGGCCGACCATTTCTAGCGCTAAAACTACAATTCACACTTTTAATTTCTATATCTCCGTCAATATTTAGATATTTAATAAAATAGACACACCAATACTCATTTATTAACATCAATTTCAATTAACAATTGAAAAATCGACCACTAAAAAATGAGGACACAAGCCCATTCTGTCTAAAATAAATATTACTGGTAACTGAAGTGACAATTTCAATCCTTGTCACTTTCTTTCCCCTTTCTTGCTCTGTCTTGCTTGCAGTTGTTGTGTTGAGGGATTAGACCACTTTCATATATATATTCTTATCATCATTAAATACAATATACATTTCTGAATATACTTACAAAGTATATTCATAGATAACATCATACATATATAATAATACATAAAAATGTCGGAGTTATAAGCTGTTCCGTTTGTTTGTTGTTGAGGAGCATAGCATTACGAATAAGTAGCATAGGAAGAATCAATTTCACTGGTTATAAATGTTTGTATCTGAATGTTGTCTTCTTATATCCCAGTCTGTTAGTGGGAAAGTGAATTCTTCTTGCGAAGTGAACACATCTCATACAGGATCATACCAATATCGTAGCAAGACCCATGAAGTAATGAATACTGTTATTCACGATGGAGGAGGAGGAGGAGGGGGAGGATCATTTGTATTTTTGGTAAGAAATTGAATCAGATTTAATTGAAAACTTGGTCAAATATAAAACTATTACTAATTGGTATTCAATGTTCAGATGAACTCTGAAGGTAAGCACATTCCATTGGCAATCGGCGCGGGTGGTGGTGGTCTAGGAGTTGGTAGATTCGTCGACGAGGGAAACCAACACGGCCATGGAATGAACCACTCGAAGGAACCTCATTCGGGTTACATGTACGGTAAACCCACTGAAACTGCAGGGTCTGGAGGGGGATGGGATCCTTACGAAGGTCCCATCACACCCGGGTTTTCTCTTGTGATGGGACAAGCTTTAATTCACGGTGCACAAGGAGGAGCACCTTGCAACCCTTCAAGAGGGCGCCATGGAGAAGGTGGATTTGGTGGAGGAGGTGGTGGTTGTACAAAAGGAGGTGGCGGTGGGGGCTATTCCGGTAATTATACTCTTATATATTTTACCCTTACATTGTTCATATAGGTAATAATTATAAACATTTAATTTGTAATATTTAATTAGGGGGTGATACATCATCTAGCTCCAAGAATGGCGATGGTGGTTACTCATTCGTTGGAGTTGGACGCGAGTTGGAAGAACTATCAAATATTACAGCAGGTTCCAACAGTGGAGCCGGTCACGTTATTATAATACCTGCAATTAAAGTAAAACTAAAAATCTGTACATAGATTGTGTTACGAAATGAGAAATCATGAAACATTGGCGTTTGACCATAGAAAATGTTTATTATAGTGACCCCAACATAATACTGATTTCTCGTCTCGTGGAGCAAAGACACATGTTTCCCCTAGTCGTAGCTATTCGACTATGTAGTAATGAGTGCGTTTAACATTTCACAAACACATTTTAGGGTTGCGGCTGTGATTACCAGTGTGTTTCATTGGATGAATTTCGCTCCGAAGTAAAATGCATTTGTCCTGCTGGTTGGATTATCAGAGGGGATGACGCCACAATGTGTGAATGTAAGTTCTGCAACAAAAGTTGCAGTTTTATGTCGTTTAGCTTGTAGACTATCTAGGCTTATACACTATCTATTTTTAGCTTATAGAGCTAATATAATAAATTATTATTGCAGCCTACCCAGGCGGAGAGGAAGCTGTTGTTCCATTATTGTATTGGGTTGCCTTTTTTGTAATTGCTATTGTTTTGTTGGTATCAGTCCTGGCTTTAATTATTTGTAAGATATGTAAGTAAACAATGTTATTAATCATTCTCTTCCCAGTAAACAATTTGGTGAAGTGTCCTATTTGGTGAAGTTCGAGTCACTCGTACAATTCTATTCAAACGCTTTACAAGTTCTCTACCTGTCACAGATTTTGTGTTAGTTTTTCATAATAATATTCTTTCTTTTTCCAACATCATTCATTAAGTATTTCTGTTTCTTTCCCACATGGGTATATTTTTATTATCCGGTCATAAATCATAAACCTACTCCGCTTTTAATTCAGCAGTGAACCGTCGTTGCAATGTCTGTAGCTCATAAAAAGGACCTTTCCTTTGAACGACTGAATAGAAAACGAACACGTTCCAGACAAAAAATTCATGATACGTAATAGAAATTAAGTAGAATTTACTCCAAAATGTTTACTGGGTTATGATATCATTTCGAATAAACTCGATGGTAATTGTGTATTGATTTTTTAGATAATCGATTTTTGCGAAAGAAGCAGGCAGCACTAAGACACAAAATGATTTTGGAGCAGGATTTGACTTTAAATCGACTTCGTAGCACAACTGATGAATCAGCTTTAACAAATTTCAATCCAAATTATGGATGTGATGGATTGCTTAATGGAAATATTGATGTCAAAACTCTACCACAGGTTGCCCGCGACAGTTTACGACTTGTCAAGTTAGTGTTAATCAGTTGGTTTATGTCACAAGCTTCAAAAGGGTCAGTGGAAATAACTATGGCGCATCATACATACCTCTAACCCATTTGTATCTGGTTCAATAATACCATGGCACCATAATTTTTTCTTCTTTTGGAGTCAACCAGAGAGACGTATACTCTACTCTGGCAACGGTACGTCAATAGTTTTTGTAAATAAAATAATATATTTTATAGAGCACTTGGGCAAGGCGCATTTGGTGAAGTATACCAAGGTCTGTACCAACATCGTCTTGGTGATGCTGTGGAGATGCCTGTTGCAGTGAAAACGCTTCCAGATATGTCCACAGGACAAGCAGAAAGTGATTTCTTAATGGAAGCAGCTATCATGGCTAAATTCAATCATCCCAACATTGTACATCTCATTGGGGTTTGCTTTGACCGACTTCCAAGGTGCGTAAGATATTGGAATTAATTTAAAAGGATAAATAATAATTAAAATAATTTGTTTCATTTCATCATTTATTCAGATTTATTGTTCTGGAACTTCTTGCTGGAGGAGATTTGAAGAATTTCTTAAGAGAAGGGAGACCGAAAGCGGTAAGATTATATTTATAACAGTATTTAAACCTGTGTGGTTCTTGTTTTACAAACGAGTAAATAATAGTAAAGGACATGTAAACGGTGATGTATTAACCAACGTGTTATACCTGTATCAGAACTACCTTTGAAATAAACAATTGTGACGTGATTAAGTATTTTAATGATGTTTAAATTGCAGGAACGTCCTTCTGTTTTGACTACAAAGGATTTGATGTTTTGTGCATTGGATATTGCAAAAGGATGTCGTTACATGGAAACTAAGAGATTCATTCACAGAGACATCGCTGCAAGGAACTGTCTTCTGACCAGCAAAGGACCCGGACGTGTTGTTAAAATAGCAGACTTTGGAATGGCAAGGGACATTTATAGATCAGATTATTACCGGAAAGGAGGGAAAGCGCTACTACCTATAAAATGGATGCCTCCTGAAGCTTTTTTGGATGCTATTTTTACAACTAAATCTGATGTATGGTCATTTGGAGTGGTTTTGTGGGAGGTATAAGAACTTAATATGCAATGTTTATACAACCGTTTAATAATTGTTTTTAAAACTTCGTCTATTCTGTTACAGATTTTTAGTTTAGGTATTATGCCGTACACGGGATGCACAAATACCGATGTCATGCAACTTGTTGCCAGCGGTGGTAGATTAGATACACCTCCTGGTTGTCCCTTAGCAGCTTATCGGTAAGCAAAGATAGTATCGTAAGAAACGCTTTGTCACACAGCGAGTTCTGTTGATCGATCCTAGTTGATTTAACAGAAGATAACTTGAATGAGTTACTGCTCACAAGATTCAATAGAAACTGATCAGCGATAATATTTTTAAAATCTCGTCGAAAGTAAAAATTGGTTTACAACAACCTAAATATAAACTTCAGAAAATAATTTGTGTGAAGTATCCATTTGTAGCTATGTAGAGTTTACTACTGTCAAGTGCAGTTAGCAAATAACGTCCATCCGAATCGAAGGAAAAGTTTAATAGCGTAAAACTTTTGTTGAATCATTCAGTAGTGGATCAACTCTATAAATCAGAGGTTCTCACGTGGAGCTGTTCAACTGATCTCTTCTCGTGAGAACGCGGCTTAATAAAGTATCTCTTGTATTATAATTTAGATAGTGCATCCGTAAACAAGGCTGTATGTATTTCCAGTTAAACTGGTTAAAATGCAAATACTTTGTCAACTAGTTAACTAATGAAACTAGTACTACTAATTTAATAACATCAAGACACTTGTGTAATCTGCAAAATGTAAAACATTCCTAAAAGCTTTTCAACAAGACATTTTATTATAGGGTTAATTTAATTAGTGTTGTATAGTTTGAGCCAAGCTTCGATTATTAAAGAACCATAATTTATCAAGATCAAACATGATCGCATAAGATGTGTAAAAACCAAATGGGAAAGCTGTTTTTAAGAACGATATTACACCAATATAAACACCTGTATAGAAGACTGCACTGCATGGTGCTGCCTCTATTGTCAACAAAAACAACAAATTAATATTTCACTTATTCTCATTAATATTTAAAAGTAAGCGCAATCTTATTCTCAATACATGAATGAACCGCGTTGTTTTTCCAGAATAATGTGCGACTGTTGGAATCCAACGCCAGATCACAGGCCATCATTCAGTCAGTTATACGAGAGGCTTACAATATGCACGCAGGTTACTCTCATTAAAACATTTTTATTACATTTAATACTGTGTCTTGCTCCATTTATAGTGTTATGTTATCGCTATTTTTAGGATCCTGAAATAATGAATGCACCTCTACCTAGTTTTAGTAGGCTTCCTTCAGCAGAAAGAGATGTTACGATAATGAGACCCCCTGGCGATGAAGACTGTTTGCAGGTAAATAATAATTCTCACAAAATGTAAATTCAAATATAATACCGATGGTGGTACAATATAAAATTATATCTATTCAATCATTTGAAATACAATTCATGGTTTATACTCGTAGATACCGAATAGTTCTGACTATCTCATACCGTTACCTGGACCTTCTCCTCCACAATCAACTTCTACAGATCGACTCTTGGACAATTCAGATATTCAAGGTAAATGACTTACTTGTTTCGCGCTTTTATTTAAAGTTTCTTGTCTTTAGGTCTTATATTCTACGATAATATTTCATTTATTCATAACTTGCTAATATCAGAATAGAAAAGGAAAATCATGTCTCACTGTTACTGTGATCCTTGTATTTCTTCTCTACCAGTGCCATCATTTACCTTGCTTTGCTCTATGCTATCCGCATTTTCCTTTTCTGTTAGCCACTTTTCTTATAGCCATCTTCCTTCACTCTCTCTCAGTTCATGTTTTCTCCTTTCCTAAACTCCTTTCTTATTAATCTCAGTAAACCACTATTCGTCTTTTCCAGCCTTTTATTCCATCTCACTGTTTCTTGCCATGTATTCAATGACTTATATTTTATTATTCATAGTTTTTCGAAAATAAAACTGAAAGGAAGATATAAAGAACTTACTTGGCAAAATCATCTTCTGTTGATGTGCTCCACATAAAATTTTGTATAATAATATATTTCTTTGTTTAATATATCCTATGTTCGAAATAGTAACCGAAGGCAATTGGGAAACGAGCTTCATCAGCAACGGCGATCCTAAATCACCAGGAGAGAACAACGATGCTGTTCACGTCAATGGTGCATGCGGTCCTACAGTAAGTCATCAGTATATATTTATAAGAGCATAATGTATGGTACAGATTGGTGCGACATAAACATTTATATATTTTCTTTCATAAGTTGACATTATTTAGACATGAGTGTACTAAATGTGTTGTACTATTAAGTTGGTACTTACGTACAGACTAGTGCGACGCTGTAAAACCATTACGTTTGCTATTTTTAAAAATTCTAGGTACTATTTTTATGAAACAAATATGTTTCAAAGAGATGTCGGTAAATCAAAGACTTTAGGGTTTTGAAGATGGTTTCAAACAGAAGGGTCGAGTATCTATTCAGTCTCCAGTATAATCTCATTGACCGTTGACGTGTTTTTCTAGTTATGTTTGGTAAATAAATAAAAATAATTGAAAATGGTGTTTAAATGGACAAATGAAATAGACCTGAACAATAGACCCTTGTCAAACTGAGTTTATTTTGTAAATATTTTTTTTTATAAAACAAGTTAAATGAATTCGTTTGAAATATTCAAGCTTCCGGCGTATTAAGTTGCATGTCGCACTAATGTGGACGTGTTGTACAACTTCTTACAACAAATGTTTTATGTCGCACCAATCTGTACCATACATTACCTTTACCAGTGAGATTACGTACTTATAGAACAATTTCAATTTTAGGTCGATAAACTAATAAGCATAGATACACCACAACAAACACCAACGAATACACAAGCTCCAGTTAACATAGGCCAATGTCAAAGTAAAGAACTTCCACAAACCAGCATTGATCATTCTGGAACTGGCACAAGCGATGACGCCAATAGGAAATTATCAAAATCGTGTCAAAATGTGGGAAACTACCAAATTCACACCAATCCAGCAAATGACATTACAAATTTAAACAAAACAGAGAAAAATATCTCTAGTCTGACAAATATATCATTAAATAAACAACCACCAAAGAATGTAACAGAAAATCAAAATCATAGCCAAAGTATACCGTTGCAAACACTGAACTACTCACATCCAAATAATTCAAATTTAACGTTAAGTGTTACAGAATTGGAGAGGCAGAACGCTAATTTGTACAACAAGAAATCTTATATGAATATTAGTAATATCGATTCAGAGAGAAAAGCTAATGGACCGTTTTCAATACAAAATCAAAGTTTAAAAAATACAGGCTACTTGAACAATGATTCAGAAATCAGTTGTTAATTATAAATGATAAGATAAATGAAAATGTAAATGATATATATATATTTATATATATATACAAGGTCGACAAGTTGTGGAGATGATAGGGTAAAATTTTCGGACATCATCCTACAATTTGTATGTAAATTCTTACGTGCTCATAACCGTGTTCTTTTTCGTTTAACTGAAATTTTTCACCCGGCTCAGCGTCGTCTCTTGACGGTCCTATATTCATATAAAAATACTTATGAAATAATATATACTTTATTTTACATTGGTTATTTATAAGTAAAAGTAAAATTTTCGAAAACTCATGGCGATTGATGTCATTGAATTTCGATCTTTGAAAACTCTTTGAAAGATTTATTTATATTTTCATAAATTGCTTTTTAATAATAATAATATTTCACTATAATGAAACTAAACGGTTGTGACTGGTTGTAAATCTAAATGGCTTTATAGTTGTTGACGTTTTCTTATTAAGTTATTTAGAAAAATTAGTTTAATAAAAAAGATGTTAAACATACGAGTATATAATATGCGGTGGATCCAATGCATATGTATAACTTTTACTATATGAACTATATAGTATAGAACCATGGACCAGTAAACAGGTCTGGCAAAGATGGAATGGTGTTGAAGAAAAAAGTGACCTGTACCGGTCCGAGAGAAATCACCGGCACCTCCTGCTACCTTAAATAGTCTGCTATGAAATGATTATGATATGATTTTATATAGTTTTGTCACCTTTTATCTCTACTTGCGATGCACAGGTTCCTCGGACCTACACTTAAAGTAACGTCTTTATCGCGTTGCTAACTGCTGCCATTTACTAGTAGTTATTTACTACTACGATCAGCACTAATGGCGGATACGGGTAGTCTCCCAACTAGAACTTGTTTAACTGCCATAGTAGTACAGTAGTAGAGTCCGTTCTCTACACCACACTACTTTTACACCACTTAATTTAAGATATATTTTGCTCTAAAAGTTACAACAAATAGTTTTTAATTTTATTATAATATATCCCAGTAAACAATTTGGTGAAATGTCCTGTTTTGTGACGTTTCTATCACTATTGCACTTCAATTATAGTTTGCATCAACTTTATCTTCATTCGTATTCAGACAGGTGGAGTGGTTCCGCCATTTGTAGCCGATAAAATAGACATTTCATATGAACGACTATGAGAAACTGAACTGTAAATGAACCCTTTCATGAACAAAAAATCATAGGCATCTCCAATATGATGTCAAAGTGATTCTAGGATGTTTGCTGGAATATAATATTATATATCTACAAAAAAGTGTATAACAAATTTTATAGTTTTCAAGTTTAAGTTTTCAAGAAAAACAAAAAAACTGATTAGAACCTTCTTTTCAATATAACAATACAATATAAAATAGATAACTGAAACTAGGATAAGATAACTAAAATGCACAACTAGGTGACAGTATTCGTGGCTACATGCTCAAAAACGAACATGAGGCAATCCTCGCGCACTAAAAACAAACCTTGCGATCGAAGTCCCATTAACAGCGTCACTTTGAATTTTGCCTTTGCCAGACCGTTGTACTGCACCATGTATAAAATCTACAAATTGTAACTATACCTACAAGTTATTCACTGAAATGATGACATAAAAGTTATCTAGTGACATTTAAAACCAAATATTATAAAAATCAATAATTAATTATATACCTTTCAGAGAGTTTTTTAACATCTTATTAATGTTATTTTATAAATATAAATAAATAACATATATTTAAAATTATTATGTAATTTTTGTATACGATTTAGTTTTTTTATATTTGATATATTTAAAATTATATCTGTGCCAAAACTAGTTAAGAATCAACTGTGACAAAAATAGTTGAAAAAGAAATAGTATAAATGTCTCAGTTTGGTGTTATGCTCAGTAAAATCAACATTAACATGTACAGCTCAAAAACCAAGCTACAAGTAATAGTTTACACAATATTTTTGGAATTGATATTTTCGGAATAAACTGTCTACGTAACTGTTCAATGGTTATATTAGTAAATGTGTGAAACCTAAACAAGTTAGACAGATTATATTGTGTTGTGTTTTATTTATTTAATTGTTTAAACTTTATCGAAAATATATTCATCGCAACGAATTAAAAATTTAAAAAAACAGTTATGAAAATATTTTTAAATAATGATTGTATTATATATAACCATTTAAAATTTTGATGAATTTTCAAATTGTGAGAACAAAAATAAGAGAAATTTAAATAATATTATATGTTTATTGTTATATATAATATATATAAAAGATATATAAAGGTAATGTATTACAACAATAACGGTGTACTGTACATTAAAAATATTTATAGGAAAGATAATCATGATTTAAAAACAAAGTGTCATTAAAAAGCAGCTAGGAATACTAATAATGAATTAAATCGATTTTCTGTTATTTATTCAGTGAACTAGGAGGCCCAGATCGCAGTTATGAAACTTAAAAAAGAGAAAACCTACAAAGTCTGGTATTAACCATGGTGCACGTAATAAACTTTCAAGCCCACCTTGGCAGTAGGCTTACTGTTGTACGTAATTCTGACGGGATACAATAGATTTCGCCTGAAGCCCATTGTGATTGGATAAAATTCATTGTTTCTGGGAGTTATTGTTTCCAAGGACTTCAAAAAATTAATTTGGTACTCCACACAAAAGGAACAATAATAACTTGATGCATATTGAGTCAAAAATGCTCGTAGTTTAGACGTACATCACAAACAGTTTAACTAGATACAATTGATTTTGTGTGCTAGTTAAGAACACATCATGATAAATAGAAAAATTTGTCCATTTATTTAGTGCTTAAGGTCCGCCAAAAAGAATCTGTGTTTTTAAATCATGATTTTCTTAAAATATTTGTAAATTTATCTAAAGAAACCTTACATGAAATATTCAAAGATATTTTTGATCATTTTTGTTTATAATAAACTATACAACGTTTTTCAGATAAATAATAAACAAATATACGTATCTAGTATAATGTACAATTAAACGCACAAAAAACAATATATCAAAAACCTGAAACAATAATTTAACTATATCCGTTTGTAATATACTCGTATATATTTATTCGATGCTAATTGTTCTAATGTTTTTAGTTATAGTTATGAATGAAAATAGTTGGCTCAAAGTTTTATACTTATTGTTCATCCTGGATTGTAGTCTCTTTGTTTATTACTCGCACTTGGACAGTGTAATATTTATTACTCATTTTTAATTACTATTATTATAAGACTTTTTTATATTTTGCATTATATTCGATGCCGGTCAGCCCTGCTACCGCGTGGATGATTATCCAAAATTTAAGTATACATAATGCCTCGTACAGATTGCTGCGACATAAACATGCAACATCCAACATTTATATATTTTCATTCATAAGTTGACATTACTTAGACATAAGTGTACTAAATGTGTTGTACTTTTAACGTACTGACTAGTGCGACATAAACATGCGACACTAAAAAACCCTTATGCTATTTTTAAAAATTCTATGTAGTATTGTTATGAAACAAAAACGTTTCAAAGCTAAGTCGGAACATATAAAGAAATTACGGTTTTGAATTTCGAACAAAAGGGTCGACTTTTATTACTTTTTTCTGTAAATATTTTTTTTTCTAAAGCAGGTTAAAAAAATTCGTTCGAAATATGAAAGCTTCCGACGTATTAAGTTGCATGTCGCACTAGTGTAGACGTGTTGTACAATAAAAGTTGAATGTCGCATGTTTAAGTCGCACGTATGTGTATGGTACTTAATGCCGACAGCGACACCAACATGCGACGTCCAACATTTATTAGAAGAGGTTGCACAACACGTCCAAACCGAAGTACCATCGGGTTGCTTTGTCGATACTACGGAATCACTTTATATGGTTATAAAAAAAAAACAAATTAAGTAATGAAAGCCTAATGACATTTAACATTTACGAAATATTTTATTTACTTAATTATTTTAAGCCATTGGAATGTAATAATACCTTTTGCGTCTTAGAATTTTAAAAATATGATATATCTACATGATTCATACAAATTTCGTACACTCATGCCTAAAAAACGTGAACCTATGAATGAAAATATATGAATGTTGGATGTCGCATGTTGGAGTCGCCGGTTGGTGTGGGCGGTACTTAATGTTCTTCTTGGTCTTTTAGCCATACTTTAATTTGCTACGTAACAAGAAACATTTATTTATTCAGACATAGATCAAATTACTTGTATATAAAAATATCTTTGAATATGACATTTAGTATATAATTATTATAAAAAGAAATATACAATATAACTGTAATAAAATATATGTATACTGATTCATTGTTATATTTTAATTCAAAATATATGAATTTATTATTTTTATGATAGTAGAAATATTAGTACATAAGTAAAAAAAAAATAAACGAATTAATCATATTTGTGAATCAGTATATGTAAAACGTATAACACGAGTATATCGCCTTAAGTGTTTATCAATTGTTATGAAACTTTTGTTAAACAGAAAAAACACTATTTTAAATATTGTTTGTTGTTAAGGTTTTCTTGAATAGGTAGGTATAGGAACCATGAAAGTATTGTTTGTTAACAATTGAATGTATATAGCACGGTGTTCCGTATGTATCACGTCATACTTTTGGGGGTTGTATTTGCCTTCTATAAAATCCTCCCCTTTTCAAGATATTTTGACTTTTGTAAAATATCGAAAAATCACTATTTTTTGTATGTTTTACTTATTATTACAAATTTCTACTTATTTTTTATTATTTATTTCATATACATTTATATACGAAAATATTTAGGAATATTAGTCTAATCAACCGAAGACTAATGAAGATGTTTTCCGAATCATTAGGGGTGTTGAAAAATGTATTTAAAAAAATACATGGTCTTTTAACAAGAGATGTCATTTTAAATCAACATAAAAACGCAATATTTTCTAGAAAAGTGTTCATGTTTTTATTTTAATTACGTTGCATGCTATTGATGGTGACATCATGAGCAGAGATGTGCACAAATACTATTCAAAAGTATTTAAATACATACATACATACAAATACCTCAGAATACGACACAGAAAAATCCCCTATTATGCCGTTGTTAAAAATTCTATAGTCACGAAACACGGCTCGACAAGGCTCATGCTCGTTTTCGTTGAAAACTTCGTTTCGCGTTTAGTTTGCCGACTCGTGTGCCTTTCTCGTGTTTTATCTCATATCTCGATCTCTCACTAACAACAGTTATAATCACATTCGCTTCGGGTAGATTCGGGGCTAAGGTTTGCAACCAGTCGCCTCGTGTGCGGAGGGCCTTAATATAAATATTAATTATATTGTATTGAAATTTATAAACCACACTGGCAACTCAGTGTACAGAACAGTAATAATTTTTTGATATTTCACAAAAATCCAAATATTTTCAAAACGGGGATATTTCTATAGGGGTCAATTTTAACATTCTGTCTTGTTTTAACTCAGTCTATATCCTGTATAAGTTTGACGTGGTACTAACGGGACACCCTGCATAGTACGTAGTTTGACTAGTTAATAGAACTATAATAAATGTTACAGCGTTGCAACTTGTCTAATGAATGTGAGTTGAATCACTGCTCCTGAAAACAATTCGAGTTAGAATACAGTCACCATTAAAGCATTTTTGCCTCAATGCTGGATGCGGTACCAAAGAATTAATTTTTATTGTTATAATAAAATATATTTTTAAATTAGTAAAAATGTTAAAATCGTTTGTTTTTGTCTTGTCTTTAAGTCTTAAAAAAGCGAATCATAAAGTGTCTTGCAAGGTAAATTAAAAATGGATATTCAGAGCTTGAGTCGATTTTTGTACTGTAATTGAACATAGTCAAGTTTTGATATGTCATATATGTAGACGGGGTCTTTCATAGAAAATAAGGAGTCCAGACTATTGATATTTACCACCATCCATCAAAGCCGAGAGACCTAGATCCACTATGACAGGTCCTGGCAGTATATATGTATGTACGAGTATATTCTAAAAAATATATATATATTTAAAATAATAAATCATTACCCGCGAAACACAATTATGTATATTTAAGATTTATTTAACATAAAAAGTTTAGTTTTCCCAAAACATTTTTAGGATATTATAATGTAAGATTACATAAATAAAAAAACGTAATGTTATGTAAAAATATTACGTTAACTAATACATGAGTTTACGTTCTGTGTTTAGTGGGTATATTATATAACAACGACTTGTAATTTAAATACATATTAAGGCGATATGTTCTATAATAAAGTTTTATATATTTGTGAAAATCAAATACCCATATAATTCTAGTTAGCGTGATAAATTACAAAATAAACTTAAATAGGGTATTAACAAAGTAAATACATACACATTATAAAAATAAAATATGAAATTATATTCAAAAAATGATATTTATTATATATTTAGTAGCCTATTGCTTTGCCCGGCATAAATAATATTGACCTGGTACATATATTATGAGTATTACAGATCCAAAGTAAATTTTATTATTTTGTTAATTGCCAATGAGAGTGAAGAATAAAATTGCTGAGAAATGTGCACTGAATAGATTGAAATATATGACAAGTTTACACCGGATGCGTTGGAATATTTAACATATTACACTGGAAGGGATAGAATTCGCAGTTTAGCACTGCTATACACATAGTACTTATATACTACTTTTACTATATATTTGCTACTGCTATATATATAGTATATATATATATATATATATACATATATATATATATATATATATTATATTTATATATACATATGCAAATATATCTTACGGTCATACATATACAAATAAATATACGGTTTTCGAAAAACCTAAGTGATTTTAGAACCATTCAAAAACGAAAATCTAGGTATAGTTATACCAAATAAATAAATATTATTTTAATACATAATATTTTCAGTAGCCATGAATAGATCATTCTTGTTGTCGGGATATAAAGTATAAGAAAAAGCAGAACATTTTTAGGAGCGGTAAAAAGCTACGTGCCTATGAAGCCTGAGAAATTATATATTTATATTTACATAATATTTTAAATGTCATTTTTTATATTAGAAAAGAAAAGAAATAATTTCATAATCTTATATACTCGTATAATGTGTATAAATAACGATGCTTTAATTATGTATAAATAATTATCAAATCAATGTTGACTAAGTAATAAATTGATGTCAAAAATGATTAATTGATAAACGTATTTAGATTATAAAAATATCATAATTAAGGGAAAAAAAAAACAAATATAATAACATTTCTAAAAACAAAAATATTGAAAAGCAAATGTATTCTTTAGTATGTATATTATGTCAGTATTATTATTTGTAGTGTTTTCAAGATTCAGTTAGGTCATTTTTGAGAGCAAGCGAACTGATTAAAAATATTTTATTCCAAATATATGGTGAAATTTGAGAAAGTGTGGAATATTGTAGTTCTCAAAGTTTGTTTTTAGAATAGTAAAATGAAATCGTTTCTTTAGATAAGCGTTAGATTTATTGTATGAAACGTAGAAGCAAAGGAAGCGGTAGAGAGGCGTATGAGGGGGCACTACAAGTGTTACCATCTGCATTTTCAAAGAATTTGCTTCGAAGAGCAATATAACCTATCAGAAAGTGGTATCAGCCGAACTCTGTTGTTCTCTCAGTAGACCCTTCTCAGTATTCCCTTCTCTTTCATGATTGATACGATAAATTCAATACGTTGATGTGTACCTGCGTGCGATAACCTTAACAAAATATTTCAATTTTTTAAATTTAAAGTTTTTTATATTATAATAGCATAAATATAGCATTTATTAAAATTGATTACTATTTTATATTTATCTTCTTTTCAAAATTTTCAATATTTTTGTTTTTTTAAATAACGTAACTATATTTCATTGTACAACATTGCTCTCGTATTTAAAACCAGATGCTGTAATAAAAAATGACGAAACAGTAAAAATGCTTTTATTTACTGCGCCTTGAGATTGTCTTCTAGGATTATTAAAGATTTTTTACAATTTTATTTAACTTCGACCTTGACAGTCGGTCTCTTTCGAACACAACGATCTTCTACAAGTTCGGAGTTTTACATATGTGTACCGCTATAAGATACACCGAGTGGAACGATCTCTTTCCTAAGCTGAATCAGGAAAGAGCGCCAAAATTCAAGTGATCACAGATTTTTGTTTTTATTTAATTTGATTACTAAAGATTATTACAATCTGTCCTGCTTAGAGGACATGCAGTGATAGGTATGTAAAAATAAAGTGTCTTGCGTGGAATGTGCCCATCAACTCATCCCTCAATTTTAATAGATCCTAGATTCTGTTCAGTTGGCTAACAGGTCCTGAGGTACTTTCTTTTTTAGTCTGAGTGCTACGGAATTATTGGACATTAGGCAGCGGGATACATTGTTTGGATGTTCCAGTATTCCCTCTTTGTATGCTTTGGTTCTTAGCACTATTTCTTCATTAACTGTGGATGTATCCAGATCCCGATGTATTAATCGTAACTTGTATCTATGTATCGTGACAATCCTTAGCATTTTAGATTGGAATCTTTGGATTATCTCAATATTAGAGGTAGATGCAGTACCCCATAGGTAAATACCATATGACCATATTTATGATGTCGTCGTGCCCTCATATATGTGGGCTACATCACTGCCTCATGCATGTTTTGTGTTTGCGAATATAGAGCCTCAGCAAACACTGGAATCGAATCCAATAGTATAGCAGCTTCTCAGATAACCTTACAAAAAGCATTTAAATAATACTTGGAATATTTTTACCACTGTATATACTCGTACAAAGAAGTTGTAAGTTTTAAATGAAGTTTAAAATAGTTAACTAAAGGTTTATATTGGAAAGAATTTAAAGTAGTTTTACTCGTATAATATAAACAACTAAATCTGTTCTAACACATAAATAAACCAAACCAACCGAACAGAAATTGAAGACATTTACATCAGTAGTACATTGGTTCCAAAAATATCGATATGTTTCGTTGGAAACGAAGTAGGGCGAACCTACATATAACTTTTTTCTGGGGTATTTCAAGTGTCACGTCCTAAATGGGCTTGTGTCCTATGTCTTAATTTCTATAAAAGTGTACTATGTATTGATAAAGTGGGTTACTAGAACCTCAAATGTTCAATTATTTTTTAATAACTCCTTATATGTTAAGAGATATTAACAATTATAAAAGTCATTTTATCTCTTTAATTATTAAAGGGATTCAACGTTGTATACATTCCAAATGCATGTGACATCACAATCGTTGCCAACCTTACAGCTCATAAATCTCTGCTATATGTATTTATATATCAAAATATCAAATATTATTTACAGCTATTTCAAGGAACAATAAAATTTCAATATTATGTCTGCTTTAGCAGGGTTAAATAAAATAAAAACATATTATTCTTTGACTTGACTTCATTATTTGACTACCAACGTTAAAATGCATTTCACGTCATACAAATATGGCCGACCATTTTTACTGCTAAAACTAAAATTCAAACTTTTAATTAATATATCTCCGTCAACATTTAGATATTTAATAAAATAGACATGCAAATACACATTTATTAACATCAATTTCAATCAACAATTGAAAAATCGACCACTAAAAAATGAGGACACAAGCCCATTCTATTCTAAACACATATTCGATGAATAATAATATTATCACATACGGCAGCCATCGTGAGAGCTGCTACGTGCGCCCAGTTCGACACTGGATTATATTTGAATATTAAATAATAATGTACTTGTTTTATAAAATATTTTAAATATTATTTGTGAGAAATGGACAGTTCATGGGACCAGTATTCATTTACAACATAGGATATAAATAATTTCGAGAGTATACGAAACTGAACTACTTGTCTAAAAATAAGGCAGGCATCCAGATAGCTATTTGTAGAATATTTCACGAATATTTGTGAATGATTATTATAATACATACAAGCAGGAGTATTTTAATTGTGAACGCTCTAATTGGTTTAAATTAGAGAATTGAAATTCATAACTAACTCTCTTTGAATTTTATTGTTTCTTGTAATGTATGTATACACATATGTATACCGGTACATGTATAATATTTAAAAGTAAAATCAAAATATTTACTTGCTACGTTTGCAATGAATTTAGATCAGTTTTCCTACATCTATACGAGATCAATACAAAAAGATGGCAAAAAGCAACAAGTTACATATAAAAAGGGGTAAGTTTTTAATATTATATCTTTCTATATATAGGTCACAAGGTAAAAGAGGGGTTACCAACCATGTCTTCATTTCTATAATGGGCTTATGACCTCTTTCTCGTTTTTTTAATTTTCGATTGAAATAAATTTTTTTAAATATCTAAAAGTTGAAGAAGTTATAGCTATATCAAATTTTAATTCCAGTTTTCCCGCATCTTTTAGATATGCACAGTATATCACAGAAGAAATAAATAATCGCGACTATTTTTCTTTTTTCGCAACCATTGCAATATTATACTTTATGGGATACATAAACCAGGTGTTAGTAGTAAATGTGTGTACACACACTCTAGTATGTATCTCTATTGTATAAAAGAGATGGTAAATCGTTGCATATGACGTACCATGTATTAAAATTTTCTATAAAGTTGTATCCTTTTAATAATAAAGGAGACAAAATGGCTTTTTTAATTGTTAATAAATATTTTAAAAATAGAAAATAGTTGTTAAATATTAATTGGACATTTAAGGTTTTGGTAGCCAACTTTATCAATATGTACTTATTACAGTTTTATAAAAATTAGGTCATAGTTCATAAGGCATTAGTTTGCTATATATATATATATATATAGAGACAGAATGCTGACCTGAAAGTATGTCCAAAATGTGTGCGAGAGAGAAAGTTATATATTCCTATTTGTTCTCTATGCACATGCGTCGCCATCTGTCTTCCAACACAGGCACTAAATTGATCGACCTCGTATAAAATTGGTAGTTGACAATTCCTATCTTATGCCAAGTTTGATGTACCAGTAGTAACATTCACAAAATGTATGCAAAATGATATGTAGAAGGTTTTTAATTATGTATTTTAATTAAAGTATTATTCTTGCTACAGAAATTTAGTTCCCTGTCCACAAGCAAGAACAGTCCATGGTCGATATCGATTGATCACAAGGAGTCTTCGTGGGGGCTGCACAGGATGGGGAGACTCCTCACACCCCGCCAACACTATATTTAAGGTTATATTTTACAGTTATTAATAAATATAATTAACTATCAATATTCTCAGTGTTCAGTATAATCCGTTTGCCAGAGGAGAGTTTCCAATATTACGAATTTCCAGGAAATTCAAGGAAATAGGCAATTTTTTAAAACATTGACGGAGCTGTTTTCGAGCTACCATACAAAATTCAATACCAAACATATAAGATCATAAGTATACACCTGGAACATTATAATACAGGATAATTAAAATTAGGTAATCTAAATCTATAAGCATCACAATTAAACGATTCTAGTGTTTTAAAATGTTCTTGCTTTTTTTTCTTAAGGTTTATTATTTTTTTCGGGTTCAGATTGTAAATATAACCTCTATTTAGTTTTATCTATATTATGGTGGCATAAGTATTGCATAGTTATCAGGCGGTTTATTTTACGATATTTGAATATCCACCACAAATGTTCATTTAGGTTCAATAATTTAACAATGTAAGAACTACTGTTTAATGGTAAATGTTCAAATTGTTAAATTCTTGGAAATAGGGTCCATCTCAAAAGACGTTGTATGTGAAATTTCTGGCAATCCTTTTTTTTAAATAAAATTCTTAAACTTATATTCTTGTTATATAAATAAATCATACGTCATCACATTTTACTAATTAGGCCTAATTAAACCGTCTCTTTTCCTCATTAAAAACAGAGTTATCCTAGACAAATGGCAGCTCTACTTTACAAAATATGAACACAATTGTGTGTGCAGAGTTGCCAGATTTGAACTTAGATCTCGCGAACAAAAATGAAAAAAAAGTTGTATAAAATAAATTATAAAAATAACCGTAGTAGAATATTGTATACCATATAAGCATAAATAATCTAATTCGTTATTAGTTATTTAATGCAACGCTTTTACTAACTGCACTTCTATTTATTCCCGTTCTACCACTACTTTATACGTAACTTACAATGATAACTTATGGAGGAACCTCAATAAAATTACCATTCACCATTAAAAACAAAATTATTCTTTGTAAATATATAAGTATTACTTAAAATTAGAAACTACTCTTACACACACAAGTACCGTTGAAATAAATATGCCCATGAACACTGAATTTAATATAGCCTTTGTAAATATGAAAGTAAATAAATATACGATTTAAAATGACCGATAAACAGTAAATGGGAAACCTTGCACTGAATCTAAACTTTAATATTTTATTTTGGCAACAGAAGTAACAAGGTTTTTCCCAACCTTCGAATCTGCATTATTTATAAATATTATTATGCACGTCTATAACTTCTGTTGTAAATTTTAGTTACAATGTTCATTGTAAAACATTACTGGCTAATATATTTTTTATTTTCTTTATATGAAAACATTACATGAAAAAAAAAACTGGTTCGAGAACTGAACCTAAAAGTATAGCTTCCCAAAGTTTCTCAGCCACTGTGCAGTCAGATAGATAAATTTGATAATATACTGGCAGCATTTTATTGTAATCAACACTAGATGAAATTTATTTTAAATTATGAAATTAATCCTGTATATAATTAAAATTCGTATGAAAAGTGCAATTGTTAATAGATAATTAAAATTTTGTGAGAAAATATCTCTGAATTTTTAATTATTTTTCACTGTTTTACCAAAAAGTATAATTAACTATAATTTTGAAGATTATAATAGACTTTAGAATTAAAATAATCCGCTTTATGTAAACTAACTCTATATCCAAATGTTTATATTTTGTAATAGCTTGGCAGTCAATTTATTCAGTTTGAACTTAGAACTGTATCAGTACAATATCTTGTATAAAGTCTTCCGTGTGCCAAAATAAGTCATAACGTTTAATTTATTTTAATTCTAGAACCTTAATATTTATTTATTTTAAATCAATTGTTTGTGTTTAATTTTCATAACATAACCTCATTCATATTTGTTAATGTGTGTGAATATTATACTTTTCTGTGTGTGAATTTACTAGTTCCTTATCTCATGTGATAGTTATTATTTAAATGCCTCAATATATGTTTGTTTTAATGTAAGTTATGTTTTATGATTATAAAAGGTTCATCTAATTTGATATTGAGGTTAGATTTGACATATGTATGTATAAGTCATATGTTGCTTTATATTATTTACAATATATATTGTAGTTCTAATTTTACTTATTCATAATTTTATTACATTAATGTATAATATCTATTTAAATTTTAAATTTTGAGATGAAATGTCATACAAAGATATAACGATATTATGACTGGAAAGCAATTCCAGTTTTGTATGCTGCATATTACAGACTAGTTCTCCTAACCTTTAAAGAATTATTTTTACCATATGATTATGAATTCTTAAGTTCTTTTAATAGTGCTCTAAGTCCGTATTTATGCACATCTAGTTGGAAAGTAAGAAACCTAAGATGAATATGCAATGACAATAATATTCGTTGATTTAAACTATGTCAAGATCTAGAAGTAGGTTCACTAAAAATTGCTACAACACTCTAGAAGAAACCAGTAGATTTATTTTATTTTCTACTGATTCTCTTAAAATAAAAATGTATTATTATACATTTCTGAAACATTTTGAAAAACTTCTTGATACTAATTCAAATCTACCGTAAATTTATACATTATAACATTTTAAGAATTCACAGGTATACAACCAACAACTAAACAAGTGATCCGTTTTGTCAACATTGTTTAAATATTATAACAGGTTTTTACTTGCTTACCTTTTATGTACATACTGGAAAGAGAGAGTACACATATTTTAAAATGAATAATGTAAGAGCAATTGCATATTTTAAGAATATGTTTCCATGTCTTTCGTAAACAATAAAATAGGTTTCAAATTTATTTAAAAATATTTGTCTTTGTTTTAAAGATTAATATCATGAGAATTATTTATAGTTTAAACTAAAATTAAAAGAGTAGACCTAAAGACCTAAAAGAAACTTACAGAATGAGTTCGTGCAATACACATGTGGGAGTCCTTTCCTAAATATACACTATTAAAAAAAGGTGTAGCTGTAAGCAGCAGGGCAATAACCAGGGTTTACATATTACACATGTGGTGACTGTTAGCTATTTTTTATTATATTTAATTTATTTACGTTAAAACCATTGGCAATAAACTCTACGCTACGGAAAATACATCTGAAATCCCTGTTTGCCGTTGACGCATCGTGTGACTCAATTAGTTCTTTTCTTGAACAAACTATTTATCTGAATCGTATCTGATAATGCAAAACTCCCTTTAGACTGGCAGATAATGACATAAAATCGGCTACTATTTGTTACAAATGGTTACTCTTCAGGGGTTAAATATTTGATTTGAATCTTGTGAAGAATGATTTTTAAAGGTTTGAGAATATGCTACGAAGTCCTGAAAATCTGTTTCTTTGTTAATGACTACCAGAACATGATTAGTTGAAAGAAATTAGCCTGTAAAAAATAAAATGAACCTGATTCATTAAATATGACGGGCTTTTAACCTCACTGGATGGGTATGGCATTTCGCTTCTGCCGAGTTTTTTTTATTAATTCCCGGAAAATACGTCAATCTTGGTGTAAAAAATCGAATCAAATTAGTAGTTCTTTCTACAAGTTTGATTAACAATCCTGTGATTATGCCCCGACGTACAGCGGTAAGGTTCATATGTTAGCTCTTGAAAGGATGTTACATTGTAAGAAATGGTAGACGTTTTTCTGTCATTTCCTGCCGGTCCATATTGTTTATATGCAATATTTTGATATGTTTATATTTACTTCATGAAAGATACATAACATACATTATTCAAATGAGCTCATTGATGTAATCAATATCCATTAATTACTTTACTTAAAAGTATAATTAAACTAGAAGTGCCTGAAGTGTCGAATAAGTTCAACAAATACTTTAAAAGTACCTGAATAAATAACCCTTCCTAATTAAATTAAGTGACGTAACAACTAGTGTTCAAAATGTCTTTCAATCGCTACCCAAAAAATTTCAACGCCAATGGATATGGCTGGCACCGACAAACACCGGTACCAGTGATCATGCCAGGCCCACCGAGACCCGCCATGGGGTTTGTCAATCCGCCGTATGGTTCGCAGCCTATGGGAGGATTTGGTCAATTTGGGGCTATGGGTGCAGTTGGCGCATATGGAAATACACCATATCCAACAATTGGATTTGGAGCCTTCCCTCAGTTACCAGGATCAGGACCCCAACATGGATCAATTCCCCAACCTGGACCAGGGTCTCTACCTGGGTATGGTTTTGTGAACCCTCTAGCAAATACCGCCTTGTATCCAACCCTGAATCCGTTGAAATCTTTAGACGATTCCCCAATTATTGATGAGGAAGATAAATGTGTAGCCAGAGTACTGACTAAAGAGGAGGTAAGAACTTTTATTACAGTTATATCCAAAATTAGAATAGAGAAGATTCAAGAAAATAAATTACATTGTTTTCATATCGGTAAACATATTAAGAAAAATTTGTTAGAACTGCCTCCATACTGAAATTGATAACGTCCGGCCGCCAATTATGGATCATTATTGTCAGTAGGTTGTATTGGCGTTGTTTCCCATTAGCACACTTTATCACGAAAGTCTCTCGAGTTTATCACGAGTTTATCGTATATACTTCTGTGTTGAGAGAAAAGTACCCCGGTAAACACAACACGTAAACTCGTGTATTATTAATCGTTACATTTTATTATTTGCCGAAGTTTACCATGATTTTTATTATCGTTAAATAAATGCAAACAATATTGCAAAACTTTTATTACTACATTAATTTAATATGTAACACTACATAACTTTTCACAAAAATCTTTATTGATGTCAGAAAACATGCTATTTGAATTATAACTTTGGTTATGTAATCTTATATAATATTTACTTAAATAATTTTATGTAAAAGGTAAAATAGTTACTGTGTTTAGCGGCATATATATACTAGTGTTTACCCCCGTCGCAAGTGACGGCTGTTTTTTTTGTATAAATTGAATTTCATTTCAAATTTTAATTCCATTCCATTCCATTGAAATATTAAACTCATTCCATATTTATTTTACATATAACAACAAACAATTTTTCATATAAGCTGACTAAAAAATATATTTTTTTCAATTTGTTCATTATTTTGTATTACTCATGCGGGGAAAGTAGTATCTTGACGCTCGCTGTTGCGGTTGAAAAAGAGCCGTTTGTCCATTTAAAAATTACGCGTGAGTTTTTTCATAAATAAAACTGTTATTTGAGTGTGACAAGTTTACTTGTCGCACGTAAATTATTCTTGGCACACGCAAATTTATATAAAATTGCTAAAATAAGCTCCGCCCCCCAACCCCCCGCCGGGGCTTTGCCCCTGGACCCCAACGGGGCTTCGCCCCTGGACCCCGACTTTGTACCCACATAAATCGCCGCATTTGTAATACAAAATAGTATGTGCAACAAGTGCGACGTTGTCGATTGCAATCGACAACTTGTCGCACTTGTTGCACAATATTCTATATTATATTTATAAACGTGCTCAAAACCAATATCAAATCAGTTTATTTTCGTTCGTGTCGTGTGTATTATCTCACTCGTATACACGTGCGTTCTCTCTCTAACAACACAGTTGCATTCTCTTTCGGTTTCCGGCAGATTCGGGACTTAGGTTTGCAATCATCAGGCCCATGTGGGGACGGCCTAACTTTTCATAACATCATTTATTGTAACTTTTATGATAAAAAAGTTATAAAAATTTAAATAAAGTGCGGTGTTGGCTCTTTTTAATAACGGATGCCGCTGACTATGTGAGTATCACATAAATCAAGTGTTCCGCATGGATACATGTTGGCAGAGGGTTGCTTTCTTAATGTGGACTAAGGCGCCTGCCAGACTACTGAACATTTAACATCATTTCGGGAACATATAACTTTGTACTGTAGTCTGACATGTAATGGACCAAATATGTTTTCACGCATATCAAAGTAAAATAAATGCGTATGAGATAAGATTTAATAATGAGAATGAGGTCATGGAAAATGATGACTTTGACCTTGTAACATCCTCTTCAATTTCGTTAAAAAGTAGCAGTTCGATGATGCACTATGAGTATATGACTGTCACAGAGCACATGTAGCGTTGCGCTACTAGCGTTGATATTCACCGCAATGCGGTTTTAGTTCTCATGCCCATCTCTTGGTAAATTCATTATTTTTCTGTTTTTAAATCCATTTTAACTAATATAAATACATAACTACTTCAATTTGCGTCATCTTTATTATATTTCGTCCATATTAATGTCGCAAGCCGATGCCCTCACGGATCTTAAATGGGCTTGTGTCCTCATTTTTTAGTGGTCGATTTTTCAATTGTTGATTGAAATTGATGTTAATAAATGTGTATTGGCGCGTCTATTTTATTAAATATCTAAATGTTGACGAAGATATAGCAATTAAAAATTTGAATTGTAGTTTTAGCGCTAGAAATGGTCGGCCATATTTTTATGACGTGAAATGCATTTTAACGTCAGCTATATGTAGGTCAGTGCTATGAGCTGTAAGGTTGGTAGCGGTTATGATGTCACATGCATTTGGAATTTGTACTACGTTGAATCCCTTTAATAATTAAAGAGACAAAATGACTTTTTTAATTGTTAATATCTCTTAACATATAAGGAGTTATTAAAAAATAATTGAACATTTGAGGTTCTAGTAACCCACTTTATCAATATGTAGTACACTTTTATAGAAATTAAGATACAGGGCACAGGCCCATTCTAGAAATGTATAAGATACCCAAATTATTATTAAAGATATAATGTCATTTGAAGAACCAGGATAATTAAATAATTATAGTTATAAAGAAACATGTAATGTTCTTAAGTATCATTCCCACTCACTGCTTTAATTTATTTTTGTATTTAATTTAAATTGTTTAGCATATGGCAATACGCGTAGTCATTCACAGTACCATTTTTAATTTAATTTATTTTTTAAGTTTTGCATACGCATACGCAGCAACTGAATTAACTAAACTTAAATTAAAACACAAATGTGAAAAGGAATGCTTAAACGGGAACCTGAAATCTAGATTACTATATTAAATAAAAACAGTAAATTATATATCAAAACAGTGAGTGGGAATGAGGCTTAGCACTCTACACTAAAGTAATTATTATTTTATTTAAATATTTTATTAAAATTAGTAGAAATTTAATTTCTCCTCCGTAAGGAGTTCAAGCCGGTGTCGGAATCTGTACATTTGGTCTGATTGTATCTGCACTAACCATATATTCCTTCTGACTCCGATTCCACAGCCCTACTTGAAATATTAACAAATTAAATCCAAACACATAAACATTTCTAGTACTAGCTTACTACTGGTGAAATAGCTAATAAAAGTATATTTATAGATTATTTTAATTCGACATGTTTTAAAGATGATTTCATTCCGCACATGTGTAGTTCCATTGCAGAACTTCATATCCATCTTCAATGAAGTTTAAATTTAATATTACGAGTATATTTCACAATATTTTATATATGTTTATATATCATAAACATAAAAATGAAATATTTTTGCTTTTTTCAAATTTATATTATTTAACATCTGCCCATTTTTGATACTAGTGATCTCCGATGATCTCCTACAATGCTAGTTTTTATTAGGTATTAGATACTTTTTATTATGTGAATTCATCATACATATATATTGACTGTACCATTCCCTAATAACATTTATGATTATATATTGAGTAAAATGCAAGTTAATGTGTACTTTCTGGGAGCCGAAAGTAATTAACAAATTTATAGTATATTTGCGAGTTTCTTTTTTTTGCTTATTAATTTATATGTCGTGGAAATAACACATTTATTTAATAAAATGTATTTTATTAAATTTATATATTTGGTGTTTCACTTAAGGGGGTTCTCCCGTGTGATGAGTTCAAAAAATCTATATATTTTTTTTTAATAAATTTATTCCTTAACATTTCTAGAATATGCTGGTAAAGTGATTTTTAAAAATCGAAGTCGTTATAAAGACACAACAGTTAGAAGAAGCAGATGTTCGGAGCGCGTAGTTGAGTGGTAGAACTTTAAATGCGTTTTTCTGAAAACTGTGTTTTTCAAAGTTTCCTCCATCATATCTCGAGAACGGTTTGACCGATTCACTTAAAATTTTTAGAATAGACTCAGCACGGAATGAACTAAAATCTTTCACGTAGTTTTTACATACTCTTGAAATAGTAATAAATAACTGATAAAAATCTCAAAGATCTATCTTTTCATTGAACGTCAAAAAAGATTCTCAAAAAATGCTTAAAAAACAGACCGTCACTCGGGAAACCCCTCTTAATACACTAATTTTATTATTATTATTTTGTTTCGTTTCTTTTGCACTTTATGCTTTGGTGTCTTAAATCTAATTTGTGGTAATGTCAATAATATGCGATAAAAATTGACCATTACTGAATCAAAATAATACAAGGTTTTAAGTCAAGTGGTTATTCGGCCTGAACGTGGAATTCCGTCAGTACAAAGGTCTTACAGTCCTTATCTAAAGTAGTTTATATTTGAAGTCATAGTTGCAATAGATAGGTGCAAGTTGAAGGTTATGAGTTTTGGTATAGTGTGAGACATTGTTTCCATTTATTTAACATAAAACAACTCTTGTGTTATGTGATATGTAAGTTAATTATTGAAAGCAATTTATGAGTGCAGAATGCAAATAAAACATGAGTGTCGTAATCCCAAATTAACTTGCACACAACCAATTAAATGACACAACAATCAAATCCATAAAAAATATACTGGTTCAGAAATCAAGCTTCAACGTTTTAGCAAATGTTGAGCAAATATAGCTATTTAAAATATTGGTATTTCCGCTTTATTTTCCATTCATCTTTTGACGTCATGGAACAACTGTCAACTAACAAGTAATCGATTTTATTTTGCACTGTTCACATGTTTATACATATACTTGTGTATGTATATGTATATATACATATACGTGCTGCAGTCACTGACGTATCAACACGAACCATGGTATTATGTGGTTTCTGCGTATGAATGACACTGACAAGCATCTCTTTTACACTCTGTTGTATAAAGGAAATTGTATAGAAGTGAAAAGGGCAGGAATCAGATGTGACGTCACAAAACAACTTTTTTTTAACTTGATCCCTTTAATGATTAAATTATAGCAAATTTTATAAAACATAATTATGATTCACAAATCCCAATCCTTTTCTCACTTAAAGATCGCTACGATGGATTTTCAAAGACCGATCACAGTGAACTAACGAAAAATGAAAATGTTCAATTCAAAATAAAATAAGAGCTGAGAAACAAAAGTTTCAATCAAAGTTTATAATAAACCTCAGTTAATTGAGAATTTTAAAATCGGCCCTATTTAGTAGATATCACCTTATGCAGTGTTCCTTGAATTTATCGAAAGTTGAGCTCTATATATAGTGTTGGATTCTTTCTGACTGTACGTTGCGTGCATAGTGATTCATAACACTGAATAATAGTTCTCAATATTTTTGTACCGCAAAAATGATATGCGTAGTCCATATCATCTCTTTAAGTCGATTACGTCACTTTTATTTATTTCATAAATGTATAGCACACCATTTCCTAGTAGATTATGAAAATTTCTACTGGATACAATAGAAAAAAATGCTTTATTTCCATAAAATGTTTTACGATCATGATAAATACATACATACGAGTAGAGATGTGTAAAAATATTTTTTAAAATACAACGTACTTTTTTTTATTTTTCAATTTTAAATACAAAATCCAATGTAATTTTACATCTCTGATTACTGACTGTATATAGTATATGTATACGAGCACTATAGTACACATTCAATTTCTATTTTTTTGTTTTAAATATGTAATCTAATTTAATAAATTATACGATCACCGAAATAAAAAGATGACTGTATCTTAATATTTAACACACAATATAACTTTGTTGTTTATTTAATTACTATTTATTTCAGTTGTATGTGTGTCACAAGCACAACATTTAATTCAAGGTAAAATACGAAACAATATACATATAGGTATAGCAACATAACTACTCGTCATGTTCCAGCTACGTAACCATTAGTCGGCGCGGTCCATACCAAATACATATACTATACAATCGAAATAAATTGTTAAGTCCATTCCCATATATTGATTTAGTTTTAATTTTTTAGTATGCATGCGTTGTACCAACGTCAGTAATATACTTAATTTAATATTCATTATTATCTTTATTTAATATAAATATTTATTTTTATTTCTTTATATATTAAACTAACATTTAAGGTTCCATGTGACTAGCCCAGTTGCAGAATCCGAAATCTCGATGTCAAATGAAATTTGGGAAAATAGCAAGGTTTCAAACTATATATGTTAAAACCTTGCGTTTTTTTTTTAATTTTAAAAATCATCGTATTTTACTTAAATGGTCTGTTTATATATTTGACTAATTGGTAAGTTTTGAAATTTTGAGTTGTCGTATATTGGTTTTGTAACAGTTTTGACTGATTTTATCAGGTTTTGCAATCGATTTTTTGTTTTTTTTTTCAAACCGGTTACCAAACCAGTCATTTTGAATATTAATGTCTCATTTTTCACTCGTAAACCTCATAGGTTTATAGGAATTGACGAGCTGAATCCACCGATACCAATAATTCGATTTTTATTTTTTGTCAGATGTCGGGTTTTGTAACTGTGCTACTCATGTGATGGTGGCACTTGTGATAATCGTAGTCAAAATTATAGTCTGATAATAAATACAAAGGTTACGTACACTTTATATAGGATTTTTTACAGCGACTGTACTCAATACAGAGAAGCTTTTATATGCACATAAAGACTAAATACAATCACATTGTTGACGAATATGGCAACACTGCTCAGTTCAACGTGACTAAATATAAGCACCTTAGTAAATATATGCACCTTAATTATTAAATCATTTGAAATTTTGTAATTAAACTAACACATACTTTGACATCATATTTAAATTTGATTGAAAAAAGTGAATTTTATTAGTGAATTATCTTAAGGTTAAAAAATAAAATTATGACTAAAATTCAGTAGGTGGAAATGCCTCTTTATCTATTGTACATTGTTATACATATTCGGTTCACAATGTACGGGATGTAAAATCAACATTAATACCTGCTTTCACTTGTATTGTTTTGGCTATTCACAATTGTACATGTATGTATGTGCTATTTTCCTTATGGCAAGTGGGTCCCAAATGAGAGCTTGCAGTTTGAAACAATAATTAATATCTGTTTGTTTCATTTTCGAGTATAAAGGAAATATTATATTTATTGATCATTTGATATTGATTATTTCATAATAATAAACCAGATTTTGTACTTATAATTAAGTGATGTCGAAAATGATGTTATTATCAAGAAAACCCTGTAGTATATAGGTAAGATATATGGGCCTTATATGTTTAGAGATAAATGCTACGTAAATGTTATATAAATGTGTTCAGCATTATGAATGTTGACGTAACTGAAATTTAACCTAAAAAGTGGGTTTCCATTTTTAGTTTTGTCAAAGACCACTCACAATTAACTAACTAAGAATTTTGATTGGTTAAACTACAATTATGTCTACAAATTATCATCTATGGTGTATAAACCGTACAGCTATACAAGCAGCTGCACACATAATTTAATATATATATATGTATATATATTCATTTACGTTGTTTTGCAATTGATAATATTATAGAAAATAATATACAGAAAACTACTCATGATTACTAACTCTGTTAATTAGTATAATTATTTTTCTGGTAAATATATTATCGAAATATATAATTATTTACATACTTATATATATACGTAATTAAAGTTTTGTTGACTGCTAAGAGACTCCAGCATTTAAGTCAAACCAAAAGGCGCTGTTCACCAGAGTGGAAACAAGTATTACGCTTATAGGCGCAGCTGTGTAGCACTTCGGTTAGTTGTGCATTGTTGAACGGTGCCGAAGTAGTAACCAGTCAGCATCAGGAATCGTGTTGAACGTGTTGATTATTTAGTTACTATCGTAACTATTTGTTTAGTTACAAACTACCAAAGGTAAAATAATGTTATGACAGGTGTCAAGTGAGTTTTTTTGAAGTTTTACTCTAATGTTTACTAAAAAGAAACGGAATATGTCTATAATAATTTTTAAAATGTTGTGTAAAATGTTGTCATTGGTTCTATATAAAAATAAAGTTTAAATAAGGTGACAATTAATGTGGGTGCGTTTTTGTGAAATGATGTCATTTTTTTGTAGTTTCAGTTTATGAATAAGTATTAACAAAACCTTTGTAAATTAATATATCACTGTTTATATATTAGTTGCTTTATAAACAAAGTTCACCTTGAATTTTAAGATATGTTTTTATTCTACAATTGTTTCAATAATGATTCTTTCTGAGTAAGATTTCAGATATCTTTATCAACTCATTATAGATATCATTTTTTAAATTATAAATATTACAAAATTTAAACATGTGTAATTGTTCCATAGAAATATAGTATTATAAATACTCCTTATTTTAAAAAGACAATCAATTTCATAGTTTAAAAACAAATATATGTTTTTCATTATTCTTTTATTTTTCAAATAGGCTGTTTCATTGGCCTCTAGAAATTAAACTGCCAAAGAAATAATCTTCGATTTGAATTTCTTTTTCATTTCTTAACGCAAATCGATCTTCTGAAGCCAGGTATTCGCTTGTAACCTATATTTGCGTAATATATTTGCGTATAATTTTTGTATTGGATATACACACAAATTTTTGAATCTGGTATAATATTGTGTAGATAGTTTACAAGGTCTTCAATTAAAAATCAAATGACTGATTTACCAGAAAATTTATGACTCAGAAGAGTAATTATAGACTTTTATGATTTTGCTATATATTCTACAACTAATTCATTTTTATCTTTAATTGCTCATTATCTTATACATTAAAATTTATCTTATGAACAATTATATATTACCTCATTAGTATACAATGTCACTTGTTTCTAGTTATTGTGTGAAAATTATTACACCATTCTAATGAATGAATGAATGGACACACTGGAATATACGATTGTCTTTATACTGTAAACTGCGTTGTTTCATTAGAAGTCATATTTTATATATAATTTGACTTGGTGAACAATCTAATTTGTTATATATTCTATATGTACTAAGAGTAATTATTTACATAACAGTTCAGCTAATAAAACTTAATTATTAGTTTTTCAAAACCGCTATACTATATGCCTCTGTTGTGGTAGTTACATATCAAAATGTATCTATAATAGTTTTAATTCAGCAAATAGCCAAACCATATTCAATTTTCGTATAGTTTTTCAATACTTTAAATTATATTGCAAAAGTCTATAAAATGAAAACTGAATTTTCATATTGGCATTGGTTCTTATCTCCGTTTTATCTTTTCTTAGTCCATACTTATAAAATGCACACTAATATATTAATGGTATGTATGTACAAATACATTAAAATGTCAACCATTGCATCCAAAAGGCACCCCATATATATTATTGGAGCATCTCTATTACATCAGCACCTCTATTATTACAGTTGAAATTTGCATATCTCGCTAACACTCTCACTCGCATACATGTTCGTTCTCTCACTAACAACACAATTACATTCGGTTCGGGCTAAGGTTTGCAATCAGTCGCCTAATGTGCGGAGTGCTTTATTGTAACAAAATGAGTCTGAGATAACATGCATAGAAAATATGTAGAAAAGAGCTCTAATTGTCCGGACTATTTGCGAATAGGACCAATCCAAATAAGCACAAATCCGGATAATAAAATATACATCCGGAATGACGAAAAGTAAAAAAACCATGTTTGACAAAGTAAAAATACAATTTTTATTTATAGAAATGTAGAAGTACGATTCAGATTTATCATATATTTAAAATTCAATATATGTTTACATTTAAAATTTTCCATGTTTCCTGTAATTTCCAAATTACAAAATTTTCCATGTAATTTGAGACATTTATTTTTAACGTTTTGGATTCTGTTACGGTCAATGAATGAATTTTGCAAGTAAAATAATTTTAAAAATATTTAGAAACATTCAATTATATTTATTTAAATGTTAAAGTTTAAAATGATAAAATTACCTTTGTGCTGATTGTGCTTAAGCCATTCACAGCGCCCGCTTAACTTGCGAGTCGCTTCATCCTGTTTCACAATATGTGAATTTTGGATTTAGTATAAAGTTAAACTTTCTATATGTCAATATTTGATTAACGTGTTATCTCTCTTTGTAAATACGCTTATTGATTTTATCTAAGACTACAATCACAATGACTCAATGCCCTTTTTTAATAAAATCATTTCACATAAACATAATAGATAATAAATTATATTCCTCTTAATTTTTTTTTTTTTGCAGTGACGGAAAAGTTAAAAACTAAATAATTACTAAAATAAGTGTTATAAAATGGGTGATTACTCGTATAATCCAAATGGTGGCGATTTTGAAGGTAAATATAAATATTTCTTTATCTTATGAAGTCTTTTTTGCTTTCACTTAAACCAATCTATTCTCTTGATCTCATCAATCAACGTTTCCTGTTAGTATAAGAAAGCCCATCTTTTAGTTCTTTATTTTTCATATTATACTACTTAATAAATTTTACCTACTCCTCCTAAACACAAAACGTACCATATATTAAAGTATTACTTAACGTAATATTTTTTACCTACTGTTATATATATACTGTAAATATATACTGTAGTTTAACTTACTTCTTTTATATTGCCATTAAATATTAAATGTAAATATATACTGTAGTTTAACTTACTTCTTTTATATTGCACAAGATATTAAAAACCTTTTATCTTTAATACAGCAGCTAATGACAGAAAAACGACAAATTCTTAGGGGTAATTTCATAATTAACGAAAAAACTAACATATCAACCTTACCGTTGAACACCGGGACTTAATCGCGTAACGATTAATTGAAACTGTCAATTCAATTAAGTCATACTGATCGAGAGAGGGCTAATTGCCAACAATATTAATTAAAACTGGTTAACTTAAAACAAAAATTGAAAGTATTTCTTATAGGCTCATTTTCTTTTAACTAACCAATTTCCAAGTAGTCATTAACGAAAATCCTTCTACTACGGTTCTAAATAGTTACCACAATGCCGTAACAGATTTTCGACAGTTTTTATCATATTTTCAAACCGTTCAAGTCAGGCTTCACAAGATTCCAACCAAATATTTTAAAGGTTTGAGAATATGATAAATAATTCTAAAAATCTGCTTTTTTAGAAAAGGACATTAACAAGTGATTTTCGTTGCGTGGATTCATATGTTAGTTTCTTTAGTAATTATGAAATTAAACTCTTAAAGGAGTGCCATACTGTAAGGTTGGCATATTTAGGTCATCGTTTTTATAAAAACCCTTTTAACATCAGAAAATGTAAATATATGTAGAAAGATAACTTTTATTATATAATCTTACATTATATTAACTTAAAATTGTTATGTAAGAGGTAAATTTTATATGTTAAATAAATCTTAAATATATGTAACTGTGTTTGGCGGGTTCTCTTCCTTATATCTGTTTTAAAAAAACATGAACACGCGTTGAATTTTAATAAATTAAATTTAATAATCTTTTTGGTTATATTAAAGAAAATACCTTTTGTAAAGTAAAATAACAATGTAAATACACCACTTAAACTGAATTACATTCATTTAAATATAAAGATAACATTACCTACTTTATTTTCCCATAAAAATATGTATGTATCTACTAAAGAAAACTATATACTAGTTTGACCTCCGCCACCATCTTGAAAAAAACCAGTGAACATTTTGGAGTCATATTGAAGATGCGCATGACTTTTTTTCATGAAAGAGGTCATTTACAGTTCAGTTTCTCACAGTCGTTTATATGAAATGTCTATTTTATAGGCTACAAATGGCGAAATCACTCGATCTGTCGGAATACAAATGAAGATAAAGTTGATGCGAACTATAATTGAAGCGCAATAGTGATAAAAACGTCACAAAATGGGACACTTCACCAAATTGTTTACTGGGAAGGTGGTAATCAATTTCTTTATCTTTATCTTGAAAAGTGAAACCCTCAAAAATTTTGCAATATGCTTTGCTGAAGATAATGACGGTATATAAAACTTTTATTTATATGTCTATGTTGCAACTTGTATATATAATACTCGAAGTTATAAGGAAATCTATATTTTAAATTAATCAGTTTAATGAAGAGACCTTACTATCCAGTGCTATAGAAATACAGTCTCTTCATTACATCACTTTTTTAAAGATTTATTTTTGCTCACAAAAAAGGTCTTCAAGATAAACAAAAAGAAAACATTACATCCTTATTTTCAAGATGGTGGCCGAACGGAAGCATCGCACTCCCCGAAAAATTAAAAAATAATGAAACAAAAAATCTCTTTAACGACGGATTTCTCAGACGATCATGCTTTCTTAGTATTTATTTAGATGTGTTGAGGTTCATGTTTGCCAGCTGTTTATTTATCTGCTTTAGTAATTATCTTTGTATGTAATTTATGTGCTAATTAACTAATTACTTTGATCAATAGGCCTGTTGCGTGGAGCAGGCCAGAAGCTACTAGGGTATGCAGGCGACGCCCTAATGGGGACCGCTAAAAATGTTGTCGGTGGAATTTTGAACGAGCTATTCATCAAAAAAGAGGCAGAACATAAAAGAGTTCTACCGAGTATTGCGCATATGAAAGTGGTATGTCTTAACGCCTAATTCAAATATAAAAATATGTTAAAAAAATTGATTGATTTTTAATTATTATTATTTTTAATTTTTTCAATATCTACTTGTCTTAGTAGCAAAAAAGATTTTTCTGTACCAAATGTTCTCAATAAAAAAAATGCCATTTGTGGCGTTCTACAACTCTTAACCTGAAAATAAAGAAAAACAGGTTTCTTATAATAAGACTTTATGTAATAAGAAAGAACAACATCAAACTTTGTAGCTGTTTTTTTAATAGCTAACTATCTATTATATATGTTATTGATTATTATCAGAGTGTTCATTAAAACATAAATTATATTTAACATCTAATTTGTTTTACAACACATGTAATACATAAACAATATTCGTTGTCTCGTGTTACTCTCAGTTTCGTAAGGCCAACTGTATCGCACCATACCTCAGAGCTACTAATAGTCCATTACTACGTCTGCACATAAGTTCTAATACTGTAGTAATCAGAGCTGCTAAATCGGAGCCGGAAGCAATTTTTAGTCAGAGGAAAAAATACATCGAATTCCTATTAATTCCTGATAATTAACTAAGGTGTAGAGAACAAAGAAAGATTTCTTTAGTTTTATTGGGTTTTATTTATGAAATCTCGGGACCAAGGAGGTCTTTTCTTTAATTTTAAGTGTTGACCCTTTAACCCTGGTTTATTAAATGACTATTTTAATTGCTTATATCCTCAATAATGTACCGACTATTTAAAAATTATTATTATTTCTATAATTACTACATGATAAAATGACATTTGAAGAATACTTTGTGAAACTTTCATAAATAAATTTCAAGAAATGATTTAATGGCAGCGAATCTCCGCAGACGACACAAAAAAAAGTAACATTGCACTTCTAACTCATCACTGGATTATTTGAAATCAAAAAGCCAAAATGATTTCATTAGTTGAAAAGTTTCTGCAGGTAACGCTGTTGAGTTTTTTTTATTGATTTTTCAATTCTTTACAGCACTTAAAAGTCAAAATTCGAATTTTCATGAGAAAAAATGAGAAACTTTGTTATTTTAAAATACGTTAAAATAACAATGTTAAAAAAAACTTTACAGCGGTACCTCGGCATTTATGCAAAGAAAGAGAGTGCAAAATTTCTAGTATATTTTGAGCTAAAGAGGGCTAAAAAAGCTATGTGTGTGAAAAACGCTTTAAAAATTTCAAAGTAAGACGAAACCAGATCAGAGAGGTAAAGACTTAAAACTCTTTATATTCGACAGTTTTACTCCAATCGACTTCAAATTTTCAGACAATAAACTTAATATGTTTTACATTAATATGAATAAAGAAAAAAAAATGAAATAAAAGTTGAAACCTTAAACCCCCTCCTTAAGGGGGTTACCTAAACCCAATCTTTAACAAATATATACTAGATTATAGCATATTTACAACGAATTGGAAACACTCATAAATTAAATTTATTAGTTTCAAATTACTGTAATCTTAAAATTAGCTTAATTATTACTCGTCCTAATGTCAGTTATAAATAATTATTGTTGTTAGTTATAATAATGAATCATTATAATAAACGAACAGAAATTTTATAAATTGTGTCGAAATTCATTTGAAATAACAGTGTATTTTCAACTTTGTATTTCCAACAGTTACTATTCAATAAATATAACAGTGTACTAATTGAATTGCCTGGTCACTCCCTTGTTTGCCAAGTAAACTATATTACTTTTTATTTAACGCATTAAAAAGGGGTGTTATTTTAGTTTACATTAAATAAAATGGATGGTTATAGTTCAGACACAGGGGGGTCCACTGTACAAGGAGTCAAGAAAGTTCATTCGATTAAGTAATACAACTAGAGCAAGGGAAGTTTCCGGATTGATATAATTTGAAAATTAGTTACATGTAACATTTATAATAAAGGAAAACACTTCTCTTCATTTTATGAAAATAATTATATAAAATATAATACAGTGGTACTCGACTTACGTATACTTTATATGTAAAATACTTTTTGCATTAGATTAACCGTGATTATGGCTCCCAAGAAAGTGATAAGTGTTTGTGTTAGTGGTGCAAAGAAGCCTAAGCGTATTACAGTAGAAATAAAGAAACAAATAATAACTAAACATGATAAACATGAGAATGTTACGTAGAGTACGATCTGTACTATGTTAAAGATGAAAGATGCGCTAAGGATGTTTTATAAGCTAGATGAAATAGAAAAATTCTTGTTAGTTTGGATTAATGTATAAAAGCTTGCTGGAGATAGTGTTAGCGAGATCTTAATATGCTAGAAGAGTTTACTTTTGCACCGTGATTTAGTAACGTAAATGCCGAATACAAGTGATTCTACCGGACGAGACTTTTCTTGTCTCGTGTCACTTCTCGTCTCGTATCGTCCCGTATCATGCTGTGGTAATGTTCTGTAGCTGTTGGTAGTCAAATAATCAAGTCAAATCCAAGAATAATAAGTTTTTATTACATACTATTACTAGACATAATATTGAAATGTTATTATTCCTTGAAAAAGCTGTAAATAATATTTGATATTTTGATGTATAAATACATATAGCAGAGATTTATGAGCTGTAAGGTTGGTAACCTTGCACAAGGATTGTGATGTCACATGCACTTGGAATGTGTACAACGTTGAAGTGCTTTAACAATTAAAGAGACAAAATGACATTTTTAATTGTTAATATCTCTTAATAAATAAGGAGTTATTAAAAAATAATTGAACATTCGAAGTTCTAGTAACCCACTTTATCAATATATAGTACACTTTTATAGAAATTAAGACATAGGACACAAGCCCATTGCAATGCAAACATATGTTTCGGTTTGCGAACATTTCGACTTACGAACGTACTTAAAGAAGGAACTAAGTTCATAATCCATGGTACAAACTCTAATTTATATTAAGTAGAGTATATTACTAAAGCACGACTCATGCACACTAAGTACATTCAAATATTGTATCGTTGAAATTTTGTCATTTATTGTAAACCATTATCTAAATAGATTATCCTACACAATGGTTTACATTTTAGAAATATTTAATTAATTAGTAGTTTATGTGGTATATTTAATCAGCTCTGTGTGTTCGGTTTTGACAAAGTTTTATCCTATTACCCAACAGCAACATATTGTCTTGCGCGGTGTCACATTGTTTTCACAGTTCCCTTCCTCATGCATTAATCTAGCTTTGAGTGTGTGTGTGCGTCCGTTTCAGTCACTGATAACATACAAATAATCTATATTCACAACTGAACCTTCAATTCGCTTATAAAAAAAAGTTTAAGTTGTTGAAGCTTAGTTGATGTGATACTATCGTACAGTTAGTGTGTTAAATTTTAAATTTGTTTTATACAGTCTTAAAAAGTCAAGTGAAATTTGATTATTTGCCACTGTGATTAAATGATATTAAATGATTAAGTTATTTGATTTTTTTAAGTAATTTAATTTTGGGATCTATTGTCTAGTATTTGCTTATTATTATAAACAAAGAATGATCAATTGGTTTTACTGTCATCCTCTTTGTTATAGAATGTATAAGTAATAAATGCATTTAAAAAGCAGATTTGATAAAATTTATTTAAAATTAATAAATAGATAAATATTTTGCGAAACTATTTCTAATCGGCTTGTGAGATCATTTTATAAAATCGAATTTTTTAAATTATTATATTAGTATATACTAATCTTTATTTTAAACATCTTAAAATTGACGGCAATGTAACTATTTAGAATTTAAACGCTTAATTTTTCGCGTCATTTTTGACGTAACTTAATTAGTATTTATATGTAACCTTCATAATATCAAAATTTTATGTGTTGCCTCGAGACTGCTGTAAGTAGTATCTGTAATATCACTGCCACAGAGAGCTACCATTTCCTAGAAGGCGTAGGAATCTGGCATGACATCCAGGACCTATTGATTTTTTATAACTTGTGATACCTTCATTGACTAAAAACATAAATTACTTTTAATTGCTTTAATTACTAATTAATTGTATTTTATCTCCCATAATATTACGAGTTATTTAAAAATAATTGGGTTTTTTGCAAGGCCATTTATTTTACTTTATTAACACTTAGTACATACTGTTCAATGGAAATTAAGATATTCACAAGACAAAAAAATTCATAGGATTAAAGTAGTAGTTTTCTGTTCGTAATATTTCGAATCTAATATGCAATTCAGATTAACAACATATAGTTTTTATTTAAATTACGTTTTTTGCAATAGGTATTAAAATAACAATCAACATCTTGCAAGATTATCTTCATTATATTACTACATTTTTTAACACTTTCGATTTTTCAGTTCTAATTTGGAGTGTCAATCCAATCTGACTGTCTCAATTTTGAAGATTTAGGCATCCGTCTTGAAATAATGGCGGTTACAAACGGTTTTTCTTTTTGCAATATTTGCCTACCATCTTTAATTATTAAAATAAAATAAGTAGTTTACATTAAAAGTAGTTTAGATATTTTATATTTAATAAATTTGAAATCATTATTTTTTACACATACATATTTAAAACACACGGGCAAAATTGTAATCGCATGCACTCGCTGCTGAATATCATCCGTGAAGTTTTGAAACATTACTAATATTTCGTGAAGTGGTTCACTTCACAGCGGTGGGTGCAGCTCAATATTTATCAGATATAGAAAAAATCGAATTGATGATAACTATATGTTTATCTCAGTGATAAGAAAATATTGCAAAAAGAACCGTTTTTAGACACCATTTTTTCAAGATGGTACCTGATTCATCAAAATTGAGGTTCGTAAACTGGCAGTTTCTATTTTGCGGCGTTGTCCATGAAACTTAAATTAGTCAGAAAAATTTATTTAGCAGCTTTTTTGCCAATTTTCCGCAATAAGTGAATTGAGAGACAAATTTTTAAATAGTTGTGACTACTACAGAAGTATGGACAATCGTTTCGCTACGATAATTTTAATTCTATTTTAAATTAATTAATTTTACATTTATGTAAATAATATTATAAAGGAAATATTGCTTTCTGTGATGTCTGATAGAAATTAGGGATCGGGGCGCTCGAGGGACACATTGTGGTTCATTATTTTAATTATAAAGTCATGTTTAACACATTGTAACATAAATTATTACCATTTTCGTTAGTCCACTTCTTTATCAGTTACGCTTATCTACTTTTATTAATTAAAAATAATATAATCATAAGCTGAAGTTTACACTGGATTTAAACAATTTCTCTTTTTTTCCTTTATACAACTTTTAACTTGAAAAATTGTGAAATTATTGTTTATAATTAATATTAACTATAACTTTATATAGTGCTGATTAAATAAAATATTTCCTGTGCAAAGTCACTATAAAATCAACCTACGTCTTATTTTTAATAACACTTAACCACAAATGAAAAGATAACGAAATCAACAGAAAAATAAAACTTTAAAATGGATACTGTGAGTGAAACTTATCGTAAGCAGGAAACGCTATTTATGCAGTCCACTGCTTCTAGTGTTCTATTAAAGAAGCAAAACAATAGTGTTAAAAATATTAATCATTTATCGTCAAACAAAGTCTTTGTAAAAGAAAATCCTTACACAACTTTGAAATTATCTCAAACTGCGTTGACTAAAAATATTACTTTAGTAGAGCCTAATGATGCTACTATTTACAAACCAAAAATACGTAATAGTCTCTACCGACCGTTTTGGAGGAAAGATGATCAACAAAATGGAAATACACCTACAGATTCGATGAATTTAAATTCGGCAAGAATTCAGCAAGAGCCTGAAGTAATCACAAAGAAGAATGTTATAAATAGCGAAGAAATTCCATTTATGACTCAAAATGATTTTCGGGTAAAACTTCAAGTGGGAGGAGGTAGCCATAACAAACAAATCGTTTCTAAAAGTGAATCGAATTGGGATAAAACCCGATGGCTAAGGAATAGACCGCTTACTTTTGATAATCAACCGATTTATATGGTACGTTTACAATTTTATGATTGATACGGTTTATTTCAGAATTTTAATAAAATGACAAAAGTTTAAAAGTAAACATTTTCTATACCTATAATGAACTATCGTACAATTTTCTCTCTGCAGCACCAGTCTTAATAGTTTATACCTAAATTGTTTCACTAGCTTACAAGCTCCTAAACACAAAATGTAAACTCATGTATTATTTCATATAATTTTACCTAACATTACGTTTTGTTATTTATACAAGGTTAATATAATTCTGTCACATTGTCTTTAAATAAATATAAGAAACATTGAAAATCTTTTATTGATATATTAATTTAATGATTTGAGGTAGAATCGATATAAAAAAATCATATTTTCGATAATGTTTTTTGACGACACAGTTAATATATAATTATTTCTATAATTACTACATGCTAAAATAACATTTAAAGAATACTTTGTGAAATTTCATAAGTAAATATCAAGAAATGGGATATGACAGCGAATCTCCGCAGACGTCACAAAAAAAAGGTGAATTGCCGTGTCCCTCATAACTCATCACTGGATTATTTGAAATCAAAAATCTAAAATTATTTCATTAGTTGATAAGTTTTTGAAGGTAACCCTGTCCAGTTTTTTTTATTTTTATTCATTTTCCAATTTTTTACAGCACAGAATTCAAAATACCAATTTTTCATGAAAAAAATCAAAAACTTTTTTATTTTAAAATACGTTAAAATTAAAACAAACTAGACAGCGTTACCTCGGCATTTTTGTAAAGAAAGAGTGTACAAAATTTCAAAAGGATCGGTGTAGTAGATTTTGAGCAAGAGTGTCTCTTAAAAAGCGTGAGGAAAACGCGTTTAAAAATTTCAAAGAAAGACGAAACCAGACCAGAGAGGTGAAGAACTCTATATCTCCGACAGTTTTACTCCAATCGAGTTCAAATTTTCACACAATAAACTTAATATATTTTACATTATTATAAATAAATAAAAAAGAAATTGAAACCTTAACCCCCTCTTAATATGTAGTTTAATGACCACCAGAAAAAGTAAATTTATGTCAGAAGATAACTTTTGTTCTGTAACCTTACTTTATACTAACGTAAAAAAATAAACGTTACACAGCATATCTAACTACGAGTATGTTTAACGGAAAGGCCGTTATCACCTTAGAAGAAAAGTTGTTTAAAAATAAACATTTTAAACTATATAAATAAGCGTATTTATTAAAAACAATCAATTGTTCACTTTGAAAATTTAAGGTAGTTTACTAGTAAAACTACTTTCCTGCAAAATAATATAAAATTTAAGTATATATGATGTTAATATAGTCGTATATGCCCTTAATTTAATTATAAAATTCCAAATGCTTTGACCAGCTGTGAAACAAGATACTAATAAATAAGCTGTGTATATTTAAAGTGCAGGAGACTTAAAAAATACAGGGTGGCCCAATAATAGCTTAAGAATAATAGCTTTACCATCTAAACAAACAACAATACGGTAAACAATAGGTATTATATATAAATAGTATATTGTTTGTTTGTTTAGACGGTACAAATTTAGATATACGCGTTCGTATGTCGAGAAATAAATTGGAAAAATGTTGACTGTTATTTAGATAGTTTTACCGGTTGCGGTAATGTTGGTATTTTTTAAACAGCAGTGAAAATAATTACCGCAACTTAGCAACAACATATTATGTTGTCATTTATAGCGCGAGTTAACACGCGAAGTACAAGACGTTATTAAACTACAGTAGTTGCTCTGCAGCGGACAGCTTTGAAATATTTCGCAATATTATAATTGTATTTAGTCTGTATATGTATATAAAAGCTTACATCTATTGAGTACAACCTCCGAATAAAAGAAATACCATCCTATATGAAGTGCACGTAACGTTTAGTCGTAATATCCGATTATACTTTGCTTACGATTGTAAATAGAGATCTAACTACCTGTATATTGTATTTTATTTTAGTTGTTTTACCTTCCCACTTTACAGTCTCTTTTACATTCTAATTAATCTTATTTACACTTAGCTTAACTTAATTCACTCTTAATATCTAACTTACAAATAAACTCCAAATCTAATTACAAGCTATCATTCTTTTGTTTCTCCTTCTTCTCTCTTCTTTTTCTCCTTACTTCTTCTTTCTCTGTTTCCTTGTAGTGTCTCCTCTACGCATAATCCACTTTTCACCTTTGAGCGGCACCTACTCTTAATGTACTCCAATTTCTTTTCTTTCTGCCCACACATCCTCCATGTTTTATCCTCCTCTTTTTCGTTCCCTAGTATAAACTTTACGATCATTCTTATTTTTTTATTTCCCTGTTTTTCGAGGTACTCCTGCATCCTTCTCGTCTACTACTGTCTGTATCTTGTATTGTATTTACTACATCTATTCTCTTCATGCTTTTCAGTTGTTGTATTTCTATATCTTAACCCTACATCTCTTAACCTTTCTGTCTCTCCTCCATTGCTATCACTCTTCCTCATAGAATCTTCTTTTTTCCTTTCACATTACCTCATCGCTCTTATCCCTGCCTCTGTCCTCAAATTACTATTACAACTACTACCTCACAAGACCTGGAAAAAATAATACATTTTAGAAAGGGGCAACTAAATGGTCTAATTAGTTAAAAATATTCCTTACAATTCATCTAATGTTAGAATCTCTTTTTTCAATCTTGTTTCTTTGAAAACGCCAATAAAAAGTTACAATGAAACGAAATAAATTTTTATTCTATTTTATTTTTACTAAGTTTCTTTATTCAACAGTTGGGCGAAAAGGGTTCTGGGATCAGACCGCGAGGAGATGTGCAAGATTTTGTTAAAATTAGAGATCAATGTTTGGACCGTGGAACACTCTTTGAAGATCCAGAATTTCCTGCAAATGATTCATCTTTATACTTTTCAAAGCGGCCCGATCGTAGATTTGAATGGCTTCGACCAATGGTGAGTAGTTCTTAAGAAAATAAGGCGTGAATAAGTTATATGTATCGATTTTCCAATCCAGCTGAAACATTTACTGTTACTTAATTTTTACTGGCCAAGGAAAATGTGTTCAATAAATGGTCATTTTAATACCGTTTTTATTACCAATAAATAGACCAAACAGATAATGACAGAAAAGGATTCATGTTCATTAATTGGTTATAATTTTTCTGTCCTTATCTACCGGTTATAAGTTTTGAAAACATTTTACTTTTTTTAATGATAAATTGTAAAATAATTTCATTAGTAGAATATTTATATAAATTTTCATGCAGGTAATTTCTATTGCAGGAAATTTGTGAGGATCCCCAATTATTTGTGGAAGGCTATTCTAGATTTGATGTACAGCAAGGCGAACTAGGTGACTGTTGGTTATTGGCAGCTGTTGCAAATTTAACTTTGGATTCTAAGCTCTTCTTTAGGATTGTTCCAGATGATCAGGGATTTACAGATAGTTATGCTGGGATATTTCATTTTAGGTAATGTTTTTTACTCAATGCAAACGTTTTATCAGAGAATTAATTAATTAAATGCAAAAAATAATATTGTGTTGCATTTTAATAGATTTTGGCAGTATGGACGTTGGATAGATGTAGTTATCGATGACAGATTACCAACTTATCGAGGAGAACTGATCTTCTTACATTCTACGGAAAAAAATGAATTTTGGAGTGCCTTATTAGAAAAAGCATATGCCAAGTAAGTATTTAAACAGAAATTGATTTTAGTAATTCGATAAGCGAATGTCAGAATGACAGAAATTTTGAGCAGTGCGACTGAAAATTTGACCATTTCTATTTAGTTCGAAGAAAAATCATTAAAAAAATACTTCAAAAATGCTTTATCGATTATAACTGCAAAACAGTAAAAGTTTCGAATGCATTTTCTATGGAGTAGAATTTTGCTGAAAAACTTCTTATGGTCTTTACCCATAGTCAGTTTTGTTTAGTATTATTAACTTACAGAACTTCCATCTTTCTTTTTAGAGATTTTTAAATTTATTTTTAAACTGTTTTAACTTTTTAATCAACTATTTCTCCAAAAGTAGATTCATAGCTTCGTTAACAGATTATAACTGACGAAGTCTTAGAACTAGCAATTTAACTATATACCAGAGACATCGTGATCAAAATTATCGACACGTACACTTTTCACTGCTCGGGGCCGGTATTTCTAAGTTTATATCTTAGATCAAGAGTGTCTAAGCTGCGTCGCATTATTTCTGTACTACTGTTGATAATATAAAAACAGCAACAATATTTCAATAAAAAACTATTCTAACACATCTTAGGAATAAATGTATGATTTATACAAATATTAAAATAACAATATCTTATTTCATCAGACTACATGGATCGTATGAAGCACTTAAAGGTGGATCAACATGTGAGGCCATGGAAGATTTTACAGGCGGTGTTACTGAAATGTATGAGTTGAATGAAGCTCCCCCTAATTTATTCAATATTCTTCTGAAAGCTTATGAAAGATCTTCCTTGATGGGGTGCAGTATTGAGGTAAATATATTCAGACAAATTACTCAAGTATCTTAACACGTTTTCATATTATTTACTTTTTTATATAGCCTGACCCATCGGTATTAGAAGCAGAAACTCCTCAGGGTCTTATTAAAGGACATGCATATTCTATAACACGGGTTCAATATTGCGATATTGAAACTCCGAATTCAGTTGGTAAAATACCTCTTGTACGATTGAGAAACCCATGGGGAAATGAAGCTGAATGGAATGGTCCATGGAGTGATCAGTAAGTTAATTCATAATTTATTTATTCTTTATTATCATTTATTTAAAACCTTATTTCTAAATTTGTGATTATTATTTTAGATCACCGGAATGGCGTTTTATTCCAGAACATGTAAAAGAAGAAATTGGTTTAAATTTTGATGTTGATGGAGAATTTTGGATGTCTTTCAGGGATTTTCAAAGTCACTTTGATAGATTAGAATTATGTAATTTAAATCCTGATTCCCTAAGTGAAGAAGCAGTATGTACAACAAAATAAAACTGTTTTTTTTTTTATAAAAAATGTAAATATAATTACATATTATTTGAATTAGGTAAATGAAGGCAAAAAGAAATGGGAAATGTCTACTTTTGAAGGAGAGTGGGTTCGTGGAGTCACCGCTGGTGGTTGCAGAAATTACTTAGGTAAAGAATATTTACGCTATACATATACTGTAAATAATCTATTTTTAATATTTCTTTACTTTGTTTCAGATACTTTCTGGCATAACCCACAGTACATCGTAACGTTAGATTACCCTGATGAAGACTGTGAGGAGGGTAAATGTACTGTTATCATCGCACTTATGCAGAAAAATCGTCGCTCTCGCAGAAATATGGGAATGGAATGCTTGACCATAGGATTCGCAGTATATCACGTAAATATTTACCCGAATGTAATAAAATATTCATGAAATAGAAAATTCAATGCAACTTTTCTTTATAGTTACCAGACCCCCATCGTCTACCTAAACCTCTAGATATTAACTTCTTCAAATACAATGCATCCGTTGCTAGATCGCCATCCTTTATTAATCTTCGCGAAGTATGTATTTCGTAAATGTAACATATCTTCCCAATTTATTTATGGCTACTTTTTAACTACATTTATATTTCCAGGTATCATGCCGTTTTAGACTACCTCCGGGAACGTACTGTATTGTGCCTTCCACTTTTGAAGCTAATGATGAAGGAGAATTTTTATTAAGAGTGTTCTCTGAAAATCAAAATCACATGGAGTATGTGTTTTTATTTAATACATTATTTGGTATATTTAAAACTATACAAGTATATTTTCTTTTTTCCAGGGAGAATGATGAACAAGTTGGTGTAGGAGAAATTGACGACAGAGTAAGTGCTAAAGATAATTTATAGCGAGTTATAACTGTCACGCAATGTCTCACTCCCTAATCCCACACTGAAGCCATAAAACAATAATTTTTCACTCACTCTACAAGCATGATTGTATTATATAACAACTAGTAAACAATATTTAACAATTTTACAAAACAGCATGATAAATCTGTAATTAAATCCTTAAGGTATTAGAATGATGTTTGTTAATAATTGCACCAAATATATTTTATATATCACTTACATGCTGCCTTCTTATAGATTCACAGGAGTATATGTATGTTAAAATTTGGTACAAGAAATAGTTTTCATCTTAGGTTATGTAAAAATAAACATCTTTTACACGAGCAGACAAAAATATACATTTTTTAAATATCAAAACAGAAACGGCGGAACTGTGGCTTTTCTGGATTAGTGTAATCATAGAACTTCTTAAGAAGGAAATAAAATATAAATAAAAATATAATATAAAATAATAATATTAACTTTGTAAATGGTAAGCAAGTATTCCCACATTTACGGAACTTGAACAATCATTCAACAGGAGGCTGTTGGTGAGCTCTTTTATCAACTGCTAGTTAATTTGAAATGGCCTCCTACAATAGTTTTTTCTATAATATTAAGGAGAAACTTACTCTTTTTCTTTTTCTTTTCATCAAATTCATTTATAAAGAATAGGTCTTGCACTGAAACCGACTACTTGCGACCTCCGATTTCCGTGGTGTATTGGTAAATAATAAAGTACTAAGGTGTAACTAATACTCTCTACTGTAAAAATCGACGTCGCAAGTATTCCATTACAGTGTAGGAAAATCCTAAAGCAATAGGTAACAGGCAAATCTTAATTACTTCGCCACTAATTTACTAACCGTATAAAATTTACACATAAAACCACTAAAACTTCATAGTGCATGTATTATATTTATGCTTTAAACTGTTATCATTATAGGTGAGTGTAGTCGGGGGCAGGGAATCACTGGTATCAGATGTAAGTGTTTAACGAGAAATTTTAAAAGAAAATCAAACATTGCATTATTATTGTCTGTAAATTTATTATCAGCAAACAATTCAATATCGTTGCATACTTATATTATCTGAACTTTTATTTACTAATTTCATCACTTTTTATATTTCTTGGTTTAACTTTGCTTTTAACAGCTGCATGACTAACGAATAATATAAATAATATTAATTTATTTAAAGCAGAAACGGAAAACGGATGAAAATAATTTAAACGAAATTGAAATTAGTTTATTTTTCTTAAATCATTACAAAAAATGTCTTCAACCTTTTAATTGATTTATATTTTACGTAGCTATAAATTCAAAGCAAGATATCGAGTAGTAGTAAAATAATTAATAAAACATTTGTGTCATATTTATAATCACAAAATAACTAACATTGTTATTTATAAAGTATCTCTTGTTTTGATTTCGATTTTAAATCATCATTTCGAAAAGAATGTGGATATATTTTGAATATTTAGCAAAACTGTGTTTTATTGTTCACAATCTATGCATTTGTTATATTCTGTTGTATTTGTTGTCTTTATTAGCTTATTCCCATAAATGCAATGTTCATTGTAAAACAACTGTAGTAGACATTTTCACTTTTTTATGTACTTATGTTTTTGCCATCAAGCTTATTATATACACAACGAAAATATGGATATACTCATATTTTCTTTTGGATCGATTTTTCAATAGTCAGATAACTGTGGTTTATTATAATCTTTTGTTTTTCAACTATTATTTTCCGAGTAGTTTAAGTTGGACATAAGTGCAGCTTAATCAGCAACATACCTAGGTTACATTTTTCCTTAGATGACTGTGGTCGGTTTTTGAAATATTAGAATTGAAAACCCATTTTTAAGTTAAACGGCAATTATTAAAAAAGCGATCTTTATGAATATAATAAGACATTTATCGATATTACTACTTATTAAATTGGTAAAGTTGTTTTTGCAATTTAGTAATCCTTATGATTATAATTGTTTTCCTTCACTTTTACAATGCAGCTATTTTGTTAACTTCACTTTTACAATGCAATCAGCCCTATATTGTATCATTTTACTTTGAAAATAACACGGGCATTAGTTGTACCAGTCATATTAACACAGTGCGCTAATTCAGCTAACACTTGCGTTATTTTTAAAGTAAAGTATTACGACATATTGTTGAATGTCTCAAACAGTCTTATTTTTAAATATAAGCTAAATAGGAAAAAATAAATTTTATTTCAAAGCAGCGTATTCTTTGAATATATTAAAATTTACGTTTCTAAATCTCGTATATTAAGCATTACTTCTTCTTACATACTTTAGATTATTAGTATACATTTATTCTAAAGAAATATAATAATTAGGTCGTTGTAACTCAACCGGAGCCTACTGACGTCACACGTCCTGATGACCAAATACGTCAGTTCTTCTTAAAATTAGCAGGTGACGATCAAGAAGTTGATTGGCTGGAGCTTAAGGAAGTCTTGGATTACGCCATGAGACACGGTGAGTAATATTTTATTTTAGAAATATTCTGAGAGTTTCGGAGCTGGAAAATCTGATGAGGATCAATAGTTTTCATTGCTTGATACCACGGGATTTTTACGTGAGATTTTTATAAACCTTGTTGATACTTCATACAGCAATGCTTGCTAATTGGCTTGTAACATAAATAGAATATTCCACTTCACATTTCTCTTTAACAGTGTATTTATGGTTTAAATCACATACTATATTTATATAACATGATGGTTAATTATTTTTGTAATAACATTTAATTCTTATTTTACATATAACAATTTAATTTCATATTTCTTTTAGGTAATAGTGAGAGAAATTCGTTAACGAGCGTACATTTTGGGTAGGAAAATTCGAAGACTCAAATTGAAATAGTTTGACCTTTTGACATGATGAAACAAAAAAAAGCTACCTGTCCAAAATGTACGATGGCCACTTTATAACGACGAATTTCTCCAACTATAAGTCTTTAGGTAGTTTTTAACGATAGTACTTTCATTTCATTTCTTTAATTCGTTTTGGTAAAACTTATCACTATTTCAAAAGGTATTGGAATCTAACGTATTTTTAATTATATTTTTCATAAATTTATGTAATTGATTAGTTAATTATACTTGTACTTTTTACTACTGTAGTTGAAAGGCTTTATACATGATCGTTAAATTAGATTTTTTTTAATTTTCTAATTGTTTATGTGAAATATGCGTCAGGACTGAGGAGTCGATATAAAAAATCCGACCGACCAAATTCGAAATAATTTAAAATTAGAGTTGAAATTCACATTCAAGTGGATCTAAATTTGTCCTCTATTAAAAACAGATATATCAGATTCAATTTCATCCAGTGCGAATTTGTCTTCACCATTCAATTCTGTCCAGTATAAAATTTTATGCCGGTTTTATACCAAAGAGACAGTTTTGAAAACAGTTTTGTTTTATTTTAAAACAGTTCTCTTTTTCGAAAACAGACTGTTCACATTGAACAGACTGGTTTTGTTTGTAGTGTTTTTTTCTGTGTGTCCCATAAAAATTTATTATCCCACAAGTTATTGTGTTAGCGATACATTTCTATTAATTTGTTGGTCTTATCTTTTGTCCACTGCTCTCTGCACTTATTTATAACTGCTCTTGGAACTAATTGCTAGCCAAATGATAAACAACTGACAAGCTCAAATGTTAAAAAAAAGTGCGTGTTCAAACCAAGCAGACTAAAAAACAACAACAAACGTGTTTTCCTTTGATCTTACCGACTCCATATGGGAATGTGTTTTGTTTACTAAAACAGTTTTTAAAGACAAAGATGTTTTAAGAACTGTTCAGTTTTTACAAAACATTGGTGTTTTTGTTCGTGTTTTATTGTTCTGTCGGTATTGGAATCGGTACATTTTATCACATGACTTCACAGCCCTGATATGCATAACTATGGGGTATATTTTGTAACTGCTTACCTGACTGACTGTCTGTTAACTTCTAACAATTTTTCAAAGTCCTATAATTTACAAATTAGGCTACTTATGCCAGTTTCAAGGTATGGGATCCATTTTGCACTTTATTTAAAATCTTCTGATAGTTTTGTGTAAACTTACATAGCTTAGTTTAGAAAATATAGGACTTTAAAAAGTCGTCAGAAATGAACAGACGTCAGGTAAGCAGTTGCAAAATAGGCCCCTATGTTTGAACGGAGTAGATTTATATAATTTAATTAAATATCTTTCCATTTCGGGTTTTAAGAGCGTCGCTAGTTTAGAGGGCCTCCATTAAACTTAATGACTAAAAAAAAAGGTAGTAAATTTGACTGGATATAATAAAATTTGGGGACTTTTCAATTTTAAGGGGCATGTAAAATATTAGTTGCCCCGGCGGGGTCTTATGCATTCTCACCCATCCGTATCCGTATCCGTATACTTAGTGATAAGTAGTTTTCCATCATTTTCTTCGTTAGAACTTCCCACCAACCGTGCGGGTGATGGAGGAGGGGATGGTCGGGAAGCGGGCGGGGGAAGTGGAGGAGGGATACTTTCATTAATTTGCGGAGCTATTTGTGGAGATACATCAATCGGGGATGCAACGAAGAGTACAGTAAGTGGTATGTAATCAAACACAGTGATTGCTTCATATTTTTGATTGTTCACATTTATTCAACTCGCAGTACGTTTATTTAACCACTTGCACTTTAAATCGCATATTAAATCACAATTTCAGGAGCATTGAAGTAAGCGTTTACTTGTTCGCATGGTCCGCAAACGAATTCAATAACAATAGCGTGTTGTATAAAAGTAAGGTGACCAGCCGTACTATTTTAGGGAGTTTTGTACTCCTTTGCCTTATTTTGTATTTCTTTGTACTCATAAAAATATAAAAACTATAGAATGATTATTATTTGCAATTTTTTATATATTTGTGTGCACAAAATTGTGAATCTGTTCCAGCGTAAGGCCGTCTAGACACGGATCGACTGTTTGCATACTAGCCGCGCAACGAAGTTTCCAACGAAAATGAAAAACGAGTCATGTCGAGCCGTGTTTCGTGATTCTATAGAATTTTTAATAATAGCGTAATAGGGAATTTTATTGTATCGTATTATGAGGTATTTGTATGTATGTATGTATTTAAATATTTGTGAAAAGTATTTGTGGACATCTCTGCTCATGATGTCACCATCAATAGCATACATTGTCCTGCGACCAAGAAACACAGTCGCTCAAAACCAATTTCAAATCAGTTTTTTTTTCATTCGTGCCGTGCTTTTTATCTCACTTGTATACACGTGCATTCTCTCACTAACAACACAGTTGCATTCTCATTCGGTTCGGGCAGATTCGGGGCTCACGTTTGCAATCAATCAAAGTTTAAGGATGTACATGACGTACCGTCAATGCAAAAAGTTTATCTCTCGGTAACGAACTCGGTAACTAGTACGAAATGCAAAATACGAAGTACATGAGGGACGAGCAAATATTGGGACTGTATCTTTGAAAATGAATTTTTCAATTCCCTATTAAACTGCTATTTGCTAGTTAAAATGATTTTTTTATGCATATAATAGTTAAATAAATGAAAAATTACCTATAATTAATATTAAATTTATATTAATTGAATTTAAATTATTGTTACACATGCAACAATATCTCGACCACCGATCGTATCAAGGGGATTGTGTCTTATCATTTATTTACGCCCAAAATTTGGAGGTATCGCAAAATTTGAACATCTATACCATCTGGAATAAAATGATTTTTAAAAACCGAAAGGTAGCATTGTAATTTACCCGCTCGACTGGGGGTAATGAATCTCTTTAATACAAGCGGTTCGTTGCGAACCCGTGAGTGCTTGTGTATCTCTAGCATTTGATTTGGCGACACGAGTCCCGTGCACTCACATGCACTAGAATGACGACATCGGCAGTCCACCAGACCACTTGTACGAATAGCAATACAAAGGATACTTGAAACCTTGAATATGAAGAATGCATACAGTGCGGACAAGTGAACGCTTACTTTTGAGGGTGCTTGAGGGTGGTTGTGCAAATGGTTAAAAATTGAGTTTACAAAATTGTTGTATTTCGTTTGCGTTGTTTTAAATTTATGTTACAGCAATAATATTGATAACCACCACAAGTAAGGAAAAGGTAGATTCCTACGTTTTTGGTTAAAAAACGCAAGAGGTTTGGTTTCATTATTGGTAATTTGTCAAACAAATTAATCAGTTTTTTGCTTTTCTGAAAAGGTTGAGTTATTTAGAATACGGGGTATTAAAATTGTATCGCCGATATGCATGTTATGTACATAAAATATTCCTATAATGCTATTTCATGCTGCTCGTATCACAGTATAAGAAATTTACTATATGTATATATACACATATATATATATTATATAGTTATATGTGGGTCACACGATGCTTTGGCTTAATGTTGCTTTTGCGTATATAGAAATAAAAGTAATTAATAATAATGCACTTCATCAGAATAAAATATATTAACAATATACTCGAGTAGAATTTTACCCTAGATATTGTAATGATCCCGATGAGGGCTTTGAAAGGCAAGACTTACTTAATGATAAGGTTATAATTGAGAAGGTAACGCGACTGACTCACGGGAGCCTTACCGGGTTATACCTAACCAGGAACCCACTAGGGTTCAAATCCAAGGTAAAATTTATTAAAACAATTAAAAATATGATTTCATGGATATGTACACTTTTGAACTACAGTTATGTCTGATATATTTCTGATATAATAATATTTGTTCGAATTTGCTTTTCTTTTGTGATATTGGGTGGATCCCACTCACCATCTTGCTCTTATTATAACTTGTATACTTATTTTCTTATATATCTTATATCGCCTTATATGATTATAAAAAAATATATGCAAAATATACAAATGGATAACTGTAATAGCCGATTCAATATAATTAACAATTTATTAATCCAAAATACATATTTTATTGCATTAAGTATAAATCAAATTACGAGAACCTGACTTGGGCCCTGTCGGGTTAGTTCTGATAAGAGATTCTCTGTCAGTGTCTGCCAAGACGCTTGTCGGATACATCTCGATCGGAATAAACTCATGACTATCCGATCGAGCTAACTTTACGAGTGTCTGAATACAGCCCTGTCTAGTTAGTGACAGTAAGGCATTCATTGTCAGTGCCTGATCAGGCCCTCATGTGTGTCAGATAACATTTCTACTCGAATATTTCATGTTTTTATTATATTTAAAATTTTAAACAGAATTACAAGATGGTTTACAGGATTTTAAAAGTAATTTTAACAATCTAACATGAATACTTATTACAGAAACTCAAAATAAAGGCTTTTCTAAGGATGTGTGCCGTAGTATGGTAGCTATGCTGGATGTGGATCAATCTGGAAAATTAGGATTTGAAGAATTTAAAGCCCTTTGCACCGATGTTAGAATGTGGAAGGTAAATTAATTACACTTATTTAGTTGTAACATTATTACTGCTATAACACTGGCCAACAAAATGACTTTATTTTCGTACCGTAAATGTAAGAACTGATTTTGGATATTTTTATTATGCTGATTCCAAAAATACCTAATTTTCTTTCGTTGTATTTCTAGTAGAGATACAGGGTAATAACTAATTTGATAAGAGTGATAAAATTCCTTCTTGGACTTTTCTTTCTTTCTTACGTCTTTATTGGGCCCATAAATGGCCAACAAGGATGTCAACATGCCATGTTGCAGTGAATGTTGCACGTCAGTGGCCGGTTGGTGGCTGAGTTTCATGGACAACAAAGCTGGAATAAGATCAAAAACTTTTGATATTTGGTGGGCGGAGGCTAATGTTGGTGACACGGTTGAGCCGGCTGTAGCGTGGTTGACAACATGATCCCCAATTGTTGTGATGTTAAGATGCCAAAATAGCAGAGCGGAGTATCAATACTGGAGTGACCGAAATTGATCTTTGATTATTGAAAGGTTTTTTTTAGTTTGAAAGCAATACTTAATGAACAAATCTTTCTCCTTTATTTTTTCAATTATGACATTTCTGATAACTAAATTCCAATTTCGGTGGAATGCATATATACGATCCGTTCAGTTCTCAGTCCGATCAGTTTTCTGTTCAGTTCAAGTCTGATTCTAAATTGTACTTATGTTTCGCATTAAGTGTACAACGTATGATATATACATAGATGAAAAAGTCTTGTTGCAGTTTACTTTACTTACCTTAGTTTGACAGTTCTTCATGTACACTGAAGAAGGCATTCAAAAGAACTGAACAATTTGTAAGATCTTATTACAAACAAAAATCTGACAGGATGGTCTTCCCATCCTTAATTCATCCATTAATCAGAAATCACATTTTGAAATTAATTTCGTAGTGATATATTATTTGACACAACCATCAATTTTGACAATACAATTTTATTCTAATAATCTTATTTAAAAATTAAAAATAAGGAAAGAGGTAACAAGATGCATATGAGTATGCAGATAACTGGCGCTGGCAGTACAGACTTTACTCTATTCTAACTTACGAAAGAAATGCCTTAAACGAATAAAATCAAATATTTCACCTACACCAGGCACATGCACATGTTGAATATGCAGACGTCTTTTTTGCACTATTTGAATTGATATGTTCATTTTGAGTATGGTTTTACGCAGTATAATTTTTAGGCGGTTTTCACACTGGAATAGACTAAATGCTAAGGTTGTACAGCCTAGAGCTCTTACTTGTCGGAGTCATTTGCTCTTTAAACACTCTACACACGATCCAACATAAGCCGGCTCCAGACGATGCGGTGAACGTGTTCAAATGTTTGCCTCCAACGTGAGTGTCAAGATAGACATGGCAACTTTTCTGCTACATGGTGGAACGAATGTTTGATCCGAATGATTTATTTATTTTATTAATTTGTTGATATTATTGATACTGGCACTGTTTAGCAAAAAAAATTAAGTAAATAAAGAAACTTTCAAGTATAAAATCTTCCAATGTTGGATGATTCGTGCAGCAGTGCATGAAATGTGGATCAAGTGTGTAGTGTGGGTAGAAGAATCACTTTTGACGCGGGTCAAAAGACCGACAACAGACCGAACTTCTTCCTACATAACCGTTGAACACACTTAGTTTCATTGCGTCCAACATTGAAACACAGCGACTGACACCACACCTACTCAAACTTCTTTCTTTTCCAATTGTTTCGTACTAGCATACTATATCATGAGAGCAAGCTTCTAATTTAATATTTATTAATACACCATTGAAATTACATGTAAAAGTATAATATTTTAACAACCATAAATTATGTAATAATTATGATAATGGTTGTGACGGTTGAGGTCAAGGTCAATTTAAAATTTAAAAGAAATTATATTAAGGAGGTACAGGACGTACCGTCATTGCAAAGTTTATCTCTCGGTAATACGAAGTACATGAGGGACGAGCAAATATTGGGACTGTACCTTTGAAAATGAATTTTAAATTCCCTATTAAACTGCTATTTGCTAGTTAAAATGATTTTTTATGCATATAATAGTTTAATAAATGAAAAACTACCTATAATTAATATCTAATTTATATTAATTCAATTTAAATTCAAATTAAATATTTTGAAAAAGGAATAATAAAATTGGCAACGCTGTAAATTTACGTGTGTTGACGCATGCGTGATTTGGTTCTTTGACAAATAAATTGTTATATTTTATTTGATATTTATTCCGATTTTGAATTTCCCGCTCAAATTGGGATTTGCAACGTTGCCGGCTTATAACCTACATTTATTGTTTCTTACTGGTTTTATTTATATGTTTTCGTATACAGGTATCCTTTTGATAATTTTCTTTTTGCAAGAGTTACAGAAAAGATTTTTTTATGTACACCTAGTTTTTGAAAGCCGTGTCACCATTTTTTTATAGTTAAAAGTTATATTATGTGGTGAAATTGAGCTAAAAATTATGATTTGTATGGAAAATGACTATTTTTAATAATGTATAAAATGAAAACTAGGAACTCTAGATCTCTAAAATTTTGAGACAACATGTGCTTCACCTATTTGTATTGGCCCTCCAAATTTCACAACGATTTCATCATTTACGTTAACGTCCTATACCTCCTTAATGCACCATTGTTGTTGTACAAAAGTCACAATCAGCTGGGATTGAATCGCACGTTTGAAATAAACGTACATATTCGCACGGCTTCGTCACTTCGAGTGTATCCAGCGCTGTTGTCTTTCTCACATTCAAAAATAGCACGTAGCCTGTCGGTTGTTTTCGGATTGAAAAGGTCAGAAGAGAACCGATATATACATGTGTCTATAGTTGGACGTAGTCCGTTCCAGTGTCAGACCGCCTTAAAGCTTAAGTAATCACTATTTTAATTTATTCCGTATCCTTATCTCCACCAGGCTGTTTTCAAGTTATACGACCGAGATGGTTCCGGTTGTCTAAGCGCCTTCGAGCTTCGTCAAGCAATGAATTCTGCGGGATATCACGTAAACAACCGTCTTCTTAACGTCCTGGTTCACCGGTACGGTAGCAAGGATGGCACGATCGCATTTGATGATTTTATAATGTGTGCCGTTAAACTAAAAACCATGATTGGTAAGTTTCCAAAAAGAATTATTTAAATTTTAAAAATATATTATTAAAAAATAAATGTTTCAGATATTTTCCGAGAGAGGGATATTGACGAATCAAATGTGGCGACTTTCAACATGGAAGAATGGATTGAAAAGACCGTTTATTCTTAAGTATTATTTTAAATAAAATGAATTCTTAAACATTGTTATATTTACTATTAATAAATTTTAATATATTTTACTGGATATAAAATATCTTCTATTACTAATTAATAATGTTTTTCATTTCACTCTTAAGTTTTGCTCCCCTTTTACATCTTGAGCGTGTAACACTGTTGCATTGAAACTATAATTACATTTTACATCAGTTAGTCGACATTAAATAATAAAATTTGGGATTCAAAAACATTTTCTACTATTAAAACACGCTGTTGAATGGGGTTGTCAACCATGACTTGATATCTATAGAACTTTACATACTACATATTGATTAGACGACTCAGTAGGCGAGATCATTGATGGTTTACACTGACTGCCATGTATTCGGGTTCAATTCCCGTTCTGAGTTATGTTTTGTTGGTTTAATTCCCTAAAAACAACTTATCGTATCTTAGCAATGTCGTATCAGAGAGCGGTTAGTTAAAGGTAGTACTCGGTAGCACCATCACCTGCACTTCGGCAAACCTCGTTTGAAAAGTATTAGGATGGCAATCAGAGGGGGTACGGAGCGTTCCGGCCGGTTCAGACAAGCTGTCCAAAGCTTCATGTAATGTCATGTAATGATAGGCTAGAAGACCTATCTGATATATATCAAGTCACATAATTCAGTTCTATAATGACTAGATACGAATATAATTGATATTAATTCGGAGTTTAAAAAGAGCTCTCACTTTGAGTACAAACCCAGTCCACATTAGTCTCAGTAGATATAACTAGAGCGCGCGTTTTCAGTATACATTCCTATATACATATGTCAAAAACATAAACAAAGAACCGAATTCAATGGCTTTGTCAGTTATACTACTCTGTTTCTCTGTCAATATTAAATCGTGTAATATAAAATGGAAAACAAAACTCTAGTTATTGCTATTGTTGTAATTTGCATTTATGTATTAACGTGTTATTTTTATTTATAACAAGGTACAACTGTTTTGGTAGAATTCACTTTAATTTGTGAATAAGATGTTATTTATTATTATTTTAAACTGATTAACAATAGATTCACAAATTAATAATATAAAATAATATTTAAATGATATGAATTGTTTATACAAATGTAAACTGATGGAACGAAATTTAATTTATAATATTAAAACCTTCATTCACTTCTTATGTTGAGTCGCCGAGTATTTTAGTCGTAGAAGATATAATATTCCTAGAGGAGTCGCCAAATGCGGTTTATTCCATGTCGAGGAATTTTACTCTAAGTAATAGTACCCTGAGTCTGTTCTACTGAAACGTGTTGCTTGTACATGTCGTCAATGGTGGAATGACGTCACTAGTCCTTGTTCATCCTGTTGCTCCAGATAACCAATGAGAATGCTCTATGAGGTGATGTGATCCACCACACTATAATCCACTGCGTAAGTTCAGCACCAGCAAAAGATTCTTACAGGTACGTAAATATATGCAATATATTATCATGTTAAGAAATTTTATTGATTAACTTAAGTGGATTTTTACATTCAAATGTTCATATGTTGAAAAAAGGAATAGCAATAATTCCATGCCCACAGTGACCCACTTACATTGGAAATTTTGTGGATGTGTTAGATATGCATAATACGTCACAGAAAAAGTATTTCCAAATAAAAAAATTCCTGCCTTCGCAAGATAATACTTCATGGGATACACAACGCCGCAGCTTGTAGTAAATGACTTAACACACACACACACTCCTATTTAATGTTAAACGTGGATGTGACGTATCGTGCATTGGAATTTTCTATAACGTTGGATCCCTGTAATAATTAAAAAGACAAAATGACTTTTTTAATTGTCAATATCTCACTAAAATATAGCGAGTTATTACAAAGTAATTAGACATTTGATGTTCTGGTAGCCAAATTTATTAATATATAATACAGTTTTATAGAAATGACGGCATAATCTACAAACCTATTATAAAAATTGAATCGTGTTTTTTGACCTGAGCCTGGAGCAGATCAATTTATAATAATCAAGAAATTATTGTGAAACGCATCAATTCACACCTGAATTGTATGCAACCAGTTTAACTTCTATGTCAACAAAGCGAACATTTCAAATCTTTCCCAATACTACTTAGCAATTTAAAAGCGAGAAATAGATTCCATAAATAACATAATAAATTAGTAATATAATAAACTCATACATATTTTATATTTAATTTAGCGATAGCTAGAACGTTCGGTGGAATGAAAGTTGTTACTTTCACAAAAACAAAAATTAAATTACAATTTGAGTTTACTGTCTTCTATATAAACCGTAAATAAAAAGTAATTATTCAATAAGATCAATAATCAACTTCTTCAATACAATTCAATAACAAAATTTTGTTAAACAAGTTTGTTAAATTTCTGAAAGGATTTCTCTTAGAACTTCACAACCATACGTAGTTTTTCCAGAAACTATCCTACCTTTTAACTTTTCAAACAAACTATTCTTCTATTAACTTTACTGAACTATTTCAATAAAACAACAATTAATCATCATGGTACTTTAAATGACTTAAATGAAAAATTTTAATCACTTGTTTCTTCAATACATAATATTCATAATATTATTTACTTATTACTAAGTTATGGACAAAATATTAAAAATCTTGAAAGCTAACTTTATCAGAACATGCAATATATATTTTTAGAATGCAAGATATTGTTCTCAACATACAATCCATATTAAAGTGTGTTATTATGTGTTTTACTATGAGAAAAATAGACGACTGTACGGGGTAATGGGGGCACTTTCAAATTTATACTTGACTATAGCAAACTTCACTAAATTCAGGGCAGTCTAAAACAAATGCACTGGATTAAATGAAATTTGCAACTGATTCAGACTGATTTATAAAGGTACTATAATGAAACCTGAGACTTATTCACACTGGATATAATGGAATCTTGCCGTGAAGTATGTTGCTTAGTATTTCTGCTATTAATAGAGTACAAATTTAGATTCATTTGAATTTCAATTTCAACTCAAATTTTGAATCATTTCTGTATATATTTTTTTCTTTTTCTGGTAGACACATCTGGAAAGTATAGTATTTAGTTTTTAGTCAGAGTAGGAGTAGTCCAATATTTGATTACCGACTCCGCAGCTTTAGTTATAATTATACTTACTTAAGTAAGGTTGCTTTTTTACTTCAGTAATTTAAGTGCTTTTATTTTCTTGTATATTGTATAGGTAATTAAGCAAATTATTTAAATAAAACATTTAATATTTTTCAAATCTATATTTCTTGATAAATTATAAATGAAAATATATTTTAATCATTATACCAATCTAGAAACAGAAGGGAAAATGAAATAACAAGTAAAAAGAACAATATCCAAACCCTTAACCCTGCATTTCTTTGTATAGCTTGACGAATTTGCTCATTTGCATCTTTAACATTTTCTGTAGCACCAACCACATTCGACGCGATCCTATCGATATCTTGTTCTTGCTCCAAAACCTGTAATAATATCATTGTCAGTATCAGTACAATATAAACTATTAAGATAATGATTTTGAATTAAAGTTCTAACTTTCTCAGTGAAAATCTCTTGCAGCTCTGCAATGTGAACAACTTTGCTTTCAATTTGTTGAACTTCATCAGTTAAATTATTGAGTTCATTATACAACTGCACATTTTCGGCTTCAAACATTTGCATATCTTCTGCAGACAACTCTTCCTCTTCCATTAAAGGGAAAGTATTAATTTCTTCTATATTATTGGAATGTAAATGTTTAGTATTATTAATAGTCTCATTTTCATCATCGTCACTGATATTTTGTGAAGGTGTTATACTATGTGTAGGATTTGGTTTCTCATTTTCTAATTTAGCCAATTTTCGCATTTCCAATGCTCTTTTAACTCTAACTGCTTTTTGTTCACTGTAAATTTTACAAACAGCTTTTAAATAATTTTCAACTAACTCCAATACAATTTGTATATGTTCCACTGCTTGCTGAGATTCAACATTCTTTTTAGAATCCTTTTTAAACTCAGTAATAAGGTGCCAACAAGTATTCATAATTTTTTGAGCTCCTAAATCTATTTGGTCACGTTCTGCATCTGTCATTTGTGGAATATCAGATAGAAAATTAGCAAAATTTAAATATGCCTTTCGATTTTCTAAAAGGAAATCTCGTAATCGTGTTATTTGAATTATTATATCTTTAGCTTTGAAAGTAGAATCATTTGTTGATCTACGCTGTTTTAAAATCCTGTTCTTATCAGCGGAACCAACAACTCCAAATGCTTTGTTTCTTGTGCGTACTGTTTTTACACATGCTTTAAAAAGAGCTGTTATATCCATTATTAAGATTATTAAGTAATTAATTTTGTACAGATGTTGATTTTACTAGATCTTAGAACATAACCTTAAAACTTCTTTCAGCTGTCAGTGTCATAACGTCACGTCACAAATCCATTGCAGAGATAGTAGATCCATCGGGCACGTCAGTTCTAATTCAGGATTGCCAACTATATTATAACACATTCAAGAATTTAAAATCTGCTTTACACTATAGAAGTCCATTGTTCATTATAAAATGTCCATTAAAGGTAGCATAAAACCCAAAAATTTCAATTAAACTGTTGAAAATCATTTATCTATTAAAAAGTAGCTTAAAAAATATATGTTTTATTATTTCTTCAACGCCACTTGCTTGTACATGTCGTCAATGGTGGAATGACGTCACTAGTCCTTGTTCATCCTGTTGCTCCAGATAACCAATGAGAATGCTCTATGAGGTGATGTGATCCACCACACTATAATCCACTGCGTAAGTTCAGCACCAGCAAAAGATTCTTACAGGTACGTAAATATATGCAATATATTATCATGTTAAGAAATTTTATTGATTAACTTAAGTGGATTTTTACATTCAAATGTTCATATGTTGAAAAAAGGAATAGCAATAATTCCATGCCCACAGTGACCCACTTACATTGGAAATTTTGTGGATGTGTTAGATATGCATAATACGTCACAGAAAAAGTATTTCCAAATAAAAAAATTCCTGCCTTCGCAAGATAATACTTCATGGGATACACAACGCCGCAGCTTGTAGTAAATGACTTAACACACACACACACTCCTATTTAATGTTAAACGTGGATGTGACGTATCGTGCATTGGAATTTTCTATAACGTTGGATCCCTGTAATAATTAAAAAGACAAAATGACTTTTTTAATTGTCAATATCTCACTAAAATATAGCGAGTTATTACAAAGTAATTAGACATTTGATGTTCTGGTAGCCAAATTTATTAATATATAATACAGTTTTATAGAAATGACGGCATAATCTACAAACCTATTATAAAAATTGAATCGTGTTTAATCGTTACAGATGTTGATTTTACTAGATCTTAGAACATAACCTTAAAACTTCTTTCAGCTGTCAGTGTCATAACGTCACGTCACAAATCCATTGCAGAGATAGTAGATCCATCGGGCACGTCAGTTCTAATTCAGGATTGCCAACTATATTATAACACATTCAAGAATTTAAAATCTGCTTTACACTATAGAAGTCCATTGTTCATTATAAAATGTCCATTAAAGGTAGCATAAAACCCAAAAATTTCAATTAAACTGTTGAAAATCATTTATCTATTAAAAAGTAGCTTAAAAAATATATGTTTTATTATTTCTTCAACGCCACTGGACTTCTTTGCTCCAAGAGTGTATGCAACCTAAATAAACTGTTTGGATATTCACATTTAAATATGAAATATGTATATATCTCCAACGAGCATACATAATTTTTTTGTCTTATAAAGAGACGCTTCTATAATGTTAATAGTAATATTTGATTAGATTATGTTCACTAGATGTCGCTAACAGAGGCTCAACATTTTGTTGAATTATTTTAAACAGATTAATTTAAAATTCTCGCTTTTATGCAACCTTTTTTAAATTCATGGACTTTATTTACTAATTTATTTTTTTATTTATTAAAATGTTTTAGTGCAGTTACGTTCTTTAGGCTTTAAAATAAAGAACTGCTTCATTACATTTTAAAAAACTAAGCGTGTCTGGATTTTATGCGACCTTTTTTAAATTCATGGACTTTTTTTCTTAATTTTTTTTTTTTGGATTTATTGAAATGTTTTGATGCAGTTATGTTCGTTAGGCTTTAAAATAAAGAACTGCTTCATTACAAAACTTGCAAATAAATTTACAATATATTAAAAATAGCATATATACAATATGAGATTTCTGGATAATATTGCGCCTGACAGAGTGGCAACACTACTTACGAGCCAAATTTACTCTAGAACAAAGTAATTAATTTCGCAATTATTTTGTGACAATATTTACATACTGAATGTAACAACTAATTGGGGATGTTGTGATGCAGTTACGTTACTTAGGCTTTAAAATAAAGAATTGCTTCATTACATTTTAAAAAACTAAGCGCATCTGGCTTTTATGCGACCTTTTTTAAATTCATGGACTTTTTTTTCTTAATTTTTTTTCTGGATTTATTGAAATATTTTGATGCAGTTACGTTCTTTAGGCTTTAAAATAAAGAACTGCTTCATTACATTTTAAAAAACTAAGCGTGTCTGGATTTTAAGCGACCTTTTTTAAATTCATGGACTTCTTTTTCTTAATTTTTTTTTTTGGATTTATTGAAATGTTTTGATGCAGTTATGTTCGTTAGGCTTTAAAATAAAGAACTGCTTCAATTCAAAACTTGCAAATAAATTTACAATATATTAAAAATAGCATATATACAATATGAGATTTCTGGATAATATTGCGCCTGACAGAGCGGCAACACTACTTACGAGCCAAATTTACTCTACACATGAACTTTTTTTCTTAATTTTTTTTTTGGATTTATTGAAATGTTTTAATGCAGTTACGTTCTTTAGGATTTAAAATAAAGAACTGCTTCATTATATTTTAAAAAACTAAGCGTGTCTGGGTTTTATGCGACCTTTTTTAAATTCATGGACTTTTTTTTCTTAATTTTTTTTTTTGGATTTATTGAAATGTTTTGATGCAGTTACGTTCGTTAGGTTTTAAAATAAAGAACTGCTTCATTATATTTTAAAAAACTAAGCGTGTCTGGGTTTTATGCGACCTTTTTTAAATTCATGGACTTTTTTTTGTAATTTTTTTTTTGGATTTATTGAAATGTTTTGATGCAGTTACGTTCGTTAGGTTTTAAAATAAAGAACTGCTTCATTATATTTTAAAAAACTAAGCGTGTCTGGGTTTTATGCGACCTTTTTTAAATTCATAGACTTTTTTTTGTAATTTTTTTTTTTGGATTTATTGAAATGTTTTGATGCAGTTACGTTCTTTAGGCTTTGAAATAAAGAACTGCTTCATTATATTTTAAAAAACTAAGCGTGTCTGGCTTTTATGCGACCTTTTGAAAATTCATGGACTTTTTCTTCTTAATTTTTTTTTTGGATTTATTGAAATGTTTTAATGCAGTTACGTTCTTTAGGATTTAAAATAAAGAACTGCTTCATTATATTTTAAAAAACTAAGCGTGTCTGGGTTTTATGCGACCTTTTTTAAATTCATGGACTTTTTTTTCTTAATTTTTTTTTCTGGATTTATTGAAATGTTTTAATGCAGTTACGTTCTTTAGGCTTTGAAATAAAGAACTGCTTCATTATATTTTAAAAAACTAAGCGTGTCTGGGTTTTATGCGACCTTTTTTAAATTCATGGACTTTTTTTTCTTAATTTTTTTTTCTGGATTTATTGAAATGTTTTAATGCAGTTACGTTCTTTAGGCTTTGAAATAAAGAACTGCTTCATTATATTTTAAAAAACTAAGCGTGTCTGGGTTTTATGCGACCTTTTTAAAATTCATGGACTTTTTTTTCTTAATTTTTTTTTCTGGATTTATTGAAATGTTTTAATGCAGTTACGTTCTTTAGGCTTTGAAATAAAGAACTGCTTCATTATATTTTAAAAAACTAAGCGTGTCTGGGTTTTATGCGACCTTTTTTAAATTCATGGACTTTTTTTTCTTAATTTTTTTTTCTGGATTTATTGAAATGTTTTAATGCAGTTACGTTCTTTAGGCTTTGAAATAAAGAACTGCTTCATTATATTTTAAAGAACTAAGCGTGTCTGGGTTTTATGCGACCTTTTTTAAATTCATGGACTTTTTTTTGTAATTTTTTTTTTGGATTTATTGAAATGTTTTGATGCAGTTACGTTCTTTAGGCTTTGAAATAAAGAACTGCTTCATTATATTTTAAAAAACTAAGCGTGTCTGGGTTTTATGCGACCTTTTTTAAATTCATGGACTTTTTTTTCTTAATTTTTTTATTTGGATTTATTGAAATATTTTAATGCAGTTACGTTCGTTAGGCTTTAAAATAAAGAACTGCTTCATAACATTTTAAAAAACTAAGCGTGTCTGGGTTTTATGCGACCTTTTTTAAACTCATGGACTTTTTTTTCTTAATTTTTTTTCTGGATTTATTGAAATATTTTGATGCAGTTACGTTCCTTAGGCTTTAAAATAAAGAACTACTTTATTACATTTTAAATATCTACGATTTTCTGGCTTTTGAGTAATTTTAATAAAGTCAAACTTCCAATTTTAAAACGGCGATTATTCGAAAACTGTAAGAGATAATTGAAAATGGATTTTAATTTTGAAATCAGCATTAAAAACTACGCTAGAAAACATATATCATGGGCCAAAATAAAAATTACTTTTTTTGAAAAAGTAAGAAGACTATAGTCTTCTTACTTTTTCAAAAAAACATATTTTTTAATTTGGCATATGATATATATTTTCGAACGTAGTTTTTAATGCTGATTTCAAAATTAAAATCCATTTTCAATTATCTCTTACAGTTTTCGAATAATCGCCGTTTTAAAATTTGATTTTTGACTTTATTAATGTTTACTCAAAAGCCAGAAAATCGTAGATATTCAAAATGTAATGAAGCAGTTCTTTATTTTAAAGCCTAACGAACATAACTGCATCAAAATATTTCAATAAATCAAGAAAAAAAAATTACAAAAAAAAGTCCATGAATTTAAAAAAGGTCGCATAAAAGCCAGACACGCCTAGTTTTTTAAAATGTTATGAAGCAGTTCTTTATTTTAAATCCTAAAGAACGTAACTGCATCAAAATATTTCAATAAATCAAAAAAAAAAATTAAGAAAAAAAAGTCCATGAATTTAAAAAAGGTCGCATAAAATCCAGACACGCTTAGTTTTTTAAAATGTAATGAAGCAGTTCTTTATTTTAGAGCGTAACAAATGTAACTGCATCAAAATATTTTCAATAAATCCAAAAAAAAAATTAAGAAAAAAAAGTCCATGAATTTAAATAAGGTCGCATAAAACCCAGACACGCTTAGTTTTTTAAAATATAATGAAGCAGTTCTTTATTTCAAAGCCTAAAGAACGTAACTGCATTAAAACATTTCAATAAATCCAGAAAAAAAAATTAAGAAAAAAAAGTCCATGAATTTAAAAAAGGTCGCATAAAACCCAGACACGCTTAGTTTTTTAAAATATAATGAAGCAGTTCTTTATTTCAAAGCCTAAAGAACGTAACTGCATTAAAACATTTCAATAAATCCAGAAAAAAAAATTAAGAAAAAAAAGTCCATGAATTTAAAAAAGGTCGCATAAAACCCAGACACGCTTAGTTTTTTAAAATATAATGAAGCAGTTCTTTATTTCAAAGCCTAAAGAACGTAACTGCATTAAAACATTTCAATAAATCCAGAAAAAAAAATTAAGAAAAAAAAGTCCATGAATTTAAAAAAGGTCGCATAAAACCCAGACACGCTTAGTTTTTTAAAATATAATGAAGCAGTTCTTTATTTCAAAGCCTAAAGAACGTAACTGCATTAAAACATTTCAATAAATCCAGAAAAAAAAATTAAGAAAAAAAAGTCCATGAATTTAAAAAAGGTCGCATAAAACCCAGACACGCTTAGTTTTTTAAAATATAATGAAGCAGTTCTTTATTTCAAAGCCTAAAGAACGTAACTGCATTAAAACATTTCAATAAATCCAGAAAAAAAAATTAAGAAAAAAAAGTCCATGAATTTAAAAAAGGTCGCATAAAACCCAGACACGCTTAGTTTTTTAAAATATAATGAAGCAGTTCTTTATTTTAAATCCTAAAGAACGTAACTGCATTAAAACATTTCAATAAATCCAAAAAAAAAATTAAGAAGAAAAAGTCCATGAATTTTCAAAAGGTCGCATAAAAGCCAGACACGCCTAGTGTTTTAAAATGTAATGAAGCAGTTCTTTATTTTAAATCCTAAAGAACGTAACTGCATTAAAACATTTCAATAAATCCAAAGAAAAAATTAAGAAAAAAAGTCCATGTGTAGAGTAAATTTGGCTCGTAAGTAGTGTTGCCGCTCTGTCAGGCGCAATATTATCCAGAAATCTCATATTGTATATATGCTATTTTTAATATATTGTAAATTTATTTGCAAGTTTTGAATTGAAGCAGTTCTTTATTTTAAAACCTAACGAACGTAACTGCATCAAAACATTTCAATAAATCCAAAAAAAAAAATTAAGAAAAAAAGTCCATGAATTTAAAAAAGGTTGCATAAAACCCAGACACGCTTAGTTTTTTAAAATATAATGAAGCAGTTCTTTGTTTTAAATCCTAAAGAACGTAACTGCATTAAAACATTTCAATAAATCCAAAAAAAAAATTAAGAAAAAAAGTCCATGTGTAGAGTAAATTTGGCTCGTAAGTAGTGTTGCCGCTCTGTCAGGCGCAATATTATCCAGAAATCTCATATTGTATATATGCTATTTTTAATATATTGTAAATTTATTTGCAAGTTTTGAATTGAAGCAGTTCTTTATTTTAAAGCCTAACGAACGTAACTGCATCAAAACATTTCAATAAATCCAAAAAAAAAAATTAAGAAAAAAAGTCCATGAATTTAAAAAAGGTCGCATAAAACCCAGACACGCTTAGTTTTTTTTAATGTAATGAAGCAGTTCTTTATTTTAAAGCCTAAAGAATAAAAGCCTAATAAAAATAGCGGTACGTAAAATGTTTGGAATGGGCTTGTGAACTACGATTTTATTTCTATAAAACGGAACTATTTTTTGATAAAGTTGGCTATCAGAACTTCAAATGTCCATGTTTTAATAACTCCTTATATTTTAGGAGATATTACCAATTAAAAGAGGAATTTTATCTCTATTAAAGGGATCCAACTATAGAACATTCCAATGCATGGTACGTCACATCCCACATCATCTATTTCCATCATCCGATGATTTGCCATCTTTTTTACACAACAAAGATGCACCATGATTTATCATTTACTACTAACAGCTGCATTGTGTATCCAATGAAATATTATATCACGAAGATTGTGAAAAACATTACGATCGTAATCCTCGAGGATTGCTATAGTTGCCTCCACAAACCACATAATATTATTAATTAATATTATGTAGTTTATGGTTAATACTTCGCTTTCTGATAGAAATGTGAAATTTGGTACATTGAAAGAGTTTAATGAGCAGATAATTTCTAGACGTGAAACCATTTAAACTTTCCCTGCTTTATGGAGGATTCAAAATGGCGCCACCACGATCATATTTAATTGTATTGATTATTGATCGTATTTAACATATTTTAATTATTTTCACGGTAAATGAAAGCTGATTAAATTACGCAAAAGGTATAAAGAACAATAATTTTTTTTTTTAACTAATTCCTTATAGGTTCAAAGCGGGATTTATAAAAGAAAAAGGAATTTTCTATCTATTTTTATCTATTCTACTATTATCTAAAAATATATTTTTCTTATTATTTTAAATAAATATCAAAAATATTTTTTCTGTTAAAAGAGTATTATTCCACGTATGATAAAAATGTGAATTTTTGAATATACATTTCTTTGCCTAAAGTTGGCAGCGCTGCCCATTAGAACAGAAACTTTAAAAGTTATCTTTTTGACAGACAGTGATCGCAGTAATTTAAAATCTTTTAAAATATAAAAGGTGATTGTGTAGTAGTAACCACAACTTACTCCATTTTAAACATTTTTTGAATTTCTTGATTAGTTCAGTAACACAATAATATTATAAGGTAATTTGTCTTTTAAAGGATACATATTCTTCAGATTTTATTTCAATAATTTGCAGAGAAATCTTTCAGGTTATGTATGTCATTTTAAAATAATTACAATATTTTCAGTAATGACACAACAAGTAAATCCTGCAGACAGGTTGCAAGTAGGGGCCAAGTCGGGCATTAATTATCCTCTTACTGTTCAATATTGCGGTAATTGTTCTATGCCAATTGAGGTAATATAAAAAATATTTTTAATTTGCTTGCCAATGTGTGCAGAACGTTTTTTTTTGAATGAACTTTTATTTCTAGTATTGTGAGTATTATCCTGAGTATGAAAAATGTAAGCAATGGCTCGAAAGAAATCTTCCATCAGAATTTGAAAAAGTAAAAATTGGTAAGTTTGTATATTTCGTTTCAATGCCATTTTATTATAACATAAAATAAACGAAATCAGTATCATCTGTCAATTAGGTCAATAATCTTTAAAGCTTATCGTTAAATAATTAGAAAAACTTTATCCAGTGAGCGTAAATGTATAAATTATATAGCAGATACGTTTAGAGTTGAGTTGTTATGTAAGTTTTAATGTTGAGCAAGTATGGATAATAAGTATTAATACGTTTGTAGTTGTGTCATAGATTATTGTCGAAGATTTTTTTTAAATATTACATTTAAAAGTTACTTTTTAATGTTCAGCATTATCTTTAAGAGTCTATATATAATGTTATTGTATATTATTATATAGACGCAGATAGTGCAGATGCTGGGAGCACAGAAGAAGAAAAGAAACGTCAGAAACGTGGTGGTAAAGGAATGTTAAAAACCAAAAAGAAGGATGATGTACCCAAGCAGATCTGTGTTTCTAGAGCTCCACGAGGCAAGAAGAAGTCCGTTACCGTCGTCACTGGATTGAGTACATTTGGTAAGACAACCTAGTTTTTATTTCACTTATATTTCACTTATTCACTTATATTATGTATATTAATATATACCTTTTCAGATATTGATTTGAAGGTAGCATCCAAATTTTTTGGACAGAAGTTTGCTTGCGGTTCTTCAGTTACTGGTGATGATGAAATTGTAATTCAAGGAGACGTTAAAGATGATTTATTTGACGTAATTCCCGAAAAATGGCCAGAGGTATGTGATAATATAAAGTGATAGTTAGCCTAGTCTTAAAATTCAGAATTGAGAGCTAATTCGACAAATTGGCGGAAAAGCTGGTAAATAAACTTGGGCGTGCTAATTCGGAATATATTGTTTACCGGACTCAATACTGATTCCACCTTTAAAAAAATGATGTTTAGCCATCGGTTTCTTTCAAATATTTTCTTTCAATATTCTCAATTTTTGTATGTCTCTGATAGAAAATGAGCTGCATAGCTGCACTTGAGCAGGAAGTTATTCTAGATGTTTCTTTATCAGCTTTTCTGAGAATTTGCTGTATTAAGTGATATAGATACACATTTCTGAATAACTGTGTTTGTTGTGTACATAATTAAATTAAAATTGCTTTTTTTCTAGATTGATGAAGATTATATTGAGGATTTAGGTGATCAGAAAAGATAGTAATAATTAATTACATTAGCAATTTATTGCATACATCAATTTGGATAGATTTCCTCTAAATTTAACAACATTTTTGCTAAAATTACTTTTATAATATACTTTGTAATTATTTTTCATAGTTATAAAATAACTTGTATATTATTTATGAATAAAAATATGTAAAAATAATTGTTTTGTATATTTCTAAATGCATTTGTAATAAAACAAATCTGTTTAATTTCATCATGTTAGCATTTATTGAATAAATAATAAATAAAAATGCTAAACAAATTTTAAATATTGCTATACTACTATAACTGCTATAACTAATATAATATGAAGCCGGTTTAATAAAATATGTTAGTTTTTATTAATTGAGAGCAGTAGATGTTAACACTGCAACACCCCTCTCGTAAAAGCTGTGTGGATCTTGACCTGATGCTACAGATAAGTCGACGGTGAAAAGAAGTTCACTTCTCGTAGAGTTTAAGTACACAGGGAGAGCTAGTGTGTCAGCACGACGCTCTGGAGCCACTCTGAAAATAATAATAAATCGCGAATTAGCGTTTTTAAACTATAAATATTATTATAAATTATAATATTAGCTTACTTAGACCACCGAAGCAAAGTATGTGGCAAATCCATCATGATCGTAGAAGTCAAAAGCAGCTGATTATTCTTGCATTGAGCTCCTTGCAACTTGAGTCCAATAACTGTAAAACTGCTATCCATAGACTCGTTTGCATGTTCAGAAATTGTGACTTCTAAACTCAATTCCTCCAACGACCAGCTATTCGCCTGCGCAACACACTGTCTTGTGGCAGTTATATACGCCTCAGGATTTAATAGTCCGCCGAGCCATACGTGGAAACCCTGGTGATTTGTAAAATAAGTAATGTCTTAGTAACTCAGGATTTTGAAATGATGAATAAATTTACTATATAATCAACTTACTTGTAGTTCTTTAGCGCCTGCTTGAGACACTAGAGTTGATACTTCTTGCAGTTGCTTGATTCTGTGGCTAAAATCTGTAATCCACTGTATTACAGTACATCCGCGTGGAACTGTGTATCGGCGCCATCCTCCAGGAAGCATTCCTTTAACAAGTTCACTTAGCATAGCTCTATGATAATTCGTTTGCTTCTTCGTTCCCTAAAAAATAATTCAATATTTAATTACTCTTGTAACATTTTTTTATAGCTTGAATTAATCGAAAACAAGCACATATTTTTCATCAAAAACATAACATCTACGAGTATAGAATACTATTTTCTTACTTGGCAAATTAATACAACATCCTCTAAATCATGGATGACATCTTGCAACAACTTGGCCCCAGAATTAACTTCACGTTCAAAATAACGATAAAGCGGATCTTTAATATTTTCCACTGTACGTCTTAAAGTCTGCAAAAAAAAATTAATATATAATATCGGCCTATAGTAACATATACTACTATTCATATATCTATCAATAAAAATTTATTTACTGGAAGTGATTTTGGTAAGAGTTGAAGCCATGTAGAAGCTGAATTGTGTAACACTTTCATCCAAGATGGTCTACCATCTTCTTGTACTTTGGGAGTTGCCAAACCCTCATCAGCTGTATACGCAAGTTCGTCGTCATCTTCAAGTTGTTGCATTTTCAATAGTTTGCTAACAAGATCTGTACCACGTGTTGTTAACAATACCTATGTATGAGTATACAAATATTCACATTTAAGACGTTTCAAATAAATTAAGCATAAGTTATTTAGTTTATAATATTACCTTTTCAGCATTATTTGGTAAACCAAGCCAAGAAGGAGTTTGCCTATCTGCCAAACTTTCGATCCATTTCAGGAAGTGATCTCTACGGTTTCCTTCCGGCATAGTGATATGACGTTGACCATTTGGCCCACCCGCAACCTTATAATAAATACATTTTTTTTAAATATAATACTTACTGTGTTGGGAAAAAATTATAATTTTCAGCTAAATTACAGATTATTTTCTAATTTGATATTTTATCATAAGCATACTTTTTGAAAGATAAAATACGAACATACTAATAGAAAAATACTTAAAAAATTGAGTTACCCCATCCACATTAGCAACAAGTGCAAAGTCAGCTTCAAAGCTCCTAGGTGTGAATAATTTCGATAAGAATGATGTCAACAATCGTTGATCAAATGTGTTATCAATTTTGCCACCATATATACTTTGAGATAATAATGTAACAAGTGCATCCCAAGGAATTTTTTCTGGTGGTAAATGGTGGCGACCCTAAAACAAACAACTTATATAATAAATAATACATAAAATATTTCGCATGTGCTGCAGTTCAATAAACCCGTGCATAAAAGTGAATAGAAATACAGATAGGCAGACTTATGAAACAGCCTCTGTATGTTTATATAAAATGTTACCATAGCCGTTGCTTCAATCCACGTATCTAGCGTATCACAGGCAACTCTTAGATCAGATTCATTGAATTCATAATGTTTCGCCCATCCCAATGGAGCATAACGTAATCTTTCCTGCACGATTGCATGGAACCACGCTAGTAAGAAGTAGAGCCTAGCTCGTTCAGTTGGAACCTTCATCATACGTGCAGCTGGGACCTTAATAAAAATATTTGTACGTCTAAACTCCAATCATGTTAAGCTCTTAAAACATTTAAGGAAAACAATAAATAGCAGATATCTTACTGTGCTGAAAGTTCTTAACAAATTGGCACGAATGCCAGGTGGTGGTTCAAATACAAATATGCGTCCAGCTCGAAGTAAATTAACTGGAACTCTTGGATTTATTTCCATAGTTAAGAATAGTCTAAATCCAGCATGTGGTTGTAAGGAATGCAGCTTCTTTTCTAGTTGTACAAGCCATTGCGGAGCTAGGTGTACATTTTTTAATAAGACCCACCTTTAACAATAATATAATATAAATTTCTCGAAAATGACAAAATTATAAATAAAATAAGATTCTACCTTCCACTTTTGCAAGCCATGTTAATAGCTCTTTCGGCTTGATTAAATCCTTCAGCGGAACCAATAGCAATACTTGAAATTTGTTTGCTTAATTCGGCAGCCAGGTCATCAACACGACCTGTAAAATTGTAGTAGTAATAAATCGAAATAACAAAGCATACAAAAAAAATGTATTTCGAAATAGTAGTTCAAGATCATAACATATTTACGTTTAATTGTATTTATTTACATAAATGCTATATTTCTGTTTACGGGGTTATAACAATTGTTTTGTAAGAACCTCTTTTTAGATAACTATTAATATAAAAATCCTGACATACCTGAAGCGTCAAATCCTGGAACAGAGCATAACAGTGCAGGTACATTTGAACTTAATTGTGTTTCAACACATTTTGCGAAATCAAGTTCTTGTTCTGCGGATGGCATAAATCCTTCACCTAGTACTGTAGAAACTAGGAGAGATGCGGCTGCAATAACTCTATCAGGTCGGAACGCCTAAATATATCGTAAGTATAAATTTTCAAATTCCAATACAAACAATATATTATACAATATATATTCATTTCATATATGTACCTGAATCAATAAAAGTTTCTGCATAGCAGCAGAAATTGGGGAAAGTGGTTTATCTTCTTGCCAAAGAACAGGAACGCATTGTTCTGGTGATCCTTGTTGAAGCCAAGCTCCTAATTCAGGAATAGATGATATTTTTTCACCTAGCTTTTTAAATGCTGGTAATCTACAACAAAAATTATAATATATAATAAAATAAAGAATTAATAATTGTTAAGATTGTAAGCTTTGAAAGCTACCTGGTTGAAAGTCTTTGTACAGCTTCTTGCTGTTCGGAAGTAAGACCTTCCAGATGTCCATAATGTCCGCCTGCTATGCCTTCCTTTGCTCGTAAGAAATAACTGAATTCCTGATCCAGAGAAGGTTCGGTAGGGACGCCTTTAAGATGAATTCGACACAACAGCAAGGCAAACGTAAGTCTATCCGTATGTAGCATACCTCTGGCAACTCGGTCGTAGCAGACCTAGAAACAATTATTATATGTAATAGAGTTTTTAGATTTATTATATGTAGACATAAAATAGTTTGACAAAACTGTTTTCCGTAAATATTTCAGTTAGTAAGTTATACTTCCAGTATCTAGAAATCTTAAAATACTTTTTGTATATACTCGCTAAACATATTTATGTAACCTGTAAATCATAATGTTACAAATATTATAGCAATAAAAAGCTCCTACAATAAAGAGCTAACTTAATAAAGGGATATAATATATAACTCACCAAGAAAAGATCCGCAGTAACAACAGCTAATCTTTGAGCATGATCAGTAAGACCATCAAGATGTGGATTACTATATAAAACACAACTGAAGATATCCAAAAACATTTTCAAACTGTATTGATATAAGAAATGAATTTGATTGAGACTGTCCATGGTGAAATAAATATTACTGCAAGCCTAAAAATTTTAAATATATTTAAAAGAATTATTATGAAGACATGTTAATCATATTATAGCATACAACCACACTATCATTACCTGAGACAAAGGTAAATATTGCTGAGACACTGTTTCAATTTCAGCAATAACTTTATCGGTTTCTTCAACTTTCTGACCAATATCTGCAGCTTCTTGTTTAAGAGTTTCTAAGGTTGTTATCACAGAATCATCATCCAGAATTTTACCCTTCGCATCGTTAAGAGCTTGTAATAAACTCTTTTCTAGTTGTCGAAGTCTCAAATGGAATTCACCTATAATTATTAAATTACGAAATATATTTGTTTATTTGGAAGAACTATTAAAAAGACCTGTTGAAATATACATATACAGTCGTTGTACCTTGTAGCTTAAGCAGATCGGATCGTTTTTCATCGATATCGGGGCGTTCAGCTTTTAGAACTTGATTAAGACATTGGCTCTGTAATGAACTGCGCGTGACGGTGAAATTAACAAATGTAACACGACTGCAAATATCAGGAGGAAATTCAACGGTAGGATCACGCGTTGATAAGAATATAACAAATGATGGTGATAAATCGATATCTTGATCTCCAAGTGTTATTAAAACACGGCCTCCAGTGCGACGGAGTTCTCGATTCAGCACAGGATTTAGGATCGGATCATAATTTTCAACATCCTACATTTTAGAATTTAAGAATATTAGTAGCAATATATAAAAATATTATATACCTTGATCTTTACAACTTATATTTTACCTGTACAAGCAGCGGGTTACCAAAACGTAATGCAGATTCCAGATTTTTTCTAAATGAATCATCCAAGAAACTAGTCTTCGTAATTTTTCGATCTTTGAATTCATTTAGAATGAATTCAGTTGCTTGGCCTGATGGATCAATAATCAACGGATACCGATTAAAGCGCTAAAATTATAAATTACGTATTATTAAAAATAATTATACATCTATGTAGATAAACTGTATGAAAACGTACTTTAAGCATAATTGCATTCTCTGTGCACAAATCATCAGTTGGTAGAGCATTTGCCTGCCAACGCAGTCTCTCATCAGGATTGGAAAGATACTCCGTACGTGCTATATCTGGTCTAAATTGCAAAGCTGCTTGTTGTAAATGTTGACTCCATGTAGCAAATAAGCTTTGACGATACTAAAACAATTATTAACCATTATGGATATTTTTGGTATAAACTGTATGCAGGGTTGTGGAATTGGAGGAATTGTCAGTGAAGAAATTAAATATCTATTATTAACTTTACTGAAATATTTCAGTAATATAAATAAAGCAATAATTAACTAGGGTGTAGAGTGTAAGGATGGAGTTGACGTTAAATGCTTCTTTAATTTCTTATGTGAGAGTTTTGATTCTTCAATTATGCTGGTTTCTTAAATGACTATTTTAATTGCTTATATCTAAATATTGCGACTATTTAAAAAAATCACATTTGAGATCCTAATATATATATATTCAACTTGCGAAATGAATATTGGCCAGCTATTAAAGAGAGGCAGTGAAGGAAAGAGGTGGATGGCGGAAATAGAAAAAAGGAAAAAAAAACAGGACAATAAATAAGCTCGTAGCTGGGTTGCATAAGGAACATGAAGAGAGAGGAAGTACTAAAAGAGGCAGTGAAGGGAAGAAGGAGAAAGAAAGAAGTAGCGAGGAAACAGTTAAACTTCAGTCCAGAAAAATAGAGGATTTGCGGAAAGGAGATAAGGACAAGAGGTGGATGACGGAGATAGAGACAATAATAAAATAATAAAGGAAGAGAGTCAAGAAGAAATAGTAAAGTAAGAGAGTCAAGAGGAAATAGTAAAGATAGAGCGTTTATGCCTGTAATAGACATAAGTGGAGAAGTGAAAACGAAGAGAGAAGGCAGGAAGGATAGTGAAAAGATAATAGAGGGTTTGTCGAGAGGAGACAAGGAAGGCAAGAGGTGATAGATGAAGATACAGGCAATAAGGAAGGAGAAGCAGGAAACGATGTGAATAAAGTAGGAGTAGAGGACATGAAGAGAGAGGATCAAAGAAGAATAAACAGCAGCACTATTCGAAGTAGTTATAGTCTAGAATAGTTTAAGTTTAGTTTTTAACTTTGAATTTATATGAAATGCATTAAGAAATATAATAACGTAGATTGTAAAGCCGAAAGGCACACAATTAATATACTAAATAAAAATATATATTCAACTTTTGTATGTAATCGGTTCGAGAGAACCCCGCTTTACACAACGTTTTATTATTTACTTTAACCGAAGTCGGGCCATTCGGTTTTTTTTACCGACTTTGCAGCACTGATTTTATGGTCTGCGTGATTTAGGTATTCCATAAATTTCTTGCAAACAAAAGTGTTCCGGGACTTCGAGCCTTTCACTGTTCTAATGCAACTTCGAATCCAATATTGGATAATTAGTTATCTTGAATATGACGTAAAATGACGTACAGAATAGTCTTATAAATCAATATCAATAAACTATAAATAATATTCCAATGTTTTAAATATTGTCTGTATCTAAAAGGGTAAGTAATAGCGGAGTGGTGAAGAGTATCGTGTGGACACTGAAAATGAATTGAACAAAAATGTCCACTAATGCTAAATGATACAGTTAAGCTTTACAAATATTCAAAAATTTAATTATAATCTTTCTTATGAATTCCTCTACTATATTTGTTAACATCTTACATGTTGATCAAAGTAGCCACCATAAGCAATAAATGCGGCTGACAAGAGAACATCACCAATAATTGTAGACATTTGGGAACGGAAAGTCTCACTGGTAGCTTCCCATCTTTCACGTTCAATAACCAATGATTTCAATAAAGCAATTGAGCGATCGACCTAAAAACGAGAAAAAAAATTAAAAACTTGCAATTGCACATTACTTATTAGTATTACCAATAAAATAAATTACCTTGGCTTGAACATTTTCCAAATCTGTCTTAATCGCCTGAGCTTGTGAAATAAGTTGTGCATATTCTTCTTTGTAGGACGCTATACTTTGTTCGAGCTGAGAAATCAAATTTTTAACTTCTTCTCCATGTTGGCTATTATTTTTAGCTTGTACTTCTAGAGAATGTAATTCTTCCCTTAAAGGCTCAACACGTTTCAACATGTCTGCATATTCAATCTACATCACATATGTATAATGTTAACTATTTTTCTATTACATATACACAATATTTATTGTTGATAGACTAATATTACCTGAGCAATCGCCCATTTTACCATGGGACCACAAGCCATACTTGCACGGTTAACTTTCTCAAAGTTATAATCGGGATTGCTAAGATACCGTGTTTTCATTTTATCGCGAACGTCGTCCCTATATTTTGATTAAAGTTGCAAATAAATTAAGTGAATATGTTATCAGAATGATCACAATAAAAATTTATTCTTTAGATGTTTTACGAAGAAAAAGAGGCTTATCAATTCAAAATATTTTTTAGCAATATCCTACTAATGAAGAAGATGAATTTCCTTGGGTGTTGTCGACATTTTAACAAGATGACGCCGTTCAAATTAGATTTTAAAAAAATACTTCTTTCCAAAATTAATAAAAATATTTAATATTTGGACTTTATTTTAGTTGATAATTTTTCTAATTTTGAACTATAAGAAAAAATTACACATTCTTGTTAAAAAGCTATATAGCTCAAAATACATAATTGAGATTGAATGTGGAAAATTGGCGGAAAAGCTGTAATAATCTTTTCTGACTACTTTGGAGGTGGTGATTTCAAACATTTTGTTTACTAAGTTCAATTTTGATGATTTAATTCTCCATCTTGAGACTACAAATGGAATCCACTGTTTTGAATCATCACTAATTAAAACAAAAATACTCATCTATTTTATAGCGGTCCAGCAAAAAACTATTAGAACATCAGATCAGATAATACAAACAAATATTGTTTTTGCAAATTATAGAAATTTGAGTCCTCTAAAATTGATCATAATTATGAGAAAATGGACAAAGAAATATAACAAAATGGATTATGTAAAAAAGATAAAATTCTAAGTAAATATGTAAGTTAAGTTGTTCAGTAAAATGAAGTCAATATTAAGGAAATATTTACATTGAAAGTATATCATTTTCAAATTCTTCTTTCGTACATAAGTTTTTAAAAAATAAATTGATATTGTGATATTTATAGTATTATTAGATATAGAGCAGAGCGACCGCACACTTGCGACACATCTGTCTTAAGACAAAATAGATAACATTGACTCTTGTTTGTTCAATTTATTCAAATAGTTAAAGACAAAGACAAGATTGTGTTAGGACAGTTGTGCCTTCAGTGTGCGCGTCCTCCTTTAAAAATATTTTTACATATAAACCTATATGCATGCAATTATGAAAAGCTTGAAAATTAATGTGCAATAAAAAACAATTAGGAACAATGTGAATGAAACATTTACATTAAACTATAACACAATTAAAAATTTATTATGACACAAAGTACTAATAAAATATTAATTATTATGACACAAAGCGAACACAATTATTTACTTATTAACCTTTTATGATAATTAGTAGCAAAATCGTCTCCTGTTTATGAATTAAAAATGGACAAGATAAATTGTTGAAACAAATATGTAAATTGTCAGTTCAATCACATAAATTAATCGAATAATAATAATAACAAGAGAATTCGAACAAATGTAATTCAATTTTAAGTTTCTATAAAAAGTTTTAAGAATTTTAAGCGGAATTTATCATTGTTGCAATATAGCGTGAAAAGTAAAATCAACTTGTAATAAAAACCAATACATTTCCTTAAATAATCCAAATTCGGAGGAGCTCTCTGATAGTCCATTACAATTAGAACGAGAGACCAAAATTAGAAAAGGTCCTTTACTTTTAACAGAAAATAATAAATATGAATCAATGTAAACCAACATAAACAAATTGTACTTAGAGCGTTTTTTTTAATTTTACTGCCCATAACTCACAGGCAATTTAAAATGCTATTTCAGCGTTCTGTCTTTTATAGTTCATGAGAAATACGAATTTTAAACATCATATCATCTTAGTCGTCAATGCAAAAATACTTAAGTGATATGATGTTTAAAATGCTTATGTCTATTGAACTGTATGGCGTAGAGGTTATTTATGCTGCGTTGAATTCATATTGAGTTCATCTATCCAACGCCTTCATATTAATTATACTCTATATAATTAATTTTTTTGCGGAAATTTAAATGGGTGACGCCCATAAACTTTGGCTCCATTACACTTTAGCAAAAAGCAAAAATTATTTTCTTGGTTTTTAAGAAGGTTATATATCTTGAAAATGAATAAATATGAAATCAGCAAATTCAAAAATTAATTGAAGCATTTAAAATCCGTCAATAGTTCGACAATATAGTTCAAATTAGAGTATAAGTAAAACAACCAAGCACATCTCGATCGTAACGGTAAAAATGTCCTAGTATTTTACCCGGAAAGGTAATTCTTCGAAGAGAGAAAGTAACAGAAGTGCTGCTGAAAACATAAGTCTCATTGTTTTTGAAATAATCGAAATAGGGAGAAAGGGTAGATTCCGGGCGTTAATAACTCAGAGCTACTTTCAGATCTCAGCTAATATTCTTAAATGACAAGAACATAATTTCAAAATCTTAAATATAATTATTATACTTTTCTCTTTATATGATTGACTGATCATTTTGCTTGTATCTGTGTGTGTTTTTATTCAAAACCCTTACATGTATAATCGTGTGCTTTTAACAACAAAAAGAGTGGACAAAACAATATAAAACACAACATAAAATTAAGCATGCTTACATAATATCTTCCGTGCTAAAGGTAACGATGGAGTTAATGAAGTTATCGCGCATTAATACAGCACGGATAGATTTCCAGTCGCTGGCGTTCTCACCGAGGAGTAGACAAATAGACTCCAAAGCAACTTTAACAATAGCTGGAGGATTCGCCATTGTACGTACTTCAACAAGATGCTGTTTCTTGATAGACTTCACAGCTGTTATTTAATTATATAAAACATTGCTTATTTACAATGATAGAAGTATATTTAATTATACGTATCTTAAATTAATGTTTATTACATCGGTATTTTTCACAACTAAGCGTAAACTCTCATTATACTGACGACAGATATAAAACGATATAACTTTTTATTAATCAATTAGTCTTGATGTATTATATCTCAAAATTTCTTAGCCTTAAATTTTGTAGCATTAAAGCAAAAGTTCTTTGAAAAGGGTAAAAAAAATAGCAATTCAAAATCGTCGTTCACATAAATGCGACATCTAACACTTGTGGAATAGGTTGTGTAACAAGTCCAAATCGAAGCAACATGTAATCGGTCTGCTTTGTCGGTTCTCAGTATTCACTTAGGCAATTTATAAAAATTATAAATGAATTACCAAGAGTGAGATCAATTAATTAACATTTGGATCTCATCTATATTTTATTTATTTAATTTTACTTAGCCTCAGTTTGCAAAGGCAAATAGTGGATTCGTTATAGTTTACAGGATTGTACTTTTACCGACAGCTAATGTAAACAAATGAATATTAAAAATACCCTAATACGATGTAGAGTTTGAAAGATATCATATATCTATATGAATGTCGCATTGATTTGAACCATTAAAGCTCAACAAACCTAGTAGGCTCATGTTTAAATAACATCAACTTATGAATGAAAATATGTGAATGTTGGATGTCGCACTGCTTTGGCCGATGCTTAATACATCTTCATTTTCTTTGTTTTGTAATAATTTATCCCAACAAAATTTTTTTTTTCTTTGTTCCAGACATATCTACAGAGCCGGATGATTAATTTATGGGTTTCAAGATTTGCAGAATGCGACTCTCATTGTACCCGTATCTTAAACGGCTATAATATCTTAATTGTGCACTGTATATGTATTTGAATATATATAGAGACAGACGGTTCAAATTAAAGTTAAATATCGATGATATTCAAACATAGATCATAAAATATAACATTATGTAGCAACATAACGCATTAAACATAAATGTATATTTATGTTTATAATTAATGTAATATAAATGCTACGTAACTACTAACGGATAATAATAACTTGTAGTTATTTACAATCAAATAAATTCGTAAGAGATGCCTTTTAAAAGTTGTCTTTTCAAGATCATGAAAGTTTTTGGTTATTATCGCTTTAATACGTTTATCTGTTGTGAACTTCAGCTCGTTCATTATAGATATTTAAGGCTTGTTACCAATTGTTTAATAAAAAGTTATATCATTTGTAGAACAAACTTGCCTCAGTAATTTTCAGCACGCATTAGCTGATAGTTGGAGCATTTTAAATTACAATTGTTAAGTACATCGCCGTTATAATTTCAACATAGATCGAATCGTCGAAAGAGAAATTTAGTTACAATGAATCTGATAATTACTTGATAATATAATCGTAGTATCGTTAACAAATAATCTGTTGTCTCAAATAAACAAAAACTTGAAAATGTTAAATCATCTATTTAAAAAAAAATCTATAGCTACGTGATGGGCTTAGGCTTAGGTAGATAATAACTGCAAAAAAATATTGATTAATATGAAAATTATGCATTCCAGAGGATCAGGCATTCCTAGAAGAAAATTAATAACACAAAATGGTTGATTGTTGATTAGAAACAAGGTAGAGGATGGATAATTTATATTGATTATAATTCATTCTTTGATTTTAAGTGGCGGTAATCAGTATGAGTTTATTATATTCTTTTACACAACTCAAGATATATGGCTAGTGATTCTGAGAAACAAATTAGAAAACGTCATCTCAAATGAATGTTGGGCACGTATGGTTCAAACCGTGGTTGTAAACTCACTTCCCGCACTAGCGAATATTAATAAAATGAATTGTGAATGAACTATTATCAATATATGAACATGTATCAAATGCTTAAATTATACAAGGCCGCAATGTGAACATTCATAGAATACGAGAATAGTTGACATTCAGATATGTTTAGTATGATATATACAATTGTAGATTATCTATTAGTAAATTAAAATTTAGTTTTCATTATTTTGTTAAGGGTGTACTGCGCTGCACTGTCTGCATTAAAGTCTGCTTTGTTAAAAATATCATAAGCAGATTACTTTAGAGATATTAATTTGCAAAGCTATATATATTAATATTGCAGTACACCTCTCTCATACTAGAAAACAAATATAGCCAATTGTGTGTAACAGATAAATTGTACTATCACCAACATTATGTAAGATGTAACGTAAATTTAACGTAAAGTATCAATAGGCCGTACGTAATATTTTGGGTGTTGAAGTTCACAATTGTTGGTACAAAGTTATCACGCATGAGAACTGATCTAATCGCCTTCCAATCAGCAGCAGTCTCGCCAAGAAGAAGGCAAATCGACTCCAATGCGACCTTAACAATAGCAGGTGGATTCGCCATTGATCGAACTTCAACTAACTGTTGTTTCTTGATTGATTTCACAGCTTAATATTTAAAGATTAATGTTTCATATTTAACATTTAAAATAATTATTTTGTTTAAATATTAGACAAACTTCAAATCAACAAATTTATATTGAAAATATCTTACCAGTTTGTGCGTCTATAACAGCTGGTTCAACTTGTGCTAAGTCTGCCATTACGTCCTTCCGTTTTACGCCGATCTGTATTGTCTGTTTATCGAGTGCTACTTGAATTTCTTGAGACTGAACTTTCTTCTTTTCAGCCTCCTGTTGATCTTTCACCATTTGACGAAGTTTTGCATTGGCAGCTTCGTTCTTAGCGTGCAGTTCCTATATAAGCAATAAATAAATATTAGAGTCTAAATGTTACATGAGAGAAACTTTAATTATTATTAAAAAATTATTTGAATTTTATAAGTTCAATACTTTAAAATACAAATTATTAGCATGACGGAGTAAAGAAGCTATCGAAACATTGAGAACTCTACTGAGTTTTCGGGTATCAATTCAGAGATTAGCGCAATTTTGTCTTACTTATGATATAAGTGACTTCGACATCATAAATATACGAAGTTAAATAAAATAAATAACAAATACATAAATTACATACTTGAGATTTAACTGCTAAGCTTTTCTGCATTTCCTCAACTTGTTCAACAGTTTCAGCAATTTTACTGAGGCCAACATTTAAATGGAGTTGCTGCTCTTCAAGGTCACTTCGCTTTTCGGAGTATAATTTAACAAAGTGATGAATAAAGTCCAAATAATGACTAAAACAAATCCATTATAATTATTATGAGTTAGAAAGAATTAGACCATAGTTCATGTATTTCATGTTAACTAACCGCGGAGTAATAGCCATGGTGCGTCCTCCTCGCTTAGCCAGTCTGGCATTGGCTTTATGCAACGTCTGGTGAACGTAAACACAAGCGTTGATAACGGCATCCCGATGCGTAGGCGTTGTAGGAAATAGAGAACATGCTGAAGGGAAGAAATCTGGGGCTTTCCATGTAGCACGATCGAGATCAACACGGTTTGTAAATTCTTTTCCAACCTATAAAATATTTTATATGTATCTTAGAGATTCTTCATATAGAGCAAGATTATGAGTTTCACTTACTTGGAAGAGAGCCCCATCGCTCCAATCACCAAACCAATTGAGAACACATCTGTTGAATAGAGCTGGAGATGTCGCCGCTCGATCCTTAAGACCGTCCGTTGAAGGGTTCATCGTGAACACCACGTGCAAGTTGCGCATCACTTGGCCAGTAAACCTAAAATAAATGAAATGAGTTAAAAATTTTATAGCAAATAAAAAAAAAACTTTTTGTAAGACAATACAATCTCATGATTCAGGTCTTGGAGAGCTTTCTAATTATTTTTGTACATAATATTCACCATTTATACAATTCTTCATTCGAATCCAACATCAGCCCCTCACGTTGGGCTCCTTCTTTACATTGAGTCATAAGTGTGGTGTACTCATCTCCTTCAAATAATCCGGGCACTTCTCCATTGGCCAGAAGAGTATTCATTCTTTCCAAGAATCCAGAATCTAAAACATTAGACTCATCTAAAATAAACGCAATTTTTTCATCTTTGCATCCTGATCGTCTTAATACACATCGTAAATCTTCATCAAAATCTTCTCCAGTGTATTTATTATGGACCTGGAAAAATATTGTTGTTAAAAGTCATATACACACATATTAGCGTTGTTTGCATTAACGTTTTGATGATGTACCTTGATTTGGAATACTGATAAACCATTCATCCATGCCACAAAGCGAGATAATGTTGTTTTTCCAGCTCCAGAAACGCCAATAAGCAGCAAATGACCTTGTGGTTGCCTAAATATTCTGTCGATACGTAAAACATGATCTAAAACTTCATCAAAGAGAACCAGCGGAACGTCCAACTCTTCTTCGTAAAATACCTAGCGAATATTTACATTGATAAACAAAACAAATCGTACCGTGTATAATGTATAAAAATAATAATTTACTTTAAGTCTAGCTTTAACGTAATCACGCAGTTCTTCCCGTTGGACAGGAACGTAGTATTTGTGTAGCCAGTTTGAATACAGAATTGGTCGTTCTAGTGCTTTGTTTTGGTCTATACCTGGGAAATGTTTTAGTGCTACCAGATCAATATTATCATTTGTCCATCGACGTTCGCTATCTTCGACTAATCTATCTTGGAACAGACGAAGAGCCTCATGAGCCCAAAGACGAACTAGTCCTTCAACTGGAAGCCCTTCTAAAGGACTGGAAACAAAATAATAAAACTTAATACCAAGTAGAACTTATTTCTGGTAGTCAATCAATCACTACCTGAGATATTTAAATTCAAAGTGTGGCATGATAAATGTAAGAAAATTTTATTATATAGAAAATACCAACCGCATAGCCTCACAAATGCCCCGTACCCATCTTGTCATTTCACGAGGAGAATACACATAATGAGGCTGCATGTCTTGCGTAAATTTATCTTGTGAAACTAAATAAAATTCGACCATAGCATTAGTTAATGGTTCTGCATATCCTGTTAGCGCCGGCATCAAACGTAACATGGCTCTACTGAATGTTCCATAAATCTGTAATTAAATATTGGGTAAATAACAGACTTACTTAACACGGGCATACTTGTAGACGTAAATATTACATAAATAGGTTTATATTATGAAATCACTAACCTGTTTTAACGATGTTTCTCCGGGGTAGTCAACATATATTATTGGTACATGACGTAAGAATCTGAAAATAACAATAATCATAATCATTTCAAACCAAATTAAATAAACTAAACAAAATATTTAAATGCTTTTTTACCTGTGTGTAAGAGGCTTTCTTCCAGGATCGGTCGGTGGGTTACATGCTCCTACAAATTGAATTCTTTCTAAGGAAACCCACGCTTGATCTGAGGCTCTATAGAAACCTTTATGTTCTACAAGTTGACGGAGGAATGAAATAACTCGTTGAGTTCCATATTGGTCCATATCGGGCAAATTTATTTCATCACAGAAAAGAACCAACCATTTTCCAAGCTGACAGAGTTATTGAATATTTAAAGAGCTATTTATAATACTTATAATTTCATAAATTTATTACAAATATACCTGAACTGGAGACAACATCACTCCATTTGGTGTTTTTCGATACTCGCAATAATGGTCAAATGTTTTAAGCAAAAGTTCAGGCGTAGTAGCTGAAGAGAAGTTAAGGCCTACCACTTCCATGTCTGGTAGAGCTCGTAAAGCGGAGAACAATGTCATTGTTTTACCAGAACCAGGAGGTCCACATAACACTACAAATATTATTCTTATTAATATTTTTTATAAATAATAATTTTCTTTATAACTAGTCTAAACCTTGTTTGTTAGTTATATTTCTAATTAGAGTCGTAATGCAAGATAGAGTCGGAACATTTCAATTATCGGTACCCAAATGATGTTCACTGACACCGCAATCAGTGGTATCGGTATGTTTAATGCATTTATTATACAGTGTTTTCTCAACGTTTCCTTAAAAAAATATTTCACAAACAATGAAGACATACCTAGAGGTTTATGTTCAGCCAACCACGTGTACAATAAGGATTCGTGTCGAACCGTATCTAATGTGGGCACGACAATATCTGGTGATGCAACTTTATGTGTTTCAATATCAATAACAGGCACCTTGTTCGACCATGGTACCCATTCTCCAGATATATTTACCTAAACAATTAACAGTGTTGTTATAGTAGTTTAAACAACTATTTCAATTAATGCTATCAAGAAAGTTACCTCGTAATCTATAATTGAATGTCCAGCTATAGGTAATGCAACTGTAGTTACACTACGAAGGAAATCACCTAAATCAGAACGAACTTTGAGCTTGGCATCCCCAGAGAATGACCACAATAGGGAATATATTAGAAGTTTTGGAATATATTGCTCCAGTTGTTCTGGAGATACTGGAAATTCTGGATGTAGTGAATTATATGATAAAACATTGCTAAAAAATACAAATAATATATAAAATAAAAAAACCAAAACACAATTATAGTAAGACGCAGTAAGATACATACCGAACTCCTTGATTTAACATAGAGAATAATGAACTTAGTGCTCTAAGCCGTGTAAAATCCATGATGTGCTCTTGTGTCATCGCATATTCTAAACACCTTACAACTAAACCATCTGCAGAGAAGTATGATTGCAATAAAGTAGCAACTTCTCTTTGTGTCTGTAACAAAATATCCAGATATATTTTGAAGTTCCTATTTATTTATTTATATTGCTTATATATTTCGAATACCGTTATTGCCGGAGAAAGAATATCTTCTTTATTATCTCCACTTTGTGATTTAGGAGCAAAGTTATCATCGTCACCTTCTTCAAGTGGAGTGTTCTTTAATTTAGTAAGATAATTCTCGAATATCATTTCCGTGGATAAAACATCTTCAGAGAACCATACCATACCACAACGCGATACTGTTGCAAGGGTTGCATATTTTAAGTCTTGAACCTTGATTACAAATTCGAATTATGTACTTGACAATAATAATTAAGAATGGATAATAGTTACCTTAAGCAAATAATACATACCTCAAACATTACTCTAACATTTGGTGGTAATGATAAACGCTCTCCGTTTGGTAATGTTAGAAGTTTGTTATCATCTAGTACAGAATTGAGATTTTCTACCCATTCCGGATCTACATCTCCATCGAATATAATCCATTGACGTTTATTTATTTCACCACGAACGTTATCAATAATTTTTCTGTAACATTGAATCTCGTAAAATATGCTCTAACCGTTCATATATTAGTGAGAGCTTATTTAAAATATTGATTCGTTATAAAATATTTTCTATTTCATCCAATATCTATTTTTTATTTTACCTTAAAATATGTGTGAATAATCCATCTGTCCATTCTCTAGTATTTGGATCTAAAACTCCATATAATGCTTCTTTAGATATGGCTTTAGGATCAATGACATGGGCGACTCCCTCAACACCTTCAAACCTCTCTAAAGCTTTCAATAATACCTTCCACGCTGTTGTTTTTCCTGAACCACTGGGTCCCACCATCATCAAACCATGATTAAGATTACAAATTTGATAAAGTTGCAACACCTAAAAGAAAAGGAAAAAATATATTATATAATATAAAAATATGTATTTGATAATATACCTAAATACCTTGGCCACCCACGTTTCACCAATAAATTCCTTATTGCAGCAAATAACAGAAATGTGTATTTACAAATATGTATTTATTTTAATATTTAATATTTATATTTACCTTTTCCATCCAAGCACCACCTTGTTCATCTCCTTCTCCACAAACTAAGTATTCTTCATTGCATACTTTTTTAATTTCCTCTTTGAGACCTAGAAACAGAAAATGTATTTAAAAAAAGAAATACTTTTTAATTATTTATGAAATAAAAAATAATACATACCTGTCATTTCAGCACGGGTATATCCAATATTAGGGAATACATCATTTAATAAAGAGAATAATAATGGAATATCTTCTGCGACCAATTTTGGTACCATAGTTTCACAGACGGATTGAATAAGAATTTCTTGTTCGGGGAGATTTTCAGCGATTGATGCTTCATCAATATTTGTTTCTCCACGTTGAACCATGTTTTCCTAAAAAAAATTGGCCAATTATCAATGTTTGCTTATTGTTTCTCTATGAAAGTTGGCTATTGAGATTAGGGAGGACGAAATCATTAAAGGAGGAGCGAATTGCAGGAAAAAATGAGGGAAATATCCATTAAAGTATAAAAATATATATAGACAGATATGGACTAGTAGAATACCGGAGTACTTGAACAAACAAGAAAGTCAATTTACTAAAATGATTGTGAGGTTCAGACTGAGGAATGAAGGGAGAGGAAACAAGTATTGGGAGGAGGAGGTAGAATATGCGAGAGGAGAAAGTGAAGTTGGGGCATATGGAGTAAATATAGTGGAAAAGTGGAGAGCGACAGGGAAGAACTATTACTAAGAGAAAGAGAGAAGGAAGAAGATGAATGGTAATGATATGGAGGAGTCGTAGAGAATAGGATGAAGGTAAGGACTAGGAGCAGTGTAAGACATCGGAACTAGTAATGGATTGAGGTATTAGTATACTGTAAAGGAGGGTGGGGGAGGAGGCACGAAAAAGAGAAAGGAGTATTTTGAAAGGAATGGAATGGCGACAGAGGAGACAGAGAGAAGAAGGCACAAGTGTGGAAGAGAAGCTAAGGAGCACAGACAGGGAGATACAGCAACAGGAAAGAAAGGAAAAAATTGAGAAGAGCAAATATAATGAAAGATACAAGAGGATTTGGGACAGAGATACCAGAATACATAAGAGAAAAAGGCACAAGAAACATGAGAAGAATCGCAAGATTCAGATTGGGAAACGAAGAGAAAGGGAACAGATCCTGGGCAAATAGAGACGAAAGGATGTGCGGGGTGTGCGGAACGGAGATAGAAATGCTGGAGCACATTAAGTTTTCATGTGAGAAAAAATATTGTGCAGTTATTAAAGGGAGGCAGTGAAAGGAAGAGGTAGATGGCGGAGATAGAGAAAAGGAGCGAGAAAAGAGAAGGAATGTCAGAGTAGAAACAGGAGACAGAGTAGCAGGAAGAGTGAAACTGTAGTGGTTTAAATTTATATGTTTTGTTTTTATTTTTATGTTTGTTTTGGAAGGAGTGAGAATGTTTAGACATAATAAGGATCATAAATGTAATTAAGCACAATGGTATGTAATTTAATATGGCAAAAACATTAAAATATATATATGTATATATATATATAATAAAGATTGTTAAAAGTGGCGAAATAATAGAAGTGGGAATTGTCTGGACCTTGGGCAAATAAATTAATAATAAATAAACAGTGCATTTTGACATACCTTAATTCTCATAATACGGTCACGTTTTACATTACCAGCGGACACAAGGACACTCTTCAATGCTCTTAAACCAAAATCATAATGAGATTGATTTGATAGTTGTTCGTCACACAATCTGTAAGAAACAACAACATTACAGAACCCGACAATTTCATTTTGAGTTATAGAAAATATATTGGAGCTTTTAATATTGAGAAGCGAAGAATTAAATAAAAACATACAATTTAAAAAAATTGCTTACTTGAAGAATGGTACAATCTTGCATGCTAGTTTCTCAGCAGATCTAAATCCTTGACTGAACAACATTACTTCTGCGATTAACTGTCTATCAGGAGTTGTCATTGCTAATGATCTAAACAATTTCTTTAAGTTATCAGGTAAATTAGACCGTCCTGCATATCCTGGATTCATGGTAATAAAGATTGCCATGTCTGTCGATACACGGACTTGTTTACCAACAAGTTCCACACTGATATCTGTAAAATAATAAAAAAAATTAAGTGTAAACTCTTTATTGTATACTTAAAGTTATTGTTAAATTAACTTTCGGAATCAATAATTAAAGGAAGTGCCTATAAATATTTAATGGATAGCTAAACCATTGCTCATAAAATTCTTTCGGTAAGATATTAATTTTATAAATCATCAAATTTTAAAAATAAGTTGAAGCATGTAACATGCTCTTAAGTGATAATCAGTGACATATATTACATCTTTCAAAGATTATACAAAGATCTATTTATACAAACTAAATGCAAACACTCTGCTGAGAAATATGGCAACGCAATCACTGCAGTATAATAACGTATGTACTTTCGATGCTAACGCGCAAAAAGAATAACAACAATCGTTGTTAAGTTGCTATTTCTACAACGTATATCCTGTTTTAAAAAATATGTCAACTTTAAACCATTGTATCCTCCTTACTAACATGTCAAAAATAAAAACACAATATAAAAAACAGGCAAAACTTTCCTTATTCCTCTACAACACATCAGCTTTTTAAAAAATCTGTAGTAAGACGTTCTTGAGATATACGTACGCCTCTTTTACCTTTTGCAGGTCTGCTGCATATTAAATATGTATACTTCTTTAATTATTAATATCTTGCTTCACAGCGAGCAACATTTGCACGCATAAGTGCACCAAAAGTGGTTTTACTAGTGAACTAACAATTTAATAACATTTTGGACCGTAGTTTCAAACTTTAGCATGTGTGCCATAGATAATTGAATTGCAGAAATTGTCCTGTGTGTATAAAAACAATTAAAATCCAGTCTTAATACAATTAAATGATTTCTTACAAACTATAATTTGATAACCAAAAACATAAAAGATTTCATTAGCATCCTCAAGTTGTTAAGAGTGTTATCAAAGTTCACCTAAGATCCTACAGTACAACAAAGTATATTTGTAACAAAAACAAAATGCATAAGATTATTTTATTTTTAATGTTATTAAGTTTTATATATGTGAAATCACTAAATTTTCAATTCCTAGACGAATCTGCTTTGGATGATTATAAGTATATCATATTTAAATTGTCTATTAAATATTAATCATATAAATAATAATAATATATTCATTTTAATAGGGGCAGTTCATTCAGTTTAGAATTGAATAATGGTGGGAATGTTGAAGTTAGTAATAATCATATTTTTAAACAAATAAATGGTAAAAGTGGAAAACCAGTTTATGTCTTTAATAAAGGAATCGATGAATAGATGTATATGCGATAATTCTATGTTATAAAATTGCTTAATTTAAAAACTGTTTCAAAAAGATAAATATAAAATGCATGCTTACTAGTTTCTTTATTATTAGATTCAGCTAGTGATTTAAGAGCTTCTTGAATGGTTTGAACTTGTTGTGATACTGCGGACAACATTCTCTCTTCCAGACGATTAAACTCATCGAAACAACCCCAAGCACCAACCTAGTTATCATAAAATGTTTCATTGGAAGTACTATTTTAATAACAATAAATATTTATTAATATTACCTGGCAAAGACCAACGAAAATACGACCCATAGCTTGAAAATCAAATGTTTCATCACAATTAAACACCAGAACAAATCGTCCCAGTTGATTTCCTAACGCTTTTACAGATTCTGTTTTACCAGTTCCAGCAGGTCCTATAAATATAAATATTATATAAATCGCTTTTAAAATGATATTTAATCACTAATAAATTCTATAAATTGATAAACATACCGAATGGAGAACCTCCTAGACGTGCTTCTAAAGCTTGTGTCATAGTTAAGTAACAGCGATCTGTTAAAGGTGTTTGTACAAGCCTATCTTGTACCCCAAGATATTCAAAACCGTAGAAGAATTTAGCATTGGCCATGTGGATTGTAAGTTGTTGTAGAACCTTTAAAAATCAAATAATCAAATATAGTTTTAAAGTAAATGAAAATATAATTTATTTTAAGTGGCATACCTCAGTTTGTCTGGGATCGAAATAAAATCTCATTTCGCATAACCATTCGAATGACTTTGGATTAGAAACTTTATTTGCAATTAAACGCCGGGTAACAGTTCTTTTGTGCACGAATTCGTTAATCTGTAATAAGTAATTATATAGATATATATATATATAGATATATTATACACGGTTTGGTGGCTGATGTGCTAAATAATCCGGTAAACTAAGGTTTGAAATCGAATTTTCGAGCAGTTCGCCTACAAATTCGATAAAATATTATATTTGGTGTAATTAAATCTCCAGTTATATGAAAATGCTTGCAGATATGAAAATATTTTTAGGTCGTATGATCGAAAAGTATAAGAGATAGTGAAACAAAATACCTTTTTGAAGGATATTTAATAAAAATTTCTTCATTAAAGCTTGAAATTAAAAAGTTTAGATTACTGTAATTTTAACAGAAACGAATTTAATAAAAAATCTATAGAAGAAAGATGGATCTTTTTAAAAATATTAATTTTTAAATTATTTATAATTTTTTTAAAATATCCATTCTCCTTTTACTTTGGAGAACATCTATACTATGATGGCTATATTTGGTTCTGTACCAACTAAACTATGATAAATAGGAGTAAAAGTCATAAGATATGTCTTCAAATTTTGAAATTTCTGAAACTTTTCTTCAAATATATTTTACCGATTTCTTTTCTACGAAACCACGAGCGTTGTGAACTTTTTTATATTGCGGGAGGTTTAATAACATCTAATACAACATTTTGGTTAAATTTGCAGCAAAACTGATTGAACTGATTCAACCTTCTTTTATCGGATTAAAACCACAATTATAATTTCTGGATCTAAATAAACTTTAAAATGTTACCAAGTGTTCTAATTTCTTTCTCCGAAGTGGCGGTTGTTCCTGTAGTACACTGTCGGCTAATACAGTTAAGGTATTCTCCACCGTTACTAATACACGTTCTAAATGTCCAGCTCCTAAACAACAAATTTGCAAAAAACATGTATAATATTAGTAAAATATATATTTCATAAATAAGTTGCTTATAAAACCTTCAGTTTGTTGTAATGCTGCTTCAACATCTTCAGACCATAAGATTTGTGCAGCGAGAACCACTATTTGTGCTTGATAGTTATCACACCACTCCATATACTTCTGAGAATCAATCGCATTTCCTCGGAATTGTTTTATGTCCTGTACAGCCTTTGCTAGATATAACGCTAATGTTACTCGCATTTCGCGTTCTACTAGTGTCAGCCACTCATTAATTTTCGGGTGATCTACTGTTGAAACTGGATTCAAAAATTTCACCTAAAATGATTTTTCTTTTAATAACACTTGACAAAATATGATAATTACTATAAATAAAATATAATTTATCAAACCTCTTCACCCTCGCGAGATGCAATTCCTAGAATTACATTGTTGTCCTCATTTAACAAAATGGCAGCAACACCAGCAAACATTTTCTTGAAATGTTTTTGAAGACGCGCAATATTCTTACTGTTACCAATAATTTCGAGAAGATCTTCATCACCAACAAAGTAAAATCTAAACACATGTAAAATATATTAGAACTAAGTACTAAAAAGCATGAAATTAAACACGTCCTGCTAAACACAAACATGCATGTTAACCACATTCATTCAATATTTTACCTATCAATATTTAATCTAAAATATTTTAGTATTATATATCCCTAACACGAATTCTTAAGATGATATAATCCTTAAAATGACTTCTTAAGTTTATATAATCCCTTAAAATTCTTACTAATGAAGTTAATGGGCAAAACGTTGAATTTTACGGGTAAATTTGTTATGGAAGATAAACCTTACTCGTAACTGTGTTTAGCGGGGTATAATACGAGATACAAACCTTGGAAAAGATGTCCGTTCTCTTTCCAGATATTCTCCTAATGCCTTTTGTATTTTACCTAAAAGATCTGCAAGCCGTTCAAGAGATCTTTGAACTCCAGGAATATTTAAAACATCCATAACCATAGGAGATTTAGATACTTTCTTCATAAGACCCAAAAATTCAGAGCTGTGTACAAATATATTTTATTTAAGTACTTTTAGAAATTAAGAAACTCGTTAAAATGAATTAATTTAATTAATAATAACCTGATACTTTGGAAACGAGAAGTTTCAACGGGTAATAAGGTTTTAATATCTGCAGACCCCGAAAATATACCCTCGAGGTACACCCAACGTCTTTGAACATCGATCCACACATCAAATAGTGCGTTTATACGATTTAACTTTTCTTCCCAAGTTAAAGCTTCTTCCTCAAATACCTAAACAAAGAAAAAAAAGTTAATTCTATAACATTTCGCTAAACTCAAAACGTAAACTTATGTATTATTTAACATAATATTTTTTATCTAACGTTTCATTATTCTCAGTTATATTATCACTAAATAAATGCAAAAGACAATCAAAATATTTTACTAATATATTAATTTAGTAAGCAACATTATGTAATTTTACATAATAAAATATAACATCGTTTCTAAAAAGAGGTTGTACAACACGTCCAAACCGAAATAACATATCACTATGAGTTTTCAATTCTCAAACAATTTTATAAGTTTATAAAAAAAAGTAATAAAAGTCAGATCAATTGTTATCATCAGATTGTCAGATCATAACATTTTAGTCTGGTCTACCAGGTCTAGGGAATATTTTATTTATTTAACTTTATCAACCTCCATTTTCATATTCCATGCGCGATAATACAAATGCTGGATTAGTTCTAGTCTACTAAGAATGAACATTTACCGACAGCTAGTTGAAACATTCGAATATAATAAAAATTCCCTAATGCATCGTAAAGGTTTAAAGGTATGATATTTATATGAATGTCGCATTGGTTTGAACCATAAAACTTTAAAGAGATTTAATACACTTATGTCTAAAAACACGTCAAGTTATGAATGAAAATATAACGTCGCACTAGTGTGGCCGACATTATAAATAAAAAAATGTATCCAGAAGGTAAACTTTTTTATGTTAAATAAACTTTAGTGGGATGGGAAACGTGTTTAATGGGATGTACATAAAAATATGATTATTACCTTATAATAAGGAGACAATTTCATAGCTGCCACAGAATTTATATGCTCTTTTACTTTATTAAACAAATCATCCCAGCCTCTTATAATCTTACATTTGTTTTGATAGTTTATGAGATCCAGCTCATAGTTTTGCCAGAATTCACGAACCTAGATACAAACACATTAATTATATATTAGAAATGATAATAATAAACAGTTCGGTATTAATTATTTAGCAGTGTAACAAACTTGTTTTAAGAATTCTTCCAATGCCATTTCTCCTTGAGCTACAAGTATAATATCTTTGACTATGCCTTCATTTTTCACTAAATTTACATCCCACACTTGTCCTAAAGTTAAATCACTTAATATCCAGCTTACGCGAAGTTGTTTGGTTAGTTGTTTCCAATGACGTTCTTTCAAAGCATCTGATTTTAACTCTACGATCATCATGTTTACCTATTTATAATTTTTGATTATAATTTATCATTATATATATAGTTATTTATATTATTTATATATTTTTTAAATTAATACCTTAATATAACTATGAAGCAAATTTTTAACATATTGATAGCTTTCATACATTCTTAATCTTGCTGGCAATTCTTTTAATTGAGACATCATCGTATCTAAACCCTGACGAAGTTTTCTAGGCTGTATAGAAAGCCAAGGTTTTTCTCTAGTTTCATCAATTTGACCCCATATACGGGCCAATTCGGACCACACACCACGTAAATCTTGAAGTTCTTCGAGTACCACATTCATGCGCTCACTGCTGTTATTTGGCGCAGCTACATTATTATTTTAAATTAATTAACCAGTATTTTAGATTAAAATTATATCACGATAAGATATTAAAAAAAAACAAATCATAAAAAAGTTCATGCGAATACTTACACATACCCGACTCTTGCAGTTCAAGAGCTTCTTTAGCTTTAGCAACATTATCTCGTTCTTCTTTTAGACGTGAAAATTTACTTTCAAACATATGCAACTGCTGCAATGCATCATCAGGTCGAGTTTTTCCTTGTGTCGGTTTATTTTTATCCCAATCCAATAAGAAATCATTTGTACGTGATTCAACTGCTTTGTCTTCCGCAACAATTTTCATTTGCAAACTAGCAACCTACAGATAATTTATTTAGTAACATATTGCAGTTAGTTTAAATTATACGGTGTTTTATAAGTTCTACTAGTACCTGTGTTTGTATAGCTGAATCCTTTCTCTTCATTATTTCGTTAAACGCAGACCATTCACCTTCAATATTATCTACGTGCAACCAAGATGACGGAAATTGGAACCTAAATTAAGGTATAAATTAAATATACAAATAAAGTACAAATATACAAATACATTTGCTTTAAATATTACCTTTGTCGTTCTAAAATACGTTGAGCCTCCCTATACACATCCACTTGTTTGTCCCACTGAATCATTTCTCGCTTTAACGACTGAACATAAGTAATAAAACTGACGGCGTCAGATGTACTTGCAGCTTCTACAACCAAATTGATCATTTATTAAAAAAAATATCAATTATTTATTTATTTTAATAGTAGAATTTATAAATTACCGATAGATTGTTGTTCCAATTCATTTCTTGATTTTGAAACTTGTGAATGGAAACTAACCATCTCATTTCCTAATAATGAACCAAATTTGCCCAAAGCTTCCTTATGCCATGAATCATATTTCAAAGTAACTTTAGCCTGAACTTTAGCAAAGTCAATTACAATAGGTCCATATTCGCGACGTGTATCAGATGTATCAAATGTAGTACGGGACTTCCTGTTATTAAAATTTAATTTCACTAATAAAGTTCCTCGCCTCTTTCTTAATAATATGGTATTAATGCGGTGTTTAATGTGGTCGTAGAACAACTGAAGATGAGGATGAAGAAAGAAGATAAATAGAGAGTGATTGTGATGACATGAGTAGAAAGAAAATAACGATGATGGAAAAAAGAGGAAGAAAAATTAATAGTGGAAATTAAAACGTGGAAGCAAAAGATTAAGCTATTAAGGGTGAAAAAGAAGTTGAGGAGTAGGAAAATCTTTATAGAACAACATAACAAAGAAGGAAAGGGATGTGCAAGTAAGGCTGAAAGTATCGACGAGACAGAAGAGGGAAAAGAGAAGGCAAGATGTAAGGGATGTGAATAGGAAAGAGCAGATGGAAGGAGAGACATGAATATGGAATGAAGATAGAAAGGAGAAGTGTCGGAAAAGCAAATGAAACGGTCAAAGAGAGAGTGAGAGGAAAAAATACATTAAAGAACGCAAACAAGAACTGTAGCGAAAAAAGAAGTAAAAGAATAAGAAAAGGTTCAGAAGAGGAAAAAAAGTTTATAAGACGATGAAAACAGTTTAAGATATTAACAGTAGGAAAAAAGAGAAAAGGCTTCGAAAATAATAAAACATTTTAAAGTAGGAATTATAAAATTAAAGAAAGGAGGAATGCCGATGGCGGAAGCACAAAATAGAAGGAGGAAGAAAGAGAAGGAGCGAGAAAAGAATGGGTAGAGATAACACGATAATAAAAAGGAAGAGATGTAATAGTTTAAGGTCAATTGAAGAATGAGTTCAAGAGTTAGTTGTCACAGCAGATAAATTAATATAATGATTTTTACATACTTGATATCATTCAAACATTTAATCCACAAATTAATATCTTCTCCAAGCCTGCCATATAAAGTGTCAGCTTGCAAATCCCACAGACTTTGATATCGGAGCCATTCATCAACATACGAACGTACCTGTTATTAAACAATATAAGGTTTATTTATTTTTATAGCCACATAATACAAAAGATTTGTATTGTAAGATTACCTCCTTAATTTTACTCTCAATTGCTGCATAAGCGCTATCAAGTTGTTCTGGCCCTTGAGGAAGCTTTGTTAATAAATTTCTATAACTTTGAGACACTGGCCTATCCAAGCCGACTTGATATCTGCAGATAAATATTTTATTAAAACAGATTGTATGCTTAAATTAAAACTGATTTATTTTATTATGTAGTTACCTAGAGCTTTGTAATCGAGTTTGAGAAGTGACAATTGCTTGCCAAGCAAACAACTGTTGCATGATCTGAAATCTCGCTTCTTCAATAGAAGGAAATAAGTACATTTGTTGATTTGTGATACGCACTTCATGTATTGCCATTTGAATCTAAAAATAAAGAAAATTATTTCAATTATTGAAATAAACAACAGTTTAGACTTCTTACGAAAACAATAATAAGATAAAACAGACCGTTGGATCCCCTCCAGGTTTATGCGTTGGCTGAACTGGAGCGTCCGTATCCATACTTAAGTCAATCTCTTTCTTGCAACCATTCAATGAATTTGTCCATGCTTGTATGCCAGCTTGAAGACGAGCAGCTAATTTTTTTTCAACTTCTTCATCCAACCGCGCTACCCAAACATGAAGGTTGGAATATTGACGCAAAGATAAATCATCAACAGCTTGTTGAATTTTAGCTAATATATCAGCAAATGTAGCTGCACTATATGGGCAAGTTTCTAAAGAACGAACATCTACATCAAGTTGTTCTTCCACTACTACTAAATCCTCTACCTATCGAATTGATAAATTGTTACAGTAGAGAGTTTAACTTCGCATTAAAATTGAAAGCAATTATTAAAATATACCTTCTCTTGAAATTGGACTACAACCTCCGATAACTTTTGTACATACGGATCAAGTTTGTAGCTTTCCCATACTAAACCGATTCCTTCCGAAATTTGAGCAGTCACGTCTCGTCTCATTCCAGCAACAAGAGGAACAATACTAGCTCTATCCTCAATCTGTTAAATAACAAAGAGAATATTACATTACATTTAAAATATTACAGAATTATTTTGATTAAAAATGTGCTATATTTAATAACCCATACTTTACCTTAACGCAAAAACAAAAAAACAAAAAAATACAACATATGAAAGAGAACTACATTATACCTTGAACGATGAATTATGTGCGTGTGGCCTATTAAGAAGCTGCGTGGAACAAAATATACAGATGATAATAGTGTTAATACATGATAAGCTTGGTGGTGGTTAGACATTTCCACACTGTGAGAATTTGTGATTTTATAATTTTTCTAGCATTAACTATTAAATACAAACCGCACAAAGTGACAATGTATCTATGTCATTTACCATTACAGTAATATGATTATTTATATAAATTTATTGTTCAATCTGATAGTCACTGGATAATGAGGTCTTTTTTCAAAATCTATTTATTATAATATTGAAGTACTATAATAAATTTATAATAATTTAATAATATATAAGATAAAAATACTTTTTAAAAAAACTACTTCTAAAATATCATAGTGCCATTAACGGTATAGTTTTAAATCTATTTATCTTATACATTTCTTAGCCTACACGATAATTAACTCTGTTTAATTGCAAAAATATCTTACCTTTTCCAAAGTTCTTTCATAAGTGCGTACGCTTTCAATCAATGAAATCGCAAACGGATACAACTGATTTGCTTGATGAGCTTTATTCACTATAGCTAGTGGTACTCTACAAATAAGTATTATTTAATAGTCGGAACTTGTTTAGTTATGAAATTCATAAGCAAGTACACTTAATTCTTACCTAAATCCTAGAGTTTTCAAATTTCTAACTTCCTTATAGAGCGTAATTATTTCTGGTAGAAAATTTACTTTTAATTTCAGTATATTTCCTCGTCCAGATCTGCAAATAAAAACCTCTCATATTAAAAAATATTTAAAAATTATGAAACCATTAGAATATTGTAACGTACCTGGAGCGGACAGACTCAATGGCAAAAAGACGACCAGCAACACCAAGATTTCGCAGTTGAACTTTACGAGCCCACTCATCAAATACTTCACTTGTTGATAGTTTTAACCGAAAACTATCTCCATCAGCTTTTAGTTTTTGTCCATCTATATGGGTCTCCCAACCTTTACCTAGAAGAAATATTTAAAATAACGAAAAATCAATTTTGGTATAATTATGATTATATCCAAACACCTCCAGAAAGTTGCAATGGTTGGAAAAAAAGCATTTAATATTTGAAGTCAGATCTTATATGATTGTTATAAAAAATTGTATTCTTAATCAAATAGAGTCGTGTAGTTCTAAACATATCTGATTTTACAGATATTCTATACCCCGCTAAACAGTTTCTTTTTATATAATTTTTAAAAAAATTACATAATGTAAGATTACGTAACAAAAGCTATATTTCGACATACTTTCTGCCGCAAATAAAACTGTATTAACTTTTTTAAATGATAATGTAACAGATGTATGTTACATTTCGGTAAGTAATAAAACGTAATGTTAGGTAAAAAACATATTTAGTTTTATAATGCACTAGTTTATGTCTTGAGTTTAGCGGGTTAATTTTATTAATCCAGCATGATTCTAAATTAATTAGTAAATTATTTAAGTTTTTAAAAAATATCGAAATAGTTTTATAAATTCTATTTTATTAATTTATTTCATCTGCCTTTTTCTGATGCTGATTGCTATCACCGACGACCTTCTACTACGTTGGGAGTTTTTGTAGTATCGTGGTCTCATATATGTGAGCTAGTAAGATTACGATAACGTATGTACGTACTCAATTTAACTTAATAACAACCAAACCCAGAAAATATAACTCCGATTCGAGAATCGAACCCGAACATCAGCCGTCAGGCATCACGCTCTCGCACACTGTGTTATAATGTATTATGGAACTACATTTGGATTTCTTTCTCTGTAAGTTTGTAAACATATATTCGTATATTTACCTAAAACATCTTCAACTCTACGCAAATACATTGTCAATTGATGGTCAATTTGTTTTGCCCATATAATAGAACCTCCCACTGGTGGTAAATCTCGCACAAGACTCAACCGACAGCTTTTGCTTTGTGGATACTGAACCTGATGGCATAAAACGTAAAAAATATCATTTTACCGTTACTATTTTCGTCATATATTAATAGCTATTAAACAAACCTTGAACTTTCCATGGAGTGCCTCAATATCATCCTTAACTCTTTGTATGAGTTGTGTTTGATATTCCCTAATAGCACCCCGAATGTGAGGTCGCACAAATAATGCATTAAAACGAGAAAAAATCCTAAACATTTCGTTAGCATTCTTAGCAGTTCCCAGTTGATCTCTCAAATGAGCTGTTATGCGAGTCTCTACACGATCTGAACAAAAAATAAAAACAATAATTATCTGAACGATTGTATTATTTAAAATACACTAAATTTACCAATTCTTTCTTCATAGCGCCGGACAGCAGCATCCCAAGCTTCATTTCCCTCTCGAGTAATATCCAAGCAGTCTACCTCTTTCACATTCTCGTAAGCTAAATTTACTTCTTCGATAGCGTTTGCATCAGCAGCATCCAAAGACAAAGGTTGTTTAAGTTCTGTGGGCTGATCTCCGGCACCTTGTTGAGCTGTAGGCTGCGATTGTTCAGAAAAATTATTTTAAAAACCTTAAGTTGTAATATTTTTAGGATATATATTGTATACCTGTCTAACGGTGGGTCTCAAAACACGAACAATTACTGTACGAAGTTGTTCGTGTTGTCTTCGGAATTTTCGCATATGTTCCATACGTGTCTGTAAAAATTTGTGCGCTGGAGAAACTCTCCAAACCATTTTAATGTGTTCATCCCGCTTCTTTTTTACGATGTCTCTGAAATGTTAATTAAATAATGTAGTACACCGTTTTATAAATAGTAAGTAAATTTTTAATTATCACACCTTAATAGGCCCTGAAGCTTATCATATTCATCATCCCAGGATGAAAAGACTTGGAAGCATTGTGTCATGACACGTTCAAACTCTTCAAAAGGGATATGCATCAAACGTCTGGTTCCCAAAACTTTTAGGAGTTGCTGTCCAAGATCTCTAGAGATTGCTTCTACTAATCGCAAAGCTCTCTGGATAGGATATTTTGTGCTTCTAATTTTTCTTAAATGTGTAAAAATTTGTTGCACAGCTGATCTATAAAAACAAAATTTAAATTAATAATTAATTCATAAAAATAAAATACTTTTACGAAATATGAACACTTTTTATTTACCTGATTTTGTCCAGTTCAGTTGCTGACAGCAAGTCATTTATTGGAAAATCTTTCATTAGTGGATTATAATCAACAACTGTGGCTAGAGCTTGCTTTAAGCCAGTATCTGTATCAAAGCTAACGGTAGCATGAAAACGTTTTCCATGCTTCAAGATATCTAATGTCAATGCTACTTCCATAGATTCACGTTTTTCTTGAATTCTGTATAAGGCACGCTCCAAATTTAACCAAAAAGAAATTTCTTGTAAAGCGGTCCCGGAGCTGGGATCACGATCTAATTTTGTAACCTGTAATTAATTAAAATAACCTTAATATCGAATAAGATAGTGAGGGGTACTTTCCAAAAGCTTTCTCTACAGTAGGATTGTATTTAGTCTGATATACCAGTATTAGAAGAGCTAACATACTTTTGCCTTCGATTGTTTCTAGTAAACTAACTTAAGTTTATTGCATTTTTTATAACTTTAAACTGTAATTTATTAACTTAAATGAATTCAAATTGATTTTTCAAAACAAGTTAAATTACTTTTATCAACACTTTACCAATTGCTAATGGGCTTGTGTACTCATATTTTAGTGGTCGATTTTTCAATTGTTGATTGAAATTATATATTAGTAAATGTGTATTGGCGTGTATATTTTATTAAATATCTAAATGTTGACGGAGATATAGCAATTAAAAATTTAAATTGTAGTTTTAGCGCTAGAAAGGTCGGCCCTTTGTATGACGTGAAATGCATTGTATACGTCTGTTATTTGTTGATTAGTTCAGTGCTGTGGTAATGTTTTGTAGCTGTTGGTAGTCGAAATAATCAAGTCAAGTCAAAGAATAATAAGTTTTATTTTATTTAACCCTGTTACAGCAGACATAATATTGAAATTTGATTGTTCCTTAAAATAGCTGTAAATAATATTTGATATTTTGTTATATAAATACATATAGCAGAGATTTATGAGCTGTCAGGTTTGCAACCTGTAAACTTGTCAGAGTTCTGTCAAGAATATATCTCTTTTACGCTCTGTTGTATAAAAGAGATAGAAACTAGAGGTTGTGAGGTCACATGCATTTGGAATGTTGTACAATGTTGAATCCATTTAATGATTAAAGAGACAACATGACTTTTTTAATTGTTAATATCTTCTAACATATAAGGAGTTATTAAAAAAGAATTAGACATTTGAGGTTCTAGTAACCCACATTATCATTATATAGTACACTTTTATAGAAATTAAGACATAGGACGCAATCCCATTACCGTTCAAGAGACATAAAGTCATAAAAAGTCAAAGTTTCCCGTCTTTACTTGAAACTAAGTCCAGTAGAACAAACCTTTTGTATTTCTTTAATCCATCGATTAACACCATTTTGAAGTTGATTTAAAAATGTAGAGTCTTCAACTTTATCCCCAAAATCAGCGACTTTAGCTTTGCGATTATCATCTGCACATCGTTTAATTGTGGTGGCAACTGTCTGATGAACTGGAAGGGTTATTTCAGGAATGTCTATATTCTGTTGAAGATGCAGAAGTCCCATTTCTAATTCAGCAATTTTCTTTTCAACTGACGGTGCCATTTTATCACCATCTCTAAATAATGTTTAATAAAAGTTGTTATTCTATTATTTTCATAAATCTATATAAAAATGAGTGAGCATTTTTAAAATTATATACCTATCGGCTCTGCCAGATTCTTTGATATAACTTTTAAAGTAGGGAGCCATAGTTTTACTAATGAATGCATGCAAAGTTTCGTATGGAGATCCTTCCGAAAAATTGATCAAACGTAATTGAGCGTGAATGGATTTATCAGCTTCAACAACTGCACCACGTTTGATACACACTAGGGAGGCCATGCGATGATTTGTAAAATGAACCTCGTTACTGATGTAGTAAGATATTGCATCTTTTTCTTCTTCCCCCTCTGGTGGTTGATCGTTTTCATCATCTACATAAAGTACAATTTTATTATTTTTCTAAACATTGGAATATTTTTCCATATGATATTACAATTTAAAATAAACTGATTCGGAGACATTTTTGTACACCTAAAATAGCCGAAAAACTTACTAGATTTAATAATTTGAATAAGTTACACTGAAGAAATCTAAAACTTTACTCTATACATAAGACTTTTTCTTCAATTCACAGGTAACTGAGGTAAATTATAAATGTATTTTTCTTCGAGTCAAACACTATTGTAGCTTAATCAAGAAAAACGTTGGTTACATTTAATTACAATTTGATAAAACTAGAATTGAAAAATCCATTATATAGCGTAAACTTCGGTTATGTCATAACTAATGACAAATATAACAGGCATATTTTGCTTTGTCAAGTTTAAATTATGTCCCACGCGAACAAAAATGGGAGATTAAAAAAAAAATTATGAACCGAAGCTGTATAATAAACCTTAATTTACTGAGAAAAATTGGCTCATAAATTAACCGGTTAACAAATTACTTAACACAGTTGTGTAAATTGACGTAATATTTGCATGGCAGATGCATTTAGAGTAAATGTTAGGCAAGTTCTACCTAGATGTGATCAGGATTTATAAGTTTAAGACCTAGCCCAGTAAACAATTTGGTGAAGTATCCCTTTTTGTGACGTTTCTTTTACTATTGCACTTCAATTATAGTTCGCATCAACTCATTCGCATTCATTTGTATTCCGGCAGATGGAGTGGCTTCGCCATTTATAACTGATTAAATGACATTTCATATGAACGACTTTATGAATTTGAACTGTAAATGAACTCATTAATGACAAAAAAATCATGCGTATCTTCAATTTGATGGCGAAGTGACTCCAAAATGTTTACTGGGAGGAATATATCGAATTAGAATATATAGAACTAGAATATATAGAGTACTTCAATATTGTTAGTGCAATTAGTTTATTTGTTGAAAATTCACACAGAAATATTACTTCTTGCTATTACTAAATACTATTAATAAGCTTTAAGGACAAATATGATCAAGTTAATCTATTAAAAGATTCGTGTAGGTTTATTTATTATCAATACATTTCTATTAAACTATTACTTTTGTCAAACTTAATGATATCTTAAATTAGCATGTTAGCCAGGTGAGCTGTTGGCATCTGATGGCATCATAGGTCAAGCATGTATAAAAGTACCTTGGGTGTGGTTATATTAAAATTCATTTCAAACAAATAATGGAAATATGTAATTATTACCTTTGGATGAACTTCGTTGAATATACAGCGCTGAAACTTGTGGATCAGAAAGGAATTTTTTAATGCATTCTTGGTTTCCACGATCTTCCAATGCAGTGTTTAATGCCGGAGGAACGATGTCCTCTTCGGGTAGTAATATTGTTACAGCTTTTCTGATATAATTTGCAAATGCTGTGTACTCCACAATAGTGACGTTTTGCAAATCGGGAGAGTTTTCACTCCCTTCCAATGAGTCACCCATGATTTAAATAAATCAATGAGATATTTTTGTTACTTTCAACATAGACTTTATACTTTTTTTGATGGCTTTTTTTTGACAACTGAATGAACTGACAAGAATGACAGGCGCGTATGGGCGCGTATATCAACGAACCAAAGTGTTAACTTTGAACTAGTGTGTTAACAACTGCATTACGATAAAGTAGCGTTACATTTAATTTTGGTTTGAACCTGGAATAAGGTCAATAATAATAACTTTTATTAATTAATCGAAATAGTTATATTTGGTTACATTTATGAGTTAATTACGTAATTGATGTAGTTTATATTAATATTGTTTCCGTACATCAAAACTATAATATTCCCAAATTAACGCTAAAATATTTCCAAACTGACGCCATCTACATGCAAGTTATTTGATATCAAATAAAAAACATGCGTTGGAAAATAGTAGAAGTAGTAGTCTTTGCGGTCTAAATTATCGAAGCTATCTGAAGCTATCCATCCAATTGTAAATTTTTATGGATGTCAAAATCCAATATTACAAATGATTACAAAACATATTTGAATAAATATTATTAGCAAATAAATTGAACTTAATTATGAACCACAAACTATTTGAATAAAGTAAGATTTCGTACGATACAATGGCAGTTCGTAATATATCAAACATTTTTACGAAAGTAACTCAATCTTACAGAACTAAAATAACAAGTGTACAAAATAAAATAACCTCAATTGAATTACCAGAAAAGTATAAAGGAACTATAGTGGAAAAATGGGCTACATACTGGAAATTTTTATTAGCAGATTATGGAGAAGTTGTTGCAGGTTTATTTAGAGATATGAAGAATAAACCAATAAAAGCTACTGCTTACATAGCTACATTTTCCGGTTTATATTATTGTGCAAAACATAATCCAGATGATGTAAGCTTTAGGAACGATTTAGTGTCATTCGAAAATGAGTTACTATTAGTCGGAAAATCCTGTCAAAAGCCTTCAACGGTGCAACATTTAACATTTCTAGAAAAATGTTATAATCATGGCTTGGTTCGTCGAATTAATTTGGGTATTTGTTCCTTGATTTGGATTGATAATTACGATGAAGCTTGTGGTATCTACAAAGCTACATGTTCATATCTGCAACCACAGTATCTAACATTTCGGGACAGAATTATAGATGTTGGATTTTTAGACAAATGGTGGCTTTTAAAAGAAAAAATGGAAGATTATGATGTTAATTTTTAATTATATTGATGTGTAAATATTGCTATTTATAATTAAATATGTTAAACCTGTAATCATTCTATTAAATGTAGCTGTTTGTTAATATTGTTTATGAAAGAAAACTAAGTCACGTTAATTTTTCTTTTCGCTTATAACGTAAGCAATAATAAACAAATATGTTTGTGAATTGTTGTTTTATTTAAATAATTTGTTTTGTTAAAACATTGGTATCACGTTTATATCCATGTAATATTTTATGTAAACGAAACCTAGTGGTATTTTTTTATCATTTAATAGATATACTTTTATATCTCTTTAATCATTGAAAAGGTTTCAATGTATAATGTAATAATAACAACTTCATAAATTACTTACTGGCTAATTGATAACTTGTTGTACAATGGATAATATTTACAATTGTTCGGCTCTTTTATCAATAGGGTTTTTTTTAAACCTAACTCCTCTTTCAAAAGAGGAATATGTTAATTAACATATTTACACTAAATATAATGAAATCTGTAAAAAAAAGTATTAATTTATTGTTAAAAAAAACGAAGTTAGGTTAGGCACTAATTTTTCTAACTCCATCAAGTGGTTTTTTAATTATAGTGGTCACTGACTTGAAAAACAGTTTCTAGAAAAAACAGATTTTTTCGTTAAATATAGAGTTCGATGGTTGAAGTTAAACTTTTTTATATATTTTGATCCGCTGAATCCGAATATCAATTTTTTGCTGACATTCAGACGTTTATAGACAATTGTTTAAACAATTTTTCAAAAAAAATAGTTTTTCGCCTTTCGTGTCAGCCTCATTTACACGCTGAGAATCTATTTTTTCTGTGTATCGGTGAGAATTGAATCCACATTTTATCGCAAGTGTATTCATAATATTTAATAATGAATGTTTACCTTCATTAACCCTGCGTTTGAACACTTTATTTTTCGAGACATGGTGTGTACACTGGGTCTTTGAGGGAACAGTTGAGTTTTTCGAGTTTTCTAAGCTTTAAAAGATTCTGAAAGAAATCTGGATTACTTCTTCAAGTGTCTACTATATGGTCCAGAAGTTACCAAAGTCCAAAGTTTAAAACCGTTGTTAATAACAATTCACAAATACTGAAAAACGCGTAAAAAATGGAATATTGTTAAAAAATTCATAACTTTTAGAAAAAACAAATATTAAGAAAAACGGTTTACGGCTTTTTATCTTAGACTAAAGCTATATAAAGCTTTCGAAAGAGTGTAGTGTCTTTGGCGTGGGCTCCAAAAAATTGAATTATTTGTGCACCTGAAAGTGGGGAATATTTTACAGATTCTGGCATGTCATAATAAACGGAACGGTGATTATTCGGCACAAAATAAATTTTATTGATGAAAATACAAAAATTATGAAATAACATAAAACATTTATTTTAACCATGAAAAAACTGTAAAACAACGAGAAAAGTGCTAACATTTACTAACATTGGAAAATACTAACGTCGTGTGTAAATGCAACAGAAATTTACAGATGCAAGTTTCACTGGATCGCCTTTACCGGTGAACTGCCAAAGCCGGACGTCACTGGAACCTTGAGTCCCTACCATTACCTATATTTTTAGAGTGCATAGGTGAAGCACGCTCTGTACTCATGAGAGAGAAATAGCAGTTTGAAATTTCAACTGTTCCTTAAAAGACCCAGTGTACACACGCAGGGTTAAATATACTAGCAGCAACATATGCAGCAATTTCTACAATAGTAGTGCTACTACACACTGGTTTTGGGCTCATTTCCACAGTAGCTGATTGAAGCTCTCATTATTGTTTTCATTGAATCCATCGATACACCTAGAGAGTAAATTATCATTATTCAAATCTTCATAAATTGCTTTTTATGGCATCTACAAGAATATATATATATATATATATATATATATATATATATATATATATATATTATATATAATGACTTGAAAATCATTACGTTGAAATATTTATTGGATTTAGGTACTTTATTATAAGATTACAATTTCATAAATCGATAACTTAGCATTTTACAATTTTGGACTATTTTATGATGTTATATTTATTTATATCTTGTAGATTCGGCAATTTCTTCTTCTTCTTCTTGAATGGCGAGAGAATTTCTAATAAAAGCCTCTCTTTTAAACTGAAATATTTTACTATTGTCTCTAGTGCTTGATTTGCTACTATTTCTGCTGCCAGTGAGGCTGCTTGATTTTTCCATTAATATTCTATTCATATTGGTGAGGAGCATATCTTCATGCTCTTTTCGTACACTTATTGTATCCTGGAGCTCTGACACTTTTGCTTCTAATTTCGAACACGATTCTTGAAGTGACTTGTTTTCGGAGTGCAAGCTATTGTATTCTTCTGTTGCTTTCTCTAAATCTTCTTTCATTGTTTCAATATCTTGCGCGCGAGCTTTCGAAGTTTCTTCAAATATCTGCAACCAGATAGATTCTTTAGTTTAAAATTCTATAAAATTGTAACTAAATACATAATGGGCTTGTGTCCTATGTCTTAATTTCTATAAAAGTGTACTATATATTGATAAAGTGGGTTACTAGAACCTCAAATGTTCAATTATTTTTTAATAACTCCTTATATGTTAAGAGATATTAACAATTAAAAAAGTCATTTTGTCTCTTCAATTATTAAAGGGATTCAACGTTGTACACATTCCAAGTGCATGTGACATCACAATCCTTGTGTAAAGTTACCAACCTCTCAGGTCATAAATCTCTGCTATATGTATTTATATATCAAAATATCAAATATTATTTACTGCTATTTCAAGGAACAATCAAATTTCAATATTATGTCTGACTTAGCAGGGTTAAATAAAATAAAAACTTATTATTCTTTAATTTGACTTGATTATTTTACTACCAACAGCTACAAAACATTACCACAGCACTGACCTACTCAACAAATAACTGACGTTAAAATGCATTTCACATCATACAAATATGGCCGACCATTTCTAGCGCTAAAACTACAATTCAAACTTTTAATTGCTATATCTCTGTCAATATTTACCGTCTGTTTGAAAGTTTCTTCTTCGGTTTACCGTAGTTGAAATAGCCGTAATACCGTATATAGTTGTAATCCGCGGGACTTCAGTACGCAGATTTATTGCAATTACTTGAGTATTAAATATACTATAAGCGAGGTCATTTATTTAAGTTAGCAAGTGGCCACCCCTACAGGGGTGTATTGCTTAATGAACTTGGTCTAATCTTAAAACACACTTGTGCCAACGAGATGGCACTATTATAATTACTTAATATAGAGTGAGATGTATAATTACACACTCGCAAAATTCTGAGAATCAACATATGGAGTTCTTGCGAAGAAGACAAACAAGAGATGGCTATATAGCGTTTCTTGCTTGCTTGCTCGGACTAATTAGGATATATGTTGCCAATTAAGATTTTAGCGGAAGTCTAATTTTGTGCATCAACGGAGATACATCTTGAACCTTGTCGATTATCTGGTTCCGAATTTCAGAGCATCGCGAGTCTATATTTTATTTATTAACAGACTTTCCAATACCGCGATTTTCTGTTATCCCAATTCCATAATTAATTCCATAATTAATTTCCGGTTCGCGTCTAAGTTTTAGTTTCAAAGCCAGTGTAAAAGTTTTAAAAAGAATTGCATGTTAAAAGATCTAAGTTAAAGTTAAGTTAAAGATGTAAGTTATAAAAAAAGCTTTGTAAATTCCCTAAAAAGAGTTATATGTGAATAAAAAAGTGAATACAGGCCAACGCGGTAACATAGCCGAGCGCTGGTTATATAGTAAGCAAGCCGGATACGTACCCTAACTAGTTCTTTCAATCTTCGTTCCAGCATTTCCGCTCGAGCTTCTTCAGCTTTCAGTTCATCAACAAGTTCGACATTGAGTTTACTCAACAGCGCTTTCTTCTCTTGTTTTAAATCTTCTATTTCATGTTTTGTTCGTCTATTGTAGTAGACAAGATGTTTATTTTGTTCGTCTAATTCAATATATTTCTGTTTAAGCAACGGATTCGATTCGCTTTCGATCATTTTCGCTAGTGTTCGGTGTCTATTGTTATTATAGTCATTATTGTGTTGTTGTTTTCTAGATTCATATCTTTCAAGTTCATTTTTTTTATGCTTTTTATGTTTTCTGCTTTGGCCTAATATATTAGAGAATGTCTCTTCTTTATCTGGATGTGCACACTTTATTACTTCTAATGACTCTCTGGTTAACCCAAACATTGGAGGACGTTTTGCGGATATTATTTTCGTGTCGTCTCTGTAAATAAAATTGTTGTGTTACTCAAAAGTTAAATATCTGTGCTGGTGAGAAACACATCACACATCCCAATCAGTGCCAGGATGGGCAATAGGTAAAGAGAAGGTGTGTGTGTTGTAATTCGCGGGACTTCATTACGCGGATTTATTCCAATTTCTGGTTCAATGTGGTTCATCAAATTTGTTAATAGTAGATATATTAAAGTAAGCGAGATCCATTATTCAAGCTAGCAAGTGGACACCCCTTGCATAATGGACTCGCAACAACTTGCATAATGAACTCGTCCTAATCTTAAGAAACACATGCGTTAATGAGATGGCACTACTAATTTCATAACACAGAGTGAGAGGCATATTGCACCCTATACATTCTGAGAATCAACATATGGAATTCTTGAGCATTTGAACACACATGAGATGGCTACAAAGCGTCTCTTGCTGACTTGCTCAGACTAATTAAGAACGAAATATGTTGTTAATTTCGATTTTAGATTTCATTTACTAACTTCAAAACGGAGTCTATGAGGATTGTTACATGAAAAACGTTTGAAACCAGAGTCACTATAATTGTTGAAAACGAAATGATACTAAAGTGTTTTTCTTTTTTACAAGACATTTTATGGGAACAAATGAAGCAAAATTAAGCACTTCCAACCTTGAACTTACCTTGATTTAAATTGATATAACTTGCAAGTGAATTTATATGGTTTACTGCGATTATTAATAAATTAAGATTATGTTGTAATGAGCACTCACTTGCAGTCTTCACTTTCCGAAGATTGTCCTCGTTTCAATAATTCCTTCCGATGTGAGCACTTTTTCTGTTTTCGTTCCTCTGAATAGGGCGGCCCAGATTGATGTTTCAATTTCGAACGCAAGTCATTTGGCTTATCTATGGAGATCTCCGACTTTTCACCCACGTAGAAACTGCAATAAGAGGATTGATCAATTTTACTGATTTTTGCAAACTGTTATGTTAACAATTGAAAATCGGAGAAATCCGTCAAATTTTTAGTAGTTAGCAACTTTTTGTTTCATCATGTAGAAAGGTCAAACCTGGATTTAAATTTGAATTTTCGAGGTGGAGGCACTCCCATTCTGACGCCTTCTTGTGAAAAGATGTGACTCCTCTACATGATGAAAAAAGAACACGGTTGCCTACTCAAAATATGCAGTGTTAAATGACGGATTTTTCCGACTACATAATACATATTTTCTAATGGTAAGGTCAGTGTGCTATAATTTGCTTTTCAGTTTCTGTCATGTCTGATCTTGTTTGATCGGGTGTCGTTGTCATCACTGAAAAGCATTCAAACCGTACAAAATATCTTGAGGGCATGCAGCATAACAGGGATAAATATCTGTAAACATCTTCTTTCTTTGCCTTTAGCTATAAACGAAATGAATTAAAATATAAATGTCAACTAAAATAGACATTTTGAAATAAGAAAGATCAGCTATTGAAAAGAGAATGGGCTTGTGTCCTCATTTTTTAGTGGTCGATTTTTCAATTGTTGATTGAAATTGATGTTAATAAATGTGCATTGGCGTGTCTATTTTATTAAATATCTAAATATTGACGGAGATATAGCAATTAAAAGTTTGAATTGTAGTTTTAGCGCTAGAAATGGTCGGCCATATTTGTATGACGTGAAATGCATTTTAACGTGAATAGGTCAGTGCTGTGGTAATGTTTTGTAGCTGTTGGCAGTCAAATAATCAAGTCAAGTCAAAGAATAATGAAGTTTTTATTTTATTTAACCCTGTTACGACAGACATAATATTTAAATTTTATTATTCCTTGAAATAGCTGTAAATAATATTTGATATATAAATACATATAGCAGAGATTTATGATCTGTAAGGTTGGTAACCTTACATAAGGATTGTGATGTCACATGCACTTGGAATGTGTACAACGTTGAATCCCTTTAATAATTAAAGAGACAAAATGACTTTTTTAATTGTTAATATCTCCTAACATATAAGGAGTTATTAAAAAATAATTGAACATTTGAGGTTCTAGTAACCCACTTTATCAATATATAGTAAACTTTTATAGAAATTAAGACATAGGACACAAGCCCATTACATTTTTTTTGACATGTAGACCACTATCGAAAATCTGAGCCGCAACATACCTCTCATACCAAAATCCTAACACCTTTGCTCATAATACATTTATCAGATTTTATTTTTGCATAAAAAAGTGAAAGATTTTGTTGTTGTCTAACTTGAAATGGTGGAATTGAAATGAATAAGTGACTAAAACTTCACTTAAGAGATCTATTTCAACCGAATGGTTTACTGGTCGTTATCTGTACTGTGCGTGACTGTGCGTCTGTCTGTATTACAACCACATCGGATTAAAAACACGTCCAGGTTTACCTATTGTAGTCATCATCGAAGTTCTCCGATGACTCGCTGCCGGCAGCACTCTTCCTTCTTTTCTCTGAACATTTGCTAACTCTTAGTGGTTTCAAATCTTCCATCCTGGGATACTTATCAAACAATATTTCTGTATCTGAACTTTGTCTAGTGCATTTCACTAGTTGCAAGCTATGAAAGAATATAGTAGTTTAGATATTAGTTATATGCATTTTTATATATATCTTAGCAAAGGTAAGAGTCCGGAATGGTGAGAGAGATATTATAGAGGATGAAAGAGCAAACTGAGAAAAACCTAAGGAAGATGAATATTAAGAGTTGTAATAGTAAGGTTGTTGGATAGGAAAGAATGAAGAGAACTCATCAGAAATGATCAGAATGAAGGGAGATGGTTATAGGTTCAATACCATTAGAGAAGGATGACGTTCTAGCCACTTTTAATAGCAAGATTTATAATTTAGGTCTATAACCTAGAATCGACGCCAGATTACTTCCCAGTAAACATTTGGTGAAGTGTCCTGTTTTGTGACGTTTCTATCACTATTTCACTTCAATTATAGTTCGCATCAACTTTATCTTCATTTGTATTCCGACAGTTGGAGTGGTTCCGTCATCTGTAGCCGATAAAACAGATATTTCATATGAAGGACTGTGAGAAATTGAACTATAAATGAACTCTTTCATTACAAAAAAATCATACGCATCTCCAATATGATGTCAAAGTGACTCCAAAATGCTCCAAAATGTTTACTGGGTTGTAACTTAATAGGCAGCAGTATGCTACATTTCGATATTATTATTTAACATGAGAAACATACTTTTTAGCGTCATAGTAAGAAGATTTTCTTCTATTTGATGGAATTCTTTCTAGACTGACTTCATATCCTGAAACTTCCTGATCTGAAGTTGGAGCATCTGAATGTATAAGTCCCACGCTCCCAGCATCGATGATGCCTACGGAATGGGTCTTGCGTTGTGAAGATGATGATTCGGACATTTATTAACGATTTTGATTACAATAATTTTTTTTAAAGGCTAATTTTAAAAAAATCCTTAACTTTTTTTAAAATTTTAAAACATATTATGTCAGGCTATTTTCTTCATCGCGGTGTTAAACCGTCTATTGTTTTTGTTCAAACGGACGGAATACGGCTCCTAGATTTAGCGCTCGAACGCGCTAAAGACGTCCGCTCACTAAACATGTTGAGTGAGCGGTCTGATATATGTGTTTATATATCAAAATATCAAATATTATTTACAGCTATTTCAAGGAACAATAAAATTTCAATATTATGTCTGTCGTAACAGGGTTAAATAAAATAAAAACTTATTATTCTTTGACTTGACTTGACTATTTCGACTACCAACAGCTATAAAATATTACCACAGCACTGACCTAATCAACAAATAACTGACGTATATAATGCATTTCACGTGATACAAATATGGCCGACCATTTCTAGCGCTAAAACTACAATTCAAATTTTTAATTGCTATATCTTCGTCAACATTTAGATATTTAATAAAATAGACACGCTAATACACTTTTATTAACATCAGTTATCAGAAAGATAACATTTTGCTGACCTCTAAAAGTCAACATGTTTCAGACAACATTATGTCATCTTACCGACTTTTATGCCGAACGGGTGGGTTACATTTTTTGATTGCTTAAATTAGAATCAAAAAATTCATTTTTTAAGTTTAATTTCAGTTATAACATAACTGCATGCGATTTATGGTTCTGTAAATTCCTAATGTAAGGCGTACCGGTGTTATCAGTAAGAGCAATATAATCTAATCTTATCGTTCAGGATATTATACTCGTAAATCCATTGTGCATTATAATTTTCCCGTTTATTGTTTGAAAGGTAGTTAAGAACAATGGCGAGAATAGCAATTCTCATTTGTTTTTCGGTAATAATTACGCAAGTAAGTCTAATAGTGAATTATTCTACAATACATTTAAGCCTACTTACATTCAGGGACGGGGCTTTGCGGGATCAGAAGATTTTTAAAAACATTTTGATTAAAAAAATAAACAGAGAGTTTTAATTGACTTTTGCACAAAACAATGCTAAACTGTGAATATCTTATTATTTTGTTATTATCATTTATTTTTAATGTGTTTGCCATTACATTCTTCCGCCTTAAATCATTAAATTACATATCATTGTGATTAATTACATTTCCTGTTTTTTGCCGATCATCACTCCTTCGTCCTGTCCCTTTTCCATTTCTTCCTCCATATCTGATATGTAGATTGAAAATAGCGAAGGACTTAAAGGGCAACCTTGCCTCACACCCTTGTCTGTCCAAAACACCTTTGACTCCTCGCCCCCTCCTGTTACCCTTATTTTAGTCTCCCTATAAATTTCCTTAATTACTTCTATTAGATTCTCATCTAATTTTTTACATCTCATTACTTCTCACAGCTTTTTGGAATATTCAATACTGAGAATATTGCCGCATTGAAAAACTTTGTCTTGTTTTCCTCTATCCTGTCTCTTTCTAAGGCAAAAACAAATTGGTATTAAGAATGTGGTGCCACGTATGTGCGGGGAAGCGCCTGACTTATTTTAAAGATTTATTTTAATGATTTGTCATAAATTTAGGTAACTTTTGCTTACACACGCTGCGAGGTTGACGTCGAAGTAAAGGAAGATGAGCAACCCGAAGAGTGCAGAAACTTAAGTCCGGAAGACCTGCAAGCATGGCAAGAAGAAAATGACTCATTTAGTGATTTTTACTCTCATCTGGAAATGGTAGAAGCAAATGGTCAAGAACCAGACGGAGTTACAATACCTGAAAAACAATGGGAGCTACGGCATAACTTGTATGAAAAATATTTAATACCAATGTTTAACTGCACAGAAAAATTAAATGAGACACTCAGAGCTCACGTAGACTGCATGAAAGCTCTCAGAAATGACATGAAGATAACGGTCGATGAACTACAAGTGTCCTTGTCTATTGCTACTGCTTCCACTACCTCTACTCCATAAACTTATGTATATTACCTTTAAATTTAAATAATTTTTACTAATGCATCATCTCCACATTAGTTTGACATCTAACATTTACGTTGCATTTGTTGGAAGAACACATTGCAAAAAAAGTTGTTTCAAACCGCCATTTTTCAAGATAGAAATTCAAGATATTATTGAATTTCAGAGTAATAAATAAAATTTTCTGTATCAACACATTTCTGAGATTTGTAACACATAGACTAATGTACTTGTCCAAAAGAAGACAATTAAAATCTTCTAATACTCTAAAGGAAATATCAAAATATGGAGACTTACTGAAGACATAACTCGAGTGTTTTTGTATCATAACATTTTTAATTAGTGTTTTGTGTATTTTAATTTAATTGTATTAGTGTCATTTTAAACCTACTGTTTTGACATCTGTTTCACTTTTAGTAGCCATCACTTTTAATTTACTTAAGTTTAAATCGATTATGTTATACCAAATGAGGTGCTTCACAAAATAATTTTAAGGGCATTGACACAAGTACAACAGTTGTTTACTCATGTGATGATCCGATGAAAGTAAGTAGATTACTGGGAAATTTATATGTCTACAATGAGTTTAAGTTTTAAACTCTTTAAATGCCAAATTGTATTCTGAAAAAGTATATATCCATATAATTATTAATTTCTATCACAATGGTTAAAATGTTATAGTCATTTTGATTATATTTATTAATTTTTTTTATCAATTGTCCAATTAAACGAAAAATTATCATTTTTAATTTAAATAAATCTTTACATACATATCTCGCTTTATTATAAAATAGACATATATATATATATAATAACAGGATATTTTAATAATATAATTAAGAGTGCTTTGCTCCATAACGTCGAATGCCATTTATTGTAGACGCTCTTGCATATTTAGCAAGCAAAGTAGAAACAGTAATAACTGGAGTAGTGAAACATCTGTAACATAAATATATATTTCGTTTATTTATTTCGTAGGCTGGTAAATTTCGTAAATTGGAATGTACTATAGAAAAATAATTAAAAAAATTATTATAGAAGCATACTCAATATACGGTGCTATTTCCTCCATTGTCCACAGAGATTTCATTTTAAATAGTTCCTGGAAACGATCTGTTAATGTTTCTGCCAATCGAGTTTGATCTATTATTATGATACATGGAGGAGAAGAGTCGCGATCTACAACACCTAAACCTGACATATAGGACGGATTCGTTTTCATTCCATCAGGAACACTCTCTTGCCAAGCAGAGAAGAAGTCATCTATATTAAATTTAGTAGAATTCCTTAAAATAGCTTGTGCGTATAACCTAAACGTAAAATATTGATTTTAATCATTAAAACATACACATAAAGAATATATTTTGTATTCTTCTATCAATTTATATCTAACCTGCAGACTAACTCTTCTTTATACATATATTTATTGTTGCCAACGTTACTAGTATAAATATCAAACAATGCAGTAACAATAAATTCTGGAACAATTTCATTTAGTGAATCAATTGTTTCACGACGATCGATTTCATTTGGTTTCCACGAATTCTCTTCGATAAGATCTATCATATAAGACACCACTCGAAATTCATAATCAAAATCTAAAATTCTGAAAAAATCTTCAATCTCAATGGCTTTAATATCTGCTAAGCCCTGCTGCAATTCAAGTCTACTTGCTTGAATTGTATCCCATAATTGATCATATGTAAACAATAAACTTCTATCAATATTATATTCATTTTCTGGTCCTGAATATCTTGTTAATTGTAACAGTTGCTCCAATCTTCGCAATTTTGGTTTAATTGGCGTTAATTCATAATAATTATGAAATACTTTTATAACTTCTTTATTTTGTAATGATCTAGGAGGTAACTCTTCTTCCACATCATCATTATTACATTTTTTTGTGGGTGATTCATCTTCTCCGCTTGTATTTAAAGATACATTTAGATTCGATTCTTTAGGCCAAAGTAAATTAGGAACTATCAAAAGACTATTAGATGTTTCGGCTTCTTTTACTTCAAAAGTATGGGAATCTGTACATAAAACAGCATCTTCTGAACGGCCTCCTGTTTTATAGCAGAACATTGATACATTATATAAATGTACATTAAGCACACATTGTATGTGGTGTATTACCTTTAAAGACAATCGTATTGCCCTCGGATAATTCATCAAGTAAAGCAGTATCCAATTGCAATAGTTTGTAACTATCGAAAGAATGTGCTTCCGCAGAATAATCTATTACTTGAGATATACATGTTAACTTATTCTCATCTAATTTTGCATGACCAATCATTGCACGAACATCATCAGGTGTTCGAATATAACTGTTGAAAAACTATTATTACTATCGCAGTATTTCAATTTAACTTTTATTACTATTTAAGGTAACATTTAAGGTAAGGTTTAATAATTACCCTATTTAAATACTGACCTATCATATATAGATTTATCCATTATTCTGTAAAATAATAACTAATGAATTAATAAGAAAAGACACAGTAGTTGCAAATCACGGACAATGTCGAAATATTTTATTCTCAATTTCTGTTTTCCCTCATTTAAATTGTTTCAAATTAGCTCAAACTGCTTGTGTCACAGCTGTCACAGAACTATAGTGAAGCAACCCGCATTCTTAATAGCATCTTTATAACTTTGTTAAACGACATTCTGTCAAAGTTTATTTTTGGTTTGGCTTTTACCTTGACTAGTCTTTGTCTCTTTAGGGGTCGACTTTTTAATTGTTTATTAAAATACATATTAATGAATATGTATTTGTGTTTTTATTTATTTATTTCACAATTTTTTATTCTTCTTTATTACAATTTTATTCATGGGCCGGACACTAACTTTCGTACAAATTTAATTCATTCGAAAAGTGGCGGTCTCATAACGGAAAACCAGAACTATTCAGATTTTTAAAATAATTTTGCTACATTATCATTAAATAAATGCAAAAGATATTTCTTTTACTACTATAGTAATTTGATTAACGCCAGAAAACTTAAATTGTTGTTTATGTATAGAAATTTATGGTGTATAAAATATATACTTTTAATTATTCCTCGAAGTTTTAGGTATTTACAGATTTTTGGGTTTAGAATACATACTTTTTTAATGAAATTAGTTTCTTAACCGGATAATGTAATAGTTAGTGTGTATGAATAATAAAGAATATACTCGTATTATAACTAAAATTAAACTCTTTTACTAAAATAGTAGTTGTATATATATATATATATAAATATATTTTTTAAGTGCTAATAACTATCAAAAGTTGATGCACTTAAAAGATATATTATTTTATTTTTAAATTTGAAATATATGCTCCTCTTACAAAAATCTGTTAGTTCTAATTTTCCGTTATGTCCACTTGTCGAAATGATTTTATGTTAGAATTGGTTAGAACGTTAGATCCAGAGCAAAAACCACATAATTGATTTGTGATCCAGAGCTAATGTTAGATCTGGTTTTGATGGATCGTTAGGTGAGAAATTAGAATTTAATAGTTAGTTTACGTTTAGTTTGCATTTTCAGGGCCACCTGGCAATTCAGCTAGCTACATCTGCTTCTTTTATCCTATATTACAATGATCCAAGTGAAAGTTTATTTGTTTATCCCAGTTTATCCTACTATATTATAATGTTCCAACTGTATGTTTATATGTTTATTTTCTTATATGGTCGGTTCGAAATTTGTATGGCAACTGGAAAACGGCTTCGCGCATTTTCCTGAAAATTGTCTATTTCGTAGAGAAAATAATTCTAAGACTTTTGGCGTCCTTGGATTTTCTCCTAAATTTACTGAAGATCCTTAACTTTGGAAAAACCAATAAAAAAATTTACTTTTTTGTCTACAACTTTTGATTCGTAAAAGATAGAATGTTGAAATTTGGCATGTGTATTACGGTGTTCAACGCTAACATATTTTGAAAATTAGAAATTGAAAAAGGGGGCGTTTATTTTACATATAACAACAAATAATTTATCATAAAAACTGACTAAAAAACTGAAAAATTCAGACATTTTTCAATTGTTGATTGAACTTGATGTAAAAGTGTATTGGCGTTTCTATTTTATTAAATATCTAAATATTGACGGAGATATAGCAATTAAAAGTTTGAATTGTAGTTTTGGCGCTACAGATGTCGTTCATATTTATGACGTCTCCATGTCAGGATACGTTAGTAATTTCTTGATTCGGTCAGTACTGTGGTAAT